>OX578233.1:1280346-2515692 GCA_951216915.1 Tetheella fluctuosa | reverse complement strand
AGGTAGTCGATATTAATGTGCAGCGATAAGGTTCAATGTAATATATGTTTTGAAAGATTCTCTTTCAAAGCTGGGGGAAATGGTTAGGCCAGTGAGTTGGAATATTTCAGGTTAAATTTATTTTGTATTAAATACTCGTAGCTATCCAGTAAAATGTCTTTGGTTTGGCTACCTGTTTTTTTCACAGGTTAATGTCATTGTGTCACTAAGTATACGTACGTCACATACGCAAAATTATTATACAAATTAAAATAGAAATACATGAGCGTGAGCAGCATTCGCCCTTGGGATTTGCAGGTACGTCCAAACCTTTGACTACATCTGGTACCGCTACGAGTTGAGTCCAAATTCGAAATCACAAGAATACAGTCCACTCAAGGTTTACCAAACCCATTAGCCATTCCATTTATTAAAACTCATTATATACTTTTGCCAGGGGATTAATGTTGGTTTGGGACGTTAAGAAAAAGCAGAAGAGATTTATTTAGCTGTGCTATTGGCAACGCGCTCTTGGAAGGCTGTATTTTGGTATTATAATATTTAAACTAGGTCAACTACTACAGTTATAAAAAAAAAGCTTTTTCTGCCCGCTCAGCACTTTTTCTGCCCACTCAGCACTTTTTCGACCGCATTTATGTGTGACAGTAATGTAATAAATACTGCTTCGTTTTAAAAAAAGTAAGCAGATATTATCCGAGGAGATGTAGCGTAAAACTGATTTTGATAAAATTTGGTACATAAGATATTTATTCTTGGTAACCCGTGGTAAAACCGCGAGGTACCACTAGTGCTTTTATTTGGTTACTTTTCTTTTTAATATTGTCGACCGATGCATTTTATTGGGTAAGGAAAAGGTTGGGATACTTTAATTAAAGAGTCTAAAAGGTTTATAACATTATTGATTAACTTTCTTTTTAAAGAATTTGAGATCCACGGAACACGCGCTTCTCTTTCCCTGACTTCAAAATGAGTTTTAATATCGTTATTTTATACTTTTTAGTGCAATCCCGTTTTGAAGTTGGTTTTACTTTTTTTGTTAAATTTTAATTTTATTTATCCATTTTTTGTTTCTTATATATTGAATACCTATCTAGATTTGTCTCTGATCGAAGATATGCCTATCAATAATAATAAATTGTCGATAATATTGAGTAACAAGATATTTCAATCGCGATATTCGTGCTCCTTTTCGTTGAGGAATTCCGTCATATCTTCAAAGTCCATGATCAGATCATAATTTAATAAAACCTCAAGTAGGTGTAACCTATCGAACGAAAAAATAATAATTCAAATCTATCCATAATTGGCGGAGTAATCGCGTAACAAACATACAATCGAATTGAGAACCACCTGTTGGTTAAAAATTACCAATTAATGCGAAACTGTAACAGTTTTTTTTTTATGCGGCAACGGACAGGCGTCATTTTGTCGTTTGTGGACCAGAAAGTTACATAGGCTACATTTTATCCCGAGGACGCGGGCGAAACTACGCGGTGAAAGCTAGTTATTATAAATTTTAAAAAAACTATACACATGAGTGCTGTTGCTTTTATCAATGATTTCCATTCATGATTTTTCCGGTGTCGATATTCATCGTCATAATTCATGTAGTGTTAAGTCTCGCCATTATAACATGTACCGTAACATAGTTATTTAAGGCATTACAAGATATACTCCTTTCACTCTCATTCGTGAAAGGAGGCCTGTGCTCAGCAGTGGGACATACAAATGGGCTGTAAAGGAAAGACAGAATATAGGTAAAAACATAACTGCCCACATTGCATAAGCTGTGGTAAATAATAGAACTAAATACAGAGCGAAATACATTAGATTTTTTAACTTTTCAGAATAAATACACTTACCATTTTATTTATTAGTAGCTTCCACCCCGCGGTTTCACCCGCGGTCTCGAGGGTTCTTGTGTTTTCCCGGAATAAAAGTAGCTTATGTGTTAATCCAGGGTGTAAGCTACCTCCATACCAAATTTCTTCAAAATTGCTCCAGCCGTTTGAACGTGAAGAAGTAACAAACATACAAACACACACACTTTCGCATTTGTCATATTAGTGTGAGGATTTTTAATAATTTCTCATTCATTTTACTGGCCCACCTAGTTATCTAGCCATACATTACGGTGACATTTCAAAACAACATAAAAATTCATGTTTTATATATTTTCAAGGGATTCGAAATAGAAAATATGAGAAAAAACCTCTTAAACGCAAGCTAATACAAACTTGAAGTAGTAAACAACTTAATAAATAGCAATAAGTGATGAACAGTTCAAGATTTCTATCTCAAACGAAAGCGGTCACAAAAAAAAAAACTTGTGGGGTCGAAAACGGCAAAGGAAAAACTTATTATTTACTTTTTTGTTATCAAGTTTTATGGTGTATTTTTATAGGTTTGACAGTCGAACAATGTCGAAGTAATTCTGGAATGTTATAGCTTTACCACACTTATGCAATGATATTATGAGTAAAAAGGTGTAGATAGGTTACCTACATATTATTATGTACATTCAAATCATAAATAACTAAATAATTCGGTACGAGAAGTGCATCTGTTGACACCGGCAACGCGACACTGAGGTCAAGTTTGGCTTATTAGCCACATTTTAAAGTGCCGCTTGCTGAACGCTTATAACCTATCTACAACTTTTAACTTATAATAACATTGCACTTATGGTACAAATTGCTTTTTTTGTGCGTCGATGTCTTTAATAAGTGGCATATAATAATAATTACAGCCTATATCTGCCCACTGCTGAGCACAGGCCTCCTTTCACGAATAATGGTGAAAGGAGAATGGGCAAATACTCCACCACGCGTGCCCACTGCGGATTGGTGGAGGTAAGCTAGTGGTCAACCTACGTGGTCAACCTAAGTGGCATATACTTTGTATCAAATACAGACATAGTAAACTTTTTACCGCTCTGCATTTTTCCTGTATTTCAGAAGGAAATGTAGTTTTCATGGGGTAAAAAGTATGTACTACTAGCTGACGCACGCGATTTCACCCACGTTCCCGAGAAAAAAAGTAGCCCATCTCCTTCTCCATACCATAGGCTACTGCGATCGGTTAAACGGTTTAGGCATGAAAAGGTAACAAACAAATAACCTCACATTCGCATTTATAATATTAGTTAGAATATGTAGGATTTAGTATGTCCCACATGAAGTGGAGGGTTAGTAGGAACTTTAAATACTATAGATAGAAAATATTACTGAGCGAACTTTTTTTTTTATCGCCTGTTTGAGCTGAGAATCGAATTCACGTTATTTAAAAAAACATCACCTATATTTTTATGATAGCGATCACAAGATTCAACCATAAGGACCAATTCCTTCTAGAAAATTATAGCATCTTAAATTAAAGGAAGACCGTGTTTTCAATGACTAAGTCGAAGTTGTAATTGATGTCTCATTGAAAACGGCTCAGCATCACAACACGAATAAGTAATATATCATTCACTCCCTCGCGTATATATCACGATACCTATATCACGCTTGGTATAAAAACCGTTATCTACCGTGAAATCGGAGGATCTGTAGTCATTTATCATAGGAACGATCCTGTCACTAATGTAGATAACGCGAGTTGAAAAAAACAGCGCAGTTTTAGCTACTTGTAATGGTTTTAGAATCAGAGATGTATTTTTATGTGTTCTAAAAACTTTTTATTTTTTCCGCGGTCAGTAATTACCCGAAAAGTAATCGTTTTAATTTCAATAAAGATCTTTTAACCTAAGGTAACAAGCACATAAAACCAAGAACAGCTCTTCAAAAAATAACTGATGAAGCTTTCAAGTTAATTCTGAGACAATAACCTACCAAAATCTGAGCAACCATATAGGTAGATTTAATTAAAGTCTTATTTGAACGACATATAATTTACATTTAGGGCTGTATGGACGTTAGGTACTGTAAGGTTTTAGGGTACTCCGAGCATTTCTTTTTATACCACATGTCGGCAAACAGGCATACGGCCCGCCTGATGGTAAGCGGTTACCGCAGCCTATGAACGCTTGCAACACCAGACGTATCACTCGCGCGTTGCCGACCCTTCCTCCTCCCCGATGAGCTCTGGCGACCTTACTCACGCGCAGGAACACAACTTAAGTTATTTGGCTGCGGTATTCTGTAAGGTGGAGGTACTTTCCCAGTCGAGCTGCTCTTTGAGCGACATACGCTATGCTCTACCTCTCTTAAATGGTGAAAACCTCTCCATATCAACATTTACTATCATAGATAGAGTCTGTGTAGTACAGTGGTTGTCATTTTGTAATTAAATAACTAAGTTAATTAAATTGTAAATAATAGTTATGAACTTCTTTTGTATGGACTTATCACATATTTATCTTATAGCTTAGCTTGGATTTATCCAGCAAAAATAAAATTAACAAATAAAAACCTCAAAATAAATTGAGAAAGAATTCACAGCACATTTGTGCAGATTTATTATAATTTTATCAAGCTTCATGATTGTCGGTAACTAATGGGGGTGGCGGTGACCCCATTACCCGCAATCCCAACAATGGACATTAAGAGTCAAAACCAAACAAGAAAAAGCAGGATAATTATCATAATCTCTTGTTTTTGTCACTGTTTAATGATGCCTCAAAAATAAATCAACTTTATCTCGTGGCTTTATTCAAATGTAAATAAGTCCGATGGCATTATTTGTACTCGTTCTGAGTAGATTATGGTCGAGGAACTGACCCAAATTTGTACTCCTTCTGGGAAACTGACCTAAATTTAGCAATGGTAATACGGTCCTTATAGTTATAAACAGGGAAGGATATGTGAGGCAAGAGGACGGTATTTCTAATATGCATGGTCAAGATTTGGGTGGACCTTTTTAGGGACTGGTGAGTAGTATTATCTCTGATGTGAATTTTGATTTTAAGCTTTATGAGATGTGGATTAAAGATTACAATCTCTTTGATATAATGTCTTTTAGATAATGGACTGAAAATACAGTTCTAATTTTCTATGCGACCCTTGTTATAGTTTTTCAAATATCTTTGCTTCCGCTTCGCGGTTTTACCCTTTTCTAGAATAAAACGTATTTTATGTTTTATTTTTGGGTCTGATTTACCTATGTACCATGTTTCAAATTATATTATAAACTTTCGTATCCTTCTTAATATTAAAAATGTGAAAATTTGGAATAGATGTTTGTGACTCAATCACGCATAAATGGCTGAATGGATTTGGATGGAACTTGCCACACAGATAGATCTTACCCTGGAATAACATATAAGGTACATTGTGTTCCGAGAAAACATAAAATCCGCTTCAAACCGCGGGGTAGAAGCTAGTTTATAATATTTATAATTTCATCTTGAAACAACCAATCGAATAATCATCTCTTCCATTATTATTCAAAGACCGGTATCTAATTATAGAAACTGGGACTCGATACCAATTTAGATACTTGAAAATCGTATTAAAAATCTCATTACCCGCGATGGCTGGAGGAGAGGTAGCGTCTGCGATAAGCACACAAATTACTGAATTAATATATATCGTTACGTACAATATGTACAAACAAAATAATAAGACGTCGCAATCAATGTTTGCATAGAGTTATATAAAACATGTTATCTATATACCAATAATATAGAAGTGTATGTCTGTGTAAATAAATTTCAGTCAAAATAAATGCCAAAATTTAAGTGAAAACTGCTATATTAATGATTGATTTATAGATTTTTTGTCCGTCTCAAAGTTTGTCTCCAATAGGCTCCAAAACGGCTCAACGGATTTCAATTAAAATTTTAGGGATGAAAACAGGAACTTTAACTTATATTTTTGTATCGTCAAATCCCTCGGGAACGTGGGTCAGACGTGGTAACCGCGGGGCAGAAGCTTGTTGAAAATATCTGAGACCTATTTCGAATCATTGCGCTGCGCATTGGATTGTGGTATTAATTTATAGTAGTATGTTCTATTTCTTTTATTAAATATGATAACAAATAATTCAGCATTTATACACATTTGATGATTTTATTCATCTCTTTATCAACTACTAAGTATAAAATTATGAATCAAATTGAATCTTTTATTCATTAATTCTCTAACTAAGTCTATATCTATACTTCTATACCTAAACTAATATTATAAAGAGGAATGTTTTGTATGTAAGTATGGTTGTAACGGATTGGCTCAAAAAGTACTGGACCGATTTTTAAAATTCTTTCACCGTTCACCGAGTAACATAGGCTATATTTTATCCCGGGAACGCAGGTGACACCGCGCGGAAAAGCTAGTGTAGTATAAGTCTTAGTCTTAGTATAGTCTTAACTTAGTAGCCTTTTATAAAAAAAATTTTTTTTTTCAATATACCTAATGTATGAGACTATTCTTGTTTTTAAATAAAATTGGAGTAGTTATTCAAATGTTCTTCAACTGTATACCTACGACTACGTGTTTATTATTGAATAGGCGTAGATAGAGTATGCAAATTGAAATATAGACGTTGAATAATGTTGTGTTCTAATAAAGCAGAGTTGCAATAAATATACTACGGAAATATATCGCTGTAGTGGAGATTTATTGGTTTATTGACTGGCGAGCATATATTATGTTAGACTAGCTGTTCTCCGCGGTTTTACCCGCATCCCAGGCATTAAAAGTATCGTAGTCTTTTTCGACGTCCAAGCTACCCCATTGCTAGTCACTAACATACAAACATATAGTCTATTTCGATTTTAATATATCAACTAGCTTCCACCCCGCGGTTTCACCCGCATTCCCGAGGGATCTTGTGTTTTCCCGGGATAAAAAGTAGCCTATGGCCTTCTCCATACCATAGGCTATCTGCATACCGAATTTCATCGTGATCGGTTCAGCGGTTTAAGCGTGAAAAGATAACAAACAAACTCACTTTCGCATTTATAATATTAGTTAGGATTAGGATTTTTGCCTAGTATTTTGATGTTGCATGATGAAAGACGTGATGATTAAATGTACTGTTTCGGTACAAATCTATCTATCTGCCTCCATTGTCAATTTAAAACCAAATCAATACATTGTAAAACATCAATACAAGTACATAATATAAACACTTATTAAACTAAAAGTAGTAAAACTCAGCAATCGATAACTGAACTAGACCGCAACAGATGTAGAGTTAACAAGAAGTGACAAAACAACTGGATTAAAGCAGAACTGAAAGTGTTGATATAATTCAAACGTAATAATACTGTAACGTGAATGAGATAGCAATATGAAATCGTGTACAGGACCGCGTTCAAGAATTCATACCGTATCTTCTGATTTTGGTCTTATCTTTCCGCTCAAGGTTTCATCCGCAATCTAGGGGATATATTTACGTACCCCTTAGGAGTTAAATTTTAAAAAATCCTTCCTTAGTGAATGCCTATACGTTATAAAAACAACCTGTGTGGAAAAGTTTCTAGTCCCTGCGGTTAAGGCTGTGCGTTGATATGTCAGTCAGCCAGTCACTCAGTCAGTCAGTCAATATCTCCAGATAATTCTCTTCTAAGGTAAAATGTATTTTACACAGGTTATAATTTTGTAACAAAAAATCGCTCTGTTTTTTTTTGTACCAAACATAAACAATAAACATAATTTTACGATAGATTTATTTTAATTCAAGTATTTTATATCAATCAACCTCTTTAAATAACTACAAAAAAATATATATTGTATTACATATATATACTGAATATTATACTGGGTGATTTTGTTATCACTGGCAATACTTGCAGGGGTGGAAGTACTCATCAATGTGAACAACTTTTATTACAGGACTAACTGTGAAATCATGAAAAAATTATCAGCTGTTCCAAACAAAAGTTCAATACCTACTCGACCAAAATGTATGAAGCAACCGTATCATTTTACGCGATATCAGAGTTAGCCCTATAATAAAAGTTGTTCACATTGATGAGTACTTCCACCCCTGCAAGTATTGCCAGTGATAACAAAATCACCCTGTATATAAATAAATAAATAAATAAATAAATAAATAAATAAATAAATAAATAAATAAATAATAAATAAATAAATACCCTGTATATGCCATAATATAATGTATCTCGGGAAATATCAAACAGACAAGATAAAAATAAAAATATCACAAAGCTTCAGCCAAATCACAACAAGACAGAGATCTACATGTTCCATTTACGTAACCATAAAACGCACGAATGCCTGCACGTAACGTGATATCACAGTCTATATAACTCTTACAGTCGGCCAACGGACACGTCTACGACACCTCTCGACAATCGTGCGGGCTTGCGGGGTGAGGGAGGGGCGAGCCCACGCTGCCATACACTCGCTTGGGACAATGGGCATAATGCAGCAATAATGATTGCCTATACAAAGCGGCATTTCGCGTGACTTCAAACGCGATAGACCACTGTGGTGATATGTAGCGGCTATCGAATACTGCCCCCACACACTATACCTGGGAATCACGCTGGACAGGACTCTTACCTATACAGCACACTATGCCAACAACCGAATGAAGGCCATCTTGCGCAGCAACCCACTCAAACTAACGTTGACAAGTTGGTGATTTCTAGCGCATAATGTAATGTAATTTTAAATTAATAATGTGATAATAATGTAATAATAATGTAATTTTAAAAGCATATTTAGTAAATCTATATCTTTGGTATCGGTGGTGATCTATCACGGCGAGATATCGTCGGCACAGAAAAGCGCTGGCTATACTTAATGTAGCGTAATATATAACACTTGCAGACGACAAGATCGCTTATTGAAAACGAACCGTTCGTGTCTGTAATATATTTCAAATTGTCTTTTTGACTTTCATTACCTACTTTTTAAGAAACATCACCACATATTTTAAGAAGTTACGTCTCTCTGATTGATTTTCGGTTCGGGAAATCTATGTAAATAAAAAAAATTACAAATTAAAGAAAAGTGTCAATTGAAAGCTCTAAAACAAAAAAAAGAAGCCAATCTGCAACACGTAACAGTTCATCCTAATTTGTATCACCTTCGTAAATGATGATGTGGGCGAGGGTAGTGAGTACATAGAGCCTTGTGGGAACTGGCTCTCAAATACAGTTGCTAACAATGCTTTGTGACTGATTTTCAAATGAAAGCGCTGTAGCGTGACTGAGCGGGTCCACCTACAAAATGCGAGACCTTAATGGCCTTGAATTTGTGTTAAAGTGAAGAAATAAAAAAACAAAATAAAATCGTGGTGTGATAGATTAATAGTATTACTATCATCTTATCTTAATAATATATATAAATCTCCTGTCACGATGTTTGTCCGCGATGGATTCCTAAACTACTTAACCGATTTTAAATTAAATTGGCACACCGTGAGCAGTCTGGTCCAACTTGAGAGATAGGATAAACGGCTGGACCGATTTGGATGAAATTTTGTGTATGAGTTGGACAGGACAACGTCTGTCGGGACAGCTAGTTGTAATATATTTTTCTTCTCAAAATACTGTTTATTATAGCCATACAACGTGATAAAAGTAAGAAAACTTTATCTATTTTTTTGAATCAAAGAAACGCATGTTTGCTGTCACAGCGCCTTAAAGACGGTAGCCAGCCACGTGGGTACTATAAAGTAAGTACTACCTTGCTATGGTTTTACGATACGTTGATTTCCATTATCGAAAGGTCATTGGGCAAAATCTGACCCAGTTAACGAAACTTTTTCTACAAAAATCAAATTAGTTTTAAATTGTTAAATGTATATTAACATTATTAACCCTCACTTCTAATATATAAAATTCTCGTGTCATAGTGTTTGTCTGCAAACTGCTCCAAAACGGCTCGACCGATTCTTATGATTTTTTTTGTATATTTTCGGTAGGTCTGAGAATCGGTCGTAGGCTAGTAGGGTGAAACCGCGGGGGACAGCTATAATTTTATATATATATTTTTTTACACCATGCGAATAAAATGTAAAAGATGAATAAAAAAATAGGTATTCAGTGAAAAACAAATGTGCACATAAAACAATTTCAGTGAAGCATTCTGTTAAATAAAAAAAATATGCGTTTACGCGCTAAAATTGTCTTGGGCTAGACATCAAGAGCAAATAGATGCGCCTGCGGGGTTTTAAGACGATACAATTAGTCCTGTAGACATTGATCTTAAAAACTTTTCTATACCTGTTTTATTTTTTTTAAATAACAAGAATTCAATAAAAATGTTCTAAGCCTTGTTATAATTAACCTCAATATTTTATCTTTATTTTTCAAGTTTTTGGGTTTTTTGGGTTTTTCCCACTATTTGCGTTAATGCGACATATGTATTCGTAAACTTGAGACGTTTATCTAGACATCCTACCCTACTTTTTTTTGTAGGCCGTGTATATAGGTTCCATACTAAGTTGACCAATGACCTTTCAAAATCATTGTAGGTAGAAGAAAAATCACTAAAGATTAAGTCCGACCGGGCTTAAAGTAAAAAACCACAAGAGGTGTATCTAGGGTTGCCACCTTTTAAACGTGATAGACCCGGAGAATCCGGAAAAAACGTATTTTTAGTTAAAATAAATATACATGTCAATCATATAATCAACTGAAATCATTAATTTATTAAATAGCTACTGGGACCAGCTTGGTTTTTATAATTCTATTTTTTATTTGATTGCGACTTTTTTTACCGTTATCGACGGGTTGGTCGCACTAACTTATAGCAATGCACTATTTAAACCCCTTCGGGTGGCAACCCTACAAAGTCAGAATACAAACGAAGGAAGGAATATGATATTATGAAAACTTTGATGACTTTCTCAGAAACGGTTGGGCACACTCCCAGCGACAGCACTCATCGCCTGCACAGTCTACCGCAGCCCACGTCCGGATCTTCATCGGCCGGCTCTTCACTCTCCGGCGTGGCAGTTTCTGCACACGTGGACTACCATGGCTCAACCCGTCGCAGCAACCCCGCTCAGTCTCGACTCACCGCAGACTTCTGAGCAGCATCTGAGCAGCACTGGCACTTGCAAGCTACATCAGCAACGACGCAGCAACAACGCATCGACCTCTGGTCTAGGAAGGGAGTGATGTAGCGACATCTATCAAGACTTCCGCTATCAGTGGATAGATGGCGCAACAATATTCTACATCGCACTGACAAAGTTCTCTGTCAACTTTGCATATATACAAGATTCCAACAACTACAGTTGGACCGCGGTCCCCAGGCACGATGACCCAGCCTGGCGGAAGATCTTCCCTTTTCAATGGAGGAGTCTACCACCTTGACCCTCCATATTTCGATCGCCATTCGAATATTTTCCATTTTCAAATATTTGGTTCTCAATCTCTGCGGTGAAATTTTAATCCAAAGTCTGTTTCACACGCGTGTAGAGTAATTAGTCTTCTAGGACAGCTGCAAAACCTGAGCTAGATACGTGGTAACTAGATGGCTTATAGAGACTGCATTTTCTGAACTGTGGCACTGATTTTCCTATCAGTATTCAGGGCACATAGTTGCGTCTAATGACTTTATTTATACAAATTTCAGGTTTCAATAGATTTTCGTTTCACTCAAATAGTTAAATTCTTGTCAGATTATAGTTTATAGCTGTGCTTGTAAGCTAGTTCCTTCTAAACTTTATGTGCTTACCACATTCGGCCACATCATCACTTACCACGGTGAGATTATGGTGAAACAGAGACCTATATATATTTAAAAATAAAAGCTTTTAAAAAACATGAGTACCTACTTTTCACAAAATTAAAATATTCATACATATTTACATATCTCTGACTTTAGCAGACAGTAGGTATGTCTAAACTAGTCTCGCATAAATCCTTAGGGGTGCTGTCTGATTAATCCTTGTCCATTATACCCTTTTCACATCACCAAAAAAAAATATTCGAGCTAATTTGAAACGAAAAAATATTTAGGTCTTTCTAAAGATATGACTCATGAAAAAAATATGGGAACTTGATAAAAGGAAAACATAAAATATGTTATCAACCCGCTCAAAGAAAGTAGAAACGTGTAAATATTATATTTTGTTTTATTTTTCTTTGAAGTATATAGTAGATATTGGTAGTAGGCACTCAGAAAGTTTTGAGAAACTTAAAAAAAAGTTTTATGAGTTAAGTTTTTTTTATTTAATCTTTTCAAAGAACTCGTCACCAGTATCTATACAAAGTTTCATGCGTCTAAACCAATTTTCGAAACACTTTTTCCAATCCGCCGCGAGACACCTTTTCTATGGCCATCTCGAACGCTGTTAGCGCATGCAGCACCCAGCGTGAAACTATTCTCCTAACGCGAAGATGCTCATGTAGAATTTCGTGAACGCTTCCCGATCCAATTTGCAGTATGTGCTGAAGCTCTTCATACGTAATTCGCCTATTCTCTTGAATTAATTTTTCACTGCTAGCACGTTTCCTTCCGTAACAGATGTCAAAGGGCGATCACTTCGTTTTTCATCCCTCAAAACTTTGAGGGATGAAAAACGAACTAGTCGACCGCGATGAAATTCGTTATACCAGTGGTATACGGTTGCTTTGGAAGGGCCGTCTTCAATAAATGACATTTGAAGTCTATCCTACGATTCGTCCGGTTTAAGATGACATTTGAAATCATAAAAAATCATCGCGCGAAAGTGTTCCTGACGCAGATCTATTTTTCAATGAGACACGATAGTTCAAATTAGCTCTTAAAAAAGTGGAGGGATGTTTTTTAATTGGAATGTTTGTATTTTTACTTATAAATAATCGTGTTTTCTAAATAAATTATAACTAGCCAGTGTCACATACATAAAAACTTTTTTCTCAAAACTTTCTGAGTGCCCTGGTATATATTATAAGTACATACTCGTATATAGGTATACAGTTTAGTTATCACTTCTTAATCGTTATGTTAGCATTAAAAAAATATTGAAACAATTTAGTGGAGATTGTTATGTTTATTTTGTTTTAATATTTAAATATTTGTATTAAATAAAAGCTGTTAGTCTCTAATAATAATAAGAAAGCACTACATATTATTTTAATAATTCTGAAATTAAAACACTTAAGTAACTCTAAATAAGAACTATTTTAGGTTTATTAGTTATTTATTTTCTCTTTTAATTGTGTAATGTGTTGTGAGTTATTGTCTTACTTAGTTGTTATCGTTTTCTTCCTGTGATTAGTTTAGTCTTTATAGTACAGTCAGCGGCAAAAGTATCTTGGTACTTTAGTACCGCGTCACATTACACAATTCATAATTTTCATACAAACTGTCAAGAAAATGTCAATAGATTATTATGAAAGGGTACTAAAATGCCAAGCTACTTTTGCCGCTGAGTACCACGTAGGCACTCTAATATACTATGCACATTAGTTTTGAACTGTATTTTGTCACTAATAACTTTGAGCACTGCACTGTCATTTATATGTTTGATGTGCTCAATAAATAAAATAAAATAAAATTCTACCAAATTACGCCGTAATGGGTGAAAAGGATTTGGCCTAATAACCCAGAAAAAAGTTAGAACCCAATGGAATGCGCGTAAAATCGCGGGGAAAACGCGTGGAAACTGCGCTGTGTTATTTCTTTCAACATTATTTTACCTCTTTTTTTTTATATTTCAGAAGATTTTATTGGGGCTTATTTTTTGCCATCGTCAATTTATATTATGAACTAGCTTTTCCACACGGTTTCCCTAGGGATCTTGTGTTTTCCCGGGATAACAAGTAACCTATAGCCTTCCTCGATAAATGGGCTATCCAACACTGAAAGAATTTTTCAAATCGCGTTCAAACAACAAACAAACTCTTCAGCTTTATAATATTATATATAGTATAGATGAAGAGTCAAGTCATTCAGCGAGCACAAAAGTCATCATAGTGAATGGATAACCCTTTCACAGGCTCTTGAGATAAATTAAAAAATCAAGATACACGCATTTATTTCACTTCACTAATTTACTTATTAACACCACAGATATTATTGAATACGACTTTAGGTTAAACGCAACAAAAACTACTATTATACCTACTCTTTGTTACTTTTCGAATGATTTGTGTTACAAAAAGGATTGCTTCAAAACGAAATTGGTATGTCACGTCTACAAATTAGGTCGACGTCAGAACAGTTAATCTTTGCATCTTATGGGGGCACATCAGGGCGGCAGGATGAGGCTTACTTTATCCCTAAATATTTGCTCCAATTTATAAAATCCAGCGGGACTTGTTTTACGTATCACTATAAACGACGCCCCATCCAAAGGTTGCCTAGTAGAGATCACTTTTAGTTATAAGGCCACCCATTGTAACACTTTCACTGTAAGAGTTACAATAAAGTGTTAACCTTGTTAAGTTTTTATAGGAACAAAAAAATACAATAATCATAATTAATCAAAATAAAAACATTACTGAGTAGCATTTTTAAGCTTCCAACAGCAGCATTTTAGGCTTTTATTAGGGTTCCGTACCCAAAGGGTAAAACGGGACCCTATTACTAAGACTCCGCTATCCGTCCGCCTGTCTGTCTGTCCGTCTGTCACCAGGCTGTATCTCATGAACCGTGATAGTTAGACAGTTGAAATTTTCACAGATCATGTATTTCTGTTGCCGCTATAACCACAAATACTAAAAATATTTAAGTGATTTTTTTGCCGTTTTTATAGATAATGGTACGGAACCCTTCGTGCGTGAGTCTGACTCGCACTTGGCCGGTTTTTACATTAAACGTTCAGCCTCATTATCATCTCGTGGCCAAAATTGTTGTCGAGGCAAACAATCCATATATAATAAAGGCATATTAAGCGGAAAATTCCAATATATCAAGTAGGGTATACATTTTCGCGACGAGAGCATTTATTATTTACTTCCCACAGTAGCAGATACGGTAGGTACTGGTAACTGCTAAAGCAGTGCTATTGCTAATCACGATAGCGGATACCACCTATATCTAAATAAGCCTTAATTCTTTTGTTTTTAATAAGATTCATCATTAAATGGCAGACATTAAGTGCCGACTTGCGTTAGTTAAGTCTGAATCGCGATTGAAGTCTAAAAATACGACCTAGGTACTCAAAACTATGGTAAAGACTAGTTTAGATTGTAGTTAAAGAATAGGGTAGTTGCCTGTATTCAAAATAAATAATCAAACACTAAATAATGTATAAAACATCTAAAAAAAGGGGAAATCACGATTATTTTATTAAATGTATACCTTTTATGATTTTTAAGGACCAATCTAACCTTAAAATGTAAAGTTTTTGTTACTTTATAATTATGACGTCACAAGCTTGTAATATATATATATATATATATATCAATACAAACCTATCGTTTTGACATTTCATATATTGATTTGATATGTCAGTCAACATCCCAATTGAAACAACATGTTTAGTTAATTGTCTCTTTCCGCCATTCTCCTATAACTTACACCTCAAAAACACTATTTTGTCACGAAAAACTTTCACCTTCATACCATTTGTCATCTCGTATCATGCCCATACGAGGACAAAAGGTTTGACAGTCATCCTGTATATGTTACTATGAGATACTGATCTTAATTGACAGAGAGTAAATATATACATTTTAGGAGGGCTTATTTAATGGTATAGGTGTAAGAGATTGTAAGAAATTATATCTTTATTATTAGTGGTAAGAGTGTATGTAGAATAAAATATTCTAAGAGGTTTTCTAAAATACTTCTTGGCTCTCAGTCGTGTATGAGGAGGAATTTCAAATGACCTCATAAACTGTATTCAAAATATTTTTTAATTTTTTTGGGGAAGTCTTTGTTTTCATAATAACTGATTTCGATAAATTCAAACCAAATATTTTTTTGAGAAATCTATCTGTATATCTATACTAATATTATAAAGCTGAAGAGTTTGTTTGTTTGTTTTTTTCGCGCTAATCTCAGGAACGACTGGTTCGATTAGAAAAATTCTTTCAGTGTTGGATAGCCCATTCGAGGAAGGCTATAGGCTAGTTTTTATCCCGGGAAAACACAAGATCCCTCGGGAACGCGGGTGAAACCGCGGGGCGGAAGCAAGTTATTATATAAAAATGAATCCCTTTCCTCTTCGTCACGCCATAACTTGAAAACGAATTTACCGGTTCTATAGATCTTTTTTTTTTTACTTTTTCTAATACTTTGTAGAAGGTTCTTACGGAAAGAAAAAATTAGAAAATTGCGCAGAAAATTGGAAAATTCCTCGAGACCGCGGGTGAAACCGCGGGGAGGAAGCTAGTAAGTAAATAAAAAACAAGACTCGCATTCGTCACCTTTCCAGGTCGCGACTCGCGAGTTATCTTGAGATTGACATTTCCTTTAAACAATGTCGACTTGAGTAAGCAATCTCTCAATCGGAGGGATTTCGTGTCAACTTTTCATACACTTTTGTTTGAAAGATATTGAGTCGAGTCGATGTAATCGAGGAAACAACTAACAATATGGTAGATAAATAGATAGACAAACATTAGTTTATTGTTACACCACATATGATTGGAGTAATAATAACATAACTTACAGTGAATGTGTTACAATGGGCGCTTTATCACTAAAAGTGATTCAAAATTGTTAAACATTTCATGGAAAAAAGCAAACATTGTCAGACTGTCCAAAAATAATTTAAATATATAAAAAACGTAACCTTGCTGAGTTTCTTGCCGGTTCTTCTCAGTTTAATGCGACTTCCGAATCGGTGGTAACTTCAGTAGCTGCGATGTTCATAAGTGGCCTTCGAGGGCCTAAACTGAATAAATGGCTTTAACTTTGACTTTGAATCTAACAGGCAACCCTTTGTTGATATATGGTGTTGATGATGAATGAAATTTTGAGCAGAAACTCGAAGATTATGTAGTGTGTATTTTACAGTTTGGTATTTTAATGAAACTTTCTAGATGAAGATATTATAGTATATTCTCATCTTTAAAAAATAATGAAGACTGATCTTATATGTCGTGGAATGAGAATTTCATATATCGAAATGAATTTGAAAAAAAATCATCTCAACCTCTACCTCACTCGTAGTTTTGAAAAAAAAAAACAAAACTATGAGTGAGGTTATTTTCCATATATTTTTGCCAGTTCCATAGCCAAAGTTGCTCATAAAATACCCGACCTAAATAAAATAGAAATACATCAAGAGAAGTCCAATAGGTAAATACAATCTAAAGAAAATAGGTATGTGTTCCTAAGGTATACTGACACAAATTTCGTTACGATCAAAATTTTTACCCGAAAATATTTTATGACTGAACGTAAACTGAGTAGGTACTACTTTGTAAGGAATCCCCTAGGGAGTTACCATCAAAACGGAAACCCTATTAGTGAGCCCATTTTTTCCGTTTCTCAGTAACGAACAATGTGTTATGTAACCAATATTTTGTTAAAAATAACTATTCACGCACAGAAACTATAATTTGATGTTAACTTTAATATATGAGCTCAACATCTGTTTCATCTGAAACATATATTAAATGTTTACTAGGTCCAAATGTATTCAGAATTCCTGACCCAGGGTTCTACAGTGAACGACTGGGCTGCCTTCATCAGCAGCTCCCAGCTACTCTGACAAGTCCCTCAACCATTTAAGGTAAAGTAATGAATTTAAGTCCCATTTTCTGTAAACTGCGCTGAGTGCAGAGAGAAGCTTGAGAGATAGTGGTCAAAGACAGACCTATAAATTGTTAAAGAATATATATGTATGTACACTTACAGGACTAGATTTTCCATGACTCTTCCAATAATCCGCTTGGGACCTAGATATAACAGACTACCAGAAAAATTGGCCTTAATTCAATAAATTACATTAACATTTCCAATCGCGGTAGTTTTAGGTCATCGGCCCACCTGATAGGGGCCATCACGCACCGCTTCTGTAAGTTGAGGTAACAATAGGAAGGCCACATTTTAATGAGTCTACATCTAATGATAGAGCTCTAAATCAAATACTAAAGAAAGGCTGAGAAAAAATAATATCATGATACTTATTGCAAATGAAATTAAAATATATTATAAATACTCAAATCTAATTTTATTTATTTTTTAACGGAAATTTAATATTTTCTTTTTTTCAAAGGGCTGACATGCAGGCAGACGGTTCACCGATGGTAAATGGCTATCGTCACCTATGGACATTAGCAATACCAGAGGAATTTCCTATATGTTGTCGACCTTTGTAAAGTCTAGAAGGTAACTGACTCTCAAATGCGACTGCCGAAACACACTAGTGGGTGCTTGGCAATAGATTTTCACACACACCTAGAATAAGATAGTACAACAAGGTAGTAGAACTCTTTGTGCAGAGTTTACCCGGGGAAGTACCTACTACCACCATATCTAATTCCGCCGTGAAATAGTAATGCACTTGTATTACTGTGTTTCGGTTAGGTTAGGTTAGTATATTAGGTTATTGTATTTTCTTTGCCCGTGGTGTTATGAGCGTCTATAGGCTACGGTAACCGCTTACCATCAGGTGGGCCGTAAGCTTGTTTGCCACAAAAGTAGTATAAAAAAAATTAAAAAAACTTTTTATACCAAACAAAATATGAGATCGCTCGGGAACGCGGGACGGAAGTAGGTTAGGATAGTGGATATTTTACCTTAAATTGAATCTTACACGTTAACTAATACTGCTAGGTTAAAAACTCTATGATGAGTTTACTCAGCCATTATTCTCCATCTCTGTAATCTACTTGTTACCCATAACATGTTTGGATGTTTGTAACATAATAATATCCTGAAATTGGGAATATGGTGACCGTAAAACCACGCACTAGAGAATCCATTGTTATATAGGTTGTATTTTGTTATCTTTTCCAAAGTTTTGTCTCCATGATTTTTAATTATTTACATAAGTATATAGGAACCTATTTAGAAAAAAGTCTTATACAGGATGACTTTTTAGTCACTGGCAATACTTGCAGGGGTAGAAGTACTCATCATTATGAACAACTTTTATTATTGGACTGAGTGTGAAATCACGATAAAATTATCAGCTGTTCCATACAAAAGTGCAACCATTTTATTTTACGCGATCTCAGGGTTGGTCCCATAATAAAAGTTGTTCATATTGATGAGTACTTCCACCCCTGCAAGTATTGGCAGTGACTAAAAAGACATCCTGTATGTAGTATATCAGTTATCTAGCTTCCATAGTACACACTCTGCTTAGTTTAGGATCAGATGGCAGTGTGTGAGGAACATCATTAGATATATATTTTTTCTAATTACTTTTTTTTATTAAAATATACCTGAAGTCTTAAAATTACTCTTTGATACGTTAAACCATTTATCCTTAAGCACTTTACTAAACATAAAACTTGATCACAAAGGGGTACAAGCGAGCAACGTACTATTAATTATTATTCAACGCATTTATAACTTTTCTTTGCCCACAGTGTAATATACAGTCTCAAAGTATCTCTTTGTTTTCCTTGCGAGTTTTATAATTGCAACCTTCATTTGTTAAGCTCTGAGCACTTTCTTGAGTCCTCTACCACGATTCTTTAATTAAGCTTTTTCTGTTGTAGTCAGTTTTATATTAATTTAATTTTCCAAGTTGCGTTTTCTATAGGTTTTTTTTTCTAGTTTAGACAGGCTATTAGTGATGATGTGGCCGAGGGTAGAAAGCACACAGAGCTTAGAAGAGCCAGTTTCGGTTCTTGTGCTTCTGCCGGAACACTTTGGTAGGTATTCTGTTACAGATTTTCAACTTGAGGAGACCTTGCCGTGAATTCATTACGACGTTTTCCTTCACCGACTTCAACTCATTGTAGAATTCGAACCCATGACCTTCGCTACCACATTCGATATCACTATCAATGAACTGTTTTTAAAAAGCTTATTAATTGTTTGAAATTATTTTTATTAATTTTTATCATTTATTTTCGTATCCTACAATGAGCTTGAGCTTTCGGTGAAGGAAAACATCGTGAGGAAACCATAGCACGGTGGTAGGGTACTTTGTAGTACCCGCCTGGCTGGCTACCACCCTCAAGTTGAAAATCTGTCGCCAAACACCTATTGGTGTGTTCTGGCAGCTGCACTTGAGAGCCATCTAGGCTTTGTGTGCTTACCAACTTCGGCCACATCATCACTTACCATAGTGAGATTGTGGTCAAACACAAGCCTAAACAAAGTAATTAAATTTGACACTCTGTAAAATTACAAAATATTATTGTATCCATTACTTTTAAGTACAGTTGGCGTTAATTTGAGTATTTCTGTTGCCGCTATAACAACAAATACTAAAAATAAAATAAAATAAATATTTAAGGGGGTTCCCCTACATACCATCCCATACAACAAACGCATTTTTTTGCCGTTTTTATAGATAATGGTACAGAACCCTTCGTGCGCGAGTCCAACTCGCACTTGGCCGGTTTTTTCTATTATATTATTATAATGCCGTAATATAAAAATCTCACAAATACTTTTCTATTATCTCTTTATCGAATACAATTTAAATAAAAGGTTAAAAGTAAATTCAGTTTAAATTTTATTCACAGTAAAAGTTTGTGAAAGGGTTAAAATCGTGAACGTCGGTTGTTTAAATCATTATAGGTGGGGCGAGTCTCGTTTCTGGATGTAAAATAAAGTTAAACTTCTGCTAATTGCTTCGTCTAATTAATCCGTAACTATACCCTCATCAAATGACTTCTGATTCTGATATTGTTGCTACGAGACATTTCAGGTATTGTTTACTTTAGGGTAATTCTAGGTTACCAATGCTTTTTACCCATTTAGATCTTTGTTGACATTTGGGGTAGGTATATATAATAATTGTTGGTATTGATAGGGTTAGTTATATTTTCTTCTGTATTGTTCAAATTGATTATCGAATTGAGAAATGAAGCTAATATCAATGCTGAAAAAGTTTCGCATCGCACACATGTTCAACGAAAAAGTTGCAAGTTTATGGCTTTATGTCATTACTGACTCCTCCGCGATTTTACGCGCAATCATCAAAAGTATCCCTTATTTATCCTTTACGTTGTTCAAGCATTATCAATTCTACCAATTTTACCAATTCTATTTTATTTTTATCAAAATCAGTTTAGTAGTAAAGAATAAGGAATCCTACTAATATTACAAACGTGAAAGATTGTGTATGTTTGCGCGGATGTTTATAAACCAATGACGCCATAATAGCGAGATTATAACATAAGCCTACATTAAGTAAAAACAAAATAATATAATAGAAATTCCATACTTCAAAATACTTTATTAATTAATCTAATGTTTTCCCGGTATCACAAAGTATCCGTTGGGAACGCTAGCAAATCCACGGAAGAAACGCTAGTAAAAAATAAGAATTTGACCTCCATCTCTGACTACCACTTAGTACCGTCATATTATCCATAATAAGACTTGTCTATTTATTAGTACCAAAACAATGAAAAATACAATCTTTTTTTTTGACGTTCTGATACCGGACCAACAACTAATGCAAGGGGAGTTTCGGTCCGCGGTCCAAACGGAAAGTGGACCAAGCGACCCATATTAAAAAGGCATTCAAATATATTTTACACTAACTACGAATACATACTCATATAATATAGAGAGTTATGAACACGTGTTTCATTGGGCATTGTTTAGCCAAAGCGAGTTCATTTGTCTCAGAGGAGCATGTCTCCAACAGACCTTTAGGTATTAACTCACTGAATAATAAGCTGGTTTTGTCAGTTCTCTCCTAAAATTTTGTAGGTACATATAGGATAATGGATGACAGAATATTGAGTACAAGTTATAAATATTTTACTTTGTCCCTTATATTGTGATGCGATATGTGAACTTCGCGTTTGTGTGAGAGAGCCAAAATGGGCAAAAAGACTATTGTTGAAAATTCTACTACTATAAATAAGTATTGAATAAAACACATTATCGGTATACATATTAAACACTTTTTAAGTACATATATATGTATGGACTTGTACACGATGAGAATCATTTAGATCGACAATGCAGATAAAGCCACAGGGTGGAAGCTAGCGTATAAAGTTCTATTTAAAATTACAAAAAAGAGGGAAAGCCGTATACATATAGGCCCAATATTCAGAAATTTGTTTGGTCACAATCACCAGTAGAATCTATACCCATGAGTTTTATTCCATACTAGCTCTTCCCCGCGGTTTCACCCGCGTTCTCGGTTTCCGTTTTGTCAATATATTGAAGATCTATCACGGCCTTATGTCTCATTCACTCATTCACTTTTAATATTATGAGATTTATAAAAAAACCCTGACAATAACGAACACAAAAAAATGGTTACACACACACACACACAATTTGGTGAAGTCGTTCGGAAGTTATGCGCGTATATACATTTCGGGTATTAATTTTTATTTATATAGACATTATTTTGTGATAGAACTGATCAGAAACTACATTATGTGCATTTTTGATCGAAAAAAGTAATCATAAATAGACCTTGGCTTCAAATTATAAGGTACTATATAGATTCCGCCCCGCGGTTTCACACGCGTTCCCCAGGGAATTCATGTTTTCCCGGGATAAAAAGTAGCCTATGTTCTTCTCCGTACCATAAGCTCGGTCGGTTCAGCGATTTAAGCGTGAAAAGGTAACAAACAAACAAACTCACTTTCGCATTTATAATATTAGTTAGGATTAGGATTTTGTATTTTTTGTTTGCGCCATTTTGTTTTTTTATAAGTTCTCTGGTATACTAAAAATAACGTGCACACACATTAAAAAATCTCTATTAGAATACATAATACCTAACCAATTTGATTTAGTTTACTTCTCGAATCAAATAAAACATTAACTGTATAAACTACACAACCACGATGCAATTTAGAAGCAGACTTAAATGAGAATCAAATGGCAAAAGCAGGGAGGAAGATTAACTGTACATCGCTGTTTAACATGGAGTTAAGTAATGTATTAGTTTGGAAGTCAGGGCTACAAATTTAAATTACTTATACATTGTCATTATTTCAATAAATTAATTTATAACGAACAATTTAATCCATAAGTAATTAAAACTACAAAATAAAAATAATTATTTATTTTTACCACAATGTCATTGTGCGATGTGGTCGTACGAGGTTAGTATAAGGTAATTTCATATCCAACTGCTGTTACCAATCCTTAAAATACCGAATTTTATATGTCTCCATAGACAAATCCAAATATGGAATTGAACCTTAAATTGGAACATTTCCTATCGATTAATTTCCAATTTCAATCACAGCACAAACGCAATCCCACAAGTGAATATATAAAATATATAAGTACCTACAGATGTTTCAGACGACAGAGCCACAGGGCGCCGCGCAGCGATTACTTGATTTAGAACCAGAAGACGCAACGCAATCAATGCAGCTAGCTCGTAATGAACCGGTGGAAGTTTATTTTTAATTGTCCAACGGTAGAACAGAATGAAATAGTTGATACCTCTACTCAGTTCAACTATAGTAAATGCACTTTAGCTTAATTTTAATAATGTATTACACTTTTAGAGCTAGATTATTATTATAATACCCATTCTTGAGGATTTCTTATAAATATACACTTGGTTCAGCTGTAAATATAATAATATTTAATTTTGCCAATATCAAATCTAAATTCGAGTCACATTAAATCGGTTTTACATAGTCAAGTCAAATCCGTACCAGTTAGTAAGGTTTTAGCAAAATGGTGGCCGTTCCACCAAAAATTGTCACGGTCATTGTGACAACCTGAGTAGTCATGATACACGCATTCATTTCAATTCACTTCACGGACCGATTGGCGTGGTTGGTAAGATACCCTATCTATCACGCCGCAGGTCGTGGGTTCGATTCCCACTCAGGACAAACATTTTGTGTGCATGGACATGTCTGTTTGTCCTGTGTCTGGGTGTAATTATCTATATATGTATGTATTTACAAAAGAAAAGTAGTATATGTAGTATATCAGTTATCTGGCTTCCATAGTACAAGCTCTGTTTAGTTTGGGGTCAGATGGCCGTGTGTGAGGAATAATGTCCCAGAATATTTATTATTATTTATTTATTACATAAAACGCCACCTGTATTATTCGATAAAACTCAAAAACTCGATTTCATGAATATTCGATAAAAACGCAATGTCACTTTGCGAGTTCCCGCCAAAAGGTCCAAATGTTGATAATTCAAACTTGTTTTTGCGCTTCGATTTTCAAAATGTTATTTTACTACCAATTATTTCTGGTTTTAACAGAAAGGTTATATGTTAAATCTCTTGCTAAAATGAACGCAATAATTTAGTTAAAGGCCTTTCCATATCCACCTGCGACCAATAATACGGTGATGATTATAACAAGAATGCGCATATTGTGTGAATACCTTTCATAGTTGAATAGTCACGTATTGAGGGCATCCTGTATGTCCAGCGTTGAATAATGTGGGCCGAAGGGAAGGTAACGGTATTTACCTATACAGGATGTGTTATTGAGATATCTCGTATTTTGTCAGTAATTAATAAATTAGTGGCCCTTTGAAGATCCTTAGGGGAGGCCTATGTCCAGCAGTGGATTTCTTGCGTCTGAGATGATGATGATGATGACTTTATTATAATACAAGGTTGATTTTATCAGACGGATTGTCCTTTGAGTTATTTCGTTGTAGAGATACAATTACCTTCATTTTCATAAGAGCTATTCCTTGAGCCGATGTGATAATCTTGATGATTTAAGACCCTTTTATATATTTTTTCTTATTGGCATAATAATAAATTCTCATACATTCAAATGTAAAGATACAAAAGTGTAGATCCTACTTCTAATATATAAAAATCTCGTGTCACAGTGTTTGTTATCGAACTCCTCCGAAATGGCTAAACCGATTTTTATGAATTTGTGTATATTTGGTAGGTCTGAGAATACGTCGTAGGCTATTTTTTATACCGTCACCGGGTGGAACCGCGGGCGACAGCTAGTAATATTATAATTGTGAAATTTTGTAAGTTTGTTATCACTCAGCTCCGTAACGGCTGAACAAATTTGGATGAAATTTGGCACACAGTAAAATATGTTCTGGAGTATATAAGATACTTTTTGTCCCAGGAAAATATAAGATGCCTCGGAAGCGCAGGTGGTTCCGCGGGGCGGATCAGCCTCTAACGTAATCAAGCACTGTCCAAATTCCAATTTAGATACGAAATGAAGGCAACACTAGCGTATACTATAATATCCAGTTGGATGTGTAGAAACGTACACTGTGCTGGCAACTTTAATGTTGTCTGTTGCCTAATGAGTGGACTTAATCTCTGTCCACTTGGCAATGTTCCTACTTCTGTGCATTGTACTTTTTATTACTTTTTAGTATAGCATACTATGGAATGATGACCACGATAAGTTTAATATTATATAGTTGAAAGTTTGGATAGTAGTGACTCAATCACACATAAATGACTTAATGGATTTAGATGAAACTTGGCAAATAGGTAGATCATACTCTGTAGTAACATATATGTATACTCTGTAGTATATATAACATATACACATACTCTGTATTACATATACTTTTTACGCGGGGTAGAAGTTTGTAAAATATTAAATGCAGCGTCTCTATATATGTCCGTTAGCGTGCTTATGAAATGAAATGAAATAATTTATTCATTCAAATAGGCCTTCACAGGCACCTGTGAATAGTCAGACTCTAACGCACGGTTCGGAAGGTTGCTTTTACTGAGAAGAGCCGGCAAGAAACTCAGCAATTACTCTTTTCAAAACAAACTTAGATTTATTACATAGAATGTATCCTGCAAGAGCGAGCGCTACACCCAAGCATTGTCGTCATTTAAATATTCATTAATGATATAGTATGCCTTCTGTACTAAAATGGACTTAACACGTTCCTTAAATGTATGTAAAGGCAAATTTAAAAGTGCAGGAGGGATCTTATTATAGAAGCGTGTACTCAGTCCCAAAAATGAACCTTGCACTTTTTGGAGTCTATAAGCAGAGGTCACAAGTTTATACTTATTTCTAGTATTAACAGTGTGCATATCACTATTTTTTACATAAAGACTTATATTTTGTTGTACAAATAATATGTTTGCATAAATGTACTGCGATGCAACTGTGAGGATACTAATTTGTTTAAACTTATCTCTGAGGGAAGCTCGAGAACTCAAATTATAAATAGCTCGCCCCGCTCTTTTTTGCACAACTCAAGAACCACTGCAGGTATTTTGATGCGGTTATCATAAATACCTAGAACGTTTTTTGAGGAAGGTTTTAAACTGGGTATCATTGCGTAGTGAATAAATGGTGAATATTTTAGTACGCATGGACTTATAGCATTTATTTTTAGCTTGAATCATTATCATCGAGAGAAACATGCTTGAATTTTTTTAATTTCGGGTCATAATACCATGGGGGGAATATTACGGGAATTGACTCAAAAAAATAGTGATAGATTTAACTTCTGGCGCAGCAGAATACCTACTGAGTTACCAACGTCGTTTGTCAGAAATGCGGCGTACAGTTTTCAAAATTCCTTTCCCATTTCTTTTTCTATTTTGTTTCGTAGTACAATGTATCGACTATGTAAGTGTCATAATTTTTGTAATTATTTCTTTGTACTTTATTTCTGTTGTAAAAAATAAACAGATGTTTTCTTCCTTTATTTCACTTTCAAGTGTTGCTAATGAAGAACAAACCTTTCCAAGCAACAAGCCTCAACCTCAATCTTCGAGCTGATTATTGGCAACCAGAGCTAAAAGAGAACAGCTGATTTTGTTTCCCCAATTTCGATAATTGTTGCAGTTGTATTTCAGAAATTTTAACATTACGTAAAATATTTTTATTTCGAAAAGCCTTCTTGAGCTCTAATACTGATTTGGAAGGTTGTTTTTGCTTAAAAGAGCCGGCAATAAACTCAGAAATTACTCATTTCAAAACAAATTTATAGACTGAACTGTCGAATCAGCACACAGCTTGAAACCGTCAAATTCACTAATTTCAAATTTGGTATTGGAGTTCTTAAGGAACACCAATACCGAAGTGATGTTGACTACTAATAAAACAAAGGATTTTTCTAATTTCAACTTTAAGACCACAGGGCAGAGGCTAATTTAAAAAAATACACACAGGATTTGCAAAAGAATCATCTGAACTAGGCTATTGTTCTTTAGAAACCTACTAGCTTTTGCCCGACGGTTATTCAGTCTAGGTCTGAGGAAAGCACTTATGAACTTCGAAGATACTGAAGTTACCACCTATTGTATGTGTCAATCCCAAACATCATTTATACTAATATTATAAAGCTGAAGAGTTTGTTTCTTTGGTTGAATGCGCTAATCTCAAGAACTACTGGTTTGAATTGAAAAATTATTTTAGTGTTGAATAGCCCATTTATCGAGGAAGGCTGTAAGCTACTTTTTATCATGGGAAAACATAAGATCCCTCAGTAATACGGGTGAAACCACAGGGCGGAAGCTAGTTTTATTATGTGCCAAATATGATCAAGATATGTTCAGCCGTTGTGGAGCTGACACACACACACACACAGACACGCACACACACACAAAAACTTTCACATTTATGACATTAGTAGGATAGAATAGGATAGTAGTATATAAAACTTTATGTTACATAGCACCATGCCATCATACCCGTCATCGATACCCAAGGGTAATATTACGCAATGTATTATGTTCGTATAAAAATAAACAAGAACATAAATCACTCTCACACATACAACATGGTGTATGTCGATCCAGCCAAGATCCTGACACGACAAAATATTATTGTGTGAAAGAATCCCTCGCGGAGCTCGATAAGGGAAACGTATCCATCAGTTACATTCTGAAGAGTTCAAATATTCAAACTTGAGTTGCGCCGATAATAAAAGCTATTCAACAAAAGAAACCTAGCAAAGGTTTCCAAAATATACCATCTCGAATAATCCAACCGGTATACTAAACTTTTTTTTTTAAAACCAGTTAACTGATCAACATATACATTTTTTTCTAAATATCTAATATATAAAATTCCTGGGTCACGATGTTGGTCCGCGATGAACTCCGAAACTACTTATTTGTATCCCGATTATTTTCTTTTTTTAATTCCGGGAACGCGGGCGAAACCGCGGGGAACAGCTATATACTTATACTAGCTTCCACCCCGCGGTTTCACCTGCGTTCCCGAGGGATCTTATGTTTTCCCGGGATAATAAGTAGCCTATATCCTTCTCCACACCATAGGCTATCTGCATACCAAATTTCATCGCGATCGGTTCAGTGGTTTAGGCGTGAAAAGGTAACAAACAAACAAACTCACTTTCGCATTTATAATATTATAGTTAGGATATTAGGAAGTAGGATAATTACAACCAAACTCAGGACAAACAGATATATTAATGGACACAAATGTCTGCTCTGGATAGGAATCTATTCCGAAATCATAAACATTGACCTTAACTCTTGACTTCCATTGTTTAAGACTGAGAAGTAAACGTTTGAAATGCATGTAACTCACTAATTAGTATAATGTAATATATTATGTAGTGTAGTTAACTAGTTTCCATCGTACAAGGTACGCTTAGTTAGTTTGGGATTAGACGAACGTGTGTTTAGAAATATCTTAGGATATGACGATATTATTAAATTTATACTGCACTAGTGATCCGCCCCGGCATCGCACGGGTAGCAGAGCATATACCTACGCCATTTTTTTTAATAAGCATATATATAACTCTATTAGTTTACGCGTCGCACGTCAGTAAAGCTCCCAGTCGGCATGATTTTTTCCGACATCTTCAACAACTGACACATCAAATCAGCAACTTTTTAAGAAATGTCAAAACGATAGGTTTATATGGAGTTTGTATTAAATACATAATTATGACGTCATAATTATAAAGCATCAAAAGTTTTACTTTTTATGGTTAGATTGGTCATTAAAAATCATAAATTTAATAAAATAATCGTGGTTTCGCCCCTTTTTTAGATGTTTTATACATTGGTTAGTGTTTGATAATTTATTTTGTATACAAGCATCTTCATTATTTACAAAATATAGCTACATATAAACGATGCCTCAAAATTTGACAACCAAATCTTCGTTTTCCCGAACTGACGAGTTAATCATCCGAGGCAATGTCCTTGACTTTGCTTCGAGTTCGGGGATGTAGGCATCCCCCGCCCCTCTCGATCCTTAAATATTTCGAGGGACTTGAGCAGTATTGGCAGTAAATTAATTAATTTACTCCATAGCTTATTAATATAGTCGTGATTCGGAAATAAAACCTTTCAATTGGCTGGTCGATTGGTCCGCATCAAATATTTTAATCATTATTAGCAAATTAAGTTATTATACCTTTTATAAAAGCTTTGAAAACCTTGTATAATTAATTACATTATAAGGTTATAAGACAATATTTTCCTTGACTTAAACGCAAGCATAGATTTAGATGAAATTTGGTTCAGGATTATATCCAAGAATAAAATTTTGAAAAATAAATCATTAATTTAGATTATTTTACCATGAAACCACACCATATTCAGCTGTAATTTTCACTCCACAGTGATATGAAACTTTGAATATCAAAAACAACACTTCTACCGTCTACTGTCTAGGTTACAGCAGGTTACACAAAAATTACCAAATATTCTACTATCAGACAATAAAGGAGAAAGCGATGCAAACGTGACCGGACTGGGTACAAAAAATTACCCGGTTATATCATACCCGGGTGAGTAAAAAATTACACAGACATCCCTCGTCAACTTCGTGAATTGTTCTTACCTAGGAAGATAATTATTTTTACTCAATGAGACACTAAAGAATATTTTTTCAGGCAGGAAATTATATAAGTCTCAAGTGTGCAGTTTTAGTTTTGCCTCTACTTTGATTTCATATGCTTCCATTTCTAGTTATTAATCTTTGACGAACTTAGAACATTATTTCTAAAGGTAATAAATCCTGTAGTGTAACGTAACGGATTTTAACCCCCCCCCTTGTCCGTTGCGTTCCCTAAAAGGTACCCCTGAAGAAAATAAAACACAATTTACCGGTTCAGAATCATATAATCAATTTGTTTTAAAGTAGAAGTTTATTTAATATATGCCCTAGCTTCTCAGAAGGAGAAAGATTGTGGGTTACCTGAGATGAATTGCATTACTAAGTTATTCATTAAAATTAATTGGACGCCAATAGTGGAAACGGCCACTATACCATAATGTTCAGATTAATGTTATTTAATATATATATATTATAAAACCTTTCGTTGCTCCTTCCAGCTGTAGGACCCGGTAGGTTCCCGCAGTATAAAAAGTAGCAGCAGCAGAAAAAGTAGTATAAGAAGTAGTAGACTCGTAGTATCCCGAAACAAAAAAACCTCGTAGTATCCCGGAAAGAAAAACCCTCGTAGTATCCCGGGGAAAAAAAAAAAAAAACCTCCTGCAATGGACACAAAGTCCTCAATTACATTCACATAATAATAGGAGTGTAGATGGGAAAATCTAACCCCCCACATGAATTTATAGACATATTAACATGAATTAATATTTATTTAGGTTTAACGACTATAACCTGGCAATTAAATTAACAAATTAAGGGAATATACTCCTTGATAATAACATGAGGAACCCACATGTACCTAACCTATGAGACCTCATGGAATCTTTCACGGTTTGACCAATGAAGTTGGACAATTCTGGATTTAAACACAAATATGCCTTAATAGTAAGTAACGTACCTTGGTAAAAGCCAAGGAGGCTTGTAATTTCACGTGCTTAATTGATTTAGGTCAATCCTAATGTGATGCCACGCCACGCGACATTGGCCGGCTGGTGCATTCGTGCATTCGCACTAATCTTAAACAAAAACACCAAAATTAGGGATCGAAGCCCTTATATTAGAGAACACCTCGCGTACTTGTAGTAATACTCACCAAATTTAATGGTAAATAGGCTTGAATATAAAAGGTATGCTCACGCGTCGCGTCGTGAGACTCGAAAGACACTCCATTTGCCCTATCCAAGGAGCACCACCCAGGGTTAAAGAACTAAAAATAATCCCAGAATATGGCGATAATATTGTCCTTTTAAGGGGACAATCTGCCGAGATCGAACTCACAACAAAGGTAAGAAACGTACTTTGAATACTTAGAAACAACCTAACGTGACATTTGAAAAATATAATAAGGTTTGTTATGCAAACATTAAATCATTTCTATATAAAAAATAGTATATGAAACTAAAATTGAAAAATAATGGGTAAATAGGTGATGTCCAAAATTTATTTATTTTCTGACAACACTAAGTTTCGTCCGAAAACCGAATCGATCCATTGACTAAATCATTCGAACAAACGATCAATTTATATGAACAAAATATATATATTAATTTATTTATGCAATTTTAAAGTTTATTTAGTGAACCAAACATAAAATTGATTCACCGGCCACAACTTCCATGACTACGGTAACTACAGACAGCAAATCAACCTCAAAACCAAGATCATATAAAATTAATCGATTATTCGACTGCAAAAATCGAACTAAAAATAAATTAATTAAATCCAGTCTCTTTCAAATATGCGACAAGATCGATTCCCTAATTCCCTTATGAATGCCAAATAAATATGGGACTGATCTACTGGCTGTAACTTCGAGGACAACCGAGGCCACAGACAGCAAAACAGTCTCAAAAGATAGTTACGTTCGGAAACATATCGATCAATCGATTAAAAATCAATAGGCAAATATAATGTTTCAATAATAATTGATAAACAATTAAAGAAACACTTAATATTGGAACTATTGATTAATTGGCTGCGAACCGTATAGATAATAGAAAGCTACAGACAAATAATCAAGGAAAAACATTAATTTATAAACCGATTAATCGATTGAATAATCGAATGAAAATGAAAATATTTAATAAAAATTAAATAATTAAAGACCCGTTTTTTACTACGTTACACGACCCCCCCTGTCGGAAGAATTTTGCGTGAATAAACGTAAAATTCAGGCTGGTCCTCCAGCCTGAAAAACAATGAAACATAAAAACCGATATCCTAATTAAAGAAGGATGGCCCTGCCTCAATTAGGACAACGACCTAAAAAACAACTTTACGGACACAACGAAAGTAATATTGCGGCCGCAAAAAAATAATATTCTGAACCGGTAATGAAAGAACCCAAAAGGTAACAACTAGCCTACTATATTAAATCTTGGCTGAAGAAAGACACCAAACCGAACCTATGCACAAAATAGAACTTACGTACCGTAATAATAAAAGAACAAACCCAGAACCTCCTAGATAACAAAAAAAAAAACAAATTAACCTAGGAAAAAAGAATCATGATCTTGTTGTGTCCAAACAATAATCCACTACTTATAAACCCTAGCTGGATGTGACCCATACAAATACATACGTTAGTAGTATTAATGGGTTAGTGGGTTAATAATGTTAGTGATGTTAGTACCTACTCAAATATGTACACAAATGAACTATGGATTAATAATGATATTTGGTAAATGGACACCCATCGTAAAAAGAATATAACTAACCCCCATTTCAGTATGAACTAGAAGGTACCTAACTTTTAACCCAAAACAAAAAAATAATAAAAAACTAAGGGAACACAACAAGATCATAATATACACTTCAAAAGAAAAAAAACGTCTCTTTTGAAGTGCACGAGAGTTTAACGACATCCCGAGGTCGGATTTAAACTTTCCCATCACCTTTTAAATATTGGATGTGCCAAGCACCCAATGGCTTACCAGAAACACAACTTTCCAACTCATAAACCAAAGACGAACGCTTACCAACGACACGACACCTCTCAAACTTGGGCGCTAACTTAGCCATGAAGAATTTACTAGCATCACTTTGTGGAAAGGACTTCTTCCAAACTACGTCTCCAATTTGATATGAGCAAGGACGACGACCTTGGTCATAGTAGACGGCATTTTTTGTATGTGCTTTTGCTATAGCATCCTCTACCCTACTAAACATATCATGCAACTCACCAAGTTTGGAAACATACTCATCACGCGAAGCGCAGGCTAAATCCAACGGACATGACGGGGATGTACCAAAGAATTTACCACTGGGTATCGCTTCGCGCCCATGGACGAGAGAGAAAGGGGTAAAACGTGTCACTTCGTTGACTGACGTGTTCAACGCAAATTGAACTTTAGATAATGTGGTATCCCACGAACGATGATCATCCTTTACAAGGATGGAAACAGCTACAATAATAGTCTTATTGTACCTTTCCACGGTATTAACCTGGGGACAATAACGAGGAGTAAAATGTATTTGAGGTATATCATACCTCTGAAATAAACCCTGAAGTTCACTACCAGTAAATTGCGTACCATTATCAGCAATCACTGTGCGGGGAACCCCATGCACCAAAAATACACCATTCTCCAAACAGTGTGAAATTGATTTGCCTACCGCCCTCCGAAGGGGAAACAATAAGCAGTATTTCGAGAAACAACAAACCACGACCAACAGAAAAGTAAAACCGGACCTAGAACGAGGTAAAGGTCCAACTAAATCTATACTAATAGTTTCGAAGGGACGCGAACACACCTTCGGTTCACCCATTAGACCTTTAGGAGGTTCTTGTGAGTGTTTGTAAGCAGAACACACATCGCAAGAATTTACAAAATTTACTACGTCTTGATACATCTTAGGCCAGTAATAATGTAAGGACAATTGTTTAAACGTTTTAAATATACCAAAATGAGGAGCAGTGTCACGGCAATGCGAAAACTCAAGAACTTCAACCCGTTTAGAAGAGGGAACGACTTCTTTCCAGTCGAAATCACTCGAAAACCCGAATTTACTCTTAGAGTACCTGCACAATTTATTATTAATCAAAGAATAATTTGGACATGACTTTGGACTCTGTTTACATTTAGCAAGTAATTGATCATACCAAGGATCGTTTGACGAGGAGTCAATAGACAGAATCGGAACAGCGCGTGACAACGCGTCTGGTACAACGTTATCCTTTCCCTTACGGTGTTCAATGACAAAGTCATACGGGGATAAACGGCAACCCCATCGAGCAAGACGCCCCGTAGGATTGGTCAAATTGAAAAACCACTTGAGACTTGAATGGTCTGTAATGACCTTAAACTGCGGACCCCCCTCCAGGTATGGTCGGAAGTGTTCTACGGAAAAGACGACAGCCAGTGCCTCTCTTTCTGTGGCTGAATAATTACGTTCCGCTTTATTCAGGGATCTACTCGCGAACGCAATAGGGTGTTCCTGTCCGTCATCAAGAAATTGAGTAAGAGCTCCCGCAATTCCATAGCTAGAAGCATCGCAGTGTACAGAAAAAGGTTTTGAAAAATCTGGACACGCAAGTATCGGCGCGGAAACTAAAACCGTCTTTAATTCGTCGAACGATTGCTCTGCCTCTACGGACCATTTAAACGGAGGAGCGTTTTTCCGAGTAGAAGTTAAAGCATTGAGCGGCGCGGCAAGCGTACTAAAATTTTTAATAAAGCGACGATAGTATGAAGCAGTACCTAAGAACATTTTGACCTCCTTCCGATTAGATGGAGTTGGAAAGTCAACAATACTTTGCACCTTAGCGGGATCCGTGCGAAGACCACGCTCATCTACGACATATCCTAAATATTTTAATTCGCGTCGAAAAAACTGACACTTAGAAAGATTAATTGTTAAATTTGCGAAAGTTAAACGCTCTAGAACACGTTCTAACAATGAAATATGGGTTTCAAAACTGGAACTCAAGATAATGACGTCATCTAAGTATACAAAGACTTTACCGTCGAATTCAGGACCAAATAGTTTGTCCATTAGTCTTTGTTGGGTAGATGGCGCTGACGTTAAACCAAAACAGACTACTTTATACTGGAAAAGACCACGACCGGGAACGGTGAATGCAGTTTTTTCGCGGGAAGCGACATCTAACGGGATCTGCCAGAACGAGCTTTTTAAATCTATTGAGCTCAGAAACCGAGCATCTCTAAGCTGGTCTAGAATTGTAGAAATATAAGGAAGAGGATACGCATCATGCTTACTCACAGAGTTCAACTTCCGACTGTCGATACAAAAACGTAGTTCACCGTTTGACTTTGGAGTGAAAAGAGTAGGGTTATTCCACGCGCTGTTACTCGGCTCAACGACATCTTGCGCCAACATTTCATCTAACTGCCTATTCAACTCTTTCAGTCGCTCAGGTGACATGGGATAATAACGTTGTTTAATCGGAGGCGAGTCACCGGTATTAATTGTATGAGTAAGAAGAGAAGTACGACCTAACCCTTTTTTTTCGAATGAAATATTTTCAAATTGTTGAACTATTTTATCAGCAACCCGACGCTGATCCGCAGACAGCTGATCAAACGGTTGCAGAGCACGAATTTCTGAAACATCGAAACTAGCTTCCGAAACCCTATCGAAGAAACTTTCATTGTTAAAAATCCTAGGAGCAATGTCGAATTTTTTCCAAAAGTCAACTCCTAAAATAAGTGATGTAGAAACATCAGGCACGACGTACAGCTTAACGTCACGAGTCAAGTTGTCAAACCGAACTGGAAGTAAAAAGTACCCGCGAACTGTAGCGCGAGAGTCATTCGCGGTGGTGATTTGAGTAATATCGTCACAACCGTGAAGGACGGCCCCCGCTTTCAAGAAAGCGTCACACGAGTCGGTACCTAAAATAGAAATGCAAGAACCGGAATCTAGAAGACCCCGGAAAACTCGGTCACCAATAGTAACCGAAAGAAAAGGGCGGTTATCCCTATAATCATAATCGCGACGAACCACCGAAACACTTTTATAAGTAGAAAAGAAAAAAGATAATTGACGTAAATAATTACGCCAATCGGATTGACTAAAATTAACGGAATTGTCCCGATGGCTCGGAGAAACTAGTTTTTTGGCTCTGTAGTATGTGTATCTGAAGTATTAGGATTTTTAACGGTAGAAGGATTGCACTGCGGACACTTACGGAAGGTAAAACCAATTTTACCACAACGGTAGCATACAATAGATGTCGACGTACATTCTTGTAAAGAGTGGGTAGTTACGCGACAGCGTGCACAATACTTATTTCCCGCTGCAGTCATACCGTGAACAGGTGATTTTTTAAGTAAACCCTTGTAAGCTAAATCTGGTGCTAGTGAACCGCAAGAACGTTTAGGGGGTTCAACGAAACTTTGAGCACGATATTTGCCGCATTCCAGCATTCGACACAACTCCTTTAATTGCTTCAGCGTGGAAACGTCGCGTGTGCACAATGGTACAGAATACTCCGGACGGATATTTTGAGAGACGATGTCGAACTTCTCCTTTTCTGTGACTGGATAAGATAAACGGCCAAAATAGTTAAGCATGACCGACACATACGTCACGATATCCTCACTCGGACCTTGAGTACGTGCACGAATCTCCTGCATTAAACGACGGTCAAAATCATAAGGTAAATACTCCTCAACAAGACACTTTTTAAGTTCCGACCAACCACTCATCTCGGATTTAACACTACGATACCAGCATAAAACGTCACCTGAAAATAGTTCTGGAGCCAAAGTAAACAATTTCTCCTCAGAAATACCGCGAGAAACAGACAACTCCTCCAAGCGTAGTAAAAATTCGCGTACGCAAGACGATCCATCAAATTTAAGATTAAGAGTATGAACAGATTGATGCTTACCCTGAGAGACAGCAGGCGGTGAAACAGGAAGAGACGCGTCAGAAAAATCATCCGATTTAACGCTAGTTTTAAATACTGAAAGCATGTTATCTAATTTTGATAAAATTTTACCTAAGTCCTGTGACATTTCGGAATGAATAGCCCTATCAACATCATTGTCCAGTTCTAAACGTGTGAGACGGTGAAATAAATGATGTGCTAATGCTTGTATACGATTTAAGTTTTTTAAGCTCTCGGGTCGCGCGGATATCTTGGTAAGTGCTGACAACTCTTTCAATTTCACTTGAATATTTTTCAACTCATCTGAGACTTTCCCTTCAAAAGTGACAATTGAATCAGTCGGAATTTCCCTAGCCAGCGTTCTTAATTGCGCACGCAATGACGCAACGTCATCAGCAGGCACAGCGTCCCTAATGCGAACCTCATGAGTGAGCTCATCCTTATGCAAAGCTTGGAAAGATATGGTACGTTCCTCCATGTTATATAACCGTAAAGTTAGGAAATGGTAAAGTGAAATAACTGTACAGTAGGAAATTACAAAGTTAAGTAACTGTAAAGTTAGAAAATTATAAAGTTAAATAACTGTAAAGTTAGGAAATAGTAAAGTTAAATATATGCGTCTGATACACACAGCAATACGCACCTAAAATTGTATAGCTAGCCTAAGCTTAAAGGCACTGAACCTAATGAAAATAATTAAAGTGTTCAGGAAAAAAAACTTATTTTCAATTGTTATTCAGAAAATAACAACTGAAAATTAATTTTGAATATGCAAAAGGCATGATAATTATAGGCAGCTAAAGAATTATTCCCAAAGCTATTGAAAAGCAAAAATTGTGAAAATAAAAAAAAATATCCGGATTTGAAAAACTTAAAAATAATTTTAATTTGGAAAGTATTAAGTTTATAAGTGTGAAAGTAAGCCTTAATTAATAGTAGTGCAAAATATGTGTGTACCCGATGCAGCATCAAGCAGCAAAAGCTAAGCAAATTTAATCCCGCACTGTTTTGCAAATCATCTCAAGTTTGACAAACATTTGTGGTATAATTTATAGTAAGTAGGTATTTAAATTATAGTTCTTAACATAGTACCCATAAAAGAGATACAGAGATCCGCAACACACTTAAAGAAATACACATCAAGTAAGCAAATACACAGTTCCGCAGAAAAGTTAGAAAATAGAAGTAATAGTAGCGTAATACAATTTTTGACACATTTAAATTAACATGACAATCATCTCAGGTAACCTGGCCCCACGTACGGGTGTCACTGTAACGTAACGGATTTTAACCCCCCCCCTTGTCCGTTGCGTTCCCTAAAAGGTACCCCTGAAGAAAATAAAACACAATTTACCGGTTCAGAATCATATAATCAATTTGTTTTAAAGTAGAAGTTTATTTAATATATGCCCTAGCTTCTCAGAAGGAGAAAGATTGTGGGTTACCTGAGATGAATTGCATTACTAAGTTATTCATTAAAATTAATTGGACGCCAATAGTGGAAACGGCCACTATACCATAATGTTCAGATTAATGTTATTTAATATATATATATTATAAAACCTTTCGTTGCTCCTTCCAGCTGTAGGACCCGGTAGGTTCCCGCAGTATAAAAAGTAGCAGCAGCAGAAAAAGTAGTATAAGAAGTAGTAGACTCGTAGTATCCCGAAACAAAAAAACCTCGTAGTATCCCGGAAAGAAAAACCCTCGTAGTATCCCGGGGAAAAAAAAAAAAAACCTCCTGCAATGGACACAAAGTCCTCAATTACATTCACATAATAATAGGAGTGTAGATGGGAAAATCTAACCCCCCACATGAATTTATAGACATATTAACATGAATTAATATTTATTTAGGTTTAACGACTATAACCTGGCAATTAAATTAACAAATTAAGGGAATATACTCCTTGATAATAACATGAGGAACCCACATGTACCTAACCTATGAGACCTCATGGAATCTTTCACGGTTTGACCAATGAAGTTGGACAATTCTGGATTTAAACACAAATATGCCTTAATAGTAAGTAACGTACCTTGGTAAAAGCCAAGGAGGCTTGTAATTTCACGTGCTTAATTGATTTAGGTCAATCCTAATGTGATGCCACGCCACGCGACATTGGCCGGCTGGTGCATTCGTGCATTCGCACTAATCTTAAACAAAAACACCAAAATTAGGGATCGAAGCCCTTATATTAGAGAACACCTCGCGTACTTGTAGTAATACTCACCAAATTTAATGGTAAATAGGCTTGAATATAAAAGGTATGCTCACGCGTCGCGTCGTGAGACTCGAAAGACACTCCATTTGCCCTATCCAAGGAGCACCACCCAGGGTTAAAGAACTAAAAATAATCCCAGAATATGGCGATAATATTGTCCTTTTAAGGGGACAATCTGCCGAGATCGAACTCACAACAAAGGTAAGAAACGTACTTTGAATACTTAGAAACAACCTAACGGGACATTTGAAAAATATAATAAGGTTTGTTATGCAAACATTAAATCATTTCTATATAAAAAATAGTATATGAAACTAAAATTGAAAAATAATGGGTAAATAGGTGATGTCCAAAATTTATTTATTTTCTGACAACACTAAGTTTCGTCCGAAAACCGAATCGATCCATTGACTAAATCATTCGAACAAACGATCAATTTATATGAACAAAATATATATATTATAGCAAGGCAACCCTGCACGGTCAGTGTACATGGTCAGGTTGTCGGTCCGCTAAGCGTAAGCCAATCAAATAAGCGTGACGTTGGTATCGCTGCCGCTGAGCCGCCCGCGTTTCCTCCGGAAAGAAACCGCGTTTCCGGTGAACCGTGTGCAACACAACGCTTCTCCGAGCGAGCACGTAAGCCGCCGGCCATATTTGATTTATGAGAGTTCCAATCAAACATTAATGTGTAAAAGTGTAATTCAGATGAATAAATTAGTGTGATAAAGTCCGTTTCCCGTTTTTTCTGCCAACACCTAAGGCGAGACGAGGCCTAACCCATGCCCGTCGGCTAAATTGGCGTCCCAACAGTAGGCCCTCTCTCAAGTGTTGGCAATTTTTTTTTTGTAAGTTCCGTTTGGATAAAAGAAAAACCAACATGCCACGGACAAGAAATCAAACGGAGGAAGACGAGGCGGATGAGCCTATGATTTCAATGAATCAAGATCAATTTACGGCTATGATGCGAACTCTTCAGCAGAGTCAGGCAGAAATGTTCACTCGCTTTATCAACGAGACACGCACGTCGACACCGGTTCCGTCAATGGAGGCATCAAGGATGATGAACACGGCGAATTTTTCAAAGTGTACCTCGCGTTTCGATGGAACGACCACCATGTTGGACGGGTTCATAGATGCAATCGACGTGTATAAAAACTGCCTACAGATTTCAGATGAAAATGCTGTGAAAGGATTGTCAATGTTACTGACAGATTCAGCGGCTTTGTGGTGGCAAGGTGTAAGACTAAGCACCACATCATGGCAAGATGCCCTAGATAAGCTGAGGAGTGCATTCGGAGAGCGACGTCCCCCGTTCCGCATTTATCAGGAATTATTTGCACTACAGCAAGGTACAGATCCTACAGACTTGTTCATATCTAAAGCTAGAGCGCTTTTATCTAGATTACCTAAAGAAGATCTAAGTGAGAAAGTGCAGCTTGACATGGTATATGGTCTCCTCAATCGTAGAATAAAGAAACGGCTCGATAGAAATACCGTGACATCTTTTGACCAATTATTGAAACGCGCCAGAACGATTGAAGAATCGCTGGAAGATGGCGCCACCGGTCGTACGAGTGAGAAGAAACCGGCGCTGACAGGTACGTTTCCGACGAGCGCCAAGAACAAGAATGATCGCTTGCCACCAAGTGTGATCACCAAAAAATTGGGAAATGATAGGTTGAATGGTAGAAAATCTGACACAAGTGATAACGTAAATAAACAAGTGAAATGTTTTGGGTGCGGAACCCCTAATGTTATACGGTCAAATTGTGAAAAGTGCAAAGCTAGTTCGCAAAGTGCTTTTTGTTCGGTAACGGTGATGAGTGATAACGCGAGTTCAATCGTACGGCCTACTATCGGCGCCGCCGCGGCCGCCGGCCGGCATGAGCCGCCGCAGCCGCCGCGCCGCCCGCGTCGTAGCCGTTGGCGCCGACCGCTGCGGTCGCGCCAATACATCCCAGCAGCGGCAAGAGAGCCGCCCGCCGAAGCAGTGGGTATGGACGCCCGTTGCCTAGCAACCGAGCGCGAGCGTTCTGATAACGCTCCACGCGCTGATAAGTCGGCCAACCCATCGTATGGAATGTCAGGTAACTCCACAGATAATGTGGAGGTTCACTCAATTGAACTGTATAATGATTGTGTTTCAGAAACTGAACAATTTAATATCTGTGGTAATTATTATTTTGCTCATAGTAGGGACTTTGAAGTAAACAATAATAACTGTCAAAATACTCTGTTGTTTCATGGGAAACAGAATGATAATGTTTATAAAGGCATCACCTTAAATAATGGTAATTGTTTAAATCAATGTGAGCAAGATGTTTGTAACTCAGTATCAGACAGAATATCACCAACTATAGGTGCATATAATACAAGTTCTTCTTTTAAAAAAGATGATAATGTTGCTTGTTTGAATTTAAGTTCTTATGGTTTAAATAAGTGTAATATTAATAAAAATGGTCTCTGTAAGGAGAGTATTGTGTTTGCACAGGGTCGTATCCAGGGGGAGTTAATTAATAGACCTTTGTTGCAAATTAATATTTTAGGGGAAAATGGTAGCGCGTTGATAGACACTGGTGCAAAAGGTTGCATTGCAGGGCAGTCACTTCATCGGGTCTTGGTAGGAAAAGGTCATCCTCTGCAACATGGTACTAGGAACATCCGGCTAGCGGATGGTTGCACACGTTTGATGGATGTGTTGATTGCACAAGTACAGGTGATCCTTCTTCATAAAAAGATACCTACCGAGTTTATAATTTTCCCTGATGCACAAAATAATGAATCCCTATTAGGTATAGATTTTATTAAAAGAGCTGGTCTAGTAATAGATTTTAAACATAATTTATGGCATTTTTCAGAAGATATTAAGTATAAATATAAACTTCTTTTAGAATCAGTAGTACCTCCCTGTACTTCATACGCTGCTATGAGTGTGTTACGCGATAATGAGGGGACAGGTTTGCAGGCTCAGGAGCGTGATGAACTTGCCCAATTACTCATGGATTTTCAAGACTTGTTTGATCCAGTTGGGGAACCCACACCGTATGTGGTGCATCACATTGACACGGGAAACCATGCGCCGGTAGCGACGCCTCCCTACCGTCTAACGCCTGCAAAGAAAGAGGTTATGCAACAAGAACTCAACAAGATGTTAGCTGAAGATATTGTTGAAGACTGTGAATCGGCTTGGGGAGCTCCAGCTTTGTTAGTACCCAAGCGTGATGGTAGTTTCCGGTTCTGTGTTGATTATAGAAGGTTAAATTCAATTACCAAGACTGATGCTTATCCAATGCCCCGTATTGATGAACTGCTACAATCTACCAAGAGGGGGAAATGTCACATGACAACAATTGATTTGCGTTCTGGATACTGGCAAGTGTCTGTAGAGGAGCAAGACAGAGACAAAACGGCGTTTATCACACCGTTTGGCACTTACCGTTTCAAGAGAATGCCGTTTGGATTGAAAAATGGCCCTGCCACCTTTCAACGTTTAATAGATAGAATGCGTTCGTGTTCATCACTTAAGGATGTAATTATCTTAGGGTACCTGGATGATCTCTTGATAATCTCAGAAGGGGATTTTTCAAAACATCTGGAAGACCTACAGAAAGTTTTTAAGCAACTTAGGAAGTTCAAATTGCGTGCAAACCGAGAAAAATGTGTATTTGTAAGGGAGTTGAGGTCACCGTTAGAAGTGTACCATGATCCAAAAGCAGTCTTAAATAAACAAAATTTTGTTCCGCAGATTACTCCCTACCTAACGAAATTCTTGAACTCAATGACTGAAGTGCGTGACAGAGTGGAAAAGAAACAAGATAAAAGAAAATCATATGGGGATAAATCAAGAAGGGTTGGGGAAGATTTTCAAGAAGGGGATCGAGTTTTATTGAGGTTCCACCAGCTGAGCGATGCCAGCAAGGCTAAAACTGCAAAATTTTTTCTTAAACGAGATGGACCATATGTGGTTACAAAGAAAGTGAGTCCCACAACTTATCTAGTCGCTTCGAGTGAAGATCCGTGTGAGATATTGGGCAAGTTCCATGCTGGTGAGCTTGCTCCGTTTAGAGGTCGAGAGGATGAACGTACTCAACCACTCGTTCCTAAGAAAAAGCGAGGCCGTCCACGTGTGCAGCCTACGCGAGCTACGCCAGGGGTAGTTATTGATCTGCTAGACCAGGATCGAGGTCGATATCATGGTCTAGAGGGGGAGTATATAGCAAGGCAACCCTGCACGGTCAGTGTACATGGTCAGGTTGTCGGTCCGCTAAGCGTAAGCCAATCAAATAAGCGTGACGTTGGTATCGCTGCCGCTGAGCCGCCCGCGTTTCCTCCGGAAAGAAACCGCGTTTCCGGTGAACCGTGTGCAACACAACGCTTCTCCGAGCGAGCACGTAAGCCGCCGGCCATATTTGATTTATGAGAGTTCCAATCAAACATTAATGTGTAAAAGTGTAATTCAGATGAATAAATTAGTGTGATAAAGTCCGTTTCCCGTTTTTTCTGCCAACACCTAAGGCGAGACGAGGCCTAACCCATGCCCGTCGGCTAAAATATTAATTTATTTATGCAATTTTAAAGTTTATTTAGTGAACCAAACATAAAATTGATTCACCGGCCACAACTTCCATGACTACGGTAACTACAGACAGCAAATCAACCTCAAAACCAAGATCATATAAAATTAATCGATTATTCGACTGCAAAAATCGAACTAAAAATAAATTAATTAAATCCAGTCTCTTTCAAATATGCGACAAGATCGATTCCCTAATTCCCTTATGAATGCCAAATAAATATGGGACTGATCTACTGGCTGTAACTTCGAGGACAACCGAGGCCACAGACAGCAAAACAGTCTCAAAAGATAGTTACGTTCGGAAACATATCGATCAATCGATTAAAAATCAATAGGCAAATATAATGTTTCAATAATAATTGATAAACAATTAAAGAAACACTTAATATTGGAACTATTGATTAATTGGCTGCGAACCGTATAGATAATAGAAAGCTACAGACAAATAATCAAGGAAAAACATTAATTTATAAACCGATTAATCGATTGAATAATCGAATGAAAATGAAAATATTTAATAAAAATTAAATAATTAAAGACCCGTTTTTTACTACGTTACAGTAGATATTGAAACTCCATAAGAGAAAGCCATACTTGACAAGATGGTAATTTTTTTGTGTGTTACTTTTTTGCTCCATGAACAAATATTAATTTTTAAATCTCTTGAAGTTCAACTACCATTGTCAGGAGACAATGGTAGTTAAACTCATGAAAAGGATTTAATGAGCTCTATTTGCAAACGATAACAGCAAATTAAATTCCATTCCCTCCCAATAACACCGAAATACAATCTACAACTGTCAAAGCAACGAGAAGCACCTGATATTTAATAGGCCATCCAACTGGAACTCAATTCAACTTTTATATTGAATTTTTAATAACAAACTTTGGGACACTCAACACGGCTCGGTTCACCCGCGAGTTATGGAACTGAATATTTTAACATCCAAAGTTACCCATTTTAAATATCTACAATTGTCTCGTAAAATATATTGGCAAATTTTTGTCTGCGGTATTTTTTATGGGCAATACTTTGAACATACATGGGCAGCTCCAGCAGTTATTATAGAGCCATGCAGCTGACCACTCGGTGCAGTCGTGACTGCTCAAGCTCTCGTAAGTGACAATGACTAGAAGATTTAGTTCGCTATACGGTGACAGTTAGTGCTTCAAGCAGCCCACGTTAAGCCACACAATAAAAAAATTATAAACAAAAAAAATATGGTGGATACTAAGGCCATATATCTATTTGATGTCTTCATAATTTTAACGTGGAAATGTCAGCTCAAAAACAGTCCCTGTGGAATTCCATATAAGGCGCTCCATTGCGCCTCAGCTCTACGTGGTTACCACTCAAAAGTCTTTCGTTTCCATTGGTTACCAACCTGATATAGCCTTTGATATTTTTACATTCCTCACACATGGCCATCTGATCTCAAACTAAGCAGAGCTTGTACTATGTAAACCGGATAACTGATCCACTACATATACTACTTTTTTCGAAATATTATACTTATACCTATAGATAATTACACTCAGAATCAAGATAAACAGACATTTTCATGCACACAAATGTCTGTTCTGGGTGGAAATCGAATCCACGACCTGAGGTAGGGTATGAAAAATGAATGAAAAATGAAAATATTTTTTATTCAAATAGGCCTTCACAAGCACTTATGAATAGTCTGACTCTAACGCACGGTTCGGAAGGTTGCTTTCACTGAGAAGAGCCGGCAAGAAACTCTTTTCAAAACCAACTCAGAATTGACATAAAATTATTTATCTAGTCTTACTGACAATATTTGTGTGTATATATACGATAAGGAAAAAATATATGTAAGTATCAAAATTATAAACTCAGTAACTCAGTAAATAAATGGATTCCAAGCTATGGTAGAGTAAGATATCTTACTAAACACACGCACTGGCCCGTATCTAATAGTTTTTTGTTATATTATGCGATTTAATTAAATAGCCTTTTTTAATAAGCTGAGTTTCTTGCCGGTTCTTCTCAGCTGAAGGCGACTTCCGAATCGGTGGTAGCTTCAGTAGTTTCGACGTTCATAAGTGCCCTCCTAGGGCCTAAACTGAATAAATGGTTTGACTTTGAACATTTTAAAAATAGATCGCGATTCTTTTTTATTTCTTACTGAAAAAAAAATATCACTTTACGAACATTGATTGAAATTGTGATCAACATTTTCTTGTATAAAATTTTATGATCGTGATGAAATTAACTTTTCAATACATGAAATTTCAAAGAAGTTTAAAATTTCATGTAAATTCCGTAAAAAAAGTTAAAAAACAGATACAAAAATATTGTTAGCAAAAATTAAACGAATAAATAAACTGTGCTATATTCTATTTACTTTAAAACTTAAACATTTTCCCAACGCATGAAGACAAAGTTTCGAATCAAATATTTGAATGAACAAATTTGCCAGAACTTCTTTATGTAAATAGGCCCACGCTACTTGGTAAAGTATACTTAGAAATAATGGCAACGAAAGTAAAATTAAAACTTTTACCTATAATAATATAGTTCATATTAGTTTGGCTATTGTAGAAAACGATACGATCGGAAAGTGATTGATTGAAAGTCGATAGCCTAAAGTGTATTCGATGACACTGCTAAAATGTTCGAGACAGTGACGTAGTAGGTAATTGAATTCGTAGAATAGAACAAGCAAAATACAAGCTTATCTCTTTATTGGTAAGATTTAATACTTAAAATTCACGTTAAAAACAGCGTAAGGTACTTTGTGATACTAACTAGACAGACATCCACCTTCATGTAGAAAATCTTAATTATGTCGATGATAGATCAGTGGTAATGACGTCAAATGCCGTGACAAAGGTTGTCGGCTCAAATCCTACAGTGTATCTCGAGGAAACCATAGCACGGTGGTACTTTATAGTACCTGCTTGGATGGCTACCACCCTCAAGTTGAAAATCTGTCTTCAAATATATATCGGTGTGTTCCGGCAGCAGCACTTGAGAGCCATTTGTTTCGTCTATACAAAGTAAAAAATAAAAAACAACATAACAAAAACATAATCATAAATTGTAAAATTAATTTTGGCAAAAAGCATAATAACAATCTTCCAATGAACAATAACTTACTGATTATTACCGCTTTTCCGACTCCTAAATACCAAATCAACAAATAAAGAGGACCGAATACTTTTATAAACCGCAACGATTCATTCACCAAAATATCTCCATAGGAAAATGATGAGACAATATTGAGTGTCCAAGAGTACTTGGACACTTCAATATTATCTCACGCAATACAGAGTGTATGTATAAGTATACGACAATATAGAATGTAGGTACAGAAAGTAGGTCACCCAGAACGACCCGATAACGTTTCCTTATCTTCGTATAGAGTAGGGTTGCCAAAATTTAAATTAAGAATATAATTAAGGAGTTAAACTTTTTAATTGCAATCGGTAGTTGTTGAAATGATAAATAATTGTCTAAAATCTAAATTATCCCAAAAAGATTTAGCTTATTAAAGCTAGCATTCCACCCCGTGGGTTCACCCGTATTTAGCCCCCAAGGGAATGTATTTTTCTTAGTGCTCATCTACGTTATATATGGAACACCTGTTAGTGACAGAATTTTATTAAGTATGCTAGTTTTTTCTTTATAAATAGTGCAAATGCTACATTTAATTTCTTAACTTTTTCAAATTTCAAAGCAAATGTTTTTTTGCTCCGAGTGTTTGGTTTAAATTAACTTCAGTAAATTCATAAGATTAAAAATGCTAGAAAAAAGTCTGAGGCTGACGCTTATCGTGCCCTCGCACAGCTTGCGGTTGAATTAAAGTTTCATGCAGAGAGTGGAACAGTTAAAAATACTTCTCATGAACCTTTTAATATACTCGAGAATCAAAACATAAGTCGAGTCTCGAGAATAGATTGTGATAATCTAAAATAAACCTTATGTCATAAGTATCGGTTTCAAATTCAATTGTTTCTATCTCGACTTAATGTACGAACCTTGTTTAAAAGTAATTCAACGCAATATAATTTTCAAAGGTGAACTATGAGATTAAATTTTGTTTAAAAGAGGAATCAATATAAGTTGCCATAGAAACAGATAGATAATTAAAAATTAATAGATCGTCCAATCACAGCCCTAACCGAACGTAAATACAGGGCTTCTGCCGACACGAGCAATCGGAAATTAGTGATCGCCCATAAACCACATAATGAATAATGAAAGGAGATGTGCTTTAAATTTACAGAAAATGCCTAAATATGAATGTAATACGTTATAATATGTATGTGTATATTGTAAGTGATAGATTTTTTCTCAGTTAAGTAATCTGTTTCTGAAGAAAGTGATGTTATTTTATGTACATACTAGCTTCCACCCCGTGGCTTCGAGGCACCTTATGTTTTTCCGGGATAAAAAGTATCCTATATGTTAATCCAGAATAATTTCATGAAAGTGTTGTTTAAAAAAAACCGACCAAGTGCGAGTCCGACTCGCACGAAGGGTTCCGTACCATTATCTGTAAAAACGGCAAAAACATCATGTCTGTTATATGTGAGCCCCCTTAAATATTTATTTTATTCTGTTTTTTAGTATTTGTTGTTATAGCAGCAACAGAAATACATCATCTGTGAACATTTCAACTGTCTACCTATCACGGTTCATGAGATACAGCCTGGTGATAGACAGACGGACAGCAGAGTTTTAGAAAAGGGTCCCGTTTTACCCTTTTGGAACGGATCCCTAAAAACGAGTAGACATACAATAATATCTTCAGTTCAATTAATAACAAAAAAAAAACAATATCTTCAATACAAATAATAATAATAAAAATAATAAGTAAGATATAGAAGATCAAGAAATATTTGAATCATTCGAGCAGAAGTATAACTTACTGCATTTTGAATGGACAATATAGTGCGAGCACAAAGTTACTCACGTGCCAGGAATTCTTATGAACTGCTATGAAAGTATGGTGAAGTTAAATTACTTCCCTGTCACTGAATGTCAACTAGACAACCTATTTCATTCACAGGTTGCAACTTGAAAATTTCATAGAAATAAATATTAATAAATATCCCATACTGGGACATTTCTCACCAACTACGCCAATACAAATGCACGTTTTGCACAAGAGACAAATTTATATTTATTTAATTAAACCATAAATGTAACATAAAAGAAAAGTCCCAAGACTTCCACAGTTGCTTGACAAATTGACATTACATTGCTATCTCTGTCTACCTAGGCTTCTAAATGGACAACTATGTTGAAATAATGACTTTTTAAGCCAGACCGTACCCTTACAACATCTGAGTGATGTGCCACGTTCGTCCCGTAATCTGGGATTTAAGTCCCGGTTTGGGGACGCACTACATGTGGGTCATAAGTGGTTTTAAATTACATGTAATGTTAAATGCTTTGTCCTTTAGTATTGAAGTATGTAATCATTTTGTTTGTCCACAAATTTATTTTTTATCTAAATATAAATGATAAAGTTTGTGTGTATGTCTGTTACTCAACAACGCTTAAACGGCTGTTCAAAATTGAATAGAATTATCTCTGTCAATGAAAAATATTAGATCCCTCGGGTAAAACTGTTTTCAATATATTTAGATTTTTTTTTAAATTGGTGTATTCAAAATATAATTGTCACCAGGCGTGCAGTAAGTGGATGAAACCTACAACTCGCCTCAAATGTTCGCATTTAATTCCATCACTTTTGTTTTGTCAACACATACGGGCACGAACACACAATAAAACCACTGTTGTCTCAACAATAGGGCAACAATAGCTGTATTTCATTCGGGTGTTTGGAACCACGATTATTTGCATTAAACTTATGTACTCCTGGTACCATTTGTGCGGTGATTATAGAAAACAAGATAAAACCATTGTGAGAAAAAGTTTTGTTTTAGTTCTATTGTTTTCTATGGCTTATTCGTGGAAGCCATTGGAAATTGTATACTCGAGTTCTAGAACGTTCCGATATTAGTTAAGGATTTCCAGAAATGTTTCCCAATTAAAATGAGGGGTTTTATAACTAGCTTCCACCCCGCGGTTTCACCCGCGTTCCCGAGGGATCTTGTATTTTACCGGGACAAAAAGTAGCCTATAGCCTTCCTCGATAAATGAGCTATCTAACACGGAAATATTTTTTTAAATCTAACCAGTAGTTCCTGAGATTAGCGCGTTCAAACAAACAAAAAAACAAACAAACTCCTCAGCTTTAGAAAATTAGTATAGATGTAGACATGAATAGAATAATTATTGCTTTAAAAAAGTTAAGATGTTGAATTTACAGATTTAATATATTGAAAATATACACAGGCTTTGTTAGTTACACAACCTGAATTCTCCTTTATTAAAATCTGAAACTTTGCGATCAAAATCATTGAGGTGTGAATCAACTCAAAACGCTCTTGAAAACATTTTGAGTCTTATTTCACTGTCAGTATCTCATTTTTAAACCATTCACCTCAGTTTCATCTTCAATTGAGGTTCTAAAAACCCCTGAAGCTGCAATTATCGCGACACGAAGGAAAGAGCGAAGGGGAGAGAGCACTCGTTTGTATCAAGTGTGATAGAGATGGAGTTATCGCCCAATTGGGGTTGCCACGCTGGCACACTTAAAGAGCTGGCTCTGAGATTGACAAATAAGGGTAATTGTATCTATTTAAAGGTTTTTGTTTTATTAAGTGGAGTGTCTTTTTGGTTAAAACTTTCTTGGAATATATTTGACTTGACATAGAAGGAAACTTCTATTGTCCTACATAACCGAAAATAAATATACTACTAATTTTATACATATATGTAAGAATATAGAGTGTATATTTTTGTGGATTTTTTGACTCAATAACGCCCTAATGACTTAACCGATTTGATTGAAACTCGGCACATATTTTAAATTAAAAAATAAGATACTTTTCATTCCGGGAAAAAACTAGATCCTCCGAGCACACGAGTAAAGCCACGGGGAGAAGTTAGCTATATTATAATTATCAGCACAAGAATAAGAAGATTAAAACCAAAGCACAGTGTGAAAAAATAAAGAAACTAGTCAATTCCGACTGTAAGTTTCCTTACAACAATTTGACTATAAAGTGTGATATTACGAGGAGGCAACTATTTGCAGTGATCCTCAATAATATAGACTTGGCAACCACCCAGAGACCAATTTGTAGCATTGCTTTAACGTTCTCGGAATCAAACACTGCCCACAGTTGGAATAGTGATTAATTGATTTACAATACATATTATTGACTTGAAATATCAATATACCTATAGGTACTGAATTCAGGTTCTCGACTGGAGAAAAATAACTGTTAGACACTGGAAATACAAGTCAAAGACTGATTGTTTATTTATTTTTGTTTTTACTAGCATATCCGCGCGGTTTCACTCGCGTTCCCGAGGGATCTTGTGTTTTCCCGGGATAAAAAGTAGCCTATAGCCTTCCTCAATAAATGGGCTATCCAAAACTGAAAGCTTTTTTCAAATCGAACCAGTAGCGCCTGAGATTAGCGCGTTCAAACAAACAAACTCTTCAGCTTTATAATATTAGTATAGATTTAAAGAGTTTATTCGATTAGATCAAAAGTAGACATCTAGAACACCTATCTAACATTCATAATTAAAAATCTCAACAGTAAAGACCAATATACTAGTAGCACAGTCTATGTACTCTTACAGTCGGCCAACCGACACGTCAAGACAGAGCAATCGTGCGGGGCTTGCGGGGTGAGAGGGGCGGTAGCGAGCCCAAGCATACACTCGCCCATACACTCGCTTGGGACACAATGGACCAATTACGAATGCCTATACAAAGCGGCATTTCGCATGACTTCAATCGCGATAGACCACTGTACCTAATTACGCTGTGCTAGTAGTATCACCGAATTGTATTCATCCAATTCATTTGAATTTAATAAAAAAAGAGTTCACAGTTAGATACTCATGGCTCATATTTTGCTCTAAATAAGATTGCTAACCCTTTTACATACTTAGAGTAATATATGTACGCAGCTAAATTATTCACCACAAACATTTCAGCGTTTCAACATTTACTTGTAAATTAATTACAGAACCTGAGTATTTCAATTAGTTTAGAAAGCTCTCGAAACAAACAAATCGTTATACTCCGACTTAATTTCAGAAAATTCTGTTAATTTTAGTAAAAATAAATTAACATTTTCACACAAAATGTTTAACTAACACTGTTGCTATAAGACTATAAAACTTAAGAAAATATATTCTACTAATAATACCGAGCAATCAACTGGTTAAAAAATAAAATTATGTTATACGTACCTAGGTATTTACCTAAACAAGACGTCCGATTGGCATCGTTGGTAAGATACCCTATCTAACACACTACAGGTCGAAGGTTCGATTTCCGCCCGGCGCCTATATCTATCACATTTGTGTGCATGCAGTTATCTGGTTTTTATAGTACAGTCAGCGTCTAAAATAGATTGGCACTTTAGTACCCTTTCATAATAATCTATTGACATTTTCTTGACAGCTTGTATGAAAATTATGAGTTGTGTAATGTGACACGATACTAAAGTGCCAATCTACTTTTGACGCTGACTGTACAAGCTCTGCTTAGTTTGGGATCAGGAGGCCAACTCTCGCGCTTTCGATAATAATATCGATATCGATAAATATATCGAGTCTCATATCGAAAGAAAATATCACAAATATATTTAATATTTCAATACTTACTCGTTCATTTCGCGCGCTAACGTTAGATAAATATCGTGTGCGATATCTCGAGAATACAAAAAATAAAAATATTTAAATCAACAATGGAGGTACATAATATCAAATACAAGACAAAAAGATAAATTTGTTGTTCCGTATTTTAGATTAGCCAAAGTTAAAAAGTCATTTCTTGGAAGTAGTGTACGCTTTTATAATAAATTACCTCTCTCAGTTACCAAGATGACTGATTTCAAATTCAAATCTCACATAAAGAATGTTTTGAAAGAAAAAGCCTATTACAAAGTAGCTCATTACATTGAAGATAAAGATGTCTGGAAATAGCTGCACTCTGCACAAGTGCACCTTGTTCATACTTATACAAAAGCCAGTACTTAATATCAGAGATACAATTTTTTTGTTAAAATTTGAACTTGTTCAGATTATTATTTTTTGTTTATTTTTCTTGTTATTTTTTTCATTTTTTGTGTCTATGTGTATTATATTCCTTTAAAAATTGTTAAACTTTTAATGGAAAAAAAGCCAACATTGTCAGATTGTCCAAAAAAAAAAAACAAAATATATGTATAAAAAATGTAACCTTGCTGAGTTTCTTGCCGGTTCTTCTCAGTTGAAGGCGACTTCCAAATCGGTGGTAACTTCAGTAGTCGTTCATAAGTGCCCTCCTAGGGCCTAAACTGAATAAATGGCTTTGACTTTGAATAGATGTGTTGTTTGTTGTTCGCCATGTTTTACGATAAATATCGAATGTGATATTTATCTCTACTACTCGAGAATTAGGGTCCAGATGGTCATGTGTAAAGAATATCCCAGAATATGTGTTCGAGCCTAAACAAGTATTTTTAGGTTTTATTTTATAGCCGAGAACCCTCGCTACGATTGAAGCAAAACAGCGTCTTCGAGTCGTGACCGCATCACATTTGGCCTCTTTCTTTTTTCTTATTATTAAAAAATTAATGTCAGTCTATTGTCAATACATTTGTTGGAGTTGATTCTAAATAATTTTATCACCGCGCCGCTTTATTTTAATTTGATTCAAAGCACCCTTCCTGTGCGACTTGGAGATTGCCAAGGAGCTGAAATCAGGTGAGTGGCTATTGGTTATATTATAACTCATAAAGTTACTTGTTTGGGTATAACATCTCACCGCCGCATATTTTATATGGGAGGAAACGGAGACGTGAGGAGGCACACCTAAGAATACAGTCCACTAAAAAAGGCATTTAACATCTTGCCCCATCATTTTGGTCCGTCGAACCGCACGTTTTGCAGTTTTTTTTTCCCTTTTATAATTTCGTATATAACCGCTTGAATTTTCAATTTCGCAATTTGTGTTACTTTGTATTGTTGGGTTCTGGAGTTTTCCATTTTAGAAAAATGACGTCTGAAATAACACTTTTATTAAGCAAACGCGATTCTTATTTTGCACGTATTCAAAACATTTACCAATCAATACCGAAAAATAAAGGCGAGAAGAATCCTTTGTTTGAATTGCAAGCAGAAAATATAAATAATTTACGCACAGAATTTGTTCATCTAATTGACCAAGTTAATTCTAAGAGCTTGAAACATGACGAGACCTATGTTCCTACTTATGAAACCTTATGGGCTTTTGATGATATGTACTACGCTATAAAAACTGCTCATAGTATTAAAGATTCTCGTAGCACCGATAACGTTGCTAATACTTCGACTACACTAAAGCTACCTCGTATAGAAATTCCTGAATTTCATGGGGATATTCAAAAGTTTCCATTATTCATCGAATCATTTCGAACAATCGTGCATTATAACACCACCATAACAGATGCAGAACGCATTCAGTATCTTATTTCAAAATTGAAAGGCAAAGCTCAAAGTATTTGTATAGGCATTGCGCCTACCCCTGATAATTATAAAGTATTATATGACACTTTGATAACTAAATATGAAGACACGCGTGCTATCGCTATTTCGTACTTAGAAACTATACTGAATTTGAAATCTTTACCAAGCAAGGCATCGCCTTCTAGCTTAGAACAATTCATCGATCAGTTTTCAACTTCGATTTCCGCACTACGTCAACTAAAAATAGAAGATTTAGCCGATTTTATATTTGTACATATCGGATTACGCAAATTAGATTCAGAGACTTCCCGTGCATTTGAAATGTCTTTAAGTAAGAAAAATTCTTTTCCACAATATAATGATTTTGTATTGTTTATTCGTGATCAAACGAAGATTTTACAACGAACGATGCCCGCGTCACCTGTTTCTTTTGCTCGCTTGGGACATGTACACCGGAGTGAAGCGGTCATCTCGAATCGCCCGCCGCAGACATTCTTAGTAAACAATAGTAATCCTGTTTGTAGTTATTGCAATAGTAACAAACATTCAAATTTATACCAATGCGACTCATTTTCAAGTTTATCACCTATTGAGAAATATAATATCATTAAAAGATGTAATGGTTGTGTCAATTGTCTAAGTGTCCGCCATACTCTTGTGTCATGTAAATCTATGTCAAGTTGTAGGTTCTGTAATAGGCCGCATCATAGCCAGCTATGTCGCTTTTCCACAGACTCACGAGCAAGTACTTCGAATCAAGGTTCATATTTCAATAAACAAAATCATAACTATGGTTATGGTCAAGTAAATTCATCCGCGTTCGCCGCGCCGCTGACGCCGTCGCAGCCCGCCGCACCGCGCAACTTCGCGCTCGCACCGCACCACGCCGCCGCGGCTGCCAGCACCGCTTCGCAACCCGCCGCTACTTCGCCACCGCGCGCTAGTGGTCAGCGTAATAGCAATAATACCGCCGCCACCGCGCCATTGTTTACGGGCTCTGCTACAAGTAAACAAGATTCGCTTAAAACCGTGTTGCTGGGAACCGCTATTGCATCAGTTTTAGATTCTTTCGGTAATCGCCGTAATATTAGAATATTAGTTGATATGGGGTCACAGAAACATTTCGTTACGTCGCGTTGTTTACGTACATTAGGTATAAAAATATTGCCTGATAATAAAAATACGTTAGTTCAAGGTATCGGGGAAAATACGCAGCCTATTAAAGGTGTTTCGAATTTAACGTTATTTTCAAACTCTGATGAACATTTCTCATTCGAGTTGCAAGCGCTAGTTATTGATAAAATATCAGGTAATCTTCCTGAAAATCAGATAGACACCGCGTATCTTGATTATTTGCAAAATGCACCCCTCAGTGACCAACATTGGTATTTACCTGGTAGAATCGATCTATTACTAGGCGCTGAAGATTTTGTGAAACGTATTTTAAAGACTAACCGCATTATTGGACCATCTGGTCTTCCTGACGCTATTGACACCGTTTTTGGATATATTGTTTCTGGTTCCGCCTTTACGTCTAACCCTAAACTGCCGTCGGTAAAAAACTTCCTTGTTACCACTGAAAATGTTGACAATCTTCTTTCAAAGTTTTGGGATATCGAAGAAGTTTCCATGCGCAAGCATCTATCCGCTGATGATAAGAAGTGTGAGGAAATATATCTACAAAATACAAAACGGGATAATCGTGGCCGCTACGTTGTTCCTTTACCATTTTGCCGTGATCCAAAAGATTTAGGTGACTCTCAAACTACTGCGACGCGTAGATACAACTCACTGGAAAGACGATTCACACAAAATAATTTACTTCATAAACAATACGATGAAATCATTCGCGACTATTTAGATAAGGAATATATTACCTTAGTTTCTGAATCGCAAAATAATTCATCTTTTTACATTATACCGCATCATCCAGTTATCCGCGATGACAAACTTACGACTAAGGTTCGCCTCGTACTGGACGCTAGTGCCGCTATTTCAACAAATGTATCGTTAAATGATTGTTTATATTCAGGACCTAATTTACAATCTGATCTTCTCACAATAATTTTCCATTTCCGCTTATTTCCCATCGCAATCACCGCAGACATCCGTCAGATGTATTTACGAATATTAGTTTCACCTGACTTTCACCGCTATCTTCGAATTTTATACCGCTTTTCAAATGAACCTAAACCGCTAATTTACGAATTCAACCGCGTTTGTTTTGGCCTTAAATGTAGTCCATATCTCGCCATGCGCACAATTAAAAAACTTATCGAGGATGAAGGCTATGCCTGTCCTGATGCTTCCGCTATTATTTCCCGCAATCTGTACATGGACGATTTAGGAACTTCCGTTATGGATGAAAACACCGCTATTAATATTTCTCGCGATTTAATTAACTTGTTTCTTAAAGCAGACTTAGAATTAGTCAAATTCTCAAGTAACTCGCAAAAACTACTTGAACAGTTGCCAGAGCAACATCGACTGTCCGCTTCTGTTGATATTTCTGATAATGACGAATTGAAAATTTTGGGTTTACGTTGGTGCCCACTAGATGATCAGTTTTCTATTACCGTTAAATCAGACCCGCATAATATTATAACTAAACGAACTATCCTGTCAACAATCGCCAAACTTTGGGATTTGGTAGGCATCGCAGCACCTATAATTTTGTACGCGAAATTAATGATTAAAGCCCTTTGGCTAATGAAGCTGGATTGGGATGAACAGCCACCCGCTGACGTTTGTACGCGGTGGTTGAGTTTTAAATCTGAACTTCCACTTCTGGAAAAACTTAAAATTCCGCGTCACCTCGGTATCAATTCCACAGATTGCGAATTGGTTCTGTTAGGTTTTGCTGATGCAAGTACATCTGCCTATGGAGCTGTGGTTTATTTATGCGTGATACATCCTGACTTTCCTAACAATATTGTCAATATTGTTTGTGCAAAGTCCAAAGTGGCTCCAGTCAAGGTACTTACTTTGGCTCGTTTAGAACTCTGCGCATCTTTATTACTTGCTAAACTTTTAAGATACGTATCTGATAATATATCAGACAAATGTAAAGTTTCAAAAATATTTGCATTTACGGATTCCAGCGTTACTTTACATTGGATTCATTCTTCACCGCACCGCTTCAATGTTTTCGTCAGCAACCGCATTGCTCAAATAAATGATTATTTACCCGCATCGCATTTTTTCCATGTCGCCGGTAAAGAAAATCCGTGTGATTGTTTGTCGCGAGGGCTCACGCCTAGTCAACTGCTTGACCATTCGTTGTGGCTGCATGGTCCTTCTTGGACTCATCAACCACTTTCTGAATGGCCTCTCAATAATTTTGTTTTTAAAGATGAAACTATATTACCTGAGGTTAAAGCTAAAGTCCTAACTTTATTAGTGGCTGACCGTGAAAAACCATTTTTTTGTGAGCTAGCATCCCGTTTTTCTTCGTGGAGCAAGCTCCTCCGAACTGTAGTTTACATATTAAGATTTTTAAAAAAACTACCGCGCGCCTTTAGCATTTCGGTTGTAGATCTAAAGGTGGCTGAAGAAACCGTTTTATCCGATGTTCAATTTGTTCATTTTGATAACGAAATTAGTGATATTTCCAAAAATAAATTGCCATCAAAACAATTACGCCCACTTTGTCCATTTTTAAATAATGGTTTATTACGAGTCGGTGGTCGCTTAAATAAATCTGATCTTGAATTTTCCGCTAAGCATCCTATTTTGTTGCCTAATAATGATCACGTGGTAAATTTAATTATTGACGCCTATCACAATAAATACTTACATCCTGGGCCTAATTTACTAATGTCTCTGTTGCGCCAGAGGTATTGGATAATTTCATGCCGTAAAATCGTTCGTAAGCGTTTTCGACTTTGTAATCGCTGTTTCAGAGTCAATCCAAAAATTGATTCTCCTTTAATGGCTGATTTGCCAACGTGTCGTGTAATAGAAGCCAAACCGTTTTTACATACCGGGGTGGACTACGCTGGTCCTATACCTATTCTTATCAGCCGCTATAGAGGTGCTCGACAACAGAAATCTTACATTTGTTTATTTATTTGTCTTGTAACTCGCTGCACACACATCGAGCTTGCAGTCGATTTAAGTACATCCGCTTTTATTAACGCATTTAAGAGATTCGTGTCTCGTAGAGGCACTTGTTCTACGTTATACTCTGACCAAGGAACAAATTTTATAGGAGCTAAGACTTATTTTGATGAATTGACTGGTCTTGTTAATTCAAAAGATTTTAAAACCGCTTTTTCTGTTGAAACGCGAAATCAAGGTGTTAACTGGAAATTTAATCCGCCAAGCGCCCCACACTTTGGTGGATCTTGGGAATCGAACATCCGCAGTATTAAACTTCATTTAAAACGCGTTATTGGCGAACAACTGTTAACTTACGAGGAAATGCTCACGCTGCTTACCCAGATAGAAGCTTTGTTAAATTCGCGCCCGTTGACGCTTCTTAATTCAGATCCATCTGAACCAACGGCTTTGACACCTTCGCATTTTTTGACCCTTGGTCCATTAAATTCGTTGCATAACGCGGACGTTTCAACGCTACCTCTCAATTTAGTCAAGCGTAAATATTTATTAGATAAAATTATCCAATCGTTTTGGAAACGATGGAGAACAGAATATCTTCATACACTCCAAAACCGTCAAAAATGGAATACTCCAACCGCACCGATTACAAAGGGTACAATAGTTTTGGTACATAATGATAATGTCCCCCCTTTGAAATGGCCGTTAGGTGTAATCGATGATGTTTTTCCCGGAAAAGACGGTATAGTCCGCATTGTTTCTGTACGCACGAATTCAGGTATTTATCAAAGACCTGTGGTCAAGGTTGCTCCTTTACCACTTCAGTAAATTCATTCGTCGTATAACTGCTAACTATTTTACTTAACTATCCAACTATTTTAATTTCTTATGATTTTCAATGTGGAGGTCAATTATTAAGTTTCGTATCGCGTAATATTTTTGAGTTTTATCTTTTTTGTGCATTCTCGCGCTCTTTGTTCGTTAGAAGAACAGGGAGATCTTTGTCCTTCTAGGCGGGGGGAATGTTCGAGCCTAAACAAGTATTTTTAGGTTTTATTTTATAGCCGAGAACCCTCGCTACGATTGAAGCAAAACAGCGTCTTCGAGTCGTGACCGCATCACATTTGGCCTCTTTCTTTTTTCTTATTATTAAAAAATTAATGTCAGTCTATTGTCAATACATTTGTTGGAGTTGATTCTAAATAATTTTATCACCGCGCCGCTTTATTTTAATTTGATTCAAAGCACCCTTCCTGTGCGACTTGGAGATTGCCAAGGAGCTGAAATCAGGTGAGTGGCTATTGGTTATATTATAACTCATAAAGTTACTTGTTTGGGTATAACATCTCACCGCCGCATATTTTATATGGGAGGAAACGGAGACGTGAGGAGGCACACCTAAGAATACAGTCCACTAAAAAAGGCATTTAACATCTTGCCCCATCAATATGTATTTATATATATCTAGATAACACAAAAGCAATAAGCCTTTATAACATATTCAAATTCAAACATAAGGTGCAGAAATAACTTCAGAATTTCACATTCAAGAGGGAAATTACAAATAAGGTAAAAATTACGATACATGTCCAATTTTGGAACGGGAAGTGGAGACGAGTGTAAGTGGCCCTTAAATTACAGCCTCTCTCGGGAAAATATGTAAATAATTTATCATACGGAAGCTTTCAGCAGGTATTTTTTTTAAATATATCTAAGGAAATTAGTAACAGCAAAAAGTTGTTTTAGAAAAACAAAAGAAGTTGTTTACTGAGTAGGTTTCTTACAGATAAACTTAAAACCTCATTATACGTCAAACTTTTAAACGTCAAACTTTTACTTCTAAATTTGAAATTATTACTCTTTATTTTGAAATAAAAAGAGGTCTAAATATATGATTAATTTATAACAATACTAGCGGGCCCGACAGACGTTGTCCTGTCCAAACTCGATTACGACGCCATCTACCGGGTCCAATTGTATTTTCAAACCATCCAGGGACCCGCTCAAATATACACACAAAATTTCATCCAAATTGGTCCAGTCGTTTAGGAGGAGTTCAGTCACATACACACGCACACAAGAAATATATATATTAAGACTAGCTGTCCCAACAGACGTTGTCCTGTCCAACTCATACACAAAATTTCATCCAAATCGGTCCAGCCGTTTAATCTAAACCATTCTCGAATCTCCACGAACACACACAAAAAATTTCATCAAAATTGGTCCAGTCGTTTAGGAGGAGTTCAGTCACATACACACGCACACAAGAAATATATATATTAAGATTAGTCTACTATAACCGTCTAAAAACATACTGCCCTAAGTATGGAAAAAAACTTGGAATGTAACTCCCGGAATACCAGAAAGTCCTCGATAGGTAATATAACTTATTGTTTGTTGTTTGATAAATCGTGTTGAATCTCTCAAACTTTCGGTAACTTGAATATAGGTTACAATTAGGCAGTATTCCAAAAAGTCGACAGTTTGATGAACTCATACTTCCTGACAAAAAAAAAAGAATAATAAAACCTTTTTAACAAGATTAATGTCTGCCACAATTATACTGATATCTGCGTCAGTTTTATATTCTAAGCTACCTTTACCTTTTTTTTTCTTTTTATAAAAATACTAGCTTTCGCCCCGCGGTTTCACCCGCGTTCCCTAGGGATCTTATGTTTTCCCGGGATAAAAAGTAGCCTATGTTCTTTTCCATACCATAGGCTACCTGCATACCAAATTTCATAGCGAACAGTTCAGCTGTTTAAGCGTGAAAAGGTAACAAACAAACTCACTTTCGCATTTATAATATTAAGTCAGGTAGGATTATTTAGGATTTGGTGATTGTTAAATAACGGCTTTGGTATCTCAATAAAGCTCATGACACATCGTACGATATTTAAGCTATACCATATACATAGATTACCACTCTGCGGTTGCACCCGCGAACCCCTATTTTATCCCATTAGGTGTTGAATTTTCAAAAATCCTTCTTTAGTGCTGACCAACAATGTCAATGAAACCTACATACAAATTTTCACGGTTCTTCATCATTTCATTTCATTTCTTTATTTCATTACTCCTAGTATTGGTAGTATAGGTCCATGTAGCATGCTCTTCTATTCTTTATTTTAAAAAGTAAAACAAAATATTTATTTTTATTTCAAACATTTCATCAGGCAAAGGGTCAGGGTTTAGTAAATGATCGTCAGAGGGGTCAATACTCCATCATGAAAAACCCTATGCCGCAATGGGGTAGGTACTCATTCTACATCCTAATAGTCCGCAATAGGAACGTCCTACTGAATCGTTGCGTAAACTATCTTCTATTTTACAGGTTTTGATAAAAGTTAATACTTATAAAAATAAATACCTCTTATAAGGAAGGCCAATATGATGATTCTTTGATAAATTGCACATACCTGAAACAAATAAGTTTATAATTATAATTACATTTTACGAGTTTTATAAAAACCTTTCATCACAGCTTATAATTACTATATTAAAATCTTTATTATGACCTTTATATTTAAGACATATTAATTTAAAACTAAAAAGAAAAATACTATTCATGGTGAGGCTGTATGTGCTAGAACCCTTTGCCTATCCTAAATAAGGGAAAACAAAAGGGGAAGGATCTTTGACAAATGCCAGTACACAGCCCGCGATACAAGTGAAGTCAGTGTATCGTGACTTTTCATGTTGTCCCACGAAAAGTTTTAGTAAAACAGCCACCATTTCACTAAAACCTGACTGATTTGACTTGACTTGACTATATGTACACCAGATTTGGCTTTGGCATTTATATTTAAGCATATAAGTCATTGATATTTAAAAATCCAAGACTCAAGAATTGGCTGTATGGCTTAGACCTTTGCCTGTCCCGAAAAGGACGAATACAACTACTACTACCTACAAGTAAAGTAAAAAAAAAACTGTGCTCCTTTCAAATAAATAAACACACTCACACCACAGAAATGTGTTGACACACACATGCATAAAAGGCTTCAGTGTAATAATGACAGCGTTCTAACTTAACTTATTTATTTGTCAGTCTACGATTGAACAAACTCACCTCAAACACCAAACAATAGCAAAATATTCCAAATATTCACATTTATTTTAATGCTGTATTAAGTTTGGAGTATATTGCAAATTTTTAGTGATTCATTTCACAAATAAATATGTTGAATTCTATGCGATTTAACAACTTGAATGCGGTTGAGGCAAGTGTTGTGAAATACCAAAGTTATTATTAACTTCTGATATTACATTTGTTGGTGACGCTTTTGAATGGATGGTATTGACACGCGTATCTGAAACTTTCAGATACGCGTGTAAATGATAAAAGAGGTTAAACCAATTTAAATACTTTGCCATATTTTTGCCAAGACTAATCCTAACATGGCAATTTCTTCTGTGGTAGCGGCGTCGGATACTTCGGCAAAGATTTTGAGTTCGAACTTCGAATCGTATACAACTTGTCCTTTCGTCACATATTTATTTAATCCGAGTAAATACATCATAAAATACAAGTGAAGTAAAACATCGCGAGGAGACCATAGCTTGGTGGTAAGGTAATTTATGGTACCAAGCGGGTAGCCCCTTATGTTGAAAATCTGTCGCCATCACCTACTGGAATGTCCTGGCAGCTACACTTGCCCGCCAGTTCTTTTTAGGCGCTTACCACTTTCAGCTCATCACTTACCATAGTGAAATTGTAGTCGAACACAAGACTATTGTAAAAAATTACGTATAGTTTTACTAATGGTGTAATATATTTTGATGATTATTACTAATGTAACAGAAAATTCAACGCGACCTTAGCAGTATAGTTTGTGTTATTCTCGGTCATAGAAAATTATCCTCTATTTAAGCATATAAGAGTAACAGCTTGACAGATTTGATGAATGTGGAACCAATAAAATATGGTACTTACGTCAGATCACGGACTCGTGAGTAAAATTGTGTGTATGACGTCACGAATTAAATATGGCGGATGGGTCTATATATTGATGGAATAACTAATTGAAGTGAAATAGATGTAAGTTATAGAAAATGCATGTTGTTTTTTTTATTTTATTAATTAATGTTATAATATAAATATAAGTTTTTTTTGCTTTGTATAGGCTTGTGTTTGACCACAATCTCACTATGGTAGATGATGATGTGGCCGACGGTGGTAATCACACGAAGCCTAGAATATAATATTTATTTGCAACAAAAATCCAAAATACAATACAGAAAATTTCCATCGACGCTGCCCCAGCTGCCGAAGGGCAAAACTGGAAGTGAATCTCCTCTTTAGTAGTCTGTATATATAAAAGGAAAAGGTGACTGACTGACTGATCTATCAACGCACAGCTCAAACCACTGAACGGATCGGGTTAAAATTTGGCATACAGATAGCATTATGATGTAGGCATCCTCTAAGAAAGGATTTTTGAAAATTCCACCCCTAAGGGGGTAAAATGGATAATGGCGGGGCGGTAAGCTAGTTAAATATTATTTACTTCGACAGCTGCAAAGTACGAGTACAGGAAGATACTGGGCATTTGTGGTAAAATCACGTTTTATAAATAATTATCACTCATAACTGATATTAGTGATGTGTTTCGATTATTCATAGTCATATTCAATCAATATTAATTGCTTCAATAAAGCAAAAAGCCTATGGTATGGAGAAGGACATGGGCTACTTTTTTCTCGGGAACGCGGGTAAAACCGCGGGGAACAGCTAATTATTAATATTTATTAAATGCACGTTTATGAATTTCCTGTTGAGAATTACTTATTTTAGATAAACAAATAAATTAATAATTAACTTAACTTGGGGCTGATTTTTTAATGGCCAGATAAGAGGTATCCAATTGTTAATTTAAAAGTAGAACCGTTTTATACTATCAGAATAATGAAGAAAGCCAACGATTAAAAAAAACAGCCATTAATTGTTCAAAAATTAAAAAGGTACCTAACTCTAACCTCGGTATGAGTTTAATGCCTAGATAAACCTGAAATAGACGGGATTTCAGGTTATCCATTTATATTAATGAAAACATTCACTTAAATAAAGATGAAGAACTTATGAGCTAACGCTGAATTTTCATCGTTTTTATCAGTAAAAGATCGCCCACCAATATTATAAGCGGACCTTTATTAAAATTTCTAATCGTAACCTTTACAAGTACGTAGGCGTATTCATTTCACACAAAATGTATTTTTGACATATTTCAATCTCGGTTTGAGACGAGATTCACACAAAATAAACGTGTTCATAAACTCCTTTTATTATTATTGAGAGATATTTTGTTAGAAATAAGTTCTTGTATAGATTTATTTCTTAGAAGTAATATATTTAGGTCGACTTCATAAGAAAATGCATATATATACAATTACCTTAACAGTTTGTTTGATTGCAGATTTGTAGAGTATGCCTATCATAATACAAATAGCTTTCGCCCCGCGGTTTCACTCGCGTAGCAGTTTAAAAAATAGATAAGAACCTATTCTCAGACCTACCCGATATGTACACAAAATTTCATAAAAATAGATAGGTACACCTGGCTAACGTCAATAGCCCAGTCTCGGTCCTATTTCATCGTGATCTATCCCAAACAATATTAGGGTTGTACAGTGAGCATCAAAAGTAGATGACCACTTAAGTATCCTTTCATAATAATCTATTGACATAATCTTCACAGTTTGTTTGAAAGCTGTAAATTGCGTCATGTGACACGGTGCTAAATGAACTTTTGACGCTGACTGTTCACAATTCGAACATAATTAAAAAAGTTTTTTCCTATTCTATATTTGTACAGATTATCCTCTAGTCCAAATACATAAGCAAGGTTATTAACACTTTATACTAAAGCCTTAATAAAAAAAAAAACATAGGCAAAAGAACATATCTACAAATCTTAGTATAACCACAGTCTATATGTAACTCTTACAGTCGGCCAACGGACACGACTAGACAGAGCAATCGTGCGGGGCTTGCGGGGTTAGCGAGTTGCCATACACTCGCTTGGGACACAATGGAGCAATGACGAATGCCTATACAAGGCGGCATTTCGCGTGACTTCAAACGCGATAGACCACTGTATGTTTTAACGCTTTCTTGATCTATACCACGCAATGGATTTTGATACGGTTTCCACTAATAGTAAGAGCTATAAACGAGAAAGGTTTGTTTATATAATTTGTAATTTTTTTGTGCAAAATGGCTGAACTATCTTGTGGGTCGCTAGTATAGATATAAAAGTAGCTAGTTTTGCTATATTTGTTGGTTCAGATATAACACAGTATATAAACTACTGGCTTCCTCGCGGTTTCACCTATGTTAACGAGATAAAAAAATATAGTTTAATCGAAATTAGTGTTAATGTAAAACGTATTTTTATCCGTGTACCAAATGTCAATCAGCCATTACGGAGGTAAATGGTAACAAAGATTTAAACACACATTCACAAACCTTCTAATTTCTAATCTATATCTACAAATAAATACAATTGAAGTGTCTGTCTATCTGACATTTTTGTCACACATATAATGTGACAAATCAAGTTTAAAGAATCATAAATCTTAAATTTACAAAATAGAATCAAAAGAAATCCAACATCACGTACATAATAATAATATGTAGCTATAGAAGTTATATATATTAATAAATCGTGCACTGATTGCACCGCACACTAGACGCAGACCACCAGACATTGTTCCGTCCACAATGGACAATTTGTCAATACCCCACAATAGATCACTATGCCTTGGAGAATACCCCAGCTTTTTACACCTGTCCTAGTATTGTTTAAACTCTTTGTTCTTTGTCCTCTGGGCGATGGGAAGGATTTTTCATTGCGTATTTTTGAAAATATATAGATTACTAGCTGTCCACCGCGGTTTCACCCGCGTAGCGATATAAAAAATAGCCTACGACCTATTCTCAGACCTACCGAATATACATATACAATTTCATAAGAATCGGTCAAACCGTTTCGGAGGAGTTTGCAGACAAACACTGTGACACGTGAATTTTATATATTAGAAGATTTGTTGCTACTGTATATTTTTTATACAGGTCGAAACAGTTCAAGAGGAGGTTAGATACACTGACTGCCACGCTACAGATCGTGGGTTCGATTCCCACACAGAAAGAACATTTGAGTGTATAGAGCAAGTTTGCTCTGAGCCTGGGTGTAAATATCTATAATATTTTTTTTTTAAATATGTGTAGTATATCAGTACAAGTTCTGCTTAGTTTAGGGTCAAACACCTTCTCCGTTCCGTTGTGGGTAAAAATAGCCGCCGGTGAAGAATGTCTCACGATATTTATTTTAATAATTTATATATCACACTATAATCCTACTATCTTACTAATATTATAAACTAGATTCCACCCCGCGGTTTCACCCGCGTTCCTCAGGGATCTTATGTTTTCCCGGGATAAAAAGTAGCCTATGTTCTTCTTCATACCATAGACTATCTGCTTACCAAATTTCAACGCAATCGGTTCAGCGGTTTAAGCGTGAAAAGGTAACAAACTCACTTTCGCATTTATAATATTAAGTTAGGATGTGAAAGTTTGGATGAATGTATGGATGTTTGTTACTCTTTCACGCAAAAACTACTAAACGGATTTAGATGAAATTTGGCAGAGAGATAGATAATAGTCTGAAATAGCACATAGGCTACTTTTTATCCCGGGAAAACATAAGAGCCCACGGGATCAGGGGTGAAACCGCGGGGCGGAAGCTAGTAAAACTATATTTTGCCCTACATTTATCTTTCTACGCATTTTCAGCTATCTCAGTGTGAAAAATCAGGTCGATCTATTACTCGGTTACGCGAAAGGATAAATAAATCTTCTAATGTCACGTACCGTGACGAAGGTCATGGGTTTGAATCCTACAATGAGCTTGACCTTTAGGTGAAGGAAAACATCGTGAGAAAATCATAGCACGGTGGTAGGGTACCTACTTTATAGTACCCACCTGTCTGACAAGGTGTAAGTTGCAAATTCCAACAGATTTTCCAAACTCCTACCGCTGAATACTGGTAGCTCACTGAGAATCATTTCTTTTCTAGGCTTTGAGTCTTTACCAGTACCATTTTACATATTAAAAAAACTCTTTGAACATATTATGTACCTCCGTCAACCAAATTGTATAATTAACCAAAACATTTCCACGTTATTCAAAATGAACTTCATTTTTTTTACTAATTATAGGCTTGTGTTTGACCACAATCTTACAGTGGTAAGTAATGATTTAACAGAAGGTGGTAAGCGCACAAACCATAGAAAGAAGATCCAAATCTAAATATAAATCAAAAATGTTTAAACTACATACAAATGTAACAGACTATGATGTACTAAAACCACATATATTATTCAAATGAACTAGTTTTAATGTTAAATCTAGATCTTTATAATCCCAATGGACTAGTTTAATAACTTCAGTGAGGAGGAATAATCGTGTAGTGTAATTTATGCGGGTATACCCAAATCTTTGCTGGTCACATTAGGAATTCCTAGAAATAAGTATGAATTTAATTACAATGTAAAAGCCTACAAATTGAATTGGGAGTTTGGCAAATGATTGGATTAACTATCTATATATATTTATAAAAATGTGCGTTAGTCTCGCAAAATCTCGAAAATGGCTTGACCGATTTGAATATTTTCTTTTGTTTTATTCGCTTCAATACGTAAAAAGAAAATTAGGAAAATCCCAAAGGAACAGCCGAAAAATCGAAACTTTGTAACTCAAACCGTACACAATGCGTCCAATATTATCGATATCGCGTGGTACGAAGTTCACCGGGCCATCTTGTAATAAATAAAAACAAATACAATTAAATATAAACTAAGTAAAACGTAACCAAAAAGTCTCTACCACTGCTAATACTAGACTTAACTTTATTCTTCTTTTAATTTTATTTTTAGCTTTTTAGTATTTATAATGCGGGATTTACTACGGCGTAGTTCGTAGTAGCGTTTTTTCCGTTATGTAACTTGTAATAATTTGTTCAGGTTGTTCCCACGAGTAATGACAAAAACGGTTGCATACGGATATTATCTAGGAGCAGGATCAAAGTACTCGTCAATACGAATCAAACGAGCCCAAACTCGATGGGGTGTAGTCGTTTTATTGCGGAGTTCGTATGGCCACCTTCCAGCTCCAGCATCAGACCCTGGTTACCATATAGGACCAAAGTACTCGTCAATACAAATCAAACGAGCCCAAACTCGATGGGTTTGTGTCGTTTTATTGCGGAGTTCCTATGGCCACCTTCCAGCTTCAGCATCAGATTAGCTCCTAGTCATCATAATATTGCATTGTCACGCAATATACATTTGCATGCAAAATTTCAGCTCAATCGGAAACTGGGAAGTGGGTCAAATTTTACTTGCAAGATTTCACTAGCGACACCGGGACAGGTGAAACTTAATAAAAAAAAACAAGGATTAGAAGGATTTAGAACCACAAGATTTACTGCCATACTAAAATTGGGGTATAACGACTAAAGAGTCAAATATATCTAATAAGCCTCGTTGAAATTCGTCTTCGTCCACACTTTATCTCAAGTACGCTTCACTACGTACAGAAGAAATCCCTGACATAATTTTTCGCCTCACACAATTTAATCTATACTAATATTATAAAGCTGAAGACTTTGTTTGTTTGTTTGAACACGCTAATCTCAAGAACGACTGGTTTGATTTAAAAAATAATTTCAGTGTTGGATAGCCCATTTATCGAGAAAGGCTATAGGTTACTTTTTATCCCGGGAAAACACAAGAACCCTCGGGAACGCGGGTGAAACCGCGCGGAAAAGCTAGTTAAAAATATTCCTGAATTCACACCTATACTATATATTTTATTGCACAACACTCAAGCATTTAGGTCATAGCATAATCTGTGGCTATAGATAATAGGTATTATACTACATATATAGCCTTCGTAAATCGTTCAGGCTACCTTTACGGCTGAGCCATTCAAGAAACCAATCTTATACCTAGGCAGTAACAATTTATCTAAAATATAACCTCATAACAATAATATTTTCGCTACAGATACAACAGCGATTTGGAACTGTCTATAGTAAAGTGGTGGAATGGTTGAATCCAACCACTTTCATGTATTCAAGTCAGGTACTGTCGCTGAAGGTTGGTGATTTTTGTTCCGAATACAAATTACTTACTGCCGAATCTAATTTGAAGGATTACGGAAAGGAAACGGGGATAATTTGAGTTTTTCATTCATATCGTCGAATTGTGGCCTTCCTTATTCGTAATTTAACTAAATTGTGTTGCAAAATCTCTGTATTTCTGTATGAGAGCTAAGAAAGTCTTAATATAACACGAACTAATGAAGATAAGAACACTAAAATTACATTACTAGCTTACAGGCCGCGTTCGTTCCTGGAATAAAAAGTTGTCTATGCACTCCCTGGCCTATAAACTGTCTCTATGTAGAAAATCACGTTGATCCATTGCTCTGTTGTTCTGTAAAAGAAGGACAAACCAAAAAAATACATTTTCTCATTTATTATAAGGAAAGGGATGATGTCATTGAAAATTCGGGGCAAATTTTAACCTAAACATAAAAAATAACACTTTTACAGTCGCTTTAGACACGTCAATGAAGTTTAATGATTGATTATCTCTAAACTTATCCCTTTCTAAAGATATTAATTAAACAAAGATGGATATAGTTTAAACAGTCATTAAATTTTAATTGATTTTTATTCCTATTCAAGGACATCAAAGTCCGAGAAACCTGGCGAGAATGCCAAACCACGTATTAATCTTGATAGTTTGATAGAGTGACGACCTGGTTGAAGTTGTGGGAGCCACTGGACTATTTTTGAATACAAATGTACGTTGACACAACGTAAACTAAAAAATAATTAATTAATAAACATTATATACGTAAGGAAAACCCATTGAAACGAAGACAATCTAATGAAAACCAGGACGGAAGGCAACATCATGGCGGAAATGAATTTAAAAAACCGATAAACGCAATTTACATCGAATCAATTTCAAAATTATATGTTCAGGAAGAATATATATCTATCTTTTAGAATTTTACGTTCCACAATTCATGGTTTTATACTCAATATTCGTCCTCGTATAGTGGGTATTTATGTTTTCGTAAACATTTTTCGTAAATATTTGAACTCCTTCAAAATCGCATTAATCAATGCAATTAACATAATTCTCTAATAAAAATGTTTCCTTCGACGAGTCAGATAATATCCTAAATAAATACTAGATATTGGATTTCGATAAATATAGCCACAGCTGTCGGCAGAAAAACGGAAAATGTCAATAGGCACTTTAGCTAATAAACAGTTCGAGGCTAACCGAACCATTTTTCCATCTTTTATTAGTCTACTATAGCTTAATTATTTTCTTATTCTAGCCAATAACGAATTGTTGCAATACAGCTAGAATGAGACCGATATAAAGTAACTAATTACATTAGATACCTAAGTATCTAATGCAATGTCGACTGTTTCTGTGCACTTAAATCTCCGACCAAAGATACGCCTAGATTCCTTTTATGTCGCTTATTCTTTGTTTAAACGATAGCCAAAAAAGCAATGATATAAAACAACGGAGTCGGTCGAATCACACGTTATATTATGATGTGGAATGAGAGACGAATAAAAAAAGGCGTAAATGCTCTTCAAGGTTGGCAATACATTGTCAGTCCCCTCGGTATAGTAAATGCGGTGATCACTTACCAATCATCATTAGGTTCATCTGACGTCCGTATTTTATCCACCGTATTTGAATGTCACCCTTTTGATAAAAGTAAATATATAAATATTTTGTACGTATTATCTTGTGCTAATTCGACCGGAGAGTTAAATAGTGAAACTTGGCGCACTCTTTACAATGCAGTATTTAAATAAGAAATGTTTTAAACTCGCGTGGTATTTAGACGATTACTTCGTTTGCAGACGTAGAGTTTCCTGAGAAATAGGCGAGAAAATAAGAAAACTAGAGACGAAAAAGTGTTTTTCTGAGTTTATTGTCATGATTTTCTGCCACGATATTGCCAAGGGAAAACTATTGTAATATAAAAGAAGCACTAATACAAGTATCACTAAAATAAAGGAGAATGTATAAATCCTATACCTAACGTACTTAATCTTTGTTTTTTGTGTTTCACCGTTTCCTTCGTTTGCCCAGCAAAGAGGTTAAAAAAAGGTTTTACTATGTACTACCATGTAACGACAGCATGACCAGAACATTGTATTTTTATGAATGCCTTGCTAACAATCTTGAGAAAACATGTCCTATTAAGATTTTCTTTTCACATTCTTTATTTTAAGATCATTTTACTAGTTGAACACAATTTTTTTAATTGTCTAGCTAGTGACTGATGAACCAAAATGGCTTTTGAGGCGATGATATGTTATTGGTAGTGAATGACTTCGAAAGTCATGAGGAACGTCGTGATTTTGAATCGGTACTTTGTAGTACCCGCTTGACTGGCTACCATCCTCAAGTTGACAATCTGCTGCCAATAAATTTGACGGCCGGTTGGCGTGGTTGGTAAGATACCCTATCTATCACGACGCCACAGGTCGTGGGTTCGATTCCCACTCGGGATAGACATTTGTGTGCATGAACATGTCTGTTTGTCCTGAGTTATCTATATAAGTATGTATTTACAAAAGAAAAGTAGTAGGTATATTATATGTAGTATATCAGTCATCTGGCTTCCATAGTTACAAGCTCTGCTTAGTTTGGGGCCAGATGGCCGTTTGTGATGAATAATGTCCCAGAATATTTATTATTTTATTTATTTATTTAATCACGCCAAACTACCGGTGTCTTCCGGTACTCGAGTAAGTGGTGCTATGCCAACAAATTAACAAGTACATCTTCTAATATATAAAATTCTCGTGTCATAGTATTTGTCTGCAAACTCCTCCGAAACGGCTCGACTGATTCTTATAAAGTTTTTTTGTGTGTGGTAGATCTGAGAATCGGTCGTAGGCTATTTTTTTTATACCGCTGCGCGGGTGAAACCGTGGGGGACAGCTAGTTGATTTATAAATATTTGTATCAATTAAATTTGTTTTAAACATAATAGGAAATTATTATAACGATATTCCATAGCCTCCTAAATTGATCCTAATTGCGCGTGCACATCTTAATCAGCCAATCTTAATCGTCACCAGCTTAAGTTTCTTAATTAAGCGGCAATGCGAGCTATGCCCACCGGAACCGAGAGATGAGTAACGAAAGGAACTTTGTAAAATTTATTACAGGGACGTGAGCGCGCGTCCGCATTCCTTCCTTTCCTTCAGGGTCACTACTTAATAAAATTGTAGTTAAGGATCTGTTGAAATGAGTTACTAGCAGGTAGCGTTTATAGGGGGGAGTTTTCACGGTATTCTCTTACAACTAACCGACAATATTTACGACTAGCTGTCCCTTGCGGTTTTACCCGCGTTCTCGAGAAAAAAAGTAGCGTATGTCCTTCTCCATACCATAGGCTATCTGCGTACCAAATTTAATTGCGATCGGTTCAGCGGTTTAAGCGTGAAAAGGTAACAAACAAACAAACTCACATTCGCATTTTATAATATTACTAGACTAGAGTCCGCCCCGCGGTTTCACCCGCGTTCCCCAGGGATCTTGTGTTTTCCCGGGACAAAAAGTAGCCTATGTTCTTTTTCGTACCATAGGCTATCTGCATACCAAATTTCATAACGATTGGTTTAGCGGTTTAAGCGTGAAAAGGTAACAAACAAACAAACTCACTTTCGCATTTATAATATTAAGTTAGGATTCCGCCCCGCAACCCGCTTTTCCCAGGAATCTTATGTTTTCCCGGGATAAAAAGTAGCCTATGTGCTATTCCATCTCTAATCTATCTCTGTGCCAAATGTCATCCAAATCTGTTCAGTAGTTTTTGCATGAAAGAGTAACAAACATCCATCCATCCATCCAAACTTTCACATTTATAAAAATTATTAAGTAGGATTATTTTTTTCATCGGCGCATTAATTTGCGCACGGTAACGAGTGACAAGAATCATCTAATGTTAACAATTTATGATATTGATATAAGAAGCAAAAACATTGTAATAGAATGGCCAGGCGTTATTATTTTATGTAATAATTCTGCTTACATTTGTATTTATAAAGAAAAATATTATAATTGCTTGTCGTAATAAGCACAAACGTAAGTTAGACAAAATAATTATTCTCCAAACAGTTATGTCAGAAGTTATAGCCAAAACAATCTGTTACTACAGTTTTATTTGTACTAATTAGAATTAAAAGCGAAGTCGCGAGGAAAGCTAGTTTTACTGTAGACAATATAAATTTAAATTTAAGTTATCTGTGCTTAAACCAGACTGTTACAAAAACAGTTTAAGTTGAGAAGCGAGAATTTTATAAGACAAGCCTTATCTCGGAACGTGACATTTATTAGTCCAAACAGATGTTTTAAGCTTTCTTATTTCGAGAGTGAAATTGTTAATAATATTATTCGTAACAAAAGGTAGAATCAATGTACATTTAGATAGAAAAGTTTTATTATATTAATTAATTTAGATTTAATCTAATGAAATAGTGTTGAAACGGCTATAGAAAATTAGTTTATCTATTGCTTAGTCAGATACTTAGTTCTTAACATTTATGAAGTTTTTTTTTAGGGTTACCCAAAGTATGTGGAAAGTATATTTGCATATGTCTGTCTGGTATGACTGTATCTTTTTAATCGTAACAGGAATACAGTTCACAGAATACATGTTTCTGTCATAATCCATCATGACAATTAATAAAGAGAAAAACAAAAAAATATATTCCTCACCTTAAAAACGGTTAACATTTTCCGATTCTAGTACTCTATTGTAACATAATAAAATGAATAAAAAAGAAACTATAATAGCTATCTTTATGTACGGAACTCTAAATGCACGAGTCCACCACGTACTTGGTTGATCTTTATTCTCAGTATTTCTGAAATAGTATTCCGAAAACACAAACAAACATACAAACAAAGTTTCGCACTTCAAATAAGTAGGACTCGATCCCCTCATGGACAGAATCAAAAATAAATCATAGCCATAACAGTTTTCCCTTAACAGTACATCCCAACAGTTATATCTGTAGTAAATCGTATAAAAAAGCCACTAAAAACTATCGAATCCTATTACGGAACCCCATTGGAGGACGCGAAGTCGTTTCACCCTGCATAATGGTCTATTTAAGACCCCGTATATGTTGACTTTGTGTAGTTATTGCAGATTACATGATATGTAAAAATGGTAATAGAAAAAAAAACTAAAAACATAAACTAAGCTTTAAAAAAGTTTTAGTTTTAGTTAAGTTCATAAGGGTTGTTTTCATGCCGAGAGTTCTGATTTTCAATGGATTTTTAATTCGGACCTGGTACACCTGCGCGAAAGACACTTGCGCGAAGGACACTTGCGCGATTCCACTTGCGCGAATGGACATTTGCGCGAATGGACACTTGCGCTAAAGACACTTGCGCGAAAGACTTTTGCGCAAATAAACATTTACGCGAATGGACATTTGCGCGTATGAATATTTTTTACCACCAAGTGGTAGTACGATAGTTTTTCGTTGAATATGAAGGGTTTCCGTTCAGTTAAAAAAAATAACCTAAAGTATCCGGGTCGTTTCTGAATAGGAAGAGATTTTAGAAGTCATATGTAAGTAGGTAGGTTTACGCTAAAGACATTTGCGCAAATGTCCACTCGCGAAAGCGTCCGGATACAGGCGATGATAGCTCAGTAGTAGCGACGTTGGACGTCGTGGGCTCGAATCCTACAATGAGCTTGAGCTTTCGGTGAAGGAAAACAACGTGAGGAAACCATAGCACGGTGGGTAGGGTACTTTGTAGTAACCCACCTGGCTGACTACCACCTTTAAGTTGAAAATCTGTCGCCACTTGAGAGTCAGTTCCTTTTAGGTTTTGTTTGCTTACCACCTTACCATAGTGAGATTATGGTCAAACACAAGCGTATATACTAAGTAAATAAAAATAAAACTTAGCTTTCGCCTCACGGTTTATCAAGTATATATGCCTATGTCACTCCTAGGCTACTTTTTATCTCGGGAAAATATAAGATCCCACGGGAACGCGGGTGAAACCGCGGGGTGGAATCTAGTAATTAATATTATCAAATACTTGCTGCCCGTGCTTTCACCCGCGTTCCTGAAAAAAAAGTAACTTATGTCTCCCCCCCATACCATTGGCTATCTGCGTACCAAATTTCTTAGCGATCGGTTCAGCGGTTTCGGCGTGAAAGGGTAACAAACAAACTCACATTCGCATTTAGTTTAAGTTAGGATTAAAAAGCAGTAGATGCTACTCAATATATAGACAACTAATAGCTAAAAGTATAAACCTATTGATGACATAAAAGCGAATGGAATAAAGGTGTTCTCAGAGTTTTAAGTTAAAAGCTTACATGACAAAGTTCTGTCCAATATAAAGCACTACAGACTTGAGTACATCACTACACTACAAGTTAAAAAAAAAGGTTTGCAACAAAAGACAAGTTCGACCTTTTCCGTTACGTAAAGTGCCAAGATATTGCCAATATTTCGGATTGAACTTCAACGATTCGAGTTTTGTTTTCAATGTAAATATCTTCATGAGAAATTGATGGGATAAGGATCTTGTATCTCGCGGTTTAACCTGTATTCCTGGGAAATGTTATGTTGTCCCATGATAAAAAGTATGTTTAATTTCAGGATAATATCTATATTTTTGCATTTTTTTTTTCGAAATCCGATCCACTCTAGCAAATGAAACGATTGAGCTGAAATATTCACTTTCTTACGACTAACGAAAGGATCTTGGTCATAAATTTCCCTAAAACGCGTAGCGGTTATAAATATAGGCCATCGTTTTCACTTACTTGATATTTTTTTTACTTCTGTGTAATAAATGTAGCACACTAAAATAAATATCCAAGAAGCCTAATGAAATGTAATGTACTAGGACAACTAAAACACCAAGGAGTTGAAACTCGATCGTTGTTTACGTCAAGAGAGTCGTCAATTCAATCAATAGCAAATAATCTATTTCCGTGGTGCAGTCGACGGAGGCAATCTCGCGGGACGCTGCAAAATGAGAAAATCCTACCGAGCTATCACCGAAGACGACTGCACTCGAGTTATGCGCCCCTGGTACTTATCAGAGTTTATATAGCCTGCTATTTTTTACTTTTTGTGTAATTGCTGCAATTATTTTAGATTGGGATAAATAACACTGATTTTAAGCAAGGACCAAAAACCACATTTGCTCAGGGTTGAAAATAAATGTATTTCATTTTTATAACTTCATTTAAGTACAGTGAATATAATAGAATATGATGATTTCTTTCTCTAAAAATGGTAAACTAAAGCAAAGATATTCATAGCTAAGAATAAAAGAAAAAAGATATTCATGTTTGTTAATTCTCTTTTATTTGAATTTCAACGTTCAAATAATATTTATCCAACAAATTCCATATTAAACTTTTATTTTTCTAAGTTTTTCTTCCTTCCTTTCGGTAGCTGGGTTAGGGACGAACTTTCTTTCATCTTTCTCCATTACAAAAAATACTTTTATTTCCGTCAACGTTTCTAAACTTATTGTTTCGGGAAAATAACGTTGTTCTTAGTAAATATTGGAAGGATACTTTTATATCGAAGTTGAAACATATCTACTGTAAAGAAAAAATAGTTTATTTATTTTTGAATAAGTAATATTAATGTTTTGTAGAATTAAATATTTAAATATCTCAAGGAAATTTTCCATATATTATAGTTTGTATTTTATGCTATTATTGTAAATACTTGTTATAAATAAATACATTGAATATTTGTCATAATATCATCAAGTTTAAATTACCAAAATATTAAATAATTGCTACAAAATAAACATTTCTAAAATCGTATTATCCAGCCTATAAATGTAAAATTGCATTAAATTTCCCCTCTTAAGTTTATAATCAGAAAGTTGAAAGCTGTTTGCGAGATATTGATTGGATTGCCTTTCCACTCTTCAACTACTTAATTGAATAATAATTTGAGCGTAAAATTAAATAAGAAACGTAGACTTAAAAAAACAAATGACTATAAAAACTAAATTGTATTTTTTTTTAACAAAGTATAATCTCTGGAGGCTTGCTCTAATAAAGCGGGAAAGAATCGCCCACTTGGCCTTTTAAACAAGCTTCCCACGTAAAATACAAGTTAGTAATCATTATCCTACGCATATTTTAAATATAGCTCAATTTTTACTAATAAAAAAAAAATCATATGGGATTTCCTTTATCATTAAATTTTATATTTTTTACCACGCTAATATTTTACCACAATCTCACTATGAGGTTAATGATGATTTGACCGAAGGTGATAAACCTAAAAGGAAATTAGTAAAGTAGTCAGCAACCAGATCAAAATATACAACTTTGTTACCACTCAACACAGCAAAATTTTAGTTCATTTTGGGACAGGGAATGGCAGCCCCCCGACGGGTTGTCTAAAATTTATCATTATGTTAATATGTTGGTGAAAATGTGCAGTAGTACCTCTATATTTGATAATTGCTGTCGGGGGCCTGCTGAAAATTTTATTTATCCTTTTTCGATTACAACTTTTATTCGATTACAATTTTTACAGCTGTCGTGGGTTTTTTCAAAATTTTTAATTTTGTTTTTATTTTATTTTAATCTTTTTAGAGAATTACTCCGTTTTTGTCTAGATATCTGTCTATTTGTCTGTCTTTCTGTATGCTTGGCGTCTTACAATATATTATATCCCTAAATTTAGCCCCGTACTGTTTGCTCCAATATATATATGTACAAATGCAAGAATAAAAATATTAATTATAGCGCCCTCTGGCCAGTTAGCACTATAACACATATCTAAGAACTATCGCTGATAAATTACAAACCTTTCACAGGAAACCGTATCGAAATCGATCAAACCGTTTTAGAGATAATTGTTACAGCAGCGCCCTCTGGCGAGTTAGGACCATAAAACCTATCTAAGACCTATCACCAATGTATTACAAACCTTTCACAGGCCCTCAGCAGTTTATATAGATACAACAAAAAATCAAGAAGAAAAATATTGATTACAGCGCCCCTTGGCAAATTAACACCATAACACCTGTTTAAGATTATACACCTATCAAACCCAAACCCATAACTGAAAATTGCATCAAAATCGGACTAGTAGTTTTGGAGAAAAGTGGCATCATTGATTTGCACAAATAATGTTTGCTGCAGCGCCCCCTGTTGAGTTGTCACCGTAACATCTATCTAAGAATATGCACCAATCAAACCCGAAACCATAACTGAAAACTGCATCAAAATCGGACAAGTAGTTTTGGAGAAAAATGGCAACATTGATTTGCACAAACATCCTCTCACCCCAAACGCATATACGGTCTCCGTTCCGTCGCGGGTAAAAAGGCTGATTAAATGTTATTGATCTATTTTATATAAAATGGTTTTTGTTTTTTTTTAGGTACTTTGTATAGGCTTGTGTTTGACCAAAATCTCACTATGTTAAATGATGATGTGGCCGAAGGTGGTAAGCATACGAAGCCGAGAAGGAATGGAACTGCAGCTGCCGAAACACACCATAGGTGTTTGGCGACAGATTTACTTTACGGGTACTGCAAAGTACTTTACCACCGTGCGATAGTTTCCTCCGCGATTTTGAGATGAAAGCTCAAGCTCATTTTAGGATTCGAACCCACAATCTTCGCCCCGGCATCTGACGTTAATACTGAGCTCTCATCGCCTTAAAATTATGTTGAAACCTAAGAACGTTTACTTATTTTTTTTTATAAAACATATGACGTCATAGCGTGATGATAGTTTAGTGGGCGATCAATTTATTAATTCACTTGATCATCAATAATAAAAAAATCTATATTACAAAATAGAATTTACTAACAAAATCCATTTTCAATTCAAACCTATCTTAAGCTAACATAGCTAAAAATAAACAAGAACATCTTGTCAGTAATAAATTCATTCAAATCCATAATGTATCCTGTATTAAGTCGATTCTTAAGTTGATTAAATCTATGCTTTTCACAAAGAACCAGCTTAAAGAGATTATGGGATTTGATACGGATTAAAATTAACCTTTAATGTGCCTCAATTTATTTTTGTAAACACTCTTTAATGTACCGCCGAAACTTGAGTCATTTATCTTTAGTAACTTTTAGACAAGTAATGTTAGAAGTTTTGTGTGTTATATTGAAGTTAAACATACGTTAACTTTTTTTTTATTTACTTAAATAGATACAACGCTTTTTGTTTATGAGATGTATATTTAAGTTTTTTTTTTAATTCGCTGATGGTTTGGATGTCATGAGGTTCTTCAGAAAGGGCATAAAAAGAGGTCTTCAAAGTCATCAAAGCAGGGCTTTAGTCTTTATGGTCCACTCAGCATTCGGACCGCGGACCGTTAAAAAATAATACAACCGAATTGAGGACCTCCTCTCTTTTTCTTAAATTCGGTTAAAAATATATTATGTACAAATTTAAATGAATTAATGAATGAATCAGTGAGTGAGTGAGTGAGTGAGTGAGTGAGTGAGTGAGTGAGTGAGTAAGTAAATAAGTAACCAAATGGGAGCGTGCCCAGAATGCTGGCTGCATTTCCACGTTGGATAGCTAAGCTTATCCGTTGACCGAAATAAAAGTAAATAAATAAATAAAAAATAAAATACATCTTTTTAACCAACTTTGAAAAAAAGGAGGAGGTATTTTATCACTACTATTATAAATACGAAGTAAATAAGTAAATAAGTAAATAAGTTAATCAGTAAATAAGTAAATAAGTAAATAAGTAAATAAGTAAATAAGTAAATAAGTAAATAAGTTAATTAGTAAATAAGTTAATTAGTAAATTAGTAAATTAGTAAATTAGTAAATTAGTAAATTAGTAAATAAGTAAATAAACAATAAGTTAATAAGTAAATAAGTTAATCAGTTAATAAGTAAATAAGTAAATAAGTAAATAAGTAAATAAGTAAATAAGTAAATAAGTAAATAAGTAAATAAGTAAATAAGTAAATAAGTAAATAAGTAAATAAGTAAATAAGTAAATAAGTAAATAAGTAAATAAGTAAATAAGTAAATAAGTAAATAAGTAAATAAATAAATAAGTAAATAAAGAGATTATGGGATTTGATACGGATTAAAATTAACCTTTAATGTGCCTCAATTTATTTTTGTAAACACTCTTAAATGTACCGCCGAAACTTGAGTCATTTATCTTTAGTAACTTTTAGACAAGTAATGTTAGAAGTTTTGTGTGTTATATTGAAGTTAAACATACGTAAACTTTTTTTTTATTTACTTAAATAGATACAACGCTTTTTGTTTATGAGATGTATATTTAAGTTTTTTTTTTATTTCGCTGATGGTTTGGATGTCATGAGATTCTTCAGAAAGGGCATAAAAAGAGCTCTTCAAAGTCATCAAAGCAGGGCTTTAGTCTTTATGGTCCACTCAGCATTCGGACCGCGGACCGTTAAAAAATAATACAACCGAATTGAAGACCTCCTCTCTTTTTCTTAAATTCGGTTAAAAATATATTATGTACAAATTTAAATGAATGAATGAATGAATCAGTGAGTGAGTGAGTGAGTGAGTAAGTAAGTAAATAAGTAACAAAATGAGAGCGTGCCCAGAATGCTGGCTGCATTTCCACGTTGGATAGCTAAGCTTATCCGTTGACCGAAATAAAAGTAAATAAATAAATAAAAAATAAAATACATCTTTTTAACCAACTTTGAAAAAAGGAGGAGGTATTTTATCACTACTATTATAAATACGAATGTGTGTTTGTTGATTTTTTAGTTTGTCCTTCTTTCACTCCGCAATAGAGCAATGGATCAAAGATATTTTCAGAATAGAGATAGCCGGAGAGCTTATCAACATAGGCTACTTTTAATGGGAACGCGGGTAAAACCGCGGGGTAAAAGCTAGTCCATATAAAGCTACACATTTTGATGTTCAATCGAAAAATAACGTTAGGGTAAAACACATTTATCACGGTAAACTTTAAAATCGCTTTAAAATATTTTTGGAAGGTCCTGAGAATAATTATTATTGGCATAAGAACCAAATTGATCGAATCTCGTAATTGGCAATCTTATATGAGAACATATAAAACATTATCAACCATCCGATAATTATCTACTTTATGTACAGTATTTATTCATTAAATAAACGAATAAAGTTTGGTATGTAATAAATATAAACGGAAAATAATAATTTACTGCCAAAAGAAAGCTTATAAGCGAACAACTCAGTATTATCAATCAATTGTATAATGTCACGCAAATCTTTACTTCGACACATTCGTAGACATATCGTAGACATGCTACACCGTAGCACATTCGTAGCACCTAAGTATATTACGCACTTTGCACTCGTACATTCAACCCGCTTACGTCTATTTTCATAGAGATTGATCGCTTTCACGATACATTACGTGTATTGTAAGCAAACATTTATTAGAGGCCGAGACGCGGTCTACTCTGTAATGCGATTAGATGGTGAACTAGAAGCCTTAGTACGATGACAATTATTGGCAGGTGCCGTGAGCGAAGTGATGTATTTCTTAGGAACTATATCACGTTATACATAATCATCACCGATATTTCATTGATATTTTTACTTGTGTATATGGATAGATACATAGAGATGAGTAATTACTTTTATTCTGAAAGTTAAAATCTATGAAATAAAAATTAAATTTTGTTCGATGGTAAGCGCATCACTATAGAATGGCTGGACCGATTAGCCTATTTTTTATTTTAAATGTTTGTAACAGTCCGAGTAAGGTTTTTAGAAAATTGAAAAGTTTCCCGGAAAAATGGAAATTTCAGGAAAAACTAAAAGTGCTTTTTTCTAAGGGATTTTTGTATGAACTCAATCGATATTTTTGCCATAGCCAGTTTATTGAAGAAGGTTATAGGCTACTTTTTATCCCGAGAACACAGGTAAAACCACGGGTATAGATAGTATTAAATACTTATATAGTTTAACATAAATAAATAGCATTTTATTAATGAAACCGGCCAAGTTATTTCAGTGGCTCTTACATAACCAACTCAAAATACAATGGTTTCCAGTCAACCATGCTATTTCTAAATAATGAAACTTAAACAAGTAAACAAATTACCTCGTAACGTTACACTGGGACACAGTCCTCCCTAATTAAAGATACACGTTACTTCTACTTACTTCATGTAACCGAGTAGGCTGAATAAACTTCTTATTTATTTTAGTTAACATCTTGTTTGTTTGTTACTTATTTAATTTAACATAACAATTCTTATATTACTGTTCCTAATTAGTATATGCCTAGTAGACAGGATATTTTATTTTCTTCAATTTCTTTCATATTTATCCAGCCTAGAGAGTGCACTAAGGTCGTACACGTACGTGAATCAAAACATTAGTCATGATCGAAACAATTGAATCTGAATTCTAAACCACCTTGAGACTTGACTTGAATTGAATCTCGTTCTATAATATGGGCCTGAGTTCAATTACCACAGACAGGATTTTTTTTACTATCCACCGACTACAGATTCCTACAACAAATGGACTTGCCTCCTGCTTAACAACCTGCTACCGGTTACGAAAGCCAGTGTTCTGGTGGATAACATGGATAATAAAATATATGAAAAAAAAAAGTAAGTTTTTTATTTGAATTATGTAGTAATATTTTGAGATGCTATATTTTCAAAAGCTATGTTAGGTTTAGAAGGCTGAATAACTTTTACTACGAGACCACCAGTGAAACATCGAATAAAAAATTCTAACAAAATGTGTAAAGAAAAATAGTGTGGGACTAATAGGTGTTCAGCATGACTAACTATTTAACTATAGTTCATTTGAACTAGTTATAATAATGGACAACTCCATCGTTATATGGTATCAGAAGTACATAAAACTGAATTTATTACATACAAAAAGAAGTAACAACTTATAAGGAAATTGTCTATTTATTTGTCATGTCATTGTCATGGCCATAACATTGTTTGCTGATATTGAAAAAGGACGCTTTATAACATGTTAGCTATAAAAGGGAAGATCGAGCGCGTCAAGTGATATGCTGTAAATATGCAAAGTATTGTCACAGGCGAAGCTACTGAAGTTACCACCGGTACAGAAGTCAGTCTTCAACTGAGATAAACCGACAATTATGGACTATCGCCTATGTATGTTGGTTATTATTTTCATTCAAATATTTAAAACATTAGAATCAGTAACTCAAAAAAATACAATAAATTACCTAGTCTTGCCATAAATATTGTCACAAAGAAAAAACATTTTTTTTTATTGCAAATAATATTTATTACTTTTACAGTATGTTAGTTTAATACATAAATAAAAAACAATTTAAAATATAGAAAGCTTATTCGAAGTGGTCTCCATTAGCTGCAATACAGTCCTTTAAACGTTGAGGCCAGTTATCAATAGAAGCACGCACTCTTTCCATGGAAAAATTCTTCACTGCCAATCGTATGGATTGTTTTAGGGAGTCCAAATTATCATGGCGTTTAGAGCAAGCCGTACTCTCTAAAACTGACCATAAATCATAATCCAGCGGATTAAGATCGGGACTAGACGACGGCCAGTCTTCAGCTCTGATGAAGTCCGAAACGTTTACTTCCAACCAAGACTGCGTGGACCGAGCTTTATGACCCGGCGCCGAGTCTTGTTGGAAGGACCATACTTGGTTATTGAACATGGTGTTGTTAAGGGGCTTAACTACCTTCTCAAGAATGGTATCTTGATACACTTGTGCCGATGTTTTGATACCTTTTTCACAAAAATATGGCTCAGTCACTCCTTCATAGCTAACACCCCACCAAACCATCACTGAAGTCGGATAATGCCCACGTTGCACTCTGTCGACTAATTGGGAAGCTTCCTTAGAGCTTTGAGCATAAATACGATCATTTTGTTTGTTAAAATGTTGCTCAACTGTAAAAATTTTCTCATCCGTAAACAAATTTTTTCTGTGACCTCCCTTTGCGTACCGCTTCAGTAGTTGTTTCGATTTTACCACCCTATTCTTTTTTAAATTATCAGTTAAAAAATGACCAGTGCGTCTCTTATAGGCTGCAAGTCCTAAGTCATCTTTTAAAATACGCGACATGGTTCTGGGTGCTATCTTCATCTCCCGAGATAAAATCTTTTGCTTTCGGACGGGATTTCTTCGAATTCTTTCCCTTACTGCTTTAACCACCTTTTTCGTACGAACACTACATGGACGGCCTGATCTTTTTCTGTCACAAGCAGAGGAGGTCTCATTGTACCTATTAATAGTCCGGTACACAAACATTTGACTAATACCAAGCGTATGGAGAGTTTTAAAAATTGCATTTGGCTCCATACCAACTTTGTGTAATGCAATCACAGCGATTCGGTTCTCTTTATCAACCCACTCCATTTTAATATCGCAAAATATTGTCCAATGTATTGGCGCCAAAATTAGAAAACCCAATGAACAATCGTATAAAAATGACAGATTCCAAATTCAAATCTCTTTCTTATTTTTAATTGTAACAGTATTTATGGCCAGACTATGTATATTATTAATTATTTGGGGCATTTTTTTAATCATCCAGTTCCGTTTTTAATTGAACTTTAGCTTGAAAATATTTTTATGATACTTTATTTTTAATAAATTGTTTTTATTTTTTAATAAACACAGCGCTATTCCTGATTAAAACAGTTGTTGGATATTCCAATAACTGTTTTAATTTACACTGTGTGTCACCAACTGTGGAGTTGATAGGATCATAAAACCACAGTTAACAACATGCGTGTCACTCTTTACGATTTCACATTTTATATCAAGCGTGTTTACAATCAAAGTTGAGATTGCTTCTGGTATTATCTGTTTTCCTGGTACTCGTTTATTTGTTTTGAACTAGGATGAAATGTAAATAGTTTTTTACCATTGTCACTCGAAATGGGGCATTTGGTTCACCAAAGAGGGATAGAGAAATTATACTCTAGAATCCGTCGCTACACTTTGGATTCTACTTAAGAATACTTCATTCCTCTCGGAATCCAACTTAGTCCCTCGACGGAAATCCTTTTTTTTTCACTTGTTGTGTAATCCACTATATTCAAAAAGCGCGTCTTTGTGTGAGCAAAAGTTAATTATGCTCACTCAATGAAAAAAAAAGTATTTTGAATTTAGAACGCTGTAATTTGGCATTTATATTTTAACATTTTATTGTAAGGTACTAGCTGTCCCTTGCGGTTTTACCTGCGTTCTCAACATAAAAAGCAAAAATATCAGTGTCTTATGTTGATAAAAAACCCATACTTTCAATTTTAACAATTTTCTGCGCAATATTCAGAATTTTTCTTTCCGTATGAACCTTCTACAAAGTATTAGAAAATTTGTAAATGATGTAATCGGTAAAGTCGTTCTTAAGTTATGGCGTGACCAAGGGAAATAGGGATTCATTTTTATATATATATAATAGACAATCAATATTTGTATATGCTGTATTATTTAAAAAAAAATGAATAGATGGATTTATAATTAATTTGTATTTTTTGGTGACTTACTTTTGAACTATTAATATGAAAAGTTGTAAGTGTCACACGATAACAAAGTGTAGAGAGGTAGAGCATAGCGATATGTCGCTCAGAGAGCAAGGGGAAGTACCTCCACCTTACAGAATACCGCAGCCAAATAACTGATAGTTGTGTTCCTGCGCGTGAGTAAGGTCGCCAGAGCTCATCGGGGCGGGGGGAAGGGTCGGCAATGCGCGAGTGATACCCCTGGTGTTGCAAGCGTTCATAGGCTACGGTAACCACTTACCATCAGGTGGGCCGTATGCTTGTTTGCCGACAATGTAGTATAAAAAAGTCCTATGTTTCTTTTGCCTTTGAATCCCTTACTCTCCCTCTGTTTTTGGGATAAAAAGTACCTTACATGTTGATCTGGGTTATAAGTTAACTTGAGGAGATGCCTTGTCACCGCTGGGTCGCAGAAGAATGCCTCTTAAAACGCAGGTGTCCAATAAGCGACAAGAAGAACATCATGGGGCTAAATGACGGACGTGTTGGCGTGGTTGGTAAGATACCCTATCTATCACGCCGCAGGTCATGGGTTCGAATCCCACTCAGGACAAACATTTGTCTGCATGAACATGTCTGTTTGTCCTGAGTCTAGGTTATCTATATATGTATGTATTTTCAAAAGAAAAGTAGTATATCAGTTATCTGGCTCTGCTTAGTTTGGGGTCAGATGGCCGTCACAAAAAACTTTATTTAAACTATTTACACATTGTAAATAGTTTAAATAAAGTTTTAAAACAAAGTAACAAATATTCAATTTCAATAATAACTGATCCGCTAGGGTTCAATCAGTTCTGCAACAAATATTGTGTATTGGGGTCAACTTAACAGAACTATTTTCATATTGTATAGAATGTCATGTATGATGAAACCGAAAATTCAAATCAAATAATACATTATTGAGAATGCTCACTATAATACAGAAAGTAATATAAACTGTTATTACAAATAACTATAAATAATATAATTTAATGTTCGGTTTAAGTAGTACTTTGCATAATTCCTACTGTGATTTAATGTAGTCTCCTAGTAAGGAAACGGCTATTATTTCCTCTGGCCGGTCTAGTCTACTTATCCATTCATTTTACGTTATCATAACTCATTATGAACATAGAATGCAGAAAATACTAATTATTATCGAGACAGACAAATTCGCAAACAAAATTAATTCCATGTAACAATTAATTGAATTTTTATTTTCAATTTACGAGTAAAATAATACGTAGAATTAATTTAAAAAATAACATTAAAATTTCCAATAAACTGTAGGCGTCGTCTGTACAGAAATATGTCCTTACAATACACATATATAAGATGTGAAGTTCTTCCGTGAAATAAATGAAGTAGAATGCAGTGAAATTGTTCCTTTTTTGTTCACTTTGTGTCTATTTCGATATATTGAACGTGACCTAGTTTTACTTTGTAATACGTGGTAGGATTAAACCTACGCAAACTCATTCAGAGTTTAAATTCAGAATAGCGAACGGAAAATATGAACGACACCTACATACCATGAATCTCTAGATGCATTTCCATCAGTCACGTCAAAAATATAGGTCTATAGAAGTTTTAGAACGTCACACCACGGCGTCACATCTACTCAAAATTATGTAGTGCGGTGAATGTAAAATGCACGCCAACGCCGTGACGTGCCGTGACGGTAACTGAGGTGAGGGGATGACGTCCTATAACTTCTACAGAACTTTATTTATTCACGTGACTTACAAGAAATGTTACGGTAACGCTATGCGTGATGTTTAAGCTGCACTTCCACTTGATCAGCATCGGAGCGTATACGGAACATAGACATTTATGAATTGCCGATTGGATGCGTCCAATAGCTACAGATTTCATATCGACATTTTTATGACAGTTGAACGAGTATTTGACGTGCACTCGCAATATGGAGGTTCTGTTCAGTTCTTGTTCAAAATGACATCGTTCTGATTTGCTGATCTAGTGAACGCATTACTATAAGAATCAATACAAAATATTTTTATGCTCCCGTGAGTAACGCGTATAACGAGTATTGATATATATCTCCAGTTTTAGGATAATGGCTCAAATATTCTCTCCATTGTGGAACAAAAAAAGTCCGTACGTGTTATAAAACGTCAATCAAAACAATCAAGTTTTAAATAAACAATTTAATTATAATCCTGGATCAAAGTCAACGATAAAGTCATTTATTCGGCTCTAGGAAGGCACTGTTTAAGGTCCAATGCTCCCGATGTTACCATGTCTATGACACAAGATTTATTTTAGGTTTTGAATCTAGCTCCAGGCGAAACCTAGCTATTTCATTATATGTAAACGTTACGGATGGACCCTACATTTTATTATTAGCTAGATCGTGATGAGGGTTCATCTGGATATATCTCGGAGAATATCTGATTTATGAGTGAAACCTTTTCACAGAAATACGCATAGCCTTGACTATAATTAAGGTCGCTTTACGACCGACTGGACCCAGCAGCTGAGAGTGGATGTCTTGGCCCATTGTGATGAACAATGCTGATCATAAATAACATTTAGATAATACGGATCCTTAGGTATTTTTACTACGGTTAGAGACACTTGAAAAAATTATTTAATATTGCATGATTTAAGCCGAAAAGATATTACTGTTAGTTATTGAAGAAAATAATTTTCACAACTAATACGAAGCGATTGTAATTATTCCCAAAAACATTAGAACTCTCTTGAAATTGTGCGACAAAAGACATGTATATGGAAGAAATTACCCATGTATTGCTTTAACAGTTCAATGAATACTCGCTATATGTAAAACTGATTGAACGAATCTACCGTCTACCATCCATGGCTGGATAAAAAGCCAGTTATGGAAATACCTCTGCTCACCACTCGTAGCGCATTAAATTAAATAATCCGTATAAATTTAGAAGGTCAGAGTCGGTTCATCGGGGCGACCCCAGTTGCCTCATCTCCCTTCATTCCCACTTTACTTCGACGCAATTTTATTTTCCCTAACTTTGTTTCACTCCATGAACAAGCTATGGTTGCTTTGGGAGCTATGCGATCGAATCACAAAAGCTATTTTCTTAACTTGCCCCGTCTGAGTGTACCTTTGATTTAAATTTCGAACTTCGGGAAGCTTGCGAAACAATTGGTAGAGAAAATTGAAATGTAAATCGTCTTTAACTGACTTTATTATTGTTTTTTTGAGTTAGCGTAAGCTTAATACACAGGGAGAGTGTTAAAAATATACCTTTAAATTTATTCTTCCATGTATCCTTTGCGCAACAACAAAAAAATATATTTTTTCGCAAAAGATACTCGTATCTTACACTCAAGTACTTAATATAAAAAAGAAACAAATATTCTAAATCAAAAATCAGCTTAGAACATTTATATTAATCTATATTTTACTTATCGCACAATAAAAATACATTAAGAAAATAATATTTTTGATTGAAGTGTTCCAAAATCTTATTTCCTTAATAACATTCATCAAAAACTTATTTCCTTGTCAGAATTGGATGTAAAGTAAATCTTAAATGTATAATACATACATGCTAGTTTAATGTTATACAATATTATGTTTAAATTGAAAAGGTTTCAGTACTTAATTCTTGATCATATATAAATTGACTTTTAAGAACATTATGAACTCATTGCAAAGTCAATTTCTTTTATCTACTCATGCAGATACGCAATAAATAAAAAGATATATTATTATATTTATATTGAAAGTAGAAAATTTTCACAACTCTTTTTTCATAGCGATAATTTAAATTTTAGTAGGTTGTACATGAATTCATTTAATTCTGTTGAAGGTTATATTTGTATTTTAAACGTTTCAAGCAAGTATAGTGTATTTTGTGAATAAAATGGGACATGATTGTGACGTGTATGTTTTATAAATTCTTTGCTGAAGAATTAGAAAAAATATAATGTTCAAGTGAAAAAAAAGATATAAAATTAATTTAAAAAAAGTTATATTTACCTAAGTAGAAAATGAAAACAAATAAATATAAAACCAAACAGGTACCAGGACGACATGAAGCGCGTAGAGCTACCAAATATCCTAGGAGCAAATAGCGCGCATCGCCCACTGTACATATTTTTTTATTACGTGTAGATCTGTGTGCTGAAGGTGATAAGCACACGTAGCTTAAAAAAACTAAATTGCACCTACCAAAACACACCGGTAGTTGTTTGGCGACAGATTTTCAACGGTAGCCAGCCAGGCGGGTACTACAAAGTACCTTACAACCGTGCTACGGTTTCCTCACAATGTTTTCCATCACTTAAAGTTCAAGCTCATTGTAAGATTTGAACCTACATCATAGCATTTGACGTGACTACCAGCCGATAAAATTCTTTCCACTTCTATATATCGAGCCATTATATTATCTTAAATAGTCATGAATAATTTACGTTTCAACTGCAATAGTACCAGACTGTTATAACGGTTAGGAGTTGAATAAAACTTTTCACTTTGTTTCATTGGTTGATTTTCAAATCTCTTCTCGTTCCAGTTTTATATAAGCAGTTAATGTAAAAAAATGAAAATGGGTTGAATTGATTACAAATAAATAACAAACGTTGACAAACAAAAACTATATTTTTCTTGCGAACTTTATTTATAAGAAGAACTTTACTGTCATTTACTAATTGGCAGAAAAACAATAAACTTGTTATGCTATAATAAACTAGGATTAACTTTAACTGTAACTATCGTAAGATGATGAGATCTAGCTAACATCAGGTTTTAACATCACGTTTTAAGTGATTGAGTAACAAAGTAAATAAAATGTTTTAACAAGAGACTTAAAATTTCTATCTATCATTTCGCGAATGCTTTTGGAACGAACCCAAACTATTTTTAGTAGAGGAACTTTTCTGCACTTAAAATGGCGTGAAAACCATCCAGTTTAAATTAAGGTGAATATTTTAAAAAAGCTGCAAAATGATGATGATGATTTTAATTTGATACTATAATCTAAGAGTCTTTTAATATTTTAAGAGACGAAGTACCTCCACCTTACAGAATACCGCAGCCAAATAACTTATAGTTGTGTTCCTGCGCATGAGTAAGGTCGCCAGAGCTCATCGGGGAGGGGGGAAGGGTCGGCAACGCGCGAGTAATACCCCTGGTGTTGCAAGTGTTCATAGGCTACGGTTACCGCTTACCATCAGGCGGGCCATGTGCTTGTTTGCGTATGTTATATAAAAAAATCGTTTCTGCAAGTGTTATGTGATATATAAAACCACTTTTAAGGCAATTATTGAGTCCGTAGTGAAACAAGAAACCCTTATTAATCCATTAGTAACATAATATGTCCATCCGTCTGTCTATCATAACTATTTGAACCGTAGATGCATAGTTATATATATTTATGTGGCCTACAAATTCATCAAGTAACAACATGAAAACATGTAAAGTGTAAATTTACGGATTTCATATTAAAGGACGTTTGCATTAGAGAGTGTCTTGAATAAGTATCGTACCTGAAATGAATATAATGTAGGTACTTAATAAATTAATAATAACAAAACTTGTTCAAACTTCTTCCGTGAGAGGATGAACATCTTTTCACTTGAGCTGGTCTGATTTCCTCCGATTCCCTCCCAATAATCCCTGGGAGGGTATCACTTACCCAAGTTTTTCTGACGCTCCAAGTAACTTTAATAACAAAAAGTATTGTTTTGCTTTCGACGTCTCAATGATATTGAAAAATAAGAGTCGCAAAGTTCGTTTCTATTTGTGAAGCCTTGTGTTAATTTAATATTTGTTTAAGTACTTATAAATTTTGCTATTGTACAAGTATTTTACTTTAATCGGATTGTTTCTGAAAAGTAATGGAAATATTTATTTACAGACCAAATAGTCCTAATCAGGGCAAAGCACTCCAAAATACACGCCTCCTACTTTTAACTGACTTCAAATAAAGGAGGAGATTCGACACGTTTTGTTTGTTTTTTTGTGTATCTTTACCATATTCTCGTAAACGGCTTAATTGCATTACGCTCATTATAGTCAAGTAAAAATATCGGAGTTTAGCTCATATGTAGCCACGTTTAACCCATGGACAACTATCTCAATACATAATCTATACTAATATTATAAAGCTGGAGAGTTTGTTTGTTTGGTTGGTTGAACGCGCTAATCTTAGGAACTATTGGTTCGAATTAAAAATTATTTTAGTGTTGTATCCCGGGCAAACATAAGATCCCTCGGGAAAGTGGGTTGGATAATTTCCATTACGCGGAATATCCTAATATAATCTAAATCTTAGATTATCCAAGTCGTAAAATATGTCCCGCTACCAAACAGAAAATAGCTAAGTATATTACACACAATCTGCGTTCAATCATCTTCCCACTCACTCACACACATTCTCAGTAGGTAAGTTAGCATCCGTAATTTCGATTAACAGTGACTAAACACAAAATAGGTACCTACAGTACTCATGTTTATAGATGACACAATTGCCTTATCTCAATTGCAACATATCACAAAATACGATCCATCCACAGTTTAGCATCTCAATCGACATAATTGGTCGGATTGCAATCAGTCGTGGACCTTTATAGCTTGCAATAAAAAGGGAACCATCACGAGGCGCATCGAGATCACTCGCTCGCGCCAAATTGATCTGTATTCCACAAAAAATAAAGTTTTTACTCGAGTTTTGACAGTACAATTATAAAAGTTGATATATTACCTATCTACTGATGTTAATCAGAATTTGAATTGTAAGAGTAGTTAAATGAAATATATTTTAATGTATCTGAAAATGTAACAGCGTTACATTGTATTTTATAAAATAAGTGAGCGCATTTGTGGCGAGCTCTTGGTGAAGGAAACTTAAATTTTATCCTCACTACTTAGCATATATATTATAACTAATAATTGTTTAAAAGAAATTAAGGACTAAGTTGTTATTCTGCACTTGATCAATCAGTTTTATCCTATTGCACCAGTTCTTGAGGAGCCTCAGCTAATTTGAATGATAGTGAATGATAAAACAGAGCTCAGAAATAGACCTGCGTGTCCATTACGTAAATTTGTTGCAATCAGTATCTATTTGAAACTTGTTTGAATCTTGTTTACTGATTACTACGATAGTATTTTACGTTCTCCTAATATTTCTATCGATTTAGAGTTTGTTTCATATTGAAGTTAATTGAAACTGCGATCAATTACGTTATCCACGTGCTAAAAAAGCTTGCCCTTTTAAGCATATTAAAGCCTTGCAATTTTCTACTTTTACTCGCTCTGACCTTAATTGTCGCCAACTTGTACACTTATAACCTAGATGTCTTCAAGGCCAGAGTGAATAGGCTTTTTCCGGGCAAGCTCCCTACATCCTCGGCCTCGTCTTGACTCCTCCTGGGGACAGTCGATAGCCAAGCGTAAGCCCATTTAACATTAAAAAAAATATCAGAAAAAAAAGACATTTTATTATTTAAACAAACATTTCATGATTTTCATATTACCAAATCCAATTGGATATGCAATAAAGTTTGCCAAAAATGATACCATCTTTTTTTATACAACATTGTCGGCAAACAAGCATACGGCCCGCCTGATGGTAAGCTGTTATCGTAGCCTATGAACGCTTGCAACACCAGGGGTATCACTCGCGTGTTGCCGACCCTTCCCCCCTCCCCGATGAGCTCTGGGCTGTAGCGAGTTGGCGCTGCAACTTTATTAATCCAAAGTTGTACAATAGAATAAATAAGTTAAATTCAAAGCCATTTTTCAGATGAGGCCCTAGGAGGGCACTTATGAAGCTTGAAATTCAAACATACCACCGGTTCGGAAGTCAGCCTTCAGCTGAGAAGAACCGGCAAGAAACTCAGCAAAGCAATCTTAATATATAAAATTCTCGTGTCATAGTGTTTGTCTGCAAATTCCTCCGAAATGGCTCGACTGATTCTTATGAATTTTTTTGTGTATATTCGGTAGGTCTGAGAATCGGTCGTAGGCTATTTTTTTTAAACCGCTACGCGGTGAAACCGCGGGGGACAGCTAATATTTTTATAATATTTTATATGATCTGACTATTTGGGTATATTTATAAAGTAATTGATATCCTTTACTTCTCTATAAGAACGATAATAAACTTGACTAACCTGATAAACTCCTGTCATGTTATTTGTGGCATACCTGTAAAGATACATTTTACTTTTAGTTAAAGAATTAGATATAATTGTGCATATATTTAATATATGCTTGATTTATTTGAATACACAAGTTTTTTTGTTATTATTTAACTAAACATTTAGGTTTAACAACATTTATGAAAATAAGTTGTTCCATACATTTTGGTTGAGTAGGTAAACTTTTGTATGGAACCCTGAAAGTTTAGCTAAAGAACTAAAAACGGTTACGTGTAAGCAAGCATCGGGATTACGAGTATGTATAACTGTAACTGTAATTATTTTTATTTTATGTTTATAGTTTTGTTTTATACGAGAAATTATACAGGCAGATGAATAACGTTATTTCTATTACATGTTATTTTTCTAGGCGATGATAGGTTAGTAGTAAAACACCATTAAAAAAAAAAACACTTTCAGTTTTTCCCAAACATTCCAACGTTATGGGTAACTTTTCCAATTGTTCTTTCCCTAAAAATCTTATTCGGACTAATAAAAACATTTAAAAAGAATATATGTATATCATGTAATTTTTATTTATATAGATATCTCGGGTAAGTAACAGATTCCCTACGAATAATAACGATAAGTTTAGCTGTGAATGTCCCACTTTCATTTACATGCCACCACCCACGTCTTAAGTTAGCACGTAGGTACGAGTATATCAAGCCGACCTTAGTTAAGTAATGACTGGGACGTTCTTGGTAGGAAACCGGTAACTTAACCTTAAGTTATCATGTTGAGATTTTATTTGCAAGTAAACTAATAGCTTTAGTGTAGGAGTAATAGTGTAAGAGTCGATTATTTATTCATAATGGTATTTAAAGTCGTAATCTCGTAGCTATGTGCAAAAAGGGACAACGCGTGGTAAAAGACCCTACAACGTGGGTTTATTGCAAGTGGTGATGAAAACTCAGTGGTAGTGATGAATCTCACAATAAGTTGATAAAGGAAACCATCGTGAGAAAAAAATACCACTGTGGTAGGGCACTTTGTAGTGTCCGCCTGGCTAGCTACCACTAGTTTAAAATATGTCACCAAGCACACTACTGATTTGTTCATGAGGTACTTGCGGGTAGTTAAATTCTACACCCTATGTGTACTTAAGGCGATGCAAATATATGCAAAATGATGATTCTAAATTAAGTTTTTCTCCGTATTCTTTAATGCAAGAGATTTGTAAAAAAATATATGTTAAACTAGAGGGAACTTTTTGTCAGGGAACTTTTTTTTTTAATAATTTTATATTTTCTATGATAACGTCAGAAAAAAAAACATAGTCTTTTTAAAATTGAAAATGGATTTTTTTCCTATTTTACCCATCCAAATAACTTGAAAGTATTAACAGACATTCTCAGATAAAGTAAATCAGACACTATCAGATAAATCTAATACAAAGGGAACTATTTTGTTAAAGTCGTTCTCAAGTTATGGCGGGACCAAAGGAAATAGGGATTAATTTTTTTATATCTTAGATACTAATATCATTGATGAAAATACTAAGAGGAAATCTTATGACTAGATCTTCTCACTAAAAGCAGCCTTCCACTGAAGTACTTGTGAAACCCAATTAGAATAAAATTTTTGGGATGGTCCCGCTCTCCCTTTAAAATTGATCGCAATTGTAAACAAAAGGCTTTGGCAACTAAGCCATTGCAATAAAAAAGATTTTACAATGCTCAAAAAGACTTCTTTTATGCAAATGATTCCATTTGCTTTATACCATTTTATTGATATTGCATTTGGCAAAGGATTGGACCAACAACCAATCTCGTTTAGATTGCCCCAGAAGCGCCATCTAGCGTGATGATTACGCGCAATTACTTTTCAATGTCTGTTTCTTTTGAACAAGCAATGTAGGTATGAATGTGTGTTGGGAAATGATGGAATATTTTTAAAATATATGTACCTACCTAATAAATAGGTATTCATGTTACCCAAAAGTTTAGTTTTAAAATACCGTCTAGATATACAGAACCAAGTTCCATACAATTACCAGCAACCAAGGGTTTCTTGAACAACGAACTCTATGCGGAGTAAAACACGTTACACTTTTGACAAGCGATTGAACATTATAAATCTATATGTTTGGATATATCATACCCTGGAATAGCATGTAGGGTACTTTTAATCCCGGGAAAACATAAGATCCCTCAGGAACGCGGATTAAAAGCTAGTAGAATACCTATATAAAATTGAATCGATGTACTGGTTAACCAGCAATACTTAATACATAATTTGAGATGATATCTTGTCGGAACCTATGTTTAAATCATTATTCTGATTAACTTTTACTATAGGAACAGCTCTCATCATCTGTCTACCCTGTTCTCAATCACATGCGACGCAATTCTACTTCCATTCGGCCCTTCTATCCGTTATCAGCATGAACTCCATTTTGACCGACGTCATATATATCGTCTTTCACACAATCCATCTCGTTTTCAGTCTTCCTTTTCCTGTATATCCATCCACTGTCATATATATAACTCTTTTAGTGACATGCCTTTCATTCCTCCTCATAACATGAGCATACCAAAACTTACAACTTTGAATCCACAAAAAATCAAACTTTTGTTATTAAACTGGTACGAACCTAAGTTAGATTTCGAAAAAATACCCTATCAAAGTATCCGCACAGTATACTTAGGTACCTGTGCCGATAAAAGTAACAAAAAGTCATTGCCATAAAAAGATTAAAAAGACAATACTCATCGACGTTCATGAACCCATTTAAACGCTGACACAAAATGACAGTTACATCCTGAAAAATATCAATAAAACTTTATCTACAGTTTTACACAAAGAAAAATGAAAATATCCTTGCAAATCCAAATGACATCCCCAGGTAAAGTCAGACCCAAAAGAATATGATCACCGTGTTACAATAATCAACTCATATTTTTCATTCTAAGTGTCAAATAGTGTCAATATATGCTATATAGGTATTATGAATAATGGGTACTAAAATGATCATCTACTTTTGGGACTGACTGTACAATTAATCAGGAGCATCATTGAAGAAAATAATATGTATGAAATAAGTTTTATCGATTCTGAGATTTCTAGTACTCAAACGACAGTAAGCCCTATTGATTCTTTTGCTCTTCATTATGAAGACGATCGATTGGAATCAAAAAAAGAAATCGTGAAAACAGCTTTATCTCGGCGATTTTACCACTGAATACCCTCCAAAAAAACATAGACGGTCTCCTAAAAACGTTTTCCTGTTACTCTAGGTATCTAGAGGTTACTACCCTCATTGTCCCATCTCAAATTTCCATCATGTATCTTGGAGTAATTACAGAAATATTGTAGACTATACTAAGTCTTTTCACAGACTCTCGTTCTTAATTCTTGCTAAGAATCATTTAGAGCTTAGTCTAAACGATATTTTGATAATCTAAGCACGAATAAATCCAACAATCTGTATATAATAAAAGGAGAAACTGACTGACTGACATACATATCATCGCACAGTTCAAAACGCACACTTTCCCTCCTTATATAACGTAGACATCTACTAAGGGTTTTTTTTAATTCAAACCCTAAGCAGAAAGTTAGTATTCTTATAAAAATTAAAGAAAATGGCCTGAGAAAAGTAGATACATACATAGTAAGTAGAAGATTTAAGCCAGAACTAGACCACGGTAATTATTCTGATTTTACTTCATCGTAAATTCATCACCTTATATTGTATTTAAGATTCTTGTTCACAATAGGCCTACGAGGTGAACCCTAGTGAACAAGGGGCCATTTCAGTGTATTTTGCTGTTTATAGACCCATAAGCCCATAAGTAGATTGATTCATACCCATATAGTTATACATATAAGGGAAACTAGAGGAATTCCCTATTTTAAGTCGGTCAATTAAACATGTTTCTAAGAGCTCTTATATCACCTATTTATAATAGATACTTCAATTAATACAACAATAAACATGAATCTATTTTTTTTTTTAAATAGGCTGCTGACCCACCCATAAAAGTAGAAGACTATTAATGTAAAATCGTTAAAAATACAAACACAATCTTGATACTCGATATCCCACGACTATATTGATATTATGAATTACATTACTTAGTTAATTAGTTAGTAAGTACAATAATAACTAGTTTAATTTAATAATACTGAAATTATTTCAACTGCTGTAAAAACATATCTATAATACGTTAGTTTTTGTCGTCAGGGCAATAAAATATAATTTATTTCACTTACCTTCATAAAAACGTCCATAACTGTCAATCAAAACACACACTAAGGTCTTTTCTTACATAAACTTTCACATTTTTATGTTTTTAATTATAATTATCACGTCAATAGTTTATATAAATGTTTGAGAAAACTTACACAGCCGAATATCTCACGTAATTATTTTTAAATAACTTTATTTAATATTTCAAAAGTTATACTTTATTATGTTATTAAATATATTTAGAAATTAAAACTAATTAATGTATTTATTTTTCAAATAGAGAAACACTTAATTTATTTTTTTAATCTGGCGTTTATGATTCCAAATTTGAATTTTTCGATGGCGGGAGCGGGGCGCAGGCCCGCGCACTTACCACCGCCTGTCCCAAACATTTTATCACACTGAACGTTGCTGAAATCTGCCATTAGGGACGTGCCCCCAGTCGAGTTTTATTGTTCGCAATAATTTCGTTGTCGAAAACAATAGAATACAATACAACCCTTTTATACTAAAAGCATAAACAGTACAATAAACGCCTGGTTGTGTAATACGATAAATATCTGTAGAACAAAAACCGAGAGAGGAGATTCACAATTTATTTCGATCAACGAAAATCATGTTTAATAAAATACAGTTAGTCACACATAATAAGCCAATAACAATAAAAAACAAGAAAATTATAATCAACTAATTAAAAAAGAAGTCAGAAATTAATATGCATTTTCAGGACATCATTCTATTTCAAACTGGATGGGATACCTGTACATAGTACATAGTAAAAAAAAAAATTTTCTCACTAATTAATAATAATTACAATATTAATCGAAAGTCTTCAAAGAAAACAGTTAACATTTGGGATGGTATAATGTAGTACTTATTTAGGAGCTATGATTACATTAACTACTAATCAACGTTACATTAACATTGAATTATTATTTACATTGATTTACCATTAAATGCCGCAACATCTTGCGCGAAAGACAAAGAAATCAATGGACATCCATATCGATATTGAATGAGACTAATCATCGACAATCGATAAAACGATATCGATACATCACGCCTACAGCCCTGTTAGTTCCGAGCGCGTCCGTCACACACCGTTCGTGGCACAGAGAACAACATTGGTTGACGCCGCGCATGCGTCCGACGTGTTTTTCAACAAACTTGAATTTTACTTGTACGTCTATGGAGGGCCTATAAATCTGGTTGTTGGAGACGCGAGATGCCCATTTGTGTGATATCACCGGTTTTGTCACGTAAACATGTACATAAGTCGCTTCGTCTTTGGTTGAACGTCCCATACGCTTTGGTGTTATGACGAACGCAATTTTCTAGTGATGTCTTATTTTTATGATTTTAGTTTGAAACTTTTTAATTAGATTTTTTATGAGCTACGTTGTTAATAGTATTGTTGTACAGTAAAAAATACAGTTTATTTTTTGTTGTTTAAATGAACAATATTTGGTTACTTCACAACAGTTGGTGATTGACAAATGATAAAATCTTTTATGAAAAATAAAACACAAAAGTCGGTCGATAGGTATAGATTAGGATATTTTTTTTAATACATATACTTAATACGACCAAAGAATAATAAGCAAACTAATTATCATATTACTGAGTAAGGTTCATAAATACTTGAGAAGCCTCATCTCATACAATCGATGTGAATCGAAGTGTCATAAGTCGACTTAATCACAGCTGTTACAGTATTTGGCCATACCTAAGCATTATTCCAAAAATACTTATAATCGTGAACACCGATAAAAATCGCCCATTACGACCCAGTCGAGTGAAACAATCCAAAATTAAATTATAGATTTATGCCAATACTTAATCATTATTTCATACGTATCGAACGAAAATCTAACGACGCGTCAGAATTTGTAATAACTTCGTTCAACCATCATCGATATTATGTAGAATGATAAAAAATACGAAAAAAAAAAAACTTCAATCAACCCATGTGCAATACTTCAACCCAGTGTAGCGGACTCGTAGGTGTGCTACGATGGCAGTCGTGCGTGCTACGCCGTAGCAGAATACGTAGCAAGTAAAACATTATTGTGACGGGGTGAGCGCTACGCTCGCTGGGCTGCAATTTTGTGCTGTTTTCAGCCTTATTTATGTGCCAAGCGTTATTGTTCATGATATTTTTATTTATAGGTACCTTTTGCCTACTATATATTGTAGTAGAAAGTTACTACTTTCCTAGATCTTACTATTTTTATTACGTGTACCAATGGATGACTTTACAATAGTTTAGTAATAAATTTTAAATTGCGAGGCCCAGGAATCAAACCTGCATCCTCCACATGTTTCCAACTGTAATGTAATGTAACAAACAATGGGCTGTATTCGTAATAAATCTTAGATGCCAAGAAAATAGCCAAATATTTTCCAACTTCATTATCTTCCGAACTGTAAGTACTAATTAAATCATGTACATACGATTTAATTGAATTTTTCATTGAATCATGTCATATAATTAATATTACGTTCACATCAAACGCTACGAAATCTTATAACTTCGTAGTACCGTAGCTGTGGCCGAGGCTACGTGAGCTAAGAGTTATTATTACATCACTTTAAGGTGACGCCGCGTTAAGCTTAAAAATCTGAAATTCAACGTGCTGCGTCCCGCTCCCTACTATAGCGACCTCTCATAGAAAACCCGCGTAAACGGAACGGGCGTATGCGACGAAATGGTTTTTATTGTTTAATTTAAAAACTACAAATATATTTCATAAAACCTAAGTACAATTTATATTATCAGTTTCAATTAATATATGTAGAAATTTTGGAACCTCAAATCGATCCTCAATGCCGGTAAAATTGGAATCTCTTATTTTAAAGAGGTCTTTTTGATTAATTATTTTGTGTTATAAAATTTAACCAATCATGTTATGCAACGTACAAAATAAAGTCAAAGACATGATGAATTCTTACAATAAATTTCAGTTCGTTCGCTTCAGTCATTGTTGAGAAAAATCGGAATCCTTGCAACCAAAATCTTCAAGGCGTCGCCTTAAGCTATTGTATAGCTTTTATCGCGGGCTTCGAGCTTTGAGCGCGGCGACCGAATCAAGAAATTTCGTAACGAAAAAACCTAACACCTCCCACTGTATGCTGTTTGTGAGAAAGTATATAGGTGTATAAGTATGTATTAATATCAATGAAAAAACTTGAATTAATATCAAAGAAAAAAAAAACTGCCTAAATAAAAAATAAACAAATAATTATACGATACGTTGATAAAAAATGCTATGCAATAGCTTTACCGCGGCAGTCCCCGAGTGCCACACGTATTTTTTTATTCTACGAACAAGTGTTCGTAGTTTATTAAAATTCAGCTTCGTGCAAAATAAAATTCTGCACCAGTCTGCAGCTTTTTGTCAGAATGCAGAAACAACAAGAACTTTACTGGAATGTATTTCAATTGTAAATCTATACCAGTTAATATTAAAATGACCACGGAGCGGTCAATTAGGAGCTCGGAGATGGACATAAAGCACTGTTTATACTATAAACGTGGGTGACATCACGTGATACAGTTAGTATATTAAGGTTTGCCAGCAACAGTACATTATAACAAGAATAAATATCTACTACATTAAATTGAAACTACAGTTAGTTATATTTATCGAAAATAGTATTGTAACAGTCTATGTAACTCTTATAGCCGGCCAACGGACACGTCTAGACAGAGCAATCGTGCGGGGCTTGCGTGGTGAGAGTGCCATACACTCGCTTGGGACACAATGCAGCAATGACGAATGCCTATACAAAGCGGCATTTCGCGTGACTTCAAACGCCAGACCACTGTATGTTTTTTACGCTGTGGTATTGTATTGTAACTATCATCGCCACGCATATTGAAACATGCCAGTGTCTTATTGCTGGCTATTTGATACAAAAAATATCTATCTCCAACCAACGAAATATCCCAAATTTCCAACCATAAAATTCTAACTGTAATTTCTTAAATTACCCATGCAGGCAAATCAAATCGACAATCTCCAATTTCACAGCAAGTTTCTGCAGGTATTTCGCAATCTTCCTGAAGACACCTACATATCTATACATCTGTAGTAAAACATCGGCCGTTTCACAAAACTTTGTCCCATCTTACTAAACTTTTACGTCGGAGATGGTCGCGCGATAAGCTAATATAAGTTCGATAATTTAATGTGAAATCTGTTCAATGCATTATACATCTAGTAATAAGATAATTATGTTACGGTACAAAAATTATGGAATAACGATATACAGGGTTATTTTTAAAACACCGGCAGTGATTTAGGGGGTGGAGTGGAACTCGGTGGAAGTACTCATCAATATGAACAACTTTTACTATGGGACCAACCCTGAAATCACGAAAAAAAATATATATATATAACCTTTCATACAAAAGATCATCCTTGCTCAATGAAAATGTATGAAAAGTTTGAATTTTTTTTCACGATTAAAAAAATCCTAGAAAAGATTTATGTTCTATTACTCTTCACTACTTACTCCTTTTCTATTTTATTACTTTTATTATTCTATGTACAGACACATACCGGATTCTAATGTTTTATTATATGTATATAGATATATAGATAGCCGTATTTTGTCACCTGCCAGAATATTAAGAGGTTTTTTTCTCGTCGGCGTCGGAATTAATCAATGATACATTCTTGAATAACCGCAGTTGTCAGCAAAGCTTCCTCGTCCTCTTTTGAATCCAATTAAAAACTATTGCTTATAAACAAGCAGACTGACTAAAAGTTTTGCCACTGTCAAACTTACCTTTTAGTTTCTTTTGAAGTAAACCGTCGTGTTAATCGTGGGGTAATGAAAAAGTCGACACCGGCGTACGTATGTGTATATTTTTTTATGTACCAGGAAAGAGTTTTGACTGAGATAGTTTCAGCAAAAGTGGTTTTGACCGGTTATGAGTTTTGACTGTAACATATACCTAATACTTACGTTTTGAAAAATAAAAATACTTTCGTTCATGCATATCTTTATTAATTAGATAATACATGTTCTAAACATTATAGTTAGAAGAGCAATATTACATCCGACGGCTGAAGGGAAGGTCTACTAGTCCTGCTCTATGGTGCTAAGTAAAACGGTCCTCATGTAACTAAAATATTCTGAAGAAAAGTGATAAGTTGTGATAATCACACATGATTATAGCACTAGTCCTGGAATGTTCTAAACGCCTACGAATTACTTGATTTTAGAGTCGAAATATATTTAATTGTTTAGTACTCTTCAGAATACAGGAACTACAAAAACTAGCTACAAAACATTTTTAATCATGAATTCAATAGAAGAAACACAACATTGAACATGTAGAAAATAATGATATATCACGCATAAGCATTTATAGAATAAAAATGTATTTCTTAAGTAGTAACGTAATTTTGTATAAAAGTAATATTTAAGTCAAAGACTCACTCACATCATAAGAAATAGAAAATTAAAATAATTTGGCTATGTCCATTAGAAATTAAATCACATAAACTAACAAAGACAAAGAGGTTCAGTGAACTACACACACATTCAAACATGAGTAACGTAACAGCCGAAAGTCATACTTGATTATCTTTTTAACCAAGTTACAGATTATGAGATTCATTTTATTTATTTTGTATTGAGACAAGAGGTAATTGCAATCAAAATTTATAATTTGTGTATCTATTTTCAGATAACGGTGGCTTAATAAATAACATGGAAATAATTGAATGAAAATTAATATTTTTTTCATAGTAATTTTCGATGAGATTATTGTTAATGGACTCAGCCGCGGGTTTCCAGCAGGTTGCGATGGGTGATTAAATCTTTTTCCTCCTCTTTTCCGGTGTGGTTTGGAAGAGGGCCTCATCTGCGCGGATCAGCCGGTTGACAGCGCGACTCAACGACACATCTGTCACCAGAAAATAATACAAAATCAACTTTGATTCTCATTAGACAAAAAAAAACTATCTTGACGTCATTATTGTGTCAAGTACTGCAATATCAATGCATGATTAGTACAAAATAATTGCTATTTTCAGATATGTATAATATTTTACGTCTATATAAACTACGTCTTAGACAAATAATGACTGATTAAAAATTAACAGAACAACAAGACGTTTGCTACACATAAGTTATAAATCTTTCTTTTTTACCAAAAAAATTTACATTTTAAATAAAACTAAATCTTCGCCAAACTGCATAACAGTTTGTTGGCGAATTGAAATGATTAAAATTACTGATAATTTCTTTTTTGTATTATATTCTAAAATAACAAAGATGGTAAGCAGATTGTGTCAATTTAATCACCCATTGCAAGCCAAATTATGAGGTTAGTTTGATGTGGTTATCAAATGAAACGAATAATATTTTTTTGGATAAATCCACTTTAATGTGATAAAATTTTAACAGTCCACTTACGTTCATAATACATATATCTGTGTAAAAATCTGCACGAACAAACAAACAATCGTAAACAATACTAATTACTATCAATATTAATAAATTACTTTTGTGTGTGTGTTTTTGGCATTGTTTAGCCTTATCTAGACCATTCTATAATACATTGGTCATGTTGTTTTTTTTTTTCATGCATTCTTACTTAGTTACCTTACCTATATTGCATTTATTATGAAATTGTACTCACAGAAGGCATCAATATGTTTTCTTTTTATAATTATAAAATTATTCTTAAATTACAAATTCATTTTAAAGCTACAACCCAAACCGTCAATAATTAACTGTTTAATATTAATAATAATATAATTGTTAAAAATAGTTTGAACATAATTAAATACATTCTTAAACGAGCGTTTGTGTTTTTTTTATTTCATTAAGTATACTTTTACTATGCAATAACTCAGGAATATACAATTAACCACTTTAACTACAATACAAACTTAACGTATGTTTAAATATATAAAAATTATGATTTAATATTACCATGATTATAAATAAAATGTTAAAATACTACAACGATGAAACAACAATAAAATTGACTATAAATTTGTGATATCATACAGAGTACACACTATTAAATTAAATAGTAGATTTATTTCTTTGTAAGTGTTAAAGGAAGACAGGGTTAAACGGAAAAATCATTAGCCAATAAATAGTTTAGCTAAATTGGTGGGTAAAATAGTGCATATTGACTTTTTATTTTATATATAATACATACTTTGGGAAATTATTAATAAATAATAATAAATAATTGGGCAAGCTACAACACTGTTAATATAACGCGTAGTCTGCATATGGAATCTAAATTAATAAATATAAAACGCTACAAATACAGCCTACCAACCAAATGCGTGATACTAATAAATTTGTCTATGACAATAGACTTTTTAAACTAAAAACAAATAAATAATGATCCTGTTTTTTCTGCCCTTGAATTAAAAATCTGTGTAGGGTTTCCAATAGTTATTAATAAAATATAATTTATCTATAGAATAATCGTCAATCAGTCGTTTATTGATAATAAATAGTTTATTTTAATCTAATTGTAGTTTCCTATTTGTAATATTCACTAAGAACATTTTGTAACATTGTTTAGAGCACTTTTAAATAAGTACATTAAATACTTCTAGCCCACAGATCAGAAAACCTATAGATATTTATTTATATTGGTGATCAACATTTTATAATACATATTTCCAGCCTAATTCAAATATAGTATTTATTTTTCTTTTGATCAAATCCGGTAGGCTTATTCATATTCTAAGTTAGACCGCAATCCATTCATAAATAAAATCGGTAAAATATAAAATATTCAGCGAATAATTTGTCAATCATCGCGCCGCAATAGCCAAAGAGTGTGGTATAAGTAATACTAATTGGCTCAGGAGTTCTGTTCGATTTCATGATCAATGGGCCACATCCAAAAATACGTTTAAAATAGGAGCATTATGCGAGCGAAATAGGACGGGACGGTGCATATAAGTACACGAAAGAGACTTACGACTATAAAAATAGACCACAACAATTAAGTTTTAATAAATATGTCATGCCAAAGTGTACCTTGTGGCATGTCAGTACTGTATATACGTTTCCCTGATTGGTACAAATAATGGTATCTTTTACATGACTTGAAACAGGGTTCGAAATTATCAAGACATTCAATTAAATTGTTTCTCAATATTGTTAAATAATATTAAAGCGTATCTCAAACCTTTCGTATACGTTCTTTGACTAGCAATCATATATTCACGATGCGCTTTCGTCTTCAGTCTATTATTATACTACAATCTTGACAATAACGAGCCCTGTTAATTTCCAAACACATAAGTACAACTACCTCAACATATATTTGCTTCTGATATTTGAATTTTAAAGATATTTTAAGATTAATGATCCATCAAAAATATGTCTATTCTATTTATACCCTTGTTTTACTTAATTTGGAACCCAATATTGTTCCCGCAGCTACACTTGAGAGCCAGTAACCCTTCTAGGCATTGTGTGACAGACAAACAAAATTAACAAACCAATTCTTAAATAATGCTACTGCGAAACTATTTGCAAACAACTAACCAAATGCAAACTTATGCTGCGACAATTGAAATCCTACAAATATGCTACTATATAATATTATAAATGCAAAAATTTGTGTGTATGTAAATTTGTCACCACTTAGCTTTGTAACTGCTGAATGGATTGAAATTTGGCATAGTTATTTTAGGTCCTGGAATTGGATAGTTTTAATCCCGGGAACGCGGATGGAGCCGGGACGGAGAGGTAGTGTTAACTGTATAGTTATATTCCGCGCGGAACTAGTTGGCCGCGCCTTACCAGCTTAGGTATATGAGCGGTGGGACGGAGGGGCGGGGGCGCTTGCTGTCTATAATCTCATGTGCGCTGCGATCACTATAACTCATCCCCGTCCCACCGCTCACATACCTAAGCTGGTAAGGCGCGGCCAACTAGTTCCGCGCGGAGTACCGTACGGTAAGTATGTGTGGTTACCAACCGGGCGTGGTGTTGGCGAGGCGGCGCATGCGCCTGGTGTTGCGGTCCTGGTCGCGGATCTTCTTCTCCATCTCCGCGTTGGTGAGCGTCTCCAGGTGCGGGGCCCAGTGCTCCGCCTCCGACGGCTGCCGGTACGGGGTCTGCAATTGTAATTATTTATTTATAATAAAACTAGCTGTTCCCCGCCGTTTCACCCGCATTCCCGGGATAAAAGAATATCCTATAACCTTCCTCAATAATTGGACTATCAAATGCAAAAAGAATATTTCAAATCCGACTGGTAGTTCCGGAGATTAGCGCCTTTAAACAAACAAACAATCAATGTTTTTGTTTATTTGTTTAGATTATGTTTAGGGAATATGTGTGTGTCAGTGTGAAAATAAAAGTCTCTATACCACCCTAAATTGGAAATAATGTATCGAATCAGAAAATAAATAAGAGAAATATGACTTTTCGTTTTGTATAGAGCAAGCAACTCGTGACGTCAAAATCTATGCAGCGTAGTAATTTATCACAACACTGGTCGTGGGTTCGATTCCCACAGGTGCATGAACATGTGTGGGTGTAATTATCTATAAGTATATATTTACAAAAGAAAAGTAGTATATCAGTTATCTGGCTTCCATAGTACATGGGGTCAGATGGCCGTGTGGGAGGAAAGTCCCAGGATATTTCTTTATTATCTATTTATTTATTTAAAGTGCAAATTTTTAGAGTCAAGTGTTCATCATATGTGAAAGGAAAACTATCACAGCTAAGTTTGCTTTACAAGTTTACGAGTACCTAACAGTCGACCAACTTATAAAATGTACATGGAAAAGTAAAAATTTCGTACAAATTCCATTGACAATTATTAGGGTTTTAAAACACATGAAACAACAAAAAGCCCTCTTATTAGTCCACATTATTGTGATGGGCAACTACGGAACCCTACATTGCCGCGTGGCCCGACACGCACTTGGCCGGGTTTTTTTTTTTTTTATATATAGTTACCTCGACAACAGGCAGCGGCGCCTCACTGAAGGCGTAGGTCCTGGTGTGCCAGCCCAGCTGGCCGCGCACGCTGTACGCGATGCCGGTCACAAACTCCCCTCCAAGACCGAGCTCCGCACACAGCTTCATCGCAAACTGTTCCGGGTTGTTCTCCTTTTCTGACATGTCCCATTCCACCTGACGATGTTGTATTCATGTTTCAATTACGTTGTGAGCCGCGGTTTTCTCCGCAATTCAGCGGGATCCTAATGTTTTTAAACCAAGGTGATCTATTCTATATGGTACGTATTTACCAAGATTCATAAATACAGAAACAATTTAGACACTGCGACGTGATTGTGTAACAAATATCCACATGAAAATTCACATATCTTTGAATAAAAATGAATCACCGAAATGTTTGTACGCGCATAACTTCCAAACGACTGCACCAAATTGGATAAACCTTTCTTTTATGTGTTCGTTATTGTCAGGAGAAGGTTTGTATGAAAGAAAATATTTGACGGAATAAAATATGTATACCGGGAACGCGAGTGAAACCGCGGGGAACAGCTAGTTTAATATATAATCATGGTAGGAAATTTTTATGCTTAATTTAATATTGTAAAAAATTCCCAGTATCCACTTAATGGAAAGATAACTGAGAGGTCATTCTTCTTCTAGACTTTTTAAAGTTCCACAAGGCAATCCCTAAAGTTTGATTAGGAGCCTTCTAAAAAAAAGAACAAGACATAATATCACTATAAAATGCGTATTTTTGTGTGTATATTTAACCATTCAGCTATGTTGCCTCTACGCTGATTTTCATTAAATTTAGTTTAGCTACATATTATATGTTTACGAGTATATAAGATACTTTTAATTCCAAGAAAGCAGATAAAACCGCGGGGCGGAAGCTAGTAACGGTCTAAAATACCTGATCGACAAGTGAAGTATTCCCAACGTGTATATTAAGCTTAACAAGGACTCTCTGGTCGCTCTGCTCCTCCAGTATAGCTGGTGGCTCACTCGGGAAGGCATCTATTTGCTGTCGTATTGATGAAGCTATGGCCGGGATGAACGTGCTTGTGTTCAGTTCCAAGTCATCGCATAGCACTTCGGCAAACTGCTCCGGTGTTATAATTGATTCTGTGGTATAGTAAATGTTAAATTTAAATAGTTTTTAGATATGACGGGCCGGTTGGCGTGGTTGGTAAGATACCCTATCTATCACGCCGCAGGTCGTGGGTTCGATTCCCACTCAGGACAAACATTTGTGTGCATGAACATGTCTGTTTGTCCTGTGTCTGGGTGTAATTATCTATACAGGGTGTGGTTTTGCATTTACGCCATATTTACGGAGGTCGATATTTACCTTGTATAGAACACGATTCAATCATAAAATCGTACTCTTAAAATTACATATTATTTTTAAACTTTTGTAAAAATAAAAATCCCCCAGTCCAATAAAACCACATTAAGTTGTTTTATAAAATGACCTCTTGTGTACTAAGCACCGCGCCATGGCGCCACTGCGCACTCGTTCATCGCGCACCCCGCACGCGCCGATGTATGTAGTCATGTATGTACGGTCAGTCCGCAGTCAGTCAGTTGTCCTCCGACTGCGAGCGCGCACGCACTGTGCGTGACACGCGCAATCTTCACACCGCGCGAACTCCAACGTACAGTACAGTGACAATGACGGAACGTTATTCAAACGTCGAATTTAGCGGGGATTATTGGCGATCACATCCTAGGACCATATTTCATTGAAGGCCACCTGACCAGCACCACCTACCTACAGCTGCTTCGTCACGTTGTCAATGAGATGCTGGAAGACATCCCGTTGGCTCTGCACAGACATTTGTTTTACCAACAAGACGGAGCTCCTCCTCATTATGGTCTCCAAGTGCGTCAGTATTTAAGTGAAGTGTTTGGAAGCCAGTGGATCGGTCGTGGTGGCCCAGTGCCCTGGCCACCGCGCTCTCCGGACTTAACACCTTGTGACTTTTACTTGTGGGGAGAACTTAAAAGACTTGTTTATGTTGAAGAAATATCTAGTGTGGTGCAGTTAAGACAAAAAATTGTGTTGGCATTTGAATCCGTTAAAAATAATACAAATGTTTTGCGCAAATTAAAAAGAAACTTGCGACGCCGTGCTCAACTGTGCATCGAGAATGAGGGAGGACACTTTGAGCAGTATCTTCGAGTAACATAGGTGCGTAAATAAACTTTTTTTTAAAATAAATTTAATGAAAACTACCAAATAGTTTTTATTTGGTAGTTATCATGCCTAGGTAGGTATTTTTGACGTTTCACAGTCCGGTAAAGTAAGAAGGTCAATTTGGAATTATTTTATTCCAATAATTTTTCGTACCTAGTTAGTATTCAACTCTAACAATAAAATAAAGAAGGTTGCACCGCGCAAATGTAGAACAGATACCTACGATACGCAACAGCAAAACATACCTACGTACCGGGTCACCGACCGCGGCGCCTGTGTGGCGCGGCCGCCACGTGCTTATTCTGATTTGACGCTAATCACAAATCATCAATAATCGTTGACTAATCTACCATATAATTAATTACATATTTTTAAAATACTAAATTAATCATCTACTATTGGTTCTATAAATATGGCGGAAATGCAAAACCACACCCTGTATATGTATGTATTTACAAAAGAAAAGTAGTATATGTAGTATATCAGTTATCTGGCTTCCATAGTACAAGCTCTGCTTAGTTTGGGGTCAGATGGCCGTGTGTGAGGAATAATGTCCCAAAATATTTATTTATTATATATTTTACTTATTGTTAGTAATAATATCACAGCATAGTTTCGTAAGTTATTTATACTAATGTTATAAAGCTGAAGAGTTTGTTTGTTTGTTTGAACGCGCTAATCTCAGGAACTACTGGTTCGAATTGTTTTTTTTTTTTAGTGTTGCATAGCCCATTTATCTAGGAACGTTATAGGCTACTTTTTATCCTGGGAAAACATAAGTTCCCTCGGCAACGCGGGTGAAACCGCGGGCAGAAGCTAGTGTTAATAATATCACAGTATAGTTTCGGAAGCTGTATTATGTAAAGTTGGATTCAAAAGCAATAACAATTTTGTAATACACTAAAGATTTGGTTATTGCTTTCTAACTTGTATGCCTGAGTAGAAAGAGAGAATACAACTATGATTCTTATAGTAAGCATCTACAAATATATCAAAAATCTATTTCCGAGTTTAGTTAGCTTTAGTTAGTTAGTTAACTTTTTGTCCATCCCCATCGTATTTATACTACACTAGCTTACCCCCCTATTTTACCCCCTTAGGCTGCGTTACCACCAGAGATACGTAGCGAGGAATGTGTTTTTATCCGCCAATAGGATCACCACATTAGATCTATGACGTGCTAAGCTGTGAAAATAAAGCGATCCTATTGGCGGATAAAAACGCATTCCTTGCTACGCATCTCTGGTGAAAACGCAGCCTTAGGGGTGGAATTTTCAAAAATCCTTTCTTAGTGGATGCCTACATCAAACATAATAGCCATCTGTATGCCAAATTTTAGCCCGATCCATCCAGTGGTTTGAGCTGTGTGTTGATAGATCAGTCAGTCAGTCAACTTTTCCTTTTACATATCCGACAAGAAGTAACCAATTGGCATAAAACTAAGCAGTAATAAATAAAAAAGTAAACTAGTGAAGTATTTTATTTCAGGGTATCTCTATCTATCTATCCGAGTGCCGAATTTCATCCAGATCCGATCAGTCATTGTATTGTGGTGTGACATTCGCACATGTCAACACTTGTAACAGAGATAAAGCACTATCTATATTAGCACTTGTTGCCAAGCTGCTAAATAAAGAAAATATTATGGTCAAAAGACTAAATAGACTATGTTATTTTTTTTTACACAACATTGTCGGCAAACAAGCATACGTCCCGCCTGATGGTAAGCGGTTACTGTAGCCTATGAAGGCTTGCAACACCAGACGTATCACTCGCGCATTGCCGACCCTTCCCCCCTCCCCGATGAGCTCTGGCGACCTTACTCATGCGCAGGAACACAACTATAAGTTATTTGGCTGCGGTATTCAGTAAGGTGGAGGTACTTCCCCAGTCAAGCTGCTCAAGATATATTGCTATGCTCTACCTCTCAAATTATTAAGTAAGACAGGGACACTGTTCTTCTCGTTAAGTTAAATATAAATTACCCAACAAGTTTGCTTATAGCCTGCCTACTCATTGTAAATATTCGAATTTATAGAAATAGTAAGATATACCATTTTTATTCCATGTGAAAGTATCCCGCAACTTCTGGCCTTCAATCTCCATGTCCAATCTGATGGGGACTAGCACCTGCTTCTGGGAGGCATTCTCCAGCATGGCTGTCATGTCAGTGTCGTCGAAGCAGAGAGGGAACGTCCTAACCTGATGATGAAAGATCAAACTAAAAGGTTGCAACTTTTTAGTTCCTCATTTCTCTTTATTTGTAGGTACGATTTGTTCCACAATTTACACGCCAAGATATGTGTCTAAAGTTGCTAAGCTCTTGCTTTTTTGGAAACTTATTATTTCTTGTTTCTAGTAAATAGAAATATTGAGTGTGGTGTATGAACAAAATATCTCCCGTAATACAATTACGTTAAAAGTAACGCTATGCAGAACGTAAGTTAAACCACGCCGAGCATACCTGAACCGGTACCAGTACTGATTATACACGCCTACCATTTTGTTTTACCATGTGATATTGTTTCAATAGAGCTAAACTCTTTGTCCTATATTTTGGGGATGGTGGATGGCTCCCAAATAAATATTATTAAAAAATATTCGATAAAATTCAAAATGGGGACCATCCATCTTCTCTTGTAACTACATCTATCATAGGATATAGTACCTTTTTATTATGCACCCTTGTCCTCGTAATCGGGGTGGCCTGAGGTACCGCATCCAAGTGTGACGAGTTGGGCATGACCGGCAGCCATGATGGATTGTGGGGCTTCTTACTCTTGCTCTCTCTGGGTGTTGCCAGCTCTTGGCTAACTGATACTGCTTTGTATCTGGAAAAGTTCACATGGGCATTACTGTACAATATCTTAACAATGGTTTATATTAGCTTAGCCGGTTTTATATCTAAAGTATTTTATGACTATTTATACCACTACTAGCTTTCGCCCCACAGCTTCACCTGAATTTCTGAGATAAACAGTAGCCTATGTAGTTTCTGGTCCGTGAACTACCTCAATGAAAAAAAACAAATTGCTGCGTAAAAGAAGGACAAACCAACACATACTTTAGCATTTACAATAGTATCTATAAAATAATGAGTGAAAATAAGGATAGTATTCATCACATACTTATCGTCATTTCCTTCAATAATATCCTCAACTTCAGAAGCCTTGAGGAGAGACACAGAACTGGAGAGCACATGAGGACCAAGTCCATTATCAACAAGACGCTTTCTCTCTTCATTTGTGAGGGTCCTCCGGGCCATACCCGGGTACTTCTTGTAGAGGGACCCACGGAATAGTCGCAGGTAGTTGCCCACCTGGGAATATTAAGAATTATGTGTTGAAGATAATAGAATAAAAAAATTAAAAGTCTGTCAAACCATTGTGGCCTGGTGGAATCCCCATGGATATTAAAAGCAATTTTTGTTTGAATAATTATTATCAGAGTTTATGTCAAAATTAGATCTTGCTGCCTTAACATTAGGACTGAATTTGGTAACAAAGATCAAAAACAAACAGAAGTCAATCATACAAAATGGTAAAGTAATCAACATTAGCATTTGCCCACGGTTTGAAGAGCCTATGGTAAGTATTATTATGATAAATCTTAGACAAAACTGAAACTTATTAACACAAAATTATTGATAGCTTGTTTGTAATTTTGCAAGCATCCACACAAAATTTACCTCCGAGCCAACACAATAAAAGTCTCCTCCCTCCTCTATTTGAAAGCTTATCGGCTTATCGCCGTATGTCCTTAAAGCCATTTTTACTTTGTTTTTTCACTACCCGTTCGTGAATTTATTTACTAATGAAATAAAACAAAATAAATTCTAGTGGCTGTTTAGTTTTAGTTAGCTGCTTAGCAGCCAAGTGTTGCCAGCTTCTGTATGAGCAATTTCGAACGGTAGGTTGTCTGAAAAGGGACGTTTTAAAAACCGTCAGATGGTTTTCTATATTTAATATTCGTGAGAGAATCACATGATCATATCACGAATTATTATATATTATATCACTGATTATATTTAGATATTATTTTATCGTAAAACATAGCAGCTATCTATAAAAAATATTTTTTGGTATTCTCGAGATATCACACTCGATATTTATCTATCGTTAGTGTGTGATATGCAACAAGTAAGTAATGAAATATTAGATGTATTTGTGATATCCATTAATTCCGTCTAATTATAGTTTACGGTATTAATTGTGTCATTGATTACCGTTGTTAAGGACAACATAGGAACTTAGTCGTATTATACCTTCATACAAAACTGGGAATGCTGATAAACAATTGCCCAATTTTCCAACAGTGCAGTGTTAAGCGTACCTATCGAAAAGCTGTCGAATAAATGATTGTGTAAATTAAAGTATTTTGTGTTCATAAATAAATAAGTAAAATTATATTTTATTCTTTATTATAAATAGCTTCTACCCCTCGGTTTCACCCGTGGTCCCGAGTGCTCCAATTGCCACCAAACCTCACAGGATTACCCGCGGAGCTAATATGAAGATTGTCTGTAAACATTGAAATTGGTCCAGCCGTTTCGGAGTCTATAAGGAACATACATACATACATACATACATACATACTTTCTCTTTTATATATGTAGATAAATATGGGTATATGCTCTTACAGAATAGGAATATAATTACAACAAGTATTTACAATAATTGTATAAAATACAAACTATTTTATTGTATAGAAAACATCCTCAAAACCCTCGCTGCTGTCGATAGGCAAAATTTAAGTTTTTTTAATTTTATTTTTTTAATATAAATTATGTTCCTAAACCAAGGATTTTGAAGTTTATTTAGGGAATTTTAGAGATAATTCTTAAAGAAACTAGGGGAAAACCAAAATCTTAAGTGGAAGCACTGGTTGCTGGATGGATTCATTCATAATTCATTCATTCATTCCTCGATTCATTCTATAATTATTTTTTTAGACAGTTAGTCAAAGCATTTTAAAGAGGGAAGTTGTCGCAGTCGTTGTAGCATACGGCAAGTGCCTAATAAAATTCCAATTATGTCCAATAGATCAGGAACTTTCAAAAATCCGTTCTCAAGGCCATGGATGTCGGAAACTGGTGCAGCGGCTGCGGCTGGCGGCTCAGGATCCGTCGGACTTAAAGGAGTAGTTGCTGGTGGCATAACCGGTGGCATTGAAATTTGTATTACATTTCCTACAGAATATGTGAAAACTCAGCTTCAATTGGACGAAAAAGGTCAGTGTATATCGCTTCACGATGAACACACGCATTTTCATTCAGCAATCAATAAATTTGAATACGCGCTATTTCGGTAAACAACATCACATGAAAATCACACCATGTCGATGTTTCGTAAAACGTGTGAATTTATCATTATGTATGTTTAATTACTAATTAACTGGATCGCTTACTTGATTTGATTTTTACATACGATCATTCTAATAGATTTCTATAAGATGTAAATTAGTATTTTCGAGGTTATGGACCTTGGAACCGCGATGTAGTTTTCAATAAAGTAGATATTAAAAGCGTAGTGGACTTTGCTCTCCATGAAATATTATGTCAGAAGTACAAACAAACATTAATATTTTTCCTGTATGCTTACATCAAAATATTATTAACACATAATAATTAAATTGTTTGCAATGTTCTCTGCAGGTTTTATTTAATCTAAATCAGTTAAAATATAGTGATCCTAGCTAGATTCTAATTAGAATTTAAAATCGATTTTCTTATTATTATCTGCTTAGACTCATAAATAATTCTTAAGAATCCCAAATAAAGAAACAAAAATTAAAAGATCTGTAAGTATAGATATTTCATATATTTTCTTCATTATAGACCTTTTTACAAATAAATATCTGTTTTTGATACTCAGGTGAATCAGTAGGGCCGAAGTTAGAGAAAGATTCTTTTTTTAATAGAGGTCATCCTTTATCTACTAATGGAAACAATAAATTATAAATTTGATAAATATCACATTAGAGTATTAATATATGTACCTATTTCAAAAAGTTATATTAAACACAAGGTTACAATCTCTTCAATTTACCGCCAATAAAAAATAAACCTAATTAGATAGCTTGTATCTAGTTAAAATGATGCCGATTACTAATCTCCGATCAGTACCGTCCACATAACAACAAGCTGCATACATTATCATTGTGATAAGAGAAGTCATGTTCTATGTACCCACTTTTATTACATGATTGTAGGTTCTTTAAATACTATAGAGTCCTTTTTTATAGTAAATATATAGGTTATATCCTCTTTGGGTGTTAGAGTTAGTTAAAAATTTTTATCCAAATCTGTTCAGTAGCTTTTACATGAAAGAGTAACAAACATCCATCCATCCATCCTCACAAACTATCACATATATAACACTAGCTGACGCCCCACGGTTTCACCCACCTTCCCGAGGGTTCTTATATTTTCCGGGGATAAAGTAGCCATGTGCTATTCCAGACTAAAATCTATCTCTGTGCATCCAGATCCATTGAACCGTTCTGGCGTGGTTGAGTAACAAACAACAACAACAAAAAGCCTATTTATTCTAGGATTAAACTTCCATGTTGGAGGAAGGAAACTAAAACGTCATAAACTCTTATGACGTTTTTGTTTGTATGGGGATATCAAAGATGTGGAACTCTCCACATCTTTGATATCCCCATACAAAATCAGGCTCATAACTTTGTGTCGGTATGTCGACAATAAACGGGTGGAAATGTTCATGGTGCCATAATGGTTCTTGGTTCAGTGTAGGTAGATTATCACCATCTAAAATATATCTGTACTAATATTATAAAGCTGAAGAGTTTGTTTGTTTGTTTGAACGCGCTAATCTCAGGAACTACTGGTTCGATTTGAAAAGTTATGTTTTAGTGTTGGATAGCCCTAGATATCGAGGAAGGCTATAGGCTACTTTTTATCTCGGGAAAACACAAGATCCCTCGGAAACGCGGGTGAAACCGCGCGGAAAAGCTAGTTAATTATAATACAGAAAGGCAAGCATACCTTCGACGATGTTCAAGGCTGTATTTACCGTTCATTCATTTAGTAAAGTCCTACCTTATCCAGTATGAAATCATGATTGTCCTATTTTGATTAGCGCCTAATCAATTTCAGTCTTTCCTCATCACATTATTCGTGTATCCCTTTCGCACAAAGAATAAGCATCTATAGGCACATGACTAACCAGACATCAGCTATGGAGCTACGAGCACCTCTACTTTTAGAGTTTCGTTAATTCCAGGAACTCGGTGAGTTTCACGAGTGAGACAGAGAATAGTCGCTTCGAGAATTCACCGTCGAGTTTTAGTACAGAATAACATAGCTGGAATTAACGAAACTCTAAAAGTAGAGGTGCTCGTTTATTTATAGTGAAATAACATATTTATGTTTAAAAGAGCGAAGATTTTATCCAGACTTCAGTCTCAATTCAATACCACATTCTTTTGAATTGTTTCGATATATAAGTGTGAATTTAAATGCTAATTGGAGATAAAGGCTCTGCCGGAACATAACCAATTAGTGTTTAAAATAACAAATAGAAGGTGTTAAATCATGTTAATGACCGAGTTCTGTTTATTTTTTGTTGTATACCTACTACACTTGAGAGCTAGTTGCCTTCAGAGCTTTATAAAGGTCGGCAACTCGGCAATCCCACTGGTTTTGCTAATGTCTATAGGCGACGGATAGCTTACTTAGGATCAGGTGGACCGCTTGCCTGCTTATCAGTCCTCCGACATACATTTTTAAATGATCTATACGACATGGACGGTTCTCCCGTGGTAAATGGTAGGCACAATTTAATATGAAATTGGAAAACCGTAAATTAAAGCAGCCGAGCCAAATTCAATCATCCATTATTGAAAAAAGAATTACAGAAACAAAAATCAATGCTCTTGGATTAAGTCCCTTTTTATTAGGGTTCCGTACCCAAAGGGTAAAAACGGGACCCTATTACTAAGACTTCGCGGTCAGTCCGTCCGTCTGTCTGTCACCAGGCTGTATCTCAAGAACTGCGATAGCTGGACAGTTGAAATTTTCACAAATTAGGTATTTCTGTTGCCGCTATAAAAACAAATACTAAAAAAAAAAACATAAGGGGGGCTCCCATACAACAAACGCGATTTTTTTCCGTTTTTATAGATAATGGTACGGAACCCTTCGTGCGCGAGTCCAACTCGCACTTGGCCGGTTTTTTTTACTACCCTCGGCTCTACTGAGATTCTCCACATTTATTTATTTAACTAGTCTTCTCCTGCGCAAACAAAAATGGCACAATATTATCTTAGCAATGATAAATAGAATGCGTTTATTCCCTTATCTACCTAGCGACAATCAATCAAGCGCAGCTGTTTGGTGTTTGGCAATTATCTAATGTAAGGCTGTTGACCTTATAAAAGTGTGCGCTGACCTAGAGTAGACAATTCACGGCCAATGTTCACGATAAAGTGTTTGTAACTATCTATTAATATACTGCGTGAAGTCTACAAATATAACGCTATATACAAATAAACTTCGGGCAAAGAATAGGTTTAAAGAAATTTATTCTCAAAATAGACAATCTCAATGTTCACGATAAAGTGTTTGTAACTATCTATTAATATACTGCGTGAAGTCTACAAATATAACGCTATATACAAATAAACGTCGGGCAAAGAATAGGTTTAAAGAAATTTATTCTCAAAATAGACAATCTCAATGTTCACGATAAAGTGTTTGTAACTATCTATTAATATACTGCGTGAAGTCTACAAATATAACGCAGCTATATACAAATAAACTTCGGGCAAAGAATAGGTTTAAAGAAATTTATTCTCAAAATAGACAATCGTCACTTACATGAGAACAGAGTTAATTAACATTAATTAAGAAAATAACAAGTTTGTCGTTCGTCAAATTTTTTTATATACTTACTCATTTAATGCATTCGACTGATAGTTATTTATGAGTATTTTACCATAACATGTTGTGACAGTTTCATCATGTTGTCATTCTAATTATTACTTCGTAAGAAGCGCTCATACTTAGGTACATCCTCCGCCAATTTATCGTTGGAACGTAGCGCCTAGCGTCACTCACACGCATACACAATAACATGTCGGCGGGCGCGCCTTCGCCGGTGTTTGTGTTCCGATAGTATTAGGGGGTGTGCTCCGGGTACTAGGGTTAAAAAAAACTAGGGAGAAAGCTAGTATCAAATACTATATGAAAATATCCTCATAAATATTAGATGCAAAGCACGGCGCTATCCATGAGCTAAGCATTTTCCTTCCTAACATTACAGGTGGTACCAAGAAGTACACCGGCATCGCCGACTGTGTGAAGAAGACAGTCAGTGGTCATGGATTCCTCGGCCTCTACAGAGGACTCAGCGTCCTGCTCTATGGCTCTATACCCAAATCTGCTGTCAGGTAAGACCTGCCTAGCTTTTCTTACCTTTTCATTTAATATTCTTAATACCGTCGTCGTGCTAAATTCATTATTGAATTTAAAATAAACCGGTACCTTCACTTGATAATTTCTGGCTTCATTAATCGGGGTAAATAGTTCTAGTTCTAGTTGCAACGGTGTAGATTTAATATTGAGTCGCTTATTTTCTTGTAGGATTAGTCATACTGAAAAACTTTTACTATGGAACTAACTCTGAAATCGGTTGGACTTTGATATTTTTTTTGACTTTTTTGAAGTACTTACTTATACATGGATAAGATCCAACGTGATGGGATTACCTATTTGATAATATAATCTGTTACTTAAGATGACATAAGTATTGAACCGAGTTATGCAACATCGCATCAACCTACTTTGTTAGTAGTAATTAAATGGCATTATTGCATAAGCTAGTGCATTATGCATGCATTACTAATTTAATTATAAATGAAGCGACATGCTTAGTTATCATACCGTTTTTTTTTTTAATTTTGTACGTTATTTATATTGTCATAAAGTCTACAATTCTATTTCAGTTGATCCAATGACTGGCATGATATGGTTATCGAAGACCCAATCAGGTTTTGAATTATTTTCAACATTTTGTGAATCGTTGCAAAAGAAGCTCTTGAGAAAGTTAAAAGATTACATACTTTTTTATTGTTTATTTTTCTTTCTTCAAATGTTTAACAATATTTATTTATTTTATTTTATTTGGACAACCAACAAAACATACACTAATACACGCATGGTTTCACGATACAAAAATAAAATCTGAGCGTTGCCTTAATTACAGGTTGCCACTGCATGCATTAAAAGATTATAACTTATTGTCTAAACTTATGTATAAGTATTACTAAAGCTAACATTGTTCATAATAGTAGGAGAAAAATATATATATATATTGAAATTATGTTGAAAAATAAAAATCATTGAAGACGGAGAACAATAAAAGATAATAAAAACAACAAAAATGCCCAGGTATATATCCTTCAAAATGTGGTACAAACTTTGTTTTTAAACACAGAGTAACTGTCATGAAAAATATCCAATGATGAACTGTTTATAACTGTGTTGTTATATTGCTTTTGCAGTCTATTTATTGTTGTGTTTTGTCCTAGATTACTCCTGGCTAGTTTAGGTTTAAAAAAATCTTTTTTCTTTGTGCATCTTTGTGATTTTCGCGGTGCGTTGAAGGTAATTGTTTGCAGTAAGCTAGGGCAATCCAGGACACCATTCACATATATAGCATAAGTTGCCTACCAAATTTATATGTCGTATTTCAAGAAAGGAAATCCCATACCTAACAGATTGATAGATATGTACGTACCTACGAAGAGATAGTGTTATGTCGGCGGCGTTGGTTTATCTCTGATATCAATATTTAAAAAAAACACGTTTTTTTATCGATAAATAATTTTGATAAGGTCCCCAAAACAGAAAATGTTTTTCTTAAAAATACGAGGAGATAAACTAATATCATATTTATTTTATCAAAAACTGACTTTATTCCATTGGTTTGCATTTTGTAAAAACCCTTCGTTAGTGACAGATAATCATTGCCAAACTTTGTCATACCATAGAATTAAAAACATTCACTGACCACAAAGAAAATTTCCATCAATTGCCGGCCATAAGTAACTGCTACAAGCGTGATAGGCTGATGTGGTTAACAATTCGACTCATACTACTGCAAAATGGAGCACTAATGACTGATAACAAAGGTTCATTATGTCACGCACACACAGACCGATAATGTCACTCAATGACAACTAGGACGTTGTACAGTCACGAACATAAATATTATAATACACTTAGTTTAATTCAAAAGGGATTTTCTCATAAAGTGTTGACTGAAATTGTATTGTATTACAGTGTATATGTGATTTAAGTGTTACAAGGTAGAGTTATTTCAAAGTTGCTAGCGTTACTTCATGATAAAATCTGAATTTTACTAACTTTATATACCGGGGGCGAAAAAAATAAATATTTCATTCTTTCTAATAGAGTAAGCTTGACCTTTAGTATGAAAAGTGATTCTTTTTATTTCGCCATTACAGTGTTTGTCTCATAGTAATAGCACAGTGTAAAAAACATACAGTGTCTATCGCGTTTGAAGTCACGCGAAATACCACTTTGTATGGCAGCTTGGGCTCGCTACCGCCCCTCTCTCACTCCGCAAGCCCCGCACGATTGCTCTGTCTAGACGTGTCCGTTGGCCGACTGTAAGAGTTTCATAGACTGTGGTAATAGTCAGTAATATACCATTTCGAAATATCCACTCGGTTTATTTGTGCTCGTGACTGTACATACACTTACTGGTGTTCCTTGACATGGAAACCTGATCTTTAGAGTAACCATCATTTTGTTATGTCTGGCTGGAGAGGTAGTTAGTTGGGAAATAATTTATATTATGCAGGTTAGGGTTTAATTAACATGGCCTAAATCTATTAGTATTCTTAAACGCTTTGTAGCATTCTATAATTTTGAATTTATTACGTGGTCTAGATTATTTTTATTTACCTTTAAAACAGATTCCAATATAAATATAAATAAATATTCTGGGACATTCCTCACACACGGCCATCTGACCCCAAACTAAGCAGAGCTTGTACTATGGAAGCCAGATAACTGATATACTACATATACTACTTTTCTTTTGTAAATACATACATATATAGATAATTACACCCAGACACAGGACAAACAGACATGTTCATGCACACAAATGTTTGTCCTGAGTGGGAATCGAACCCACGACCTGCGGCGTGATAGATAGGGTATCTTACCAACCACGCCAACCGGCTCGTCATCATAATCCAACTATCCTACTAATATTATAAATGTGAAAGTTTGTATGGATGTTCGTGACTCAATCACGCATAAACGGCTGAATGGATTTGCATGAAACTTGACACATAGATAGATCACACCCTGGAATAAGATATAAGGTACTTTTTATTCCGGGTAAATATAAGATCCCTTGGAAACCGCGGGGCAGAAGTTTAAGATAAAGATTCCCTTCTTAGACCTAACTTTCTTAAAACTAGCTAATAATTTATGTAAAATTAATTATTTATGTGTAAGAAACGAGGCGTCGCGTAATATCCGTGACCCTGAGCTATTATCTATAGTCATTCACACTTGTCTTCCACAATTATTAATGTATTTTTCATTGACTTGTTGTGACGTCATGTATTTTTTTACACTGCCATCTGATTCAATCTATATTGAGCACAGCTTGTAATATGGAATCTAGACTTAATTTATTTTAGTTGAAATTGTAAAATTGTTTGTTTGTTTGTTACCTTTTCACGCTTAAACCGAAGAACATACCTAGGCTACCTTTTATCCCGGGAAAACATAAGATCCCTGGGGAACGCGGGTGAAACCGCGGGGCGGAATCTAGTAGACAATAAAAATGTATTTTTGCTGAGTTTCTCGGTGGTAACTTCAGTAGCTTTGACGTTCATAGGGTTCATAATTGAATAAATGGCTTTGACTTTGAAACAACTGATATACTACTTTTTCGGACAAACGGTAAAAATCAATAAATATTACTCGAGTCGAGGCATATATATAGTTTAATGTCATCAAAACATGTTTAACATTTAAGTAGTTCGCATTTTATCATTAAAAACACGAAATTTTAATTTATGCAGTTTATAAAATTAAATTTAAATTCAATATACATTATTATATGTTTTACTTAGAAGAGCCGGCAAGAAACTCAGCAATTACTCTTTTCATAACCAACTCAGATTTATTACATAATATTATTTACCTAGTCACAATGACTGACAATATTTGATGATGAGCGACGTAGTAAATATGTAAATAAATATATAGCAAACACAAGCAGACCAGCCCCCACAAGCAGCATCCTTCACAAGTATGACGCATAAATAGTCACTATCATTAACAAAAAAAAACATTTAGTGGAACATAGAACCTCCTCCTTTTTTGAAGTCGGTTAAAAACTCAATAAACTCAAAAACTATTGAACGAATTTTCATATCGTTTACACCAATGGACGGAGTGATTCATGAAGAAGGTTCAGTTATATATAATTCATTAAAGGTTTTGTGTAAATTGACTGAAATATGTCAACAATTATCGTATTGAAGATGTCGGAAAAGATCATGCCGACTGGGAGCCTTACTGGCGTGCGCCGCGTAAACCAAAACAGTTTATATGCTTATTAGCTTTCCGCGCGGTTTCACCCGCGTTCCCGAGGGATTTTGTATTTTCCCGGGATAAAAAGTAACCTATAGCCTTCCTCGATAAATGGGCTATCCAACACTGAAATAATTTTTCAAATCGAACCAGTAATTCCTGAGATTAGCGCGTTCAAACAAACAAACTCTTCAGCTTTATAATATAAAGTATAGATTAAAAATATGTAGTTCTGCTACCCGTGCAAACCCGGGGCGGGTCGCTAATAAATTAATAAATAAACATTAAAATTCACAGATTCGGCGTATTCGAACAAGCAAAGCTATACATGATAAATGAGAATGGTCAGTTATCAAACGTTGGCAAGTTGGGCTGTGGGTTGGCCGCTGGTGTGGCCGAGGCGATATTCGCGGTCACCCCCATGGAGACGGTCAAGGTCAAGTTTATTAACGACATGAGGATGGAAAAGCCAAGGTTTAAGGGGTTCTTCCACGGCGTGAGGACTATTGTCAGGGAAGAAGGTGAGATTATAATTTTTCTTTTATTATTATATGAAATGAATTTGATTGGTAGAATCATTTGTAACGTTCATAAGTGCCTTATTAGGGCCTAAACTGAATAAATGATTTTTGAATTTGAATTTGAATATGGAACATCCACTCCATCCACACTGTATTTAGTAAACCCGGCCACGCTTCGCTGTGACTTTTTCATTTTTTTATTTTTATTGATGACTAATGCTCGACAATATCTACTAAAAAAACGATTAAAACGATTCACAAACAGAATAGTAAATGGTACCAAACTATTTGTTTCTTTGCCTATTTATATATAAGTCAGTGGCGTAGCGTGAGGGGTGCCGGGGGGGCCATGGCCCCAGGCGGCATTCGAAAGGGGGCGGCGGTAAGCGCCACGATTTTTTCAATTGGAAATAATAATTTAAAAAAAACTCCATATCGCGCCCGCAATGTTACGTGCCAAGCGAAACCGCAAGGGTTCGAAAGAGAGGAGGCGAGATAAAATCGATGAGCTCAGAAGAAGTTATCCTCACGGATACCCTGCGGCTCCGGGGGGAAGCGGCGGGGTTACGTCAGACTCCTACTGACTAAAAACCTGGGGTATTTATTCCGATATGTCGCTGCCGGCTGGGTGTACGAGGGCGCTGAAGCATTCATCCGCGCACCTACCCAGCAGCGACAGCCTGGTGGGAGGGCTCCTCTACGACGACGTCATTGCCGAGGCATCCGTCACAGTGGTGACACACGGGAGTCGGCTCGAGAGGATCTTTGTGAACCGGAAGATCATCGTCCCGTGCCGCCGCTCCAACCACTCCTCCGACACTGGATGGATGGCCACAATGGTCCTCAGCACTAGGCTGCTACAGCCTGGACTTCCACTCCTGGATAGCGAGCGCACGCAGCTGCTCTAGGCGCCCTTCCACCTCGCGTGGTGCCGGCCTCTCGCCCGGGCCAGCGCCTCCTCGCGCTAAAAGTGTACTGACGCGAGGCCTTAAGGTCCCAAGGCAAGGAACCCGCCGGCACACACGCCGCTTCGGGGGAGATCGCTAGCACCCTCTAGGGCCTACGCAGGAGGGTGAAGATTTCGCGGTTCAGAGCGTCTACCCATACGGGACATATTGATCGCACGATCCCCTAGTACAGCCGCCTGCAAAGGGCACCCGGTTCGCCGGTGTCCGGCAGCAGCCGCCGCACCCATCACCCTAGGCACCAGGCGCCCGAAGTGGGCTGTGAAGATGTATGTTCCTTCGGAAGCAGTGGTAGTTTATCTTGACATTCAATAAGTTGTACGATGTACATTAAGTCTGTTTAATTAAATATTAAAACTAATCATTTTAAAAATAGGGGGGGGGCAGCAAATTTCCGGTCAGCTCCGGGCGGCGAAAACCCACGCAACGCCACTGATATAAGTAGATAGGTAGGGATTTGTTGAAACCGTTTTGAAACGGTTGAGCTCCCCGCGTACGTACCAATTACCGACATAGACTTTGACGTCACGCATTGTTAGCACCTTTTACAAAATAAAAACAGTTATATTTCATCGTACTAAACTAGAAGAATGTGAACCCTTCAGTAGGAGAATTGATATTAATAGAATAGAATAGTTTTTTTATTTGACAGTATATATCAATTTCTAAATCTATACTAACAAAAGGCAACCGCTCAGCAATATAGTTGCGGTATAAATAAACCCACAACGCTGATTTTCAGCGGCAACTTTAGTTGACGTTTGGACGCCCCTGCGTCAATATGGATGCACTTTAAACCGTTAAAAGCATAAAATAATATTAATTCCTTAAATAATTTTATATAATTGAGAAAATATTAATTATAATTATTTCCAATATTTGAGGTTAGGATGAAAAAAGAGAGAATAACTTTTGTCCTTTGTGCTAAAATTAGGTTCGATACACCGCTACTGCAAATTCTTATGGCGAAATTAAAAAGGATACACCAAAATTCTATACTTCGATTTTAAACTTGACATAGTTTGACAGTCACGAAGTGGTGGTGGTAAATTGTTCCAACATTTAGTGGCTGCTACTTACTACCTTCAAAAGTTGCTGTTCTGTGATGTGGAATCAAAAGCATGTACTTTGATGCACGTGTATTAATTGGATTGTGTTCATATGCCCATTTAATTTTGTCATATAAGTATTTTGGGGACTGTATCTTAATGACACCAAAGAGAAGGCTTGCAAGGTGAAAATCTCCACGATATGACATTTTCAGGACATTTGCTTTATTCAAATAGGGACTTACATGTGCTCTAGATGGGATATTAAAACAGAAGCGAGCAATAAGATTCTATCATTTCCTTACTATGCCTTCCTAATAGGCTTGTGTTTTATCTATACTAATATTATAAAGCTGAAGAGTTTGTTTGTTTGTTTGAATGCGCTAATCTCAGGAACTATTGGTTCGATTTGAAAAATTCTTTCAGTGTTGGATAGTCCATTTATCGAGGAAGGCTATAGGCTACTTTTTATCCCGGGAAAACTTAAGATCCCTCGGGAAGGCGGGTGAAACCGCGAGGCGGAAGCTAGTAACAATATAACCATATTAAGTGATGATTTGGCCAAAGGTGGTAAGCACACAAAGTTTAGAAAAAATTGGCTCTCAGAAGTAGCTGCGGCATATTTTCAAGGGTGGTAGCACTGGTAGCCAGCTAGGCTTTACGACAAAGTTTCCTACCACCGTACTATGGTTTCCTCACGAAATCTTAGGTATATATTAGGTACAATAAAATGACGTCATACATTACTTTCAGGTGTCGGCGGCGTGTACAAAGGGGTGACAGCAACTATAATGAAACAGGGCAGCAACCAAGCGATCAGGTTCTACGTCGTGGAGTCGCTCAGGGACTGGTACAAGGGCGGTGATAAGGACAAATATGTACCCAAGTACATTGTGGGACTGTTCGGTGGTATTGCAGGTATGTTGGACCTTAAGTCTTTGTGATAAGGTTGTAGGGATATTAACGCTTTACGTCAAAAGAGTTTTGTATAAAATAAAAAATTGTGGTGTCATAATTGTTTAGTATAAAATGATATATTCTTTGTAGTAAAATTGGTAAATAAAACGGCGTGGCCGTTTGGTTGATAATAAACCCTATCTATCACGCTACAAGTCTTGGGTTCGATTGGGGAAGGACATATTTGTTTGCTAGTACATGTCTGTTTGTCTTGAGTCTAGGTGTAATCTATACTAATATTATAAAGAGGAAAGATTTGTATTTTTGTATGTAACGAATAAACTCAAAAACTACTGGACCGATTTCAAAAATTCTTTCACCATAGGAAGCTACATTATCCCTGCGGGCTATATTTTATTCCGGGAATGCGGGTGAAACCGCGCGTAAATTAGTAGTTATATAAGTATACATTTACAAAAGAAAGTGGTAGACGTAGTAGGTAGGTATATCAGCTATCTGGTTTACATCCTAATCCTAACTTTCTAACTTTGAATATTATAAATGCAAAAGTGAGTTTGTTTGTTTGACCTTTGCCTAAATCGCTGAACCGAACGCGATGAAATTTGGTATGCAGGTAGCCTATGGTATGGAGAAGGACATAGGCTACTTTTTATCCCAGGAAAACATAAGATCCCTGGGGAACGCGGGTGAAACTGCAGGGTGGAAGCTAGTATTTGATATTTCCGAGTCATTGTGTATTTTATGAGTTATCTATACAATGCACAGCCTAAACCGCTTGTTGTAGAGATTTAGGATTTGACTAGGGATGCACTAAGAGTGATTTTCCAAAATTCAAACCCTAAAGGGGGTAAAATAGAAGAAGGCTAGTGTATAATATATATTATTAGTAACACTAGAAAATTTACTTGCACAATTCTACAAGGCAGTAAATGATATATTTCGTCTAAAAACTTTTTTTTTTCTACTTTGTATAGGCTTGTGTTTGACCACAATCTCACTATGGTAAGTGATGATGTGGCCGAAGGTGGTAAGCACACAAAGCCTAGAAGGAACTGGCTCTCAAGTGCAGTTGCCGGAACACATCAATAGGTTTTTTGTGACTGATTTTCAAAACTAACGAAATCTACCTTTTTTCACCACAGGAGCTGCCTCAGTCTTCGGCAACACTCCAATAGACGTAGTAAAGACCCGTATGCAAGGTCTAGAGGCGGCTAAATACAAGAGCACGTGGGATTGTTTCATTAAAACATGGAAACACGAAGGCCCCCTAGCTTTCTATAAAGGTACAGTGCCCCGACTCAGTAGGGTAGTCTTCGACGTCGCCATTACGTTTACAATTTACGACAGCATTATGGATGTGTTTAATTACGTATGGAAGTAAATTCAATTGATGCTATGACGCTTGCTATGAAATAAACGGGATGCTAAGCGTGCTGTTTGAATGAGATGGTATTGTAAAAACTATCTCAGTTAAAAGGTACGTTTTTTATTTGTTAAAATAAGTTTTGTATTGAATTTTATATTAATGACAGGATCATTCATAAATTTCACTTGAAATTTATATATAATTATGTCTGTTGTGATTTTTTTTTATAAATTCACGCGATGCATGACTTCAATACACACATACGGATAAACTTTATTTAAATGAAATACTGAAAATGGTCACAGAAATATAGCCATATTATATGAGAACAGTAGGAAAACGTAATATAAATATGTGACTAAATAAACATTATTTATGTATGTGGTGTAATATAAAAATCGCGTTCAATATAACATGATAAAAAGAAAAGGTAATTCTCAATGTATACCAAGGAAAATTCTGCCGAAAATTAATGGTATAAGGTTCATTTTAGAACAGAGCACAATGTACAAATAAAAATATCAGCGAAATGAAATTGTATCTTTTTTTATACACTTAAAAACATATTTATATGGAAAAGAGTATCAAATAAGGTCTTTAGACTCTCGTTTATTAGTTGTTTGTTAACAGTCGATGATTTTTTTTAAATTGAAACTTCTTTGTATGCAATGATAAAATTTCAAGGTCGAATATGAGTGTAATGTTTTATATGCAACGTTTCTGACAAAAAAAGGAATGGAAGATAGGAATTAGACCAGAGAGAAAAAGAGAGAACTATAGTTTCACTCCTGTCAAGTGTACTAGGTTGTACGCTCTTTTTTAAACTTAAAAGAAAGAAAAAGATGTAAGCATTCTAAGCCTAAATAGAATCTAGTTCTCGAGTACACCGACAGATGTCGTTGCTAGAAAGTATCCTACCACCATGTTGACTTGATTTATACGGAGAATTAAATTAAATATTTTATTCTCGTTACCTACAATGATGAGCATACCACCCTCAATCAGGCACTTGAGAGCCAGTCACTTCTAGGCTTTGTATGCTTACCTTTGTCCTCATCACTTACAATAGTGAGAGATGAGATTGAAGTCTATCTTGTAACTTTAAACGAGCAATTCGTGTATTTATATTTAAAAAATCGTATATCTCGGAAACGGCTTTTGCTTTTTAAGTTTCGTCAATCCTGAAAAAAACGCGATTATAAAAAACAAATGTCGCCCAGTTATTAGATAGTGAAACAAAAAATATCATCGACTGTAAACATACAATTGTTATGATTTCTCAAAGCTATCATCATTATTATTTAAATAAATTAATTTTATTATAAACTGTTTGCTTAAGCAGTGCTTAAGTCGATCATTATGTAAAGTGATCATTTTTCCTTATTAGTGTTGTAGATAAACATCCTAATGTATATTTTTATAGGACGAATCAAGTTGAAAATTGTTTTACGCGATGATCGTTGACGAATTATAATTATAATGTTACCAATATATACAAAACCAGACAAGTGCGAGTTAGATTCTCGCCTAGAGGGTTCCGTGCAATAATACCAAATTATTGGGAGTACAAAACACAAAGAAAATACTCATTTTGTTATATAGCCATAAAAAATGGCCATTTTAACGATTTTTTTATTTCATATTCTTTTCTACGGCACCATTCAAGGATACGCCGCAAGTATAGAAAGTATATAAAAAAAAAACCCACTTTATATGATGGGCGCTCGATTACTTTTTTATTATTGTTTGTATTTGTTTGCCTTAGAGCCGTATCCGTTCAGTCCCTCTGAGTACGGAACCCGAAAAATGGACCGCATGACTGTCATATTCAAAATCTAATGACACGCCAAACTACTTTCATTAATGAAAGAGCCATTTTACAGTTCCTATAAAGTATTAGCTGTATTTAAATGTAAATGTTGACAATTTTGAAGTTTCATTAATTACGTTTACTCAGAATAAACTAATTTATACAATACTAGTAGTTTTATGTATAAATATACTGAATCAATTAAATCCCATGGTAATGATGTGTAAAATATTTTAAAAAATTACTTATATTCCTTATGGATTAGCCGAATGTTTATCGCGTAAAACAATTTCATTGCTTAGAATGTGTAAGCGTATAAATATTTGTTTTTGTGTTGTTACAATTTGTGTATTTATTGACATTCTAATCAGGGTTATTTATTTTTAATAATTATATTTATTTTTAGAATAATAACGCATAGAATTATAGTTTAAGTTAATCTCAAAAGAGCGACAAAAAATTCATGGTGTATGCTCTAGCATTTTTTTACAAGTTTATGTAATAATAGTCTTTATTTTATTTAAATAGAGTTGACTCTAGGAGTACGCAGCTATTTTGTGTTTCTTATTATCGTAGTAAGCGTTATTTTTTTCTTGAAATTTATTTTTCATTATCAAGAAAAGCCATAAACAAAAACCTAAGAAGTATGGAGTTTTTATATCAATTCTTAATCAGTTCAATCAATTTTCCAAAGAAATATAATTTATTTACGAGCTTCTGCTCCTCGTTCCCTAGGGGTCTTATGTTTCACCCGGATAAAAAGTACCTTATACAGAGTGGTGGGGATAATACAACATTAATTGAAACCACATACTGGGTATAACGTTAGCAGTACGTATACCAAAAGTTATCAAATTATAATAAACGGTTTAGTCGCAGGTTTTTTTATAAAGAGACCGCCAAATAAGTACTCATTTAATGAACGGGAGCGATGTTGCCGCTCTTACGTGCAGTGCCTACAGGTCAGATGAGGTTAGTAAACAATATTATAAAGGCTGTTGTGTTAAATTTAGATTTTTTGCGCATTGTTTGTTTGAAAAATTAGATTTTTGGAATTTGTTGTAATAACTTATTTGATAATTTGATTAACTAGTGGGGATCTTATTTTTATTTAATGTCGTTATGTCGTCACCACACTGTATGTCATTCCAGATTATGTTCTATCTATGTCCCAAGTTTCCAAATTCATTCCGCCAAATGCGTGATGGAGTAACATAAACATACAAACATTCACATTTATAATATTAGTGGGATATAGGTAAAATAGGAGGGAAGAAAGTTACCTATTACCAACTAGTTTAGTTTGAGATAGTTGGGAATCGCACTTTCTTCCGTAGATATATAATACTTTACACCTACAAGGAAAATAAAAGAGAAATTCTTTAATTGATGTTTATATTAAAATTGTTACTCTTTTTCACTTTTTCCATGTTGATTTGGGATGTTTGAGACAAAGCAGAAGAGATTACTGGCTGTGCTATTTGCATTGCGCGCTTCCGCCCCGCGGTTTCAGTCGCGTTCCCGAGGGATCTTATGTTTTCCCGGGATAAAAAGTAGCCTATACCCTTCCTCGATAAATGGGATATCCAACACTAAAATATTTTTTCAATTAGCGCGTTCAACCAAACAAACAAAATCTTCAGCTTTATAATATTAGCATAGATTAAATTATGTCACCTAACTGATGTTACCAAAAAATTTGAAAAACAGCATGGTAACAATGGATTTCCAATACATTTTCCGTCCCCATATTTATGTGACAGTAATGACGTAAATTCTGCCTCGTTTTCATAAAAGTAATAAATAAAATGGCCTTGTAACGCGTGTAATCAGCTGTTCCTTACATTTTGGTTGAGTAAATATGGATTTTTTGTAAAACAGCTGACACGCTGACTTTCAGAGTTGCTCCTATAGAAGTTGTTTGTGTTAGTGAGTACTTTTGACCCTGAAAGTTAAGCTAAATAATGAAAAATAGCCCTGCACCATCAATACAAGGTTCTAGAGTTACCTTAGCACATTTATATCGCTGACAAATATTCCTGAGACAACGATATAGAAGTCCTAAACCATATTTTGATATTGCCACCCCTAATTGATTCTTTAAAATATATGGAGGATTCACCAACAAAAATTGACCTATAGTTGGAATTAGGACCATTAGTACTTATAGTGGGATTTTAGGATTATTAGTATTTGTGAAATCTGTCTTGAATTAAGACATGTATCACTTCATTATGCTAAAATACCGACACGATATCAAATGGTATTTGGTACTTGGTAGAATAATGTACCACCTCCCATTATCCTCCAAAGGGTGGTGTATATGATACAGTCAAAACTCATAACCGGTCCAAACCGCTTTTGACTGAAACTATCTCAGTCAAAACTCTTATAGGTTATAGGTTTTTTTTTAATGTACCAGGAAAGGGTTTTGACTAGTCAAAACTGGTTTTGGTTTTGTGATTTTTTTGTCATTGGCAATACTTGCAGGGGTGGAAGAACTCATCAATATGATCAACTTTTACTATGGGACCAACTCTGATATCGCGTAAAATAAAACGGTTGCTTCATACATTTTGGTCAAGTAGGTATTGAATTTTTGTATGGAACAGCTGATAATTTTTTCGTGATTTCATAGTTAATAAGTCACCCAGTATATAATAAGTGACTAAACCGATCATTTACGAGACACCTGTACACTACAAGTACCTATAATATGTAAACATACAGTAATCACGTGTTTCGTAAATGCGTCTACAAAAACCCACATCAATTCTACATCATGGAAAGTTTTTGTGAACAGGTGTTTTGTATATGCGGCTTATGTTGCCATACCATTATTTACCCACCATTTTAGGAGGTTAAAACATATTTTGTTCATGAAATGATTTATTAATCCATGTCTACTTCCCACCCACCATCCGGAACCGATAGCACATTAAAGCCAAATGTAATAATAATGGGTAATCTATTATTTAAATTCAAAAAAAAATAAAAAAGTTGAAAATTAAAGGGTGTCCCCAATAGTCCCCATACATACATAGTTACGCCAATTAATAAAGACCTCTGAGTTGTATGGGCGGTCATACAATTTAGAGGTCTAGCTTAATTGGCACCAATCTCAAATAAGGTAAATAAATAAAATTGTGCATTTCCCGTGATGGATCAACGATGGACGAAGTTTGTACGGAACCCTCGGTGTGCGAGTCCAACTCGCACTTGGCCGGTTTTTATTTTTTTATCAAGCGTTTATTTGGTTCTATGATTCTATGCGTTAATATTCAAGACTACAGCATTTTGACACAGGCTTACTTGGCGGGATAATTAGAGTTCGCGCCATCAAAAAAGTCCAGTGGAATTAATTAAAATCGATCTTATTTCTTGCTTGATAGAGGTGAGCCTTCGGGACTTCTTTGGTAGCGCGAACTCTATAATAAACTCGCTTAACTTGAAGTGTCACTTCGGTGATTGAAAATGGGTTATATTTGTGATGTTTAACGAGTATTTACAGGATATATTTTTTTATGATTATGTTATTTTTTTATTCATATTTTCATGCAATAACATGTTTACAATAAGTTATCCTATTCCTATCACGATGTAATACATTGTTTGTTATGATACATTGTTTCTAAATAGGTACAAAGTACGATTTTTTATTTTTGTTATTCTTTTAAAGAAATCTTAATGTTGCGAATTTATTTGTGTTTTCGATTTTTTTAAAATCCATGTGGTTTATTAAATCAAATGTTCTGACTCCAATTGATTACCTTATTTTGAAAGTTTTGCGCCATTAAGTGTTGTTAAGGCTGGTTAATACTATTTCTAAGGCGGAATAGCTAAATTGGTATTTACGGTGATAAAGAAATAAACACATTTGGTGCGGGGAAATTCCTTTCTGTCTAAGATACTACTATGTATATTGAATGCTATCCATGATTTTGTCGCAAGATTTAGAAAATATACAACAAATTCTTTAGGTAAATGGAGTTACTATGGACTGGTTCTGGAGAATAATCTGTTGTTCTATCGTTCATTTATGTTTATAGATATGAATACATTATGTAAGTACCTACTGTAATAATTAATGCATTAATAAGCTCTATATAGCGCATCTTATGATTTTTGTACTCCCTATTTTTTATCCTTTTTAAGGTCTCTTAAAAATATGATTTGTTTCTAAAACTATTTTTTGTGCTAAATGCTGCCAGCACATATTAGAAACAGATCAAGTTAGTTGTTTTGTAGAATTGTACCCCTATTATATTTTTGAGGGATCTTAAACAGACATTCCATTCAGGCATTTCCGACATCGAATATTCTTATTGTTTGTCATATATTTATTTTTAAATTTTAAAATGTTGACATGTTTAATTTATGAGTTTTCAAATAAATAAATAGTGAAAAATCATTTGATATCTTTTATTTCTATACTAGCTGTGCGCCGCGGTTTCACCCGCATTCCCGGGATTAAAAAAATAGCCTATAACCTTTCTCAAGAATTGGACTTTTACTTTTTTGTATAGGCTTGTGTTTGACCACAATCTCACTATGGTAGGTGATGATGTGGCCGAAGGTGGTAAGCACACGAAGCCTAGAAGGATCTGGCTCTCAAGCAGCTGCCGGAACACACCAATAGGTGTTTGGCGACAGATTTTCAACTTGAGGGTGGTAGCCAGCCACTTCCCTATAATATGTGCGAGGAGGGCGATGGCTGCCACATGCGTTATACTTGTGAACAGGTGCTGCTTGTGGAGGCTGTTCTGCTTAGGTTTGCAATCCATTTATTTACTATGTTACTCATAATTTTGATATTTTTTTCCTTTTTGTCATATAAATACACACAAGTATTGTCAGTGAGACTATAAAAATAATTTTATGTAATAAATGTGGGTTGGTTTTGAAAAGAGTAATTGCTGAGTTTCTTGCCGGCTCTTCTCAGTAAAAGCAACCTTCCGAACCGAGCGTTAGAGTCAGACTATTCATAAGTGCTTGTAAAGGCCTATTTGAATAAAAAATATTTTAATTTTCAATGCAAAAAGAATATTTCAATTCTGACCGGCAGTTCCAGAGATTTGCACCTTTAAACAAACAAACTGTTTACGCCGTTTTTTAAGTTCCATTGGACGCTAGGGAACGCATGAAGGGCTTAATGTATGTGCCGATTAAGTGGCAAGGAGTCGCCCCGAAGCGATCCGGAAAATACCGAACAACTCCTTTCCAAATTCTAAATTCAAAATTGTATTCATTCATTGTCACATATTTTCCGCACCCGCACGTCATCTCATAATATACTAAGATTCTTCAGCGCTTTGGATCTGCTCCGCATCACCGCATCGCAGGAGTGAAGGGACAAGAAGCTGCTTAAGCGGTAAGTACATTAAGCCTTGCTCCCCTTTGCGTCCTTGGAGGTACTCATGATTGCGTAAATATATTTCCCGCATCCGCATCACCACAAACTAAAAAAACTTCTGCTTTATTATATTAATTATATTATATTAGTACAGATATTGTTATTTTTTCATCAATAAGGTTCTATCTTGTATATTGCTTCAATAAAAATAAAAAGTAAAAGTATCATAAACTTTATTTCATCATAAAATTACGTTTTGTACTAAAATGTAATAAATTTATCAAATGCCACACACTTATTTCATAAGTACTATATATAAAATAACATACTAATTACATATCATTAATTAATTTGTTAAACTTATTAAGCAATCAATATGGACATATGGCAACATTATACAAAAAACAGTATGAATGAATATTAATAAGTAGGTATACATACATAATTGGTAACATCTGTACATACATGCTTATTGTTACATATTATTGAGTTCAAACAATTCTATACAATAATAATATATACAACATACATTATATACAAAATATGTTACTGTACAGTTTATATAAGTCGCATCTGTTCAAATTTTACATCTTTATACAAATTATTTGACTTTTTCTAGTTAAAATGGATAATTCTTTATGTTTTTGAAAGATGTAGCTGGTACACATCTGTGCTCGATATTATAGCTATCGACTATCGCCATCTCCGTCTCGCTCAGCTCAAAGTCAAATATATTTAAATTCTCTACAATACGCGACTTCGTGAACGATTTTGGAAGAGCTGGAATACCTCGCTGGATCTGAAATTATAGTTTTATTCTCTTAGCAACCCATTAAATTATTTTAAACCTTATATCTATACGAATATTATAAAGCTGAAGAGTTTGTTTGTTTGTTTGGTTGAACGCGCTAATCTCAGGAACTACTGGTTCGAATTGAAAAAATATTTTTGTGTTGGATAGCCCATTTATCGAGGAAGGCTACTTTTATCCTGGAAAACATAAGGTCCCTCGGGAACGCGGGTGAAACCGCGGGGCGGAAGCTCGTCAATGTCAAAAAGGTCGGCGGTTTCTTACAAATTAAATAAGTACTCATGACATTCAGAATCAGATTTCAGAATGGATCTTTTGACCTCTGTTATCAAACCCCCAAATTTACTTCTACATAATAATAGAAATTATTTTTCATCTTACCAAATATCTCAAAGCTACTTGCGCCCTTGTTTTCCCGTACTTTTCGGCTAGTTGTCCTAATTTGGGATCAGTTTTGATGACATCCTTTCCATTAAACTCGGGCCTGGCTTCTGAAATGAGGCCCAGGGGCGTATAAGCCACCGGCACCACAGAATTCTGTTTGCAAAAGTCTACCAGCTTGTGTTCAGGTAGTGTGGGGTTTATCTGAAATAACATGATTTTTGTATAATTGCGCATACTTCGATTAGGGTTCCGTAGCCAAATGGAGTGGCAAAAAAGGAATCTTAAATAGAATTATTATTTATTACCTATAGAAACCGAGTACGCGCGCGTCATACGTGCCGATCATTTGGGTCAGAATCTGCCCAAATGCGTATGCGCACACTATAATTGCGTCTGTGTGTATGGCGCAGTTACGCACACAGCTAATTTTTGCCTTACAATCCGAGCGAGCGTTGTTTGCGAACCTACTTTCTATAATAATTTAATGGAATCTTATAAAATTTTAATTCTCCCTCCGGGACGCATGGTGTTCTTCCATCTTTACGTCACAACCTTTATGTGAGAGTCTATCGGTACTTAAAATTTGGCAAACTGTGAACTGTTATGCATTCAGTCAGCGAAGTAAAGAAAAAGAAAATGGTGATACTTCATCCTCATTTTCAACAAACCAACAAAAGATACGTCATTGCAGTTCTTAAAACTGCTTTTGTTATACATTTTTTCTTTAAAAGCAATTCCAACAATACCCACCTCAAACTGATTAACATCAGGTTTAACCTGGCAGTTTTGAAGCAACCTCCCCAACTGTTCCTCGTTAAAGTTGGAAACTCCAATAGCTTTCGTCAAACCAAGCCTCAATGCTTCCTCCATTCCTTTCCAGGTTTCCAAGTAGTCTATGGATGCTTCCTCATTCTTATCCTAAATTTTGAAAATCAAAATTAAATTAATGAATGGGCTATTGCTAAAATAAATGCTTTAATATTTATTGAAATCTAAATTAGTTTTTTATTTCATTTTTATAATATAAAACAAATACAAATCCCAGTTAATAATAATGGGATTATAAATTTTTACTCACATTGACGGAAAACGGCCAGTGCACAAGGAACAAATCAACATAGTCCAATTTAAGTTGGGCCAATGATTCTTTCAGAGAAGGGACCACAACCGCTTCAGCGTGTCTGTCATTCCAGAGCTGCAAACATTCATAAAACATTTAAATGGATGTCCATCCATTTTATATTTTAACACTGCTATCTGATCCCAAATTAAGCAGAGTTGTATAAATATATATTTTTACCTTAGTAGTGATAAAAAGCTCTTCTCTAGTTACCACACCCTCCTTGATTTTATTATTTATTGCCTGACCAACTTCCCCTTCATTTTTATAATGGAATGCGGTGTCTATATGTCTGTATCCAGAGTCTATTGCATCTGCTACAGCCAGGGCATATTGACCAGGGTTTGCTACTCTCTGTAAAAAAAAGGATTGTTTTAATAATTTAAATTACTGGATTCCAAATTAAACTTTCCAGCCAGATAACAGTTCAGGCCCTTGAATTGTTAATAAAAGTATTTAATCTATTAATCTGCCTATTATTAAGTTTTTAGTTCATTTTACCACATAACCTTCATTTAACCTATAATTTTTGAAGATTTTTAAAATACAGGTTTTACCATTACATATATTTGATAATATTATTAAAGATAACTCACAGCGTAGGTTCCGAGACCAATCATAGGCATTTCTAGACCACTTGCCAATTTGACTTTACGTACTTTTGAAATCATTTTTTTTATTAGTTATCTACAAATTTACACAACTTTCAAAGTAGTTGCAATAATTTAGGCATGTATGTATTACTTACTACACCAAGTAATTGAGCTAACTAGTACAGCAGACAGAGAACTTTAATATCAAGATTTAGTATTTATATAGTTTGGTAGTAAATTTATTCAAATTCAAATCAAAACAAACATAAGTGACAGCACAGCAGTGCTGCCAACTCGGAATTTAAAAAGGACGAAAGTAAGAAATGTCAAATTTAAAAATTACGGTACTATTACATGTGATCTAAAATTACGTAGATCATAGGTATTTCACTTAGGTACTGTTATATATCTATATACAGGTGACTTTTGTACCATCTCCAAAAAAAAATCTAGGCATTAGGTACTGTTAAAAGATTACATTATGAAAAAAAATAGGTAGGTCAAATTTTCACATTAAATTAATTTTCCTGAACGAATTATCCATCCAGTGTGGTTACTAAGCCAAACATTGAATACTATGCTTGCCGCGCAATTCAGTGAATTAGAGAACGGGGGAAGCGTGGAAGCAACAGGAAGGACCCTTGCGGGCGGCCATATGCATCGGCCGGCCGGCGGTTAGTTGGTCACGGTCAGTCAGTGCCAGTCAGTGGACCAGCGCCCACGCGCCGAGTTCCGTGTTCCCATGCGCCGCGCCCGCGCCGCGGCCTGTCTTTTTGCCGCGCTATCGTTTATAATGTAACTACAACGTTTTCACACCGCAAGTACCTACTTTAAAATGGTGCGTTATTACATTTTGAGTAGTGAAAGCCTAAACAGTACCCAGAGGTTATACGAATACTAAACCAAAAGTGTACCCCGCCTGCGCAAATATGAAATAGTTCATATAAAACGTAGAGTGCATTTGGAGGAGGCCCAAAGTCACAAATATTTAAAACTGTAAATTGTGTGTGCGTGCATTTGACGAAGTGAAAAGTGAGACTGTCTGTTGTGCTAAACAAATTAAAAAACAATGTGCAAAAACGAGCTAGACTGTTTAGAGAGAAATGGAAAAATGCACGTAAGATGATTACATTTTTTACGCCTGAACGCAAAATACTTATGGCTAGTTTTATTTTTAAAGGTCTAGTGATTTGCACACGGCACCACGATCCGCGGTGGTGTGTGCTCATCGTCATAACTAACTACCGTGTCTATTATTTAGTTGTATTCGATTAATTACGTTCGTGCAACATTCTTATCACTTAACAGTATGTGAAACTTATGATTGCGTAGCGTTGTATTTCCAATTTCACTTTTCAAGCACCATCTTGTGTCATTTTATGCTATTATTGGAGGTAACGATTTTGTCCTTGATCGTTTTGTTCCGCTATATCTTTGTATTGTAAAATAAGTGAATTAAATAATGTCCATAAATTGGTTACATGGTGATTGAGATTTCAATTATTTAAAACCATTAAAAGAGATTAGTTTTGAACATAGAATTATTACTTTACAATACAATGCCATTTAATGGAACAAAACGATCAAGGACAAAATCGATACATTCAACAAAAGCGTAAAATGACACAAGATGGTGCTTGACTTGAAACGTGAAATTGTAAATACAAAGTTAAAATTGTTATCAATGAAATGCAGAGGCGAGCGGTGGGTGGGGGGCCGCGGACATGCGTAGTGTACGGCGCGCAATATCCATAAGCGTGGACTTTTTTGGTACAACTTAGTGATGCTATATCTCAATATTTTAGTACTGAGAGATACTAACAGAAAATATAGGTAATTTCTTATTTTCACTAAACATCATAATATTTAAATTTTGATAGGGATAACAAAGTCACTCTGTATATATATAAGGATCGCGGAAATGGGTGACAAGCAAACGACTCGGTAGTTAGGAACACACTGATTTATTCAACCGTTGCATTGGAGCGGCGCACACGCCGCTGTACGTATACACATAAATCTATAAGTACAAGTGAGTACTACATATACAACAGGTACCTATGTGATCTGGATTAATCTGGAATCTTGACTGGAACTATACACACATGCATCCTGGATTAATCCGGAATCTTGACTGGAACTATACATTCGAATTTTTAGAATTTCTAGGGTAATAGAATTTTTCTGTCACGAAAAAGCGTTACGGATGTGACGTCACCAGTCTCTTTCTATTATATACGAGTGTTTTAATTCATATGTGAGTTACATTGTTTAATTATTGTAATTTCGTAATGGAGATTAAATAAAATGCTTTTGTTGAACTTCGTTCCCGGCAGGGTAACCAGGGCCTGATGCTGGAGCTGAAAGGTGACCACAGGTTTTTTAATTATACCTCCTGATAATTTTATCGCATTTGTCGAATTGCTCGAGCAAAAGTCCCGCGAATATTTCGATCTTGAAATAAATATTGTCAATGTTGGCAACGAAATACTTAAACGTATTAAAGATTGTAAATTTGATACGCCATGTGAGTGTTTCTCGTTAGATTACTTGAAAAAACTATATGTTAGATTTAGAATTTACCACACTATTAAAAGAAAATAAATGATTAAATAACTAAATTTTTAAAAAGAAAATTATTAGAGTAAGTAAGTTGTAAAGTATTATACTACCTACTATCATACTGAATAATAAAACTATTTAACAAATGTTTTGTTTAATTAATTTGTCTTAGCCTATTGTGACAACCCTACCAAAATAGGTAACAATTTTGCACGTTCCTAAGAAGCTTTGTCTCTTTCCTTACTTCCTCTGTGTCAATATGAACAACTTTTACTATGGGACCAACAGAAATCACGTTGGTGTAAGGTAGACCTTAAAAATAAAACAAATATTCGGAATCCAATAAACATTTTGTTGCTATCGTCAAAAATTACGCGTGTGGAGTTCATCCCTATTTGGTGATTATGTTGACAGCTCCGCCCAGTGTTTCCACTTTTAAGGATTTCTCTCTGGTTTAGGGAAAAATGACCGATATTATATGCCTTATACCTCTTCCATTATAAGAAACACTTTTAGGCGTTTAAGAATGTCAAAGAACAATGAACCATATTGCGTCACAATAAGGATGAGTACTTATCTCCGATGAGTCTCCTAACACGGTAGTCTATTGGGTGTGTTTCTTATGATAGACAGAGTGTAGGGGTATTTTATTTAAACTGGGATTTAGGGAATTTTGGGTAAAATGGACATAGCCCTGTTGTTTATAGTAGGCTCCACCCAATGTATAAATTTCTCTATGGCACCACCAATTTATCAACAGGGATTCCCCAGCCAAAGTTAATAAGTCATTTCTTGGAAGTAGTGTACGCTTTTATAATAAATTACCTCTCAGTTACCAAGATGACTGATTTCAAATTCAAATCTCACATTAAGAAAGTTTTGAAAGAAAAAGCCTATTACAAGGTAGCTCATTACATTGAAGATAAAGATGTCTGGAAATAGCTGCACTCTGCACAAGTGCACCTTGTTCATACTTATACAAAAGCCAGTACTTAGTATTTTACAGATAGTATTATATTTTATTTTTTTTTAATTTGAACTTGTTCAGGTTATTATTTTTTATTTATTTTTCTTGTTGTTTTTTTATTTTCATCTTTTGTGTTTATGTGTATTATATTTCTTTAAAAATTGTTAAAAATTTAATGGAAAAAAAAACAAAATATATAAAAAATGTAACCTTGCTGAGTTTCTTGCCGGTTCTTCTCAGTTGAAGGCGACTTCCGAATCGGTGGTAACTTCAGTAGTTTCGACGTTTCATAAGGAAACTAGGGAAAAACTGGGAAAAACCAAAATCTTAAGTGGAAGCACTGGCTCCGCCGTTTCGTCGTGTGTGTGTGTACTAATATAATTAATTAATTTAATTTCGGCTCTGTTGTCTGTCGGTATTCAGCCATAATTTATCTCTCTGACGACTCTGAACTATTTTAAGTTCTAGTACATACCTACACATTTCTTACAAGCAACGTTCTTTAGATTGTTTTTCTAAGGAAGTCCCGGCCGTCTCGTACTCGTTGTCATGTTGTCAATAAAATTCAATAATTATTAGGTTCCTATTGCCAGCTGAGCTCGTTGAAGTAATAAAAGTGATGTGACTTACTGAATCGAATCGAATTACAAAACAATTATCAACTACTAAAGTGGATTAACATTGTAAACAGAAAGTACTACGCTACTGAGATTAGCATGGCAGATGAGACTTATAGTAAAAAAGGCTCCGAAACTATAGTTTCGTTCCTAAAATCGAATGTACCCAAGTCAGATATTGACAACATTGAGAATGAGTTGAAGAAAGATTTCATCCTCGCAAAAAAAAGGAGTAAACAGCATAAAAGGAAGAGAAAGAATAAGAAAACACGTAGTTTATCCAGGAAAGAGAAGAATGCTTTAGGTTTTTACACAATACCTCGTAAGAGTATGAGATATGATGACATAGTACCTTTGAATCACATTTGGATAGACTATATGAGTCAGGTTTTGGAATTAGAAAGGCCAGTTCCAGACTCTACTAGCAAAGGTTGGGACACGTTTACACAGACATTATACAAGTCTGATTTCCATGGAAGTATGCTAAAAGTTGTTCGATCAAAATGTCCAAGTTATGTCAACAAAATGGGAATATGTATCATGGATACTCGAAATACGTTTAAAATTATATCAAAAGACAATATTATTACAACTATACCTAAAAGAGAATGTGTGTTTGAAATGTACTTGAAAAACTTAAAGATAACATTATTTGGTAAGAATCTATGTGTGCGACCGGCTGAACGTTCTACAAAGAAAATTAAAGGACATCTTCACCCAGATTTGTAGTGTCGCTATAAAATAAGCAAAGTTATGGAGTACCAAAAGTACAAAAAACTTTAAAAGTTACAGCAAGCACAGAGTAATCTAACACTAATTTAAACAATTGTAAACACCAGTGCAGTACAGGCCTTGTTGCTTTATATTAAGAACTGATACATAACAACAAGACCAGGGTTGCAAATTGCTCACTGATAGTTATCTGATAATGAAAGATCTAGTTATTAACCAATAATGTGTGTTTAGAAAACAGAATTTAAAAGGAGATGTTTCAAAAATGTATAGAGTCCTGGCCAGGTCTTTGTACACTATACACAAAAATAGGTAAAAATATACTAAACAGTTTCTAACAATCCATTTTCTTTTAAATGGCTTTGTTTTTTGGTACAATACAAAAATTTACACACAGAATTGCAATACATAACAAAAAAAAAACATGACGGAAGCTGTCAGTCAGTGATCAATAATGACATTAGCTTTTTGGCAGGAACTTGCGAAGTCACATTGAGTTTTCGTTTTATTTTCATGAAATCGGTGTATTTTGAGTTTTATTGAATGATATTGGTGGCTTTTTGTCTAATAAAGATCATTACAAGTGCACGAGTGAAATGAAATTGTTCATGTTGTCTCAAATAGTCCACGAAAAGTTTTAGTAAAACAGCCACCAATTTACTAAAACCTGACTGACTTGACTATGTATATGTAACTGTAAGAACGAATTGAACAAATAAAAAGATAAATATTTTAAAACTTCTGATTATATACGTTTTTTACTATGTCCCGTCCCACTTTCGACGAAAGAATTCCGTATTTTTCACTCAAAAAGTTCCAAATGGCAAAAAAAATATCTGGCAACGCTGCTTTTGTTTGACTTGACCACAATCTCACTATGCTAGTACATAAAATTCGATTTTAGATCATAATTTTATTGATAAATTAAGAAATATCACTAGGTTTTATCAGTAGGCGGCACGGTTTTCCCAAGGGAGTACAGCATGGGGTTCTTCAAGAAAGGTGTGAAGAGATTTTTGCAGGGTCGGCAACGCGCGTGTGATGCCCCTGGTGTTGCAAGCGTCAATAGGCTACGGTAACCGCTTACCATCAGGCGGGCCGTTGCTTGTTTGCGGCCTTAGTGGTATAAAAAAAAAAGGTTTTGTTAATCGTTTTATTTATTCTACATAATGTCAAAGTAAAAACATTTTGGTATCTAGTATAGTATAGGCTAACAAGCGAACACCACTGCAGTATGTATGTATATCTAGCTTAGTACAAAAAAAAAACGAAAAAGAAGTAACATGTTATTATTTCCTGAGAAGAGTGTAATAGCTGCAGGCTCCTTTCAATATCTGAAACAATTTAAGAAATTATTAATTTTGACACAAATCCTAATGTGTGTTGAATTATATAGACCAGGTACACTTATATGAAATCTATTAATCAACTTTTAATATAATTACGTCCATATAAAATATACAAAGTGGCATTTAAGCTACCTACTTAAATACAAGTGAAGTTAGATGGATTTTTCAAAAGCGAGTGAAAATCTTTCTGGTATTGCTAATATCCATCAGTGGACATCGCGCAACTCGCGCAGCGGTGTCTAAGGCTGCCTTTCCACCAGACATGCGTAGCGTGGGATGTGTTTTTATCCGCCAATAGGATCGCTACATTAGATCTATGAAGTGCTGAGCTGTGAAAATAAACAGGATAGGTTCCTAGGTAACACCATTAAATGTAAAAAAGTAAGAAAAAGAGAGCGACTACCTACTGTTATAAATGTTGATAAGGTGAGGTCGGTGAATGGCCCCGCGGTAAAAATGTGCGTTATACGAAGCTGTCCTGACAATATTAATAACCCTTTCCTTTGTTGAAGGTTTGCCGCCCACCAACCACTTTCATACGGGCCGAGTATGACATTTTCATTCTGAGATTAGAAATAATTAAGTAGGTTTAGTGTTCTTTGTAGTTTGGTGAAATAGATAGCAGTAGGTGATCTATGTACTTACAATGTATGGGTAATTAAGACACTTGGGTCCTAATATTTTTCAATGCGAGAATACTGTAGTGGAAAAAAGCCGAATATAAACCTCGTTCGTTGGAGAGTTTCGTTTGGTGCAATTTGACTGCTAAAAGACAGCAGGGCCGGATTTAGAGCTCTGGAGGCCTCGGGGCAATAAAGGAGTGGAGGCCCTCTGGCCCCAAATTATTTTCCAAATAAAATGTTTTTTTTTTCAGTCGAGTTTTCAATAAATAATTTATTGTGAAACCATGTAGATTCTTTTAGTATTTAACAAACATATAAATATAATCGGAAACAAGAATTATCTGAAATTAAATTTTAGCGTTAACGAACGGAACCTTCCGAGTTTTTTTTCACCGAAAAATCGTTGATGATTTCGCTGAAATCCAGTTCCCCAAGTAAATCACTTTCAATGCTCAGGCAGTGAGGAGACAAAGCTTTTATAGACGGTTTGTCCCATCGTGGTTCGAAGCCTGTGTTTTATAATTTACATTTTTGAATGAGCGCTCTCCAGTCCAATTTGATACCATCAAAACCAAATACATTCTCAATGCAATTTCAATAGCTCTGAAATTTTGATCTTCGAGAATTTGGTAGTAAAATAGTTCCGGAGATTGGTCTTTTCCATAGTCCTATTTATATGAGTCGATCAAAGACACAATATGAACTAACTCATTACCAAGACTAGGTTCTAAGTATTAGGTATATTTATCAACACGAGAAGGATTTGGTAAAAAGTCAGTTAGCCATTCTCTCTACGGCATAAAGTATAATTCGTGCTTTTAAAACTATAACTGTACATTGGTTTTCTGTCAATAAATAATAGAGATTTGTAACTAAAGAACCAATATATAGTTCCATGACGTTTTAAATACAAAATGAATACATACATAAAACTAAAGGCCTCAAGCTCAGATTATAGCGCTTGAAATTGACGTAGTAAATTAAAACGCAAGAAAAGTTCGTTAAAAATTCAACGATTGAAGGACCTCAATCCTTTTGCCCTAAAAGGACCACCAATTCCGATGTTAGCCTTCAACTGAGACGAGATGTTTTTGTTTTGAATTAGAAGCTAAATCATTATGTTATGTTTAAAGCTAAAATGTTTTATAAAAAACAAAACATTGATGTAACATCTAAGGTTTACTGATTAAATCATGATTATCTTTAGCCGTTATTGCTTCATCATGATCATTATCTCAGCCGCAAGACGTTCATTGTTGGACATAGGCCTCTCCCAAGGATCTCCAATAGGACCGGTCTTGGGCGGCCTGCATCCAGCGTTTTCCGACAAGGTCGTCCGTCCACCTTGTAAGTGGACGTCTGCCAGTCCGTGGTCTCCACTCCAGAACTCTTCGGCTCCATCGGCCATCCGTTCTGCGCACTATGTGCCCTGCCCATTGCCACTTCAACTTGCCAATCCGCTTATTGCTTAATTCATGGAAAATAACCTTGATTCTCTCTCGGTTTTTAATCATCTCAGTCTTGTACGATCAGTGACCACTTTCGCATATGACCATTAGGATTACTGAAGGGATTTCCTATGTGTTACCGACCTTATAGAGCCTGAAGTGCTCTCAAAATAATATTGGTAGGTGTTTGACGGAAACTACAAAGTACTTAGGTACTACCTACCACCGTGTTGTGTTTTCCTCACGATGTTTTCAGTTTCCTAAGTAGCCTTTTAGAGAAACATAAAATTTCCATTTAGCCACCATGATCTTAACTATGACAACCGAATAGAGCACTTATTTCTTCATAATTAAAGAGGCTTCATAATTTCTACCTTATATCATTATTAATTATTAAAGTATGATGCAATATAACATATTATGTATCTAAACTTATGAGAATTATATATAGTTGGGATTTTAATTTACAGATGGGCTCTTACCTTGAACCCTGTCCGAAGAGCCCACCTGTATCTGAAAATATATTTATAGTGCGCACACAATTGATTTTGAATCAATATTTAAGAAAAAGGACTCACTTGATTAGCATCACATGAATTTGGTGTAATTGCCGAATTATTCGTGAAGCTTCTTCGTCGCTAATGCCAGCGCCGTTTACTCCAAGCATTGCAGCACACCGTTCTCGTAATAAATCTAGTTTTCCACCGAAAAATACCATAACAACAACGATGCATGTATCATAAGCCCCCATTATAAAGGCTCCGTAGGGACACATTGGGATTTGCCATAAGACTGTGATCCAAGAGCCTGGAGAATGGTTCTTATCGAAAGGCATCCAAGAGCTGAGGATGTGAGGGAACAGTTCTGTTCCATTGTGCAGATTTTCACGAAACGTCGACGAAAATAAATATCTCAATAAAGGCGGAAGAGTTGTCAACCAGAACGTGATGCCAACTAAACTCCAATAGAAGTAAGTTAGGGGACGGCAGTATCTAGTGTAATTATCGAGGGTTTGGCTCCTTGGTGAAACTTGATTATCTCTCTCAAATACGTCAGCTTCTGTCACATACTCCAAGATTTCTCTCCAATTTCTTTGCCAGAATATGAACGTTTGTATTGTAAAGGCGAACCTTTACAATACAAACTGTACTCAGCATAGATATCTTCAAGTTAGTCAAGACGTGATCCAGATTTGATCTTATCACGTACAACTCCATGTATTGCGTCAATACGAAAAGAGTAACGAGCTCGTGAATTACAATGCACAAGACTTTTCCCAACTTACTTTCCGGCAATATCAACCCCATTTTCTTTAAGACCCAGTAATTAGGTCCAAGCAATTGACGACTTGGATCTTCTAAGCTCCCAATGATGGCTTTTATCATTATAAGTGTTTAAATGATGATTATTTTCGAAAATGGTGGAGGAAATACAATCGTACTTGATATTTATACTTTTTCCCCTCTACCCCGATCAACCCCTTTGGCGAGTAAATCTGTGTCTATAAATATATTATGTTTCATTAGACGCCTTTGACGCGCGTCAAAGATTTTTAAATTCTAGGAGACATTTTTTGTACAACAATTGAAATGCAGACTTTCTTGGTTTTTATTATTTCGCTTTTGTAGTCAAGTTTATCATCAAGTGGACAATTGAAATAAAATTATGACATTATTTTTCATGAAAAAGCAATTTCTTTTTTCACGATGTTTTTTACTATCCAACAGTTTTTAGTATCCAACAACTATATAGGTACATATAAAATGCTTTGTCCTGAATGACTTACTGACGGATCAACGCTTAGCCTAAACCGCGGAGGCTGTGTTCTTTGTATGACGTAGGCATCCGACAAGCAAGGCTTTACCGAAATTCTACCCCTAAGGGGGTGAAATAGGCGATATTCGTTTGTATGAAACTTTGTCAGTTTTGATGATAAGTTCATGAAAAATTGTATTTAGGTTTATGGTTAAAAATAAAGAGATAGGTATGTGTTTCAGAGTTTTTGGAAAATCAATCCATAAGGGTAGAAATGGGGTGGCAAAGTTTGTATGGGAATTAATATTTTTCCGGTCAGATTTATTTGAAACTTGATATTAATATTTGTCAACACATGAAACACTATGTCGGTGACGTCAGTGTTTATCGAAATTCTTACCCTAAGGGGGTTAAAAGGGGTGCAAAAGTTTTTTATGAAAATAAGTTGTTTCCATAAAAATTGATATTTCGGCGCCTGGCTAGAACTAAGGAAAATATTTTGTAGAATTAATCGGGGGAAATATATTTGTAAGTACTTACTTATCTTTTTTGTGGTAAGTAGTTGGAATACGAATCTTGCGTAAATTAATAAAGGAGCAGAATATAGGCTTTATTTTAAATAAAATCAAAAAAAGGAATCGCGTCATTCAATGATTTTTGGAATTTACTTTATACCTACTGTTCGAAAGTTATCTAGAATCCGCGTGTATCAACAGTATTATTTTTTTCTTGAAATGGAGTGTGTTTGATGTAGGAAGAGTCATATTGCTATGAAACCATTTTTGATTTTTTGTCTCTCTGTCTGTCTGTCTGTTTGAACACGCTAATCTCCGAAATCACCGAACGGATTTTCGCGGGTTTTTCACAGTTTAATTAGGCTTAACTTGGCGCTTCGAATAAATAGGCTTTGTTTCGTCGAAATTGGCTAACGGGGAAAAAGTTATAGACATTTTATAAAGTATGCGCGTACGAAGCCTTGGGTGAAAAGCTAGTACTTAATTCTATAAAACTGTAATAGGTAGGGTTACATTTATTCATTCATATCTTAAATTACAAAAGAGAATATACATATATATATAAATGATAATTATGCTTTTGAATATACATGCATATAAAGATAATAAATAAAAATAAATGGCTTCATAAAGTATTTTGTTAAAGCAAGGAAGACAAAAAATAGTTTTTATAACTTTATCCTGTCAGGTTAAAAGTTTTATCAAGATCTCAGTCATGGTCTTAATTAGCAACAATAGGGTTCGTATTATACTTAGTAATGCCTATAATACGTACGAGAACCAAACCTACGCAATATCTAAGGCGAATATGTTTCCTTTTGTTTTAATTTCCAAGTCGTCGAGTTTTAGTACAGAATAAATAGAAATTTAAAATTATTCAAAATCATCGAAAAAATAAAATATTGAAAATATACAACACTACAAAAAACATAGGTAGGTATCAGTAAAATTTGTCGTACTCATTACAGTGAATACTAAAACCCTCAATTCCGATATCTCTATTACTTATGCCCGTGAAAAGTGGGCGGAACCGACACGCATTGGTCGCTCCCTATTTTTAAAAAATAATGTAGCCATCAAACATCTGTATAAAATAAACTGGCAACCTTGTTTTAAATAAGTTATTAGAACACGCCGTTCTAAAATTAAAAAGCTTACAAGAATCTTACTCGAAGACACCGAGTGATATAATCGCAGCAAACATCTCAATTACTTTACACAATCAATTAATCCTTTATGCTCAGTAGGTATTAGGTTTTAAACTGTTCCTCATCATTGTGACTTTGGAACCCTATCCCACGCGTATGCCAACAAACATAATGGCCCATTAAAAAAAATTCAATGCGTTTCTAATGAAATCGTTATCTAGGAAGTACTTACATAACATATTTCACCTACTTATTAATACGTTAATATGTACTTAAATATGTAATAGGTGGTTAAGCATTGATGCTTGTACCATTTGTAGGTAGGAAATAGATGTTTGCCAAAATTACGGAACATCTGTTATACTAAATTTAATTTTTGATTTGATTGATACGCCTTCTTGATTCTATATATCATGCAGAAGGCACACGTACTGATAATGAATTTGGGTTGCCTAATGCCTCTGATAGATGGTCTGATAGATGATCGTCATCAGATCAGGCCCGTTGTAAGACTTTTTGGTGAACAATGCCTCCTTCCTTAAAAAGAAAGATATTGATTTAAAATTTTCTTAGTTATGTCTCTGTGACGTTGCGAAATCTACATAAAATTGATTGAAAATAATATATTTAAAAAAAATACGCTCCATGAAATTAATAACTAAGTACTCTGAGAAAGAAGGATACACAGGATTGTGCCGGCCGGCGAAGATCTCCTACGGCCTGTGACGTGACTTCCCTCTTGAAGGGATTGCAGGTGTACCTCAAGGATTTAAAGGTACGTGGGCCTTCGTTCTTTCTCCGCACCGATATTTAGCATTTGAGGGTGTATCGGTCCAATATCTTCATTTCGAGTAAACCGCGATCTACCATAATTTTAGGCATTGATTAATAAACATAAATTCTAAATCCGGAATTGGCTATTTACACGCCAACTATCCAATAGGTATATATTATCAACCCTGAGATCGAGATGAACTCCTTACTTAGGTATAACATTTCTGAATAAACAATCTTCAGAAGTTGTACCTTACCCAACCTAAGTGCCTATATATAGGAACCCAGGAAATATTTTTGCGCCTAGAGATCTCCTAAGACAGACCTAAGACCCAAGACAGTACTAACATCATTTTTGAAAAGCTCCTACAATCTAACTGCCTTTATATACAACTTAAAATAATTATGTAAGTGGCATTAGGTATTAATAAGCTTTTTAATTTGATTTGAATATTAAGTATTATGTAGGTACCTAATTAGATAGATACCTATTATAACCTAAAATGGCATCTTCTAAAGAAATTCTGAAGCGCAAAAATAAATCAGCTGTTCCATACAAAAGTTACCTTCAATATCTACCTAATACAATACAATTGACCTTCCTTTACAGCCTTTTTATGTTGAGCACAGGCCTCCTTTTACGAATGAGCGAATGTGCAAATACTCCACTAGCTGCGGATTGGTGGAGGTAGACTAGTGATCAACCTATTGTTGGAGTTTTCAAGCCACGAACTCAATAGACCAGCTGAAGCCATTGAAAATGGTAAAAAGTGAAAAAAAAAGTAGTAGGATGAGACCCATTAGAAAAGAAAGAAAATATAACAAAAATAAAAGAAAAAATAATTGACGGGTGATCTGAGGTTGGGAAGAGGGGGGGAGTTTTAAGGGTGAAAAATGGTTTATCTCGATTTCCGGCAAAACTACAAGTCCTATGGAAAAAAGTTAAATGGCTAAGTTGTAGGTAATAAAAAGATCTACAACTTTTGTATTTACACTTTTTTCACATAACCTCAAAATTTATGTGAAAAATTCAAATAACCAAGTTTTTAGTTTTTTATTTTTATCTTTAACAAAAAAAATGTTTTCACGAAATTTGGTGAAAACTTACCATTTTATGTACCAAACACACTGTATTTTTTTTAATGTAAAATATTTATTTTTTCACCTTATTTTGACTATCGAAAAAGCACCCTAATTTTCAAACGAAAATTCTCACGTCAGAATATCAGCTTTTTAGGGTTCCGTAGCTAAATGGCAAAAAACGGAACCCTTATGGATTCGTCATGTCTGTCTGTCTGTCCGTCCGTATGTCACAGCCACTTTTTTCCGAAACTATAAGGGCTATACTGTTGAAACTTGGTAAGTAGATGTATTCTGTGAACCGCATTAAGATTTTCACACAAAATTGAAAAAAAAAACAATAAGTTTTGGGGGTTCCCCATACTTAGAACTGAAACTCAAATTTTTTTTTTTCATCAAACCCATTCGATCTATGGATCTGTCATCTATGGATAGGTCTTTAAAATGATATTGAGGTTTCTAATATCATTTTTTTCTAAACTGAATAGTTTGCGCGAGAGACACTTCCAAAGTGGTAAAATGTGTATCGTCCCCCCCCCTGTAACTTCTAAAATAAGAGAATGATAAAACTAAAAAAAAAATATATGATGTACATTACCATGCAAACTTCCACCTGAAATTGGTTTGAACGAGATCTAGTAGTTTTTTTTAATACGTCAAATCGTAAACCGCAATTTACCTTTCATTCAATCAACTCAAATATAAAAAAAATAAAATTAGCAAAAAGCAAGGTCTTACAGCACAAATAAAGGAAAAATTCTAGAAAATAAAAAAAGTTGAAAATTAAAGGTGTCCCCAATAGTCCCCATACATACATAGTTACGCCAATTAATAAAGACCTCTGAGTTGTATGGGTGCTCATACAATTTAGAGGTCTAGCTTAATTGGCACTAACCTCAAATAAGGTAAATAAATAAAATTGTGCATTTCCCGTGATGGATGAACGATGGACGAAGTTTGTGCGAGTCCGGTTTTTTTTTTAAAGTCGGTGGGCTTTATGTTCATTGAAATCTTTACTTTTTGATGGTGTAAAAAAATATACATTACCATAGTAAATGTTCTCAGTAATATTTATCAACCAAATAATATTTAACATATACAATATTTTAAAAAATTATTTATTGCTATTTTATGATAACTTATATACCTGAGTGACCTACGGAAAATTTTAGCCCATCAAAAAGTATTTCATAAAGAAGTGGGGAAGAGGCTACGAGGGTCTGGGCCTTACTACCTGTTATTTCGTAGCAGTTCTTTGCATTTTCTGAGACCTTGGTAATGTAAATATTTTTTTTACACCATCAGAAAGTAGAGATTTCAACGAACAAAAAGTCCACCGACTTTTTAAAAATGTGATATTTTGATATGAGAATATTCGATTGAAAATTAGGGTGCTTTTGCAAACATGCAACATTAAAAAACATTACAGTGTGTTTGGGACATAAAATGGTAAGTTTTCAACAAATTTCGTATATTTTTTTGTAAAAGAAAAATAAAAAACCAAAAACTTGGTTATTTGAATTTTTAACATAAATTTTGAGGTTATAAATGTTGTACTGTGTAGTTTATGCGTACATTCGATGTATCGAATGACATACATCAATATATCATCAAAAGTAACTGATACATTGGTTTGATTCAATGCATCGAACAGTGAACATCGATGTATTTCGAGCAACATAAAGTAAAACATTGTAGACTGTCTGTGGTATGGTTAATATAAAGGCTGGCTTTCACTACCCGATTTAACGGCTGACATGCCCCCGGGCAAAACTGGGGGTGGTGAGTGGGATACACCGCTTATTCAGACGCATTGGGTTACCATTTCGATCGTAAAGGATAATTTTTCGAGGTTGATGCTGTGTTAGTCGCAGAATTCATTTGCTGCGATCGTGTACTGATCGACTGCCTCATTCAAAATGGAGGTCTGAAATGAGAAAATAGGACCCATCCTATTCAGTAAACTACTCAATTGATTTGTCTACCCGATCGGGACCGCAACTGAGCAGGTCTGAATAACCCCGATGATGGCCTTAGAGCTTGTTGTTTTATTAATTACTAGCTTTTCCGTGCGGTTTCACCCGCGTTCCCGGGATAAAATATAGCCTATGTTACTCGGTGAAGATTGTATTTTTCTAACGGTGAAAGAATTTTTTAAATCAGTCCAGTACTTTTTGAGCCAATTCGTTACAAACATACTTACCTACATACAAATCTTTCCTCTTTATTATTATTGAAATGTATCTTTCAGACATCACGGCGTGAGGACCGGTCTTTTTTAAAGGCCACGCACGGGATACAGATCCAACACGTAGAGGCCCCTTTAAAATATGTTAATGTGTTGGGATGTGTACACCTAGCGATACTATCTCCGTCTTCACTATTGAAGAGATACAGGTAAAGTCGACGAATCAAATCAAATCAAATCAACGAATCAAATTAATTATCAATCTAATCGTACTGCCCAGGAACGTGAAGAACGCAATGAACGTGAAAGAAAGAATTCGGTTAAGACAGACCCGTGAAGCGCGACATTCGACTAATAATGGTGCAAGTTTGAATCGAGCTGCTTTCTGTACATGATAATGGAAAAAAAAATTAAAGAATCGACTGTTAGGCGGAACGAAGTTCGCCGGGTCAGCTAGTAAATTAATAAAACTGAGTTATTCATTCCACAAATCCTGTAATTCACTTGGTTACGGGTCCGTTCTAAATCTTTTTGGATATAGCCCCTAGCTACCTTGCCTTGTATTAATTTATCTTATCTTCTTCGTTGCGCTTGGATCATAGGGTGGCATCCGATGCATAAGCCAGTCGTCAATCGGAGCAACCGTGGCATCCGGATTATTTCAACATCCGGGAAGCCACGCCCACCCCAAGACGACCGTCAAATCAGATAGCTAGTATTTTCTTGGCAGATAGATATCTTCGCATCAGAATTCAGTCACATTTTCTAGGTGGCGGCGCGGCAGGCGCACGCGTCCTCTGTGTGTCCGTTCTAAATCTTTTTGGATAAAGCCCTTAGCTTCCTTGCCTTGTATAAATTTATCTTCTTCGTTGCGCTTGGATCATAGGGTGACATCCGATGCATAAGCCAGTCGTCAATCGGAGCGGCCGTGGCAGCCGGATTATTTTAACATCCGGGAAGCCACGCCCACCCCAAGACGACCGTCAAATCAGATAGTTAGTATTTTCTTGGCAGATAGATATCTTCGCATCTGAATTCAGTCGCATTTTATAGGTGGCGGCGCGGCAGGCGCACGCGTCCTGTGTGTACCCCCATACATTCGATTCGTAATAATACTTAAAAGTCAATTTGAACTTTAATACCATAACATAAAGTTTAAGTGTTAGTGGAGAGGTTCCGGGAAGGCAAAACAATTGAGTGACGTTAGTTAGTATCGTATAAATATTAATGTCAATATTTGACATTATTTATACGATTAAATTGTCAATGGTAAAACGTAAATTGTCTGTGGTAAAATGTCACTTGGTGAAATGTAAATGTCTCTTTGCTGTGCATCTATAATATTAATAAATCTAAAAGCCATAAAATTAAAAAAGTGTTGTGTGTTTGTGACTCATTATACTCAATATGCCTCCTATAAGGCGGAGGACAAATTTAGGCAGAAGAACCCGAAATGCAACGAATCAAATTAATTATTAATCTAATCGTACTGCCCAGGAACGTGAAGAACGCAATGAACGTGAAAGAAAGAATTCGGTTAAGACAGACCCGTGAAGCGCGACATTCGATTAATAATGGTGCAAGTTTGAATCGAGCTGCTTTCTGTACATGATAATGGAAAAAAAATTAAAGAATCGACTGTTAGGCGGAACGAAGTTCGCCGGGTCAGCTAGTAAATTAATAAAACTGAGTTATTCATTCCACAAATCCTGTAATTCACGGTCCGTTCTAAATCTTTTAGGATATAGCCCCTAGCTACCTTGCCTTGTATAAATTTATCTTTTCTTCTTCGTTGCGCTTGGATCATAGGGTGGCATCCGATGCATAAGCCAGTCGTCAATCGGAGCAACCGTGGCATCCGGATTATTTCAACATCCGGGAAGCCACGCCCACCCGAAGACGACCGTCAAATCAGATAGTTAGTATTTTCTTGGCAGATAGATATCTTCGCATCTGAATTCAGTCGCATTTTCTAGGTGGCGGCGCCGCAGGCGCACGCGTCCAGTGTGTGCCCGTTCTAAATCTTTTTGGATAAAGCCCTTAGCTAACTTGCCTTGTATAAATTTATCTTCTTCGTTGCGCTTGGATCATAGCGTGGCATCCGATGCATAAGCCAGTCGTCAATCGGAGCAACCGTGGCATCCGGATTATTTCAACATCCGGGAAGCCACGCCCACCCCAAGACGACCGTCAAATCAGATAGTTAGTATTTTCTTGGCAGATATATATCTTCGCATCAGAATTCAGTCACATTTTCTAGGTGGCGGCGCGGCAGGTGCAAGCGTCCTGTGTGTGTGTCCGTTCTAAATCTTTTTGGATAAAGCCCCTAGCTACCTTGCCTTGAATAAATTTATCTTATCTTCTTCGTTGTGCTTGGATCATAGGGTGGCATCGGAGCCATTAAATTGTCAATGGTAAAACGTAAATTGTCTGTGGTAAAATGTCACTTGGTGAAATGTAAATGTCTCTTTGCTGTGCATCTATAATATTAATAAATCTAAAAGCCATAAAATTAAAAAAGTGTTGTGTGTTTGTGACTCATTATACTCAATATGCCTCCTATAAGGCGGAGGACAAATTTAGGCAGAAGAACCCGAAATGCAACGAATCAAATTAATATTAATCTAATCGTACTGCCCAGGAACGTGAAGAACGCAATGAACGTGAAAGAAAGAATTCGGTTAAGACAGACCCGTGAAGCGCGACATTCGATTAATAATGGTGCAAGTTTGAATCGAGCTGCTTTCTGTACATGATAATGGAAAAAAAATTAAAGAATCGACTGTTAGGCGGAACGAAGTTCGCCGGGTCAGCTAGTAAATTAATAAAACTGAGTTATTCATTCCACAAATCCTGTAATTCACCTGGTTACGGGTCCGTTCTAAATCTTTTAGGATATAGCCCCTAGCTACCTTGCCTTGTATAAATTTATCTTTTCTTCTTCGTTGCGCTTGGATCATAGGGTGGCATCCGATGCATAAGCCAGTCGTCAATCGGAGCAACCGTGGCATCCGGATTATTTCAACATCCGGGAAGCCACGCCCACCCGAAGACGACCGTCAAATCAGGTAGTTAGTATTTTCTTGGCAGATAGATATCTTCGCATCTGAATTCAGTCGCATTTTCTAGGTGGCGGCGCCGCAGGCGCACGCGTCCAGTGTGTGCCCGTTCTAAATCTTTTTGGATAAAGCCCTTAGCTAACTTGCCTTGTATAAATTTATCTTCTTCGTTGCGCTTGGATCATAGCGTGGCATCCGATGCATAAGCCAGTCGTCAATCGGAGCAACCGTGGCATCCGGATTATTTCAACATCCGGGAAGCCACGCCCACCCCAAGACGACCGTCAAATCAGATAGTTAGTATTTTCTTGGCTGATATATATCTTCGCATCAGAATTCAGTCACATTTTCTAGGTGGCGGCGCGGCAGGTGCAAGCGTCCTGTGTGTGTGTCCGTTCTAAATCTTTTTGGATAAAGCCCCTAGCTACCTTGCCTTGAATAAATTTATCTTATCTTCTTCGTTGTGCTTGGATCATAGGGTGGCATCGGAGCAACAAAATCGGATGTAAAAAAAAGAGATCTTTTTTTTACATCCGTGTTCACGGGTCTGTCTTAAGGTGACGCCGCGTTAGCTTAAAAATCTGAAATTCAACGTGCTGCGTCCCGCTCCCTAGTATAGCGACCTCTCATAGAAAACCCGCGTAAACGGAACGGGCGTATGCGACAAAATGGTTTTTATTGTTTAATTTAAAAACTACAAATATATTTCATAAAACCTAAGTACAATTTATAGCATCAGTTTCAATTAATATATGTAGAAATTTTGGAACCTCAAAGCGATCCTCAAAGCTGGTAAAATTGGAATCTCTTATTTTAAAGAGGTCTTTTTGATGAATTATTTTGTGTTATAAAAGTTAACCAATCGTGTTATGCAACGTACAAAATAAAGTCAAAGACATGATGAATTCTTACAATAAATTTCAGTTCGTTCGCTTCAGTCATTGTTGAGAAAAATCGGAATTCTTGCAACCAAAATGTTCAAGGCGTCGCCTTAACCGAATTCTTTCTTTCACGTTCATTGCGTTCTTCACGTTCCTGGGCAGTACCATTAGATTGATAATTAATTTGATTCATTGCATTTCAGGGTTCTTCTGCCTAAATTTATCTGCCGCCTTATTTTTTTTATTTATTTAGGTAAACAAACAGATATACAATAAAGAGAACAGTCAATGGCATAGGTAGTAAATAATATAGTTGAATGTATATCCCACAACGTTCACCACTAATAGTTTAAGTTATATATATGTTAATTTGCATTCGAGAAAGTCACATGAAGATATAAGTATAAATTTAAATTTAAGCTATCTAAGTTAAGTAGAAGAAAAAATAAATAAATAAGACTGTAATAAATACGACATTAGATGTAAACAACTGATTGAATACATATAGGATTGAATACACACTCTAAACAAAGTATATTATATTAAAAGGGGAACTTTAGTACACAGTACAGAAAACCAATCCACTGAGGCCCATTACTTCAAGAGCAAGAACAAACAGTATCTGGATAATAATTTGAAATTACTTCAATTTCTATAAAGATTTATCAGAGGAATAAATAGCTTATCCGAGGTTCCAGCAACTGGAAAGAGGTACCTTACAGTAACTACTTATAGTAGGCATATTGAGTATAAATGAGTCACAAACACACAAAACTTTTTAATTTTATAGAAATTTGTGGCTTTTAGATTTAATAATATTATAGATGCACAGCAAAGAGACATTTACATTTATTCATCAAGTGACATTTTACCACAGACAATTTACGTTTTACCATTGACAATTTAATCATATAAATATTGACAAATATTGAGATTAATATTTATACGATACTAACGTCACTCAATTGTTTTGCCTTCCCGAAACCTCTCCACTAACACTTAAAGGGGAATGCCAAGATTTCCTTTAAGACTCGGCCAGGACCAACAAAGATGAATCATATATCATAAAAAGGAAATTAATTATAGAATTTTATAGTATAATTAGTTTTCCATTAGAAGTTCACCAAAAAAAGTTATAGTTCTTGATGACTAAATAATGTTCATGATATAAATGATACATGAAGTAAATAATAAATAAAATGAATTAAATTGATAGCTTGTGGCAGCTTATCTTGCACATGTAATTTATAATAAAAATATATAATACTAGTAACCCGCCCCGGCTTCGCATGGGTAGCAGAGCAGTAAAATAGGCATATATATTATGTCTCCTATTTTTTTCTGTGGCAGTGTTGTATCAGCCTGTTGCGTCGAGTATGTGGGTTCAACAGTCCTCATCATATTTCAGTCATTTTTCACAGAACCTTAATTAATTATACACTTAATTAAACCATCTTCATGAATCACTGCGTTATAGGTACAGGTTCAGTTTCAACAGCCAAGGTAGTCGTGAGTAGTAGCAAAATCGGAATCCAGAAACACAGCAATAAATAGCACAAAACTCAAGAAGGAACATAAATCAAAAACACCTCGTCACTCGCGATAACGCGCGGAAGTAAATAAAATGAGTAAAAAAAAATAGGGATGGGTAAAAAATATCGATACTAATTAGCGATATTTTTTCCCGCGATATATCAATTTTCGATATTTATTTTCAGATATCAAAATCGATATATTTTTAAAGCTCTGCTATCTGCTCATGCGTCACATCATGATTTTGACCAATCCGATTTCTTAAATTTAGAAAATATGCAGTAGGCTGTATGGGTTTAGTTTCTTTGCTGCAAACACAAACAAATATTACTCTCTATGACTTGCTTGTCTATGACAATGACATTGCTTGTTGGTTTGGTTGGTATCACTGCACTGGACTGACTTTATTGTATTTTAGAGTGTTGGTACGACGAACGTTGTTTTTTTGTGTTGTCACGAGTAAACTAAGCGTGGCTCATTGTTATTTTTTTTGTGTGAATTGTATTTATGTTAAACGTCATGTCTGCTGTATGGAAGTTCTTTAAAAAAAGTGGGAACAAAGAACCTGTTTCTTGCAACTTGTGCGGTAAAACGTATAAAGCAGATTAACAGGGGAACACATCAAACAAAGAGTGCTCCTGATGTCAATATCAGACAAATACTGGTTTGAATATGTGTATAATGTTTTTTTATTTTTGTTTCTTTTTTTTATGTCCAGCAATTCGAAAAAAAAAATTTAAATAATAAAACTTATGTTGAAACAGCCAGATGTGTATTTGCTTTAAATTTTCGATAATTTAGGCAATTTTTATAAATAATTGCAAATTGGGCAAAATATATCGATATATCGAAATATCGATATTTCTTGGGTGATATATATCGATGTATTTGAAAAATATCGATAAATTAAATATCGATATTTTTTTTCCATTTGCCCATCCCTAAAAAAACTGTTTGGCAGCAATGACAAGTTTACGTCAAAAGTGTTGCCAGCACTGTAATGATATTATATTAATAACCTATTGTAAACGTTATCGATAATCGAATGAATTAACGTTATTGATAATCGAATGAATTGTTTTTTATTGCGTTATTTTACAAAAATAAAAGGAGAATAATACCATAGCTATTTTATTATTAAATAGATTTACGAGTAACGACAAATCTAAATAATAAGTTAACGTGCGTAGCTTCAAAATGATAATTGCAATCGATTTGCGGGTTTATCGTTTTGCCAATTTATTATCGAAAGGATTTTATTTTTAGTATTGGCAACATTTCTAATGTGATTTTATAGGTAGGGAATGTGTTGATAAATTAAATTACTATTAATTAATGACTTTTTGACGGTGAACTGCTACAGATTTTATTTCTATGGTATAATTCTTACTATTTTTTTATATGAATTATTAATATTGCAAAATGTCTGAAAAAATAGGTAATAATTCTATGACGTGCTCAAAATAAAATCTTTTTCTTTCTTTCTATGCGAAATAGCCATTCATTGTAAATGTAAGTCCAAATAAAAACTAAGAAAACTCAGCTCAGCTGTCAAATCGGATAGTCAATGCTAACCTTAAGGTGACGCCGCGTTAAGCTTAAAAATCTGAAATTCAACGTGCTGCGTCCCGCTCCCTACTATAGCGACCTCTCATAGAAAACCCGCGTAAATGGAACTGGCGTATGCGACAAAATGGTTTTTATTGTTTAATTTAAAAACTACAAATATATTTCATAAAACCTAAGTACAATTTATAGTATCAGTTTCAATTATTACATGTAAAAATTTTGGAACCTCAAATCGATCCTCAATGTCGGTAAAATTGGAATCTCTTATTTTAAAGAGTTATTTTTGATGAATTATTTTGTGCTATAAAAGTTAACCAACCGTGTTATGCAACGTACAAAATAAAGTCAAAGACATGATGAATTCTTACAATAAATTTCAGTACGTTCGCTGCAGTCATTGTTGAGAAAAATCGGAATCCTTGCAACCAAAATGTTCAAGGCGTCGCCTTAAATAATGTTATTATTTATTTGACGTAGCGTTGTTGACGAATAGGGCATTACACCCATTTTCGAAAAGTGTCTCAATTCGTTCTTAAGGTGCTAATGAGCCACTTTTTTATATTTTACATTTTCAATTTTTGCGCGTAGTTTGATGAAAACGCTGGACGCTATGTTACTCTACGGTCATGACGTTATTTGGTCTCTTGTAAGTAAATAAATGCGCTGATATTGGTCTCAATTGCACTTATAAAATTTTATAAATTAAAAATGAGCTATTATCCTTTTTATTAGTGTGCTGTACCTGAATGCATGAATACTAGTGTAAAAATAATAATAACAATACTTCAGTTGACACTTTTTTGTTTACATACAGCACCGTATGACGTCATTATAATGGCGGCTACTGTTTCGCTTGTTTAGAAACAGATTAAAAAATCAGAAAACTTTGAAATGAATTTTAAAATTAATTAAGTTATTTTATGAACTACTAGCTCTTCATCCGCGTTCCCGGGATAAAATATAGCCTATGTTATTCGGTGAAGATGTAGCTTTCCAACGGTGAAAGAATTTTTAAAATCGGTCCAGTACTTTTTGAGCCAATTCGTTACGAACATACTTACACACAAATCTTTATCTATTATTAAGTATATATTTTTTTTTGAAAATCAAGTGAGTTTATATTCCTTAAATTATATCTACATTGTTATAATAAAATAAAAAAAACTAATTACCTACACATTATTAAGTATAGATATAGAAAACTAACATTTTCCGACTGCTATTTCCTAAGCTATCTAAATTGTACATTTTTAGATTTTTTGTCATATAGAGTAAAATACCCTATTGTAAATCCATCGATAGTTGGCCATACTAAACATGTACCCTATTGATATTCACTAGGCCTTTCGATGCGCGATGGTATCAGGTGCTAATAGTGGCTTATCTATCAATATTTCGATACCATCGATAGTATTATATCCTTAGACGAAATTATAATTTTTCATCCAAGATTGTTACTCATAATGTAAAAAAATGATACTATCGTCAATAGTATAACCACATACCATGGTGTCGATAGTGGAATTGTATTGTTTTCTTCACATAAATATAGGCAACACTAAATTAAACGTCAATGTCAAATGATGACAATTTCATAATATTTTCTTTCAATGCTGATAAAAATGAGCAAATTTGAAAAAAAAATCACTTTCAATTTATAGAATAAAATCAGATATTCATTTGTGGAAATAAAGTAGCTTTGTGCCAACATATAATATTTGGAACTTAATTTCCTTACATTTGAAGAAGGAGTCATGGCGAACAATAAAGATCGCGACGAACCAGTCGTTTTAGCTCATCAATGCTATCAAAAAAAAGATTTTACTTCAGCATTGCAACATTTAAACGAATTGGAAATTCTGGTTGGAAGCAATAATAAACGAGTGCAACATAACAAAGCAGTGGTTGAATTTATGACCAGTGACCTTAAAAATGTGGATAAATTTAAAAAAGCAATTGTCCAAGTCGCCGGTGTTACATTTCCTGAGATAGATATAAAAGATTTAAGTTCTCCCTTCTTGCTTTACAATTATGCCGTAATACTGTATCATTCTCGTTATTATTACCAATGCACAGTCATTTTGGAGAAATTACTGAACAATAAAAGTATTAAAGAGCATAAACTTCATCAACAAGCAGTTCTACTTTTGTTGGAAGCTACATTGTGTAGACGAACATACAACAAGACATTAGATGTTGCAAAGACTCATGGAGACCCTTTGAAAGCTAACAGTGATGTGAGCGAGTTATATGAGAGGCTTACCACTAGAGCACAGTTATTATTAGGACAGAAGATAAAATTAAACCTGAAACCAGATTCAATTGAAAATGTATTTATTATAGCACAACAACAATATCTTGATGGTGATGTGAAGGAAGCAGCAAATACATTAGGTCAATACAAAACCCTGAAATATGATTATGATTTAAAAACCCAAGGTGAAGATATATGGGCGGCTATTAACAATAATCTTGGTGTAATATATCTGTCTATAAAAAAACCATTTCTTGCATCGAAATACTTCCAACATGCTGTCAAAGAACACTTCAAGGCTATGGAAAGTGAAGATAGTGATCAATTAATAGCTTGTAGAGATAGGTCACTGTATGTATACAATCTGGGCTTAGCTTTACTTGGAGCAAATAACTCTGAGGGAGCATTTGAGTGCCTTGTTGAAGCTGCCCGTCACTACCCAAACAATCCTCGTATTTGGTTACATTTAGCAGAATGTTGTGTGAAGAAGTGTTGCAGTGATGAAGCACAACAATATACTGTTAAGAAACTGGGTAATGGTCCTCACACTAGAATCTTATTGGCAAAAGAAAATAAGGAGAAATATTCAACATCTGGAGAATCATTTGCAATACCATCCCTCTCCTTGGAGTTTGCAGCACTGTGTTTGAGGAATGCTGTCACTCTTCTTCCAAATCAAGAAATTCCTGCTGATGTCACTGCTCCTTTGATTCAGGCACCACCAGGTCCTCCAATTAACTGGAAACAGAGATGTGAACTGAAAAACTCAACATTTGTTCTTCAGAGCTATGTACTCCTACATTTGCAAGACCCACTATCAGCTCTTATGAGTGCTAATGATTTGCTTAGTCAGACAGATGCATCAAGCAGTCACAAAGCATGGGCACACATTTATGCCGCTGAAGCTCTTATTAACCTTGATAGAATAACAGATGCAGTAGAACATTTACATCCTCCAATGATTCATGATCTAGTATCAGTTCTGCCATATCAGATGCGGGATATGATAGCCGTGTCAGTATGGGCTAAGGCAGCGGTATGTCATATATTGAGGGGGGATCTAGTTACTGCTAGGAAGATACTCCTACAAATTAATTCACCCCGGGTTTTACCCCTTCAAATGTATCTGGAAATTTGTACAGGCAATATAGAAAATTGCCATACTATTCTAAGGAAACTTCGTTTTTCTAATAATTCACAATAAATATTTAATTAGTAAACAACATGATCTTTTTAAAATTAAATACCAATTTTCTTTTCCTTTATTTGTTTTTAGAACTGAGCATGCATCAATACATCATTATTAATAAAATAATAATTAAATAAATATCAAAATTCAAGTAATCTACATTCTCGTTTTGCTGTTTCTTGTTTAAAATAAAATTAACATATTCAGTTTCAATATTATACCACAACTATTTGGTAGTACAGTCACGTACAACATTCTATCAGAATAATATTTTTTATCTATAATTTTGATAAATAGTATTATTCTGTTAGCATGATAAACTAGAAAATAAGTACATTGCACTTGAGAGCCAGTTGCCTTCTAGGCATAATAAAGGTCAGCAATACATTGGCAACCTACTGGTATTGTTTTGCTAATGTCTATAAGGGACCTTAGCTACTTACCATCAAGTGAACCGCCCGCCAGCTTATCAGCTCTCTAACATGTCATTTGATTAATTAGGACGACTTTTTACATATTAAAATTTTCTTGTTTCGCCCGCGGTCCTCTAGTTACATATAAATAACATAGGTAAGCACTAACAATGGAATTTTGAATTCATCCCCTAATTTTCAGAAATTCTTTCTTAGTGCTCACCTACTTTAGGTTACACCCAGGTGGGACAGATCTATTATAACTAACTACCTGTGGACGGAACGGAAGACCGATATTTCCGAAATTGACAGATTGTCCCCCTTATTCTGACTCTGCTATGTTGTGGTCCCGATTCGGTAGACGAACCGATTGAGTAGTCTACTGAATAGGATGGCTCCTATTTTCTCATTTCAGACTTCCATATGGAATGAGGCAGTCGATTGGTACACGATCGCGGCAAATGAATTTTGACCCGTGTGCAATGCAATCACCGGCCGTATTAGAGGTGTAAATATACTGAAAAGTAAAAGTAAGATAAAAGTCACATGAAATTAGAGAATAGTAGTTTTCTCCAATACCAAGATAGATCGACGCCAGGCCATGGATCTAGAAAAAAAGGCGGACAGATGGCCGCTAAGAAACTATTGAAGCACCAAAATGGCGGCGACGTAACTGTGTGTGTGTGTGCCGTGTGGTTCGGAGCCAGGGGCTGGAAAGTCCCATACTTGACGCCTAATCAATTTCAACAAGCACTATCTCGTATAAGTGCTCCATAACAATCGGCATTGTAGTTCCACCTTTACTCAAGAGATGTCACTATTTTAAAGCCTATAAGGCCATTTAAGAACAGAAAATTCGTCCATTCCTAAGTAGCGCATTCCGATTACGGAATGCGCTGGGCTCGAGCCCAGCCAAAGCTATTCTGTTAAGGAATTTTAGTTGTTCATATCGCACCTTCGGCGCAACAAAGTCATAACAGCTCATTTTGTAATTTTACAGGAGCGAACTTTTACGATTTTTTTCCATATTACTGAATTACTATCTGTAGTAGATTAACAATATTTATACTATTAGTGGTTTATAGTTTTAGCTACAATGTCACGTAAAATACTTATATTAAATTATTACAAGATTACTAATAAAAGGCATAACAAAAAAATGTGTCATGAATTGTGACTTTATTGCACCAGGATTTATTTTGTTTAGTGACTTATGCATTATTATTAAAGATAAGGTTAAAAATGAAATAATGTTTAGTAAGCTAATATATATCCTTTATATTTTTATCAAAAAATCAACTACAAATAAAAAGGTAACAATAAACAATTAAAATCTTATATACTACAAAACAATATGACATTATAACATAGTTTTAGCACAGTCTATGTTTACGCTGTAGTTTTAGTTTGAATCAAATTCTAACTTACTCAGTCTTATATGCTTAGGAACTTATGAAAAGCTAAGGAGCTTAAGAAGTAGGTAATGAGTCTTATAAATGGTTTTATCATAATATTCAGTCTTTCTTCTTCTCTGTCGGTATCACTCTTGACAGAGTGGTCGTGGTCACCACTTCAGGTGGTGGCAAGCTTCACAACACGCCGCCACTCTTCTCTGATGGCCGCCTCTTCGTGCATTCAAGTAGTGATGATGAGCCATTTACTGCCGCTTTTATCTGGTCAGTCCACCTTATAGGCGATCTTCCTCGTGGCCTGGTACCTTCAACCTTTCCCTGGACCACAAGTCGCTCAATACTCAGTCTAACAAACAATATAATACTTTTAAAAAGTGCTAAAAAATACAAGAGGATATTCTGTTAATCTGGAAATTCGTAAAAGTCTATTATTTGGCGAAAAGTAAGTTATTGTTAGACTTCAAGTTCAAAAATTTGGTTCTCAATTTACTTTATGATATTATGTGATTAGTGTACTTATACATGTTACGTTTCTAATGCCTAATGTCTGTTTATTTTAAAACTACAAAGTTTAGATTTTGATTCTAGCATTGATATGCAAGAAATTTTAATGATATTGTGCAATTACCGTCTGTTCCTGTGATTCTTAAATACATTGCATTGGTTACATTATTATTAAAAATTCCATTAAAAGTGTTCCCGAAATGACTTATGACTCAGGCATTATTCTTGTTAGAATTTCTAAAATATATTTTTTTGTGCATACCTCTTCACATGAAAGATTAATGACAAATGACACAACAGACTCCTCTAGTTAGTTTTCTTCTAAAGGAAACTTAATTTCTCAGATATTTGAAAACCTAAAATGCTCACCTCTCTGATTCTGACCCATATCACCACTCTAAATCATAAAAATTTCATTAATTGCACTCAAAACAAATATTGTTTTTCGGCTTTGTAGTTCCAATAGCGTAGTTGAATATAAAATTGTAAATATTTGTTGTAAATATAAAATTAAATATTATTGGATCTACAAAGGCAATTTTTTATTTTGGACTTGGTAGTTCCAATTAGTTTAGTTAAGGATAATAATGTTGGATCAACAAAAACGGTTTTATAACCAATGTCTTTGTTGCTCCAAAATATTTGTAATTTACAAAAAAGAATTGAAGTCTTGAATATAGATGCGTTTTTGTAGCTCCAATAAGTGTGAATAAAAAAGGACATAAATACCTTTGTGTGGATGTAGCTCTAATATACGTCAAACTCTCGCGGGAGCGGGGGCACTACTAGCCAATCAGACTTTGTCGGCCCACAACTCACGGAAAAAACATCAATAACCACAAAGGCACTTGCGCCATCTAGTAGGATTTTGCATTACTTCCGCGGGTGTCTTTGTTTCCCCAAACGAAGGCATGGTTCATAGACAATTTGGCATACTTAAACCAATTTTGCAGTTTTGGCTATTAGTGACTTTGTTGCACCGAAGGTGCGATAATTTATGTACATACCTGGCTAGGGGCACAAAAACATGGTAGCGTTCATTGACAATCAATTGACAGAACTCATGTATGACTGTGTGTATGACATCGAAAAAGCGCGAGAGGGCTGTCTATTGCCGTTATATTACTATACTCTTTGTTCGGAGCGTAATGGCGGCGGGCGGCCGGCTTAGTGTGGTGTGAATGTGTGCGTGCCGGACGTGTATGCATTTAGGCTGGGAATACACGTCAGATTTTTTCATCCGATAGTCTGCGTTGGAGACATTACTTTGTTTGAACATACAAAACACGTCCGATTCAATAGTCGGATGGAATGGTATTGAATGTTCGCCGGCTTCCGATAGTCGGATCCGACTATCAGATGAAAAAATCTGATGTATATTCCCGGCTTTAAGCGAGCTGGCTTACTGTGGGTGCTTCAGTAATTGTTTTATGAGGTGGCGTCCACCTTTTTTTCTAGCTCCATGATCGAGGCCTAAAACACATGCCCGTTGGTTAAAAAATTCAATATAGGAAGTTAAAAACCATACAAGTATTTTATTTTAATAATAAATTAAGTATTTTGCTTAGTTATTTAAAAAAACTTCAAAACGAAAAATTATTTAGTATTTAAATATAGGTATTTAGTAAATACCTATATTTTATAATAGCATAAATTGATATATGATAAAATCGTACCGTACCTTTTTTCGTAGCGTTTTGGTAAGATTGACGAACTTTTTAGGAATCTCATATTAGCAACACTGATTACTACTATTCTAGGACGCCACCACTGAAGTGCGATAGGTCCACCTATCCAAGAAAAAATAAGATCCATTTTCATTAATTCCATTAACATTTGTGTGCATGAACATGTCTGTTTGTCCTATGTCTGGGTGTAATTATTTATATATGTATGTATTTACAAAAGAAAAGTAGTATATGTAGTATATCAGTTATCTGGCTTCCATAGTACAAGCTCTGCTTGCTTAGTTTGGGGTCAGATGGCCGTGTGTGAGGAATAATGTCCCAGAATATTTATTTATTTAAATCTATTCAATTCAATTTATTTTATATTTTAAGTCCGCGTAACGGTGGAAGAAGGTCCCCTGGACCCACCACCTTTCTGTTCCAGCCAAAAAAAAAAATATATTCATTCATTCATTCAATCTCAACTCAACAACTTCCCTTAGTCAGTGTACCTAACCTACCTATTCATTTTATATTATATTCTCTTTGAATTCAATTCAACAAACAAGTAAAGGATACAGTAATCTGTGGTAAAGAGCCTTAGCGCAGAGCCAAAGAGGATTAAATCGTTTTAGCTCTGCGTAAAACGTAGTGGTTATATTCTCTTTGAATACTCTCTACCGAGAGGCAGAGCTTGATGAAAGTAAAGAGAACCTATTGTATTACGTTTGTATTGTAGTATAGGGAATAAATAATAGTCTACCTTGCAACTCAATGCCATAGAAAATAATGACGATATTATTATGGCGATAACGTAATTTTATAAATCACTTATGTACATACACCTATTTGTATTATTTATTTGAAAATTTGAGTGAAACAATCAATGTCTCGCAAGTCAATATTCTTGCTCGCCGCAGCAGTGATTTTCTTATATTTCTCAATAATACTATTTATGTTGAGTCCTCTACATGGAGCGAAGACAACATTCTATGGGCATAATTATATGAATAATTTTGCGTTCCGCCAAGTACCTAGCGTGAACTGGTGTAGTGAGCTGCGCTGGCGTTCGCCTCCGTCGCCAAACGTGGTAGCTCTCGTGTCCTACCCGGGCAGCGGGAATACTTGGTTGAGATATCTCTTACAACAAGTTACAGGTAAATATAACACAGAAAAAGGAGTAAATTGTGTAGGTAAAAGATATGGTACATGGTTGTAGAGTACTTTACAGTTCCTACCCGTCTGGCTAGGTACTCTCAAGTTGAAAATCTATTGCCAAGACGCCAGTGTGCACTGCTATCTGCCCTAGGTAGTGTCCTCCTAGGCCTTGTGTGCCAAGTGTGTGCCTAGGCCTTTATGGAGTATACATTGTTATAACTCAATTTTGTAACAAAAATAATTCACATGTTACATTCCCAATTACAGGCATAGTTACAGGCTCAATCTACATGGATTTTGGTCTTCGAGTTCATGGTTTTCCAGCTGAGAATATAACAGATGGCTCAGTTCTTGTTGTGAAGACCCATGAAGCACCCCCACTTGAACCAGACAAGTTCAAGTCCGCTATATTATTAATACGGAACCCTAGAGATGCAATATTGGTAAGAAACATGAATAAAGTTTTTCCTGTTGTGTACAATTTTAGTTTTCAATTTATTTTAATTGCTTTTTATGTTACTACATTTTCAGTTTCACTATGCAGCTGAACAAAAGCGGTGTTACTTTTTTTAACAAATTATGTTTGTGCTTTCATTTAACACATACCAAACTTGTAACTATGGCATGCACATTTGCCATCTCATGTATATCATGATTTAATGGTAAATATTTTTATTTCTTTCTTTAATTATTTTGTTTAAGCTTTTAATTATATATTTTTAATAACAAAACATTTAAATCATATATTTTTGTGTGATAAAAAAAAAATGTTTAGTTTACCTTACTATTCTTGTCTGCTCTAAAATGTAGCATTTGTTCTAATTCAATACAATGGCATCATGTTCAGGATCTAATCACAGTAGAAAAACTGGCCAAGTGTGAGTCGGACTCGCACACGAAGGGTTCCGTACCATTATCTATAAAAACGGCAAATAAATCGCTTTTGTTGTATGGGAGCCCCACTTAATTTTTTTTTTTTTTTAGTATTTGTTATAGCGGCAACAGAAATACATAATTAGCTATTGCGGTTCTTGAGATAAAGCCTGGTGACAGACAGACGGATGGACAGACAGCGAAGTAGTAATAGGGTCCCGTTTTTACCCTTTGGGTATGGAACCCTAAAAATGGAGTATCTTACTTTTTCATCAGAAATTACAGGAGCAAAATCATCCACATATTATCTTTTGTTTACTTATTGTAAACTCATACAATACCTATATTATAATATAATAATTTTCATAACATATGATTATTAGCTTTCGCCCCACGGTTTCACCCACTTTCCCCAGAGATCATATGTTTCCCCAAGATAAAAAGTAGCCTATGTTCTTCTCCATCAATAGCATAGGCTATCTGCATACCAAATTTCATCGCGAACGGTTCAGCGGTTTAAGCGTGAAAAGGTAACAAACAAAAAAACAAACAAACTCACTTTCGCATTTATAATATTAGTTAGAATATATAGTTAGGATTAGGATTTGCCTTTTATTAGATAAAATTAGCTTTTTGACACAATCAATATAGGTATATGTTGCAGATGGATTTTCAAATCCACTGTTTTACAAAACGTCTAATTGTGACCCTGCTGTATTGATAAATGCAAAACATGTATTCAATTCTGCGTATTTAAATTCAGTAATTATAAAAAAAAAACGCTAAACGTTCAGATGTTTATATAACGGTGCAAACAGGTAATTAAGCCATCCAACTGTGACATATATATACATATTAGTTGGGACTAATAGATTGTGATAATTGTAATCCTAACAATTATCATTAATTTACATTGCAGGCTGATTTTAATAGATTACATAAAGGTCACATAGGAACTGCACCTAAGTCAGCTTTCAAGAGAAAATCACATGAACAGAAGAAGTCAGGTTGGTAACAGATCCATCTTGTGGCTGGACATTGATAATTTCTCAAATTCATTATTTACTATATACTTATTGTAAATATTGTACAAATCAGTCTAAGTGGACGCGCACCTAGACGAGCCGCAGGAGCCGTAAGTACCGCAGTCAGCGCATTTTATAAATCTTTATATGAAATAGTATGCATCTACGCGCACCTATTCGCGCTGTACGACTTACATTTCAGAAAAATGCTGTAGGTATACGGATTCTACCAGCAGCGCCCGCGGATGTCGTCATAAAATTCGGCGTGTTTTAAAGGGCGTCACACACGGTGAAGGAAGATACTATAATATTTTATCTTAAGATATATGAGACAGCGCTATACCAGTGAAAGAGAAGGAAAGTGAAGGTAGGTTAGGTAGGTCGTTGCTTGTCTTTTCATAGTATAATGCTGTCTCATGATCTTAAGATAAAATATTATAGTATTTTCGCCGTGTGTGATGCCCTTAATGCTTACGGCGTTTGCAATGCGTTGCGGGCAAGTGGCGCGGAAACAGTACCCCGAGTGTAAACAATTGACGTTAGAAAACGCTTACTATCACGTTAGCGTTTACGACATTTTTCTATAGGAATCGGCACAGCGCCTCTCGCGGAATACTCATGGAACTAATTTCTTCCATAATTTTTTTTAGTAAACGCAAACGTGATAGTAAGCGTTTATTTAAGTAAATTCTTTACACCCAGGGTACAGAAATACTGTTAAAATATTGACTATAAAGTGTAAGACTATTAAAAATATTATGTACATGTTTTTGTTTTTTTTTGACGTGTAATTAATTATTTTTTATTGGTAATGCAATTCTTATAATATTGATGATATAATTTATTAGTATTTAAGTTTTAACATGATAATTATAGTAAAATAAGCTTGTAACTCTAAAAAAATATTTTCTTCTGCATAACTGTACCACATGTTTTTGTAAATAAATTATTCTTTCTTTATCTTAAAAATAATGGATGTGATTCGGCGCGTATGATGCGGATAGGTGCACAGGACCATCCGAAAATGCGACGACTGCGGCGCGTACGGCTCCTGCGGCGCGTCTATCTAGGTGCGCGTCCACCTTTAGAACACACCACACTAGATAGTAAGGTATTTTACAAATAACTTTATCCATTTTACAATGTGCCTTTATGAGTTGGGTTTACTTGCACAGATTGGGCGAGCTATGTATCAACACAACTATCAGTGTGGGAGTCCCTCCACCATGTGTGGCTGACAAAATTTCCTGGATCCGTGTACACCGTGTTCTATGAAGTCCTGGTACAAGATACCAAGAGTACACTGGAAGGGATATTGAATTTCTTGAATTATACTGTATCTGAGGTGAGTAATTAAATAATTTCGAATACTAAAATAGTGTAAAAATATGTATTATTTATTTAATAAAATATAGCAATAAAATGTTTTCGGCCAAGGGAAGTTTGTTGTATAGTTTTTCAGCAAAATGATAGGAAGTTTGTTAACCTGTTGAATTTTTTTAATGGTATACTGGGTGATTTTGTTATCACTGGCAATACTTGCAAGGGTGGAAGTACTCATCAAAATGAACAACTTTTATAATGGGACTAACTGTGAAATCATGAAAAAATTATCAGCTGTTCCATACAAAAGTTCAATACCTACTCGACCAAAATGTATGAAGCAACCGTATTATTTTACGCGATATCAGAGTTAGCCCTATAATAAAAGTTGTTCACATTGATGAGTACTTCCACCCCTGCAAGTATTGCCAGTGATAACAAAATCACCCAGTATATGTATAGGTAAGCACGCAAAGAAATACTTATCGAAATGTGAAAAATGTGTAGGCTTGATAAAAATTTAAGTGTATTTAACATTTTGTATCAGGCTGACATGAACTGCGCATTGATAAATAAAGAAGGCATCTACAGACGCAAGAAAAAGCACCAAGACTTCGATCCCTTCACAGCTGACATGTACAAAGCACTGGATAGTGTAAGAAACCGGGTACTTAACACAGTTTTGGAATATCGTAAGAAACATAATATGACTGAAAGGAGACGCTAACTATTTACTATGACTATGTGGCTCCACATAGGTATCTGTCTGACATACTGTCCATTTGTAGAAGTACTACAAAAGTCAGTATGGATTACCCATTGTGTGGTTCATCTTTTTAAGCCTAAGGAATACCTACCCCTAGTTATGGCCTAAATTGAGCTGTAATATAAGTAAATGTACAAGTACCAGGTACTCTATTAAACGAATTATAAATTGAGTATTCTCCCCCTAAGACATTCACTAAGTTAGATAACATTTATCTAATAATGGTTCGTTAAATATAGGTGTTACCGTCAACTATTATTTATCCAATTTCAAATTCACCGCTTCAATATTCTGACATTAGAGTTATGTCAATCCGCTTCCTTTAAAAATAATTACTTCGCATCCGGCATCTTCCGCTCTCTTTCCCTCGCGCATCATGTCACATGGGACTGTGACGCCATCTCGCTCGCAAGACGGAATTGTCGGACCCGCGACGTTCGACGAAGAGAAAGAAGGCAGTTGAAGAAATTTATTTGTGGTACCTACACTATGCGAATTTGTGTGTGCTTTAAAAATTTATTAAAAAGTATTATACGTGGCCGCGTAAGTTAAATAAATAAAAGAACTATGTGAAAAACTGTGGTGAAACGTTATCAAAGAAGCAGCAGGTCTCCACATCGTATAACTACTGGATGAGGAGGTAAGGTTGGTGTGCGTTCATCGTCCCGCCATATTTTGCCGGTTGCTTTTTACTTAATCCCAAAAAATACAGTCCACTATTTTCTTATTTACATCTTTTTCCGCTCCAATAGGTAATTCAGTATAGTACTGTACTATCATACAAATAACCAAAGGATGTTTATTATGTTAGTCTTCTAAATTCAAATTGTGCAATTTCCTAGCGCCATTTTCATAGTGTTCTTGTCCTGATCGACCAATCGCTGGGCCTCATTTTTTAATATTAGAATTTTCGGGCCAATGGGTAGGCTGAATGCGGAGTGCATTGCAACACAAAGACGAAAAAAATCATACGTATCGTGCATTGCATTACCGCGTAAACCGCGTTTTTGAAAAACCGAATAGTATATACGTAATTTGAATTAAATACATTTAAAATTATTGAAAACTACACAAAATTAGATTCTCTGACTATTAAGTAAGTGATTTCAGTTTTCTATGCACGGTTTGTCAATTTCGGTCAAACGTACTGCCAGGATTTGGCATTGGAATTCGTTGAACCACGGACTCTAAATGTGAGTACCTAAACTACGTCCCATTTCTATCTGCCGAGTTAGTTTAGTGTTGCTCATTGCACGAACTGTATATCGAACATTAGTATTTTATCGCTCAAAGAAACTGTTTAGAGTTAGGTTAAAAATAATAGTTCTAGTCTGAAAAAATATTTGTTTGTTTTTTCTTTGCCTCATTAGAATGAATACCGAAAACGCCCTGTTTCGCTGTAACAACTTGTGACCAACGACCAACCCTGAAATCGTGAAAAAAAAACAAACTATATTTTGATTTATGCAAGGTTGATCTGTTGCATGAAAAGTTGTTCATATTGATAAATACTTCCAGCTCCTAAAGCACTGCCCCGGTGAGTTACAAATAATTCTGTATAATATCCAGTAGCAGTATCTTTAATTTGGGCATAATTACAGTAATACTCACACTTACATCGCTACCCCGTTTTACGCGGTTTTTCTTTTTGATCACCGCGCGCATCGGCGTGTTCGGTTTACGACAAGTTCCAACGTGTTCCGTTGAACCACGATTTAAGCGAATAGGGTATATGCCTGTATTCAAAATAAATTATCCAACACTAACCAATGTATAAAACATCTAAAAAAAAAGGGAACCCACGATTATTTTATCAAATTTATCATTTTTATGATTTTTAATGACCAATGTAACCATAAAAAGTAAAACTTTTGATACTATCTAATTATGACGTCACATGCTTGTATTTAATTAATTAATACAAAACTCCATATAAACATATCGTTTTGACATTTCATAAAAAGTTACTGATTTGAATGTCAGTCAACATCCCAATTCGACTTACTCTGCTATCTTTTGGTCCCACCTATCGCGTAAGTCCGGGGTAATACTATATAGTATTTTTTTACACCCATAAATATAAAGAGTTAATACCCGTATACAAATAACTCAGTTTTCTTTGGTCGGTCGTCGCCTCGCCATTGATGCTAGTTGTAAGATTTGTAGGACTTTTCTAAAGAGGAGTGTGCCACAAAACTAGTTTTCCGCCTTTACTATATTTAATTTGTTTTCTTTAGATAGGCTCGTGTTTGACAACATCTCACTTTGGTAGCTGATTGTGATAGGTGGTTCTGGTTACCCCACCAGATATACTATACTGGCAATACTTGCAGGGGTGGAAATAATCATCAATATGAACAACTTTCACTATGGGACCTACTCTGATATCGCGTATAATAAAACAGTTGCTTCATACATTTTGGTCGTGTAGGTATTGAACTTTTGTATGAAGCATCGTTTTATTTTTACACGATATGAGAGTTGGTCCCATAGTGAAAATTGTTCATATTGATGAGTATGTTGCGTTAAATTTAGAATGATTAGAAAATCTCTAATACGTACAAATTCACGATAGCTACCTACTTGCATTAAAAATAATTGAAATACGTACTTATTTTTTAATAATATAGTTGAATTAATAAATTATTTTGAGGCCTAGTTAAACTATTATATTTTTTAAATCTGTTAACATTTAGTCAAAATGTAGGTAATTTGATATATTTTCATCTGTTATTGTGTTTTGTAGGAGATTGTTAGTATTTGTATTGTAATTTAAAATAATTTGTTGTGAATAAATGTAGTTTAGTGATATTATAGCCTAAGAAAAAAAACTATTTCTCTGAATAGGAACAATTATATTCAACGAAAGTATGCCCAATGTTCAAAAAATGCCTAATATACTTGCACCAGGTTAAATATGCACTGCATTTAAGAAATTCCATATTTAAGTACAATTGATTTGTTTAACATTTGCATTTTATTCGGAATCATTCCAGTCAATAAAAAGTATATTTGTAAAATAAACTAAAAAATATATTTTTTACACATGTCTTAAGGCTCCAGTCTCCCTAAAATCAGTGTTCTTGCGGAATTTATCAGAAAAGAAATATTGTTTTTTAGTCATCAGAAAAGCAATAAATAAAATATATTTTATGTTATTTTAAAGTGTGAGATTTGAAGTTTCTAATGCATATTTTTTTTTTAATTTGACGCCACTTTTATTAGCTTTGTGAGGCTTTAAACATACCTCTATTTACGTTCCACGCGTAGAGGGTCTCATTCATGCACACGCCACGAAAAAAATATAACAAAAACAAGAAATGTATTCAGATTACATTTGTCGGCAAATCCTCTACAATAATCTTATCTAGTTACTTTTTTCAAAATTGTTGTAAAAAATATATGCATTCAAAAAATCATTTGAAATAAATTTACCGAAACTAAACAAATAAAACATAAAACGCATCAAAATTCCATTCAATTCCGCCGTTCGTTGTGTTATATGTTTAGTTTCAGTAAATTTATTTCAAATGATTTTTTGATTGCATATATTTTTTATTCGACAGATAAGTAGTTGCTTTCGGAGTGGTTAAAGTGTGATTTCTCTAAACTATTACTTTGTAATAGAAAAAAATATATGTTGCAAGGGTCAAATTCAGAAATTTATAACTTTTTAAAGCAGTTTAAATAAGAAATTGAGACGATTTTGAAAAAAAGTAACTTGATAAGATTATTGTAGAGGATTTGCCGACAAATGTAATCTGAATACATTTCTTGTTTTTGTTATATTTTTTTCGTGGCGTGTGCATGAATGAGACCCTCTACGCGTGGAACGTAACTAGAGCTATGTTTAAAGCCTCACAAAGCTAATAAAAGTGGCGTCAAATTAAAAAATAAAATATGTATTGGAAACTTCAAATCTCACACTTTAAAATAACGTAAATCATTTTTCATTTATTGCATTTCTGATGACTAGAAAAAAATGTTTCTTTTCTAATAAATTCCGCAAGAACACTGATTTTAGGAGCTCCGTCAAGCTAGCATGGCAAATTCAGCAAAATTGAAAAAAAAAAATACCTGAATTTGTAGCTAATTAGTTGCTAATTAGTTGCCAAAAAACCGATTTTGTTGCTCTTGCCGATTTCGAAAAATCGTTATCAATGCTAGCTTGACAATAAGGTGACATGAATAATTGCCTGGAATGAGAAGCAGAATAAACCGAATCAATACAAATTTGTTGCTAATTAGTTGCTGTACCGCACTAAATTTAATTAAAAAAAATTTTTTTTTTTAAATTCAAATTTAATAAAAAAAAATTTTTTTTTTTTTAAATTCAAATTTTCTTCTGCATTGCTTGCTTGAATGTCAATTTAATCAACGATTAAATCAGCGACTCAACAAGAGACAGCAACTAAATCAACTCATCGAAAATCGGGTGTCTTGTTGAGCGGTTGCTGACAAATCGGCCATGCTTGCTTGAATGTCGATTTTCCTTGTGAAAATCAGTAGAATAAATTTGTTGCTCAACGTAGCATGGTTTATTGACACCTGGAGAGTCAGCAACTAAATAGACACCTGACGATCGGGTGTCTTGTTGACCGGTTGCTGACAAATCGGCCATGCTTGCTTGAATGTCAATTTTTTCACCCATTAAATGGAAAATAAATTTGTTGCTCAACGTAGCATGGTTTATTGTCACCTGGAGAGTCAGCAACTAAATAGACACCTGACGATCGGGTGTCTTGTTGACCGGTTGCTGACAAACAAATGTCAAGAACAAGAAGAAGATTTAATCGTTGAAAAAATTGACATTGAAGCAAGCAATGCAGAAGAAAATTTGAATTAAAAAAAAAAAAAAATTATTAAATTTGAATTAAAAAAAAAAAGTTTTTTTTTATTAAATTTGAATTAAAAAAAAAATTTTTTTTAATTAAATTTAGTGCGGTCTTACAGCAACTAATTAGCAACAAATTTGTATTGATTCGGTTTATTCTGCTTCTCATTCCAGGCAATTATTCATGTCACCTTATTGTCAAGCTAGCATTGATAACGATTTTTCGAAATCGGCAAGAGCAACAAAATCGGTTTTTTGGCAGCTAATTAGCAACTAATTAGCTACAAATTCAGGTATTTTTTTTTTCAATTTTGCTGAATTTGCCATGCTAGCTTGACGGAGCTGATTTTAGGGAGACTGGAGCCTTAAACAATATTTTTATATTGTAAATACCTGTGTTATTTGAGATTTATATATTTTAAAGAAATATATGTTATTAGGTTATTTTAGTTAGTTTCGGAGTTATAGCTTTAAACAAGAAACATACGCAAAGATTCCCCAAAAATATTATATTTGTATTATTAATTTATTTCCCATTACCATATATACTTATGTCTTGTTATTAATGAATCCATTATTTAATAGGAAGAGGTTGTTTCTTAGCGAAAAAACCGCCCATTGTACTGAACTGAAATATAATTTTTAGTTATTCTTGTTTATGGTTATCTGGTTTTTCGTGTACAATATACCAGATACTATATTTATTACATGTAATAGACATTATCGCATAATAGGGTAGGGAAGAAACCGCTCATGATTGATGTTATTTAGTTTTAAGAACTACCAAACAGTAGCATTACAAAAACTCAATACTGGGAATAAACAATCTTATTATGTATCTACCTATGGTTTATTTTTATTCTTAACCTTTACGGACCATATGAACCTATCGGAATATATGTTAGAGTTGTCTGTGATATTAATAGAGATAAATAATAATGTTATAGAACTATGAATGGTTCCGGAATTTGGCAAGTTTACCTCACATTGAAAGTCACGCAGGAAGTGTTTGTCATTGAAATGTATAAAATAAAACAGATAATTCATAAAACTAAATATGCTTTATTTCACATCGTGTCAATATTCATTGGTCACAAACAAGTTTTGCATCCCGTCAACGGGACTCGCATAGCTCCGAGCGTTACCTTTACAATATAAAATATATGCAATAAACAACAATCCCCGCTACTAATAAATTACAAAATCATTTTATAAAAGAAGCAGAGATGCCTACTCACGAGTCTGGAATGTTCGCCCAAAAACTTCTTGTAATAAGTTAGATAAATTAAGCTATATTTTTACAAATTGTATCAGAATAGACAAACCAAGGTTGCCAGATTAATGAATGCATCAGAAAGAGTAATGTAGCTACAGCTGAAATGTCGCAAGGCAATTGGACGGAAACTCGAGAGACTCGCGTAGGCCCAATAAATGATTCGTTTGGAGCAATTTAACATGAGTTTTATGATACATTTATAGATCAATGCGTTTCTGACATCAGCAACAATAGATAAATCAACGACGGGGCATTAAAATAAATCACCAGTAAAATTTAACGTCTTACAACATGTATTAAACTCTTAATAATTATACAAAATTATCATCAATATCACAAATAAAATACAGAACTCCTAAGAATTATTGTGGGGTGAAAGGAAATTTAGTATGAAACAAACAATGCAATAATTATAAAGCTTAGCACAAATTTATGTCCAAATTGACATGTTACCTATGCTTAAGAATAAGCAACATCAGTCATTTTAAATTAGTTACGATGGAACAATGTATCATATACATTTGGATCTATTATGGAAATATGTAGAATATACAAATTAAGTCTTATAATGGTGCTCAGTGTCAGCCCACCGACATGTGTCAGCTCACTCGCTCGCACTCTAACAACGCGTATACACCTGCCTCGCTCTCCCAGCCGACATTTGATTTGAGAGCGAGTGTCCGACGAGTGTGAAACAAAACCTTTCTGTACAAAAAATCTATTAAAACAAATGAAACACTATGATACAAAATAAAAATAGAAAAAAAATAAAACAAGTTTATACAAAGGTGTCACTCAGTTAGGGCCAGCATTGAACCGCCTCGACCTTTGGAAAAGCTCTAAATCTTTTAAACAAGATATTAAAGAAAATATATAAATATTAGTTTACAAAGTCAGCCTTCGCGTAACGTTTCATTCACTAAACCATTTTTCCTAACTACATATGCGCAGACCCTACCCGCCATTCCTCATACCACGAAAGACTAGACCCCGTCATTTAGTTAACATTTATATTAAATCAAGCTGTTTTGAACTACGTCAACAAGTGCTAAGATCGTATAAAAATTTCATTCAGCGTGTTTTTGTTGTCAATAATAATGAACATTGATCGTGTCATGTCGATGAAAATAATGACATACAAATTATAATTCGCATATTTTTTTATAGACTTAAATAACATTTTGAAACATTTTCAAAATAAGTTATCAATCAAGCTGTGTGACTAGTTATTATAAGATGGACGAACTGCTTATACTAATAATTCTTTTACGATAACGGGTTTATTACATCTGAATCCACAATAGATCACTATTTAAAGCCCGACTAAGTTAAGTACGGTCCATTACATTGATAAACATACATAGGTCATTAAGTCGGAAGTATTCTTTAAAAAAACTACGTATAGCTACGTTGCAGTGTGAATGACCTCGAGCGGACGGCGCGGCTCGCGGGCACAGCTGACTAACGTACCTACCTACTCTCTAGCTATGTTTACAAATTGTATGTTTTTTAATACTTTGTACCACTGATGTTAAGTTCGATTTCGTAGTTTTTGGACGTTCTAATTAACCATATGATTCAATATTTTTCTCTAAAAGAACCATAATTAATTTAGTAGGAACTTATAGGCGTATAATTTATATAATGCGTATAGTATAAACAGTTATCATCCGTCATTTTAATGGATACAATAGATAGACTATAGTATCGTATATTAATCGTATCAATATCTCTGTGATACTGCTATACTATCTCGTAATAATATATTAACGTTTGAAGACTTTATTAGGACGCTTCATAATTACAGTTTATCAGGTATGCTATTCTGTACTAAAACTCGACAGTGAATTCTCGAAGTGACTATTGTCTGTCTCGCTCGCGAAACTCGGTAATCAAGAGGTCACGAGTGAGACAGAGAATAGTCACTTCGTGTTTTCACTGACGAGTTTGAGTACAGAATAACATAGCTGGTCATATCTATTATATAATCAATGTCTTTTTAATAATTATAAATTATCGCTGTTATAGATAAATTATTGCATTTTATACTGTTGATGTGCACCATTATATCATTTTAAATGAATCAATTATTGTATTACATTGAATTCATAGAAGAACAAAATATACGATATTTATCACATTTTGTAAGTACTACAAGTCACGTTTTCGAACGTGCGGACTTATAGACATTTGACCTTACTTATAAAACGCCATTTAACTAAAAAAACAGTCGAACTGTGAACTTCCTCCTTTCTTGAAGTCTGTTAAACTGCTGTTTCAATGGTCGCATAAATAACGTCACATTGTTTGGTAGAATCAGGATGGTGGTCGTCAAATGTGACAACCAAAGACTAGATTCAGGTTCCTTTAGTATAATCTTTACAGGCCGTCTCATTCTGTTCATTTCGAAGGAAAGAGACAGCGTTATTTAGATATGGGCCAGATAAGCTATCCGAAAGTTATCGGTAACCTGTGAAACTGACATTTTATATTTTAGTTGCATAGCATTTATGAGTAAGGGCGAGTATTATAACATCGATATTAATTACACACATCACTAATAGGGAATATGAATGGGTATTTTTTACAGATATAACTTTTATTTGGCGTGAGATATCCTGTCATATTTTTTTCAAAATCGCTAACATTTACAAACATAGTGATTTTAAACTGCGTGACGTCATAGCCTATGTTGAAACGGTCGAGCACTCGAGCTTACTGAGACAAAATGTATGGTGGCGTAGACTTTGCCGTCACGAATTGAGCCCTACATATAAAATAAAGAACTGTTACTTATGGTCTGATTTTGATTATTTTTTCAAATTCATGGCTGTTTTGAAAAACACTGACTGAAATTGAGCTATTTGAAAATTTTGCATATTCCCTATTTTCGATATTTCTATAGTTAAGCACAGCAACGTCGATGTATACATAGGGTAGGTAGATAGGTTTTTAGTATAAAATAGACAAGATGCACATTGACACCAAAAGCGTTAATTTTTAATTTTCTTATTTCATTAAATAAATTTATCATAATTTAAATATTAACGCTTCATTATTTTGCTGACACATTTCAATCGCCAATTGTGTATCTCATCTATTCAACATCGGTGGATATTACTAGGCTAGCAGTGTCACAGATCAATTGAGGGTATGTTTGAGGAGCGTCGCGACGTCGGCCCGCAGGAACGCGCGGGCTGCAAGCGGGGCGGGGGGACACGAGGGGCCGGGGGGACACGAGGGGCCGCGGGCGGGTCACCGCAGCGCCCGGCAGCGGCGGCACACGCGGACGGACCCACAGTCCCCCCACGAGCTCATCTCTGAACACGATCCGCAGAATATACCGCCGCACCGTCTGGAACGTTAGTTAGGGTTATCATTAGGATGGTAAATTTAAATATATGAACATAATTTGACGGCTTGTTATTTCATGGGCATGTAGCGTGTGGTGTGATGTGGCACTGTGGCAGTACCTGCAGTGGTGGCGGCGCCGGGCGAGCCAGAAGTGGTTCCTGCAGTACTGGCAGCGCGGCGCGGCGCTGTCGGGGAGCCACTCCACGCCGCGCGCCTCCTCGCCCACCTCCACCTCGGACGCGCTGCTGCCGCTGCCGCCGCTGCAGCTGCTGCTGCCGCTCACGCTCACCACACCCTTCTGCACCACAAACATACTAGTTATTGACAATCATTTACCGACGAGATGTGTCCCGATAATATGTCTCTCCTACTATGAGGTTTTAGCTTTCGGGGAAAATATTTTGAGGAAACCATAGCACATTGTTTTAGAAAAATGCGTATGATACACCCCGTCAGGCCTGCGTGTGCGCAATAATCAAGTAACACGACACGATGCCGATGTTAAGTTGCGTAACCATTAATTAGGGAGATCTAAAAACTAAGTGACCGCTTAATTTATTCAAATGACTGAGTGACTATAATCATGATAAATTTTAGGACCAGGGATTGTTTTGTCGACGCTACGTAATATTTTGTTAGTTTTAAAGACACTACACTCTACGTTATGTTAAGATCGAGATCAAGTTGCGACCACTGAGCTGCGCTACCTATAAGACATATCGGTAGGGTATCTGGGTCCGCTACCGCTAGCCTAGGCTAGGAGCTAGGGGCCAGTGACCTGTGTGGGCGGCGGCGGCGGCGCGGGCGGCGGGGACGACAGCCGGAGCGCCTCGCGCGCCGACCGCAGTTGACCGCTCAGCTCCTCTACTACTTTCTGTAACAAATTTAATATTTTAGCTTGAATAAACGTAAATATGGGTTAGTGTTTGTGATCGGGTCTCGGGTCACTTGTATCATATTGTTTCGCTTTGGTTGCCGGGCAATCGTATGCAGGGTTAGTGCGTGAGGGCACTATAACGTGATCGAAATATGAACAGCAAATTCATCGCAGCTATCGTCGTTTCTTTTCTCCTGGTACAATTTTGTACTTATCTGCCGGTCCTGCCTTGCGAGTCACTACTACTGGTTCTCTATCGCCTAATATTCCTAATCTCCTGGTATATTGTGGGACCATCCATACTTATTTATATTTCGAATGCCACATTAGTGACGTACATTCTGATTGTTCATTAGCTCCCGGTATTTGGGGCACTCAAATTTTCAGGCTTTCACCACTTAATGACGTTTAAAACATTTTAAGTAAATCGCAGCGCGGAGATGTTTCTATGGAGCGATTCGTACTGTAGAATGTACTAGGAGGGCAACGGTCAGAGAAGACTCGCGACGTATTGTAAAGTGAGCTATAAATCCACGTCCCAATTTATCGTCGGACAATTTTAATATACGACTATTTAATAGACAAAGTCTTCACGAGTAATGAACGTCTAGAGTCTAGATCTAAAAGTTAATCGACAAGTCATGTATCGGAATAGTTACCTTTTGATACAATATGATTTGGTGCAGTCTATCTTGGAGCGGGTCTCTAGCGGGCGGGAGGCCGTCGAGCGGGTCGGCGTGCGCGGGCGCGCGGGGCGCGGGCAGCGGCGCGGGCAGCGGGGCGGCGCCGCACGCGCACGCACACGCGCACGCGCACGCGCACACGCAGCGCGCGCTGCCGCCCGACGACACCGACGTCTCTATGCCGCCTGCAGACGTTACGACACACGATCAGGCGCCGTTACATGTACCACTGAGTGACTCGACAATACTCGATTTATATACGGATTTTTTTTAACCGACATATCGACGCCCGTCGATCGATGGGTCCCGAGCTTGGGTGCTTACCGCGACGTCATTCCCGGTCACATTGAGTGAAATATTTCGAAAATTTCATCGGGGGAAGGGTTAAATAAAGCCGATAGAGTCATCTGTATACGTACTAGTGGCGGAGGCCCGCCGGGCGCAGGAGCGAGAGCAGCAGGTGGGTCCCCGCGGCGAGGCGGGGCACAGCGTCAGCTGGCTCGCCTGCCGCGCGTGCGCGTGGGTGTGCGCGTGTGCGTGTGTGTGCGCGTGCGCGTGGCCGGCCACGCGGCGCCGCCCTCCGCCCACCTCGCCCTCGCTCTCTGAACTGACACTGGACGAGGTGCCGCCACCTGAACAACATTGCGTTTATAATAAATAACAATAATTACTATTTATAATAAATATAAATACTATCAACATTTATTTAGAAGTAACAATACTTATTCTACTCTACAATTGCGATGAAAAAACAAAAATAAATCAGATGTTATATGACATTTAGCCGAATCCACCCTTACAGAAAAAAATAATATTTTTACCTTTGAATCGACTTGCTTTTTAGACCACAATCTCACCGTGATAAGTGATGATGTAGCCGAAGGTAATAAGCACATACAGCCTATAAGGGACCAATTATTAATTTGTATCTTACAAAGATAGAAAGCTGATATTAAATTATTTTAAAAAAAACTTACCATTTAAATCGACTTCCAAAAATTTGCTCGACACCTCGTCCAAGCCATTTAACGTTCCATCAGTAACACCATTCTCCCTGTTATGATTGGTCATTTCGCCCATAACTACATTATGATTGGCTACGTCGCCTTCAGTTGAGTTGTGGTTGTCCAATGGTGATGACTCGTGTGAGCTCACTCGGGAGTTGACAACTGTATTGTCTCTGGTATGTGGCGTTTCAGGTAGGTCGAAGCCGGTGGATGATTGGTTGCTGGATTCCGATATTGAACGCCATGTTATACTTATGTTGCGCATGCGACTGGATTCTCTTGCCGCCTGGATAAAAGATTTTACATCAGCCTAAACTGTGAATTTAGGAATAATATTTATAATATTTTTTGTCTCATATATAAGTAATAACAAAAAGAAAACTTACATCAGCAATTCCAATAACATCGGTATATGTATCGCAGACAAATACAGGCGGTTCCTCCGGGGTGTCCACATCTGGCGAAGTACCGACTCTGATCACACTGTCAGTCATCTCCACCATGTTTGGTACGCCGTTCATGTCTATATCCGGTCTGTCGACGGATGTGTCGATAAGGTCATTGTGGTCGATGACCTTGTCGATGGAGTGGTCGATGACCTTGTCGATGGTCTCGGCGGCCCCGCCCAGCTCTCGCTCGAGGGAGGAAGATCCGCTAGCGAGGTCGCGCGGGAGACGAGACTCGTTCTCGAAGTGATCTGGGTGGAGGCCGTCCACCTGGAAAAGTTTGCAGATACGATATAAAGGTGCATTCTATTTTGAACTTTATTGTTTCAGATATAGAACATTAGAGGCGCAAAAATATCAAAACGATAGCACGAAAGGAATCTCTTGGTTTTTTTTAAATATTTAATATGTAAAATAGTCCCTTTACTTGTATAATAAGAGATGTCGTAATATAATACCTGATCGCGGGTGGGTATGGGCAGTAAGGGAATCCCGGGCAGCACGGGCAGCACGGGCAGCGCGGGCAGCGCGGGCAGCGCGGGCAGCTCGTCGACGCAGCTGTCGGTGAGCGCGGCGCGACACGACATGCGACGACCACACTCGCCCCCACCACCTCCTACCACTAGAGATAGCTTCCTGTAACGACAAAAATAAAAACGTCGGTAATTACACTAAATATACATTGCATAAATTAATACTTTACTAACTTCCGCCCAGCATTTTAGCCACATTCTCGAGGAATCTGTTTCCCCGTGATAAAAAATCGTATATGTTATTTCTTACATCCTATGTATCTGCCAAGTTTCATTCAAATCAGTAATATGTATGAACTCTAACTTCATGGACTTGTGAGTTATGTTGCAGAACGAAAAATTATGTATGGGGACAGTTAACGTGTTATAGGTTTGCTTACATAACGTCAGGCGCGAGGTTGGGGTCGCTGCACCTCCTCTGTGTTGTTCTCTTCTCGCCTTCATTTAACAGATTGTCGCACGATCTTGTCTTCGTCATTAGACCTGCAATAAATATGTTTTAAAGCATTTAGGAGATGACGGGCATAGGATGTTTTTAAGAAATCAATTACTAAATTAGTAAGTTAATTTCTACAAAGGATCTATCTATCGTAATGATCAAAGTCGGATATTCGATCATATTTATTATTTAAGTTAATAAAAATATATTTGCAGTCTTCATGATATGTTTTTTAAATGTTTTTAGTAGAATTACAATAATATATATAAATACCTGTAGAATTATTATGTGTAGGTGGTGGTGGTGGATTGAGAGGGGGGTCACGTTCATCGTCGACGTCTCTCTCTGCGCCGAACATGCCGCGCCACACCACTGTCGACCGCACGCTGTAGTCGGGCCATAGTACCTGTGTACATGTACTTTATTATTGACTAGCTATTCCCCGCGGTTTCACCCGCATTCTCGGGATAAAAAGTAACCTATAACCTTCCTGAAGAATTGGGCTATCAAGTTCAAAAATATTATTTCTAATCCGACTCGTAGTTCCAGAGATTTAAAGCGCCTTTAAAGAAATAAACAAACAAAATATTTTCTACTTTATTATATTAGTATAGATTATATTCTTAACTACATAGGACGAAAATAATAATTAATGAAAAAGCAGTAATAGCGAGATTTCACTGGAGTGATCTCATTTCGAATCAATTTCCAAACATCACCGCGCAGCAATAAAAAACTACTACTAGTTCTTTATTACGTCAGCGACAACAGGAATATTAAAAAGTCGGTGTAATTTTTTGTAAAATGGTTTTTTTTTTACTGCGCAGTGATGTTTGGAAATTGATTCGAAATGAGATCACTCAAGTGAAATCTCGCTACTGCTGCTTTTTCTACTGGAAGTGTCAGTTAAAAATATGCATTAACAACGAAAACTCCATCCAAATCAGAACAGTAGTTTTTGACAAAATCGCGGACATACATACATACATACGGGTCGAATAGAGAACTTTTCTTTTTTTGAAGTAGTTTAAAAGAATCAAAAGACAGCAAACAAGGTATGAATGTAGACCTGGTCGAGGTCGTTGGGCTCGTAGAGGTGGTTCCTGTAGGCGGGCGCGCGCAGCAGGTGCCACACGTGCGCGGCGTCGGGCGCGCGCGCCGCGGCCCGCTCGCGCGCCGAGTTGCACAGGAACGTGCCGAACATGCACGAGTGCACGTGCGTCGCCAGCTTTATCTACACATACACATACACATACACATACAGATACAGATACACATACAGATACATACTCATAAATACATACTTGTTAACTTGTTATACTATAGATCGATCACATATATCACTAATAGTAGCGGCCCCAAGTGAGATCCCTGTTAAACTCCTGGACCTATTCTAAAAATTCAAACTCTTAAGACTTGTAAGCTTTTAGAAGGGCTGGGGGAATACTTCTCATGAACCTGTCAAGGGGACTGGAGTGTTTATTACGTAACTTATTTGAATTTAGTATCTTTTTGAAACTGATATTGATTTTTATGGACGAAAAATATTTTTACATTCCAAATCGAACCGTATCAGAACGTATCGAGTCGTATCAGAACGTGAGATGTTTGAAGAGATATTACAACTCACCAGATAAGCTTCATTGAACTCAAAACTGCAAGGGTACTGCAGCATCATCTGGTGTACGACGTCGAGCCACTGCAGAAATATGGGTGACCGCTCGTTGGGCTCCTCGGGGCCGAACTGGTGGCCGCAGCGGTCCGCGAACTTGTGACCGAAGTCCAGCCACTCGCGTTCGATTAGTGTGCGGAAACCCTGGAAATTAGGGTATTTGGTAAGATTGGGGAGAAAATAAATCAAGCAATGTATTGCAACAGTCTATCTATCAGAGCGATCGAAAGGCGAAACTAAAGGTAACTTCAGTAGCATCGACCTTCATAAATACCCTCGAAAGGTCAGGAGCGGCGGCGCATATCTGCGGCGTGCGGTCCCACCCGTCGGAGCAGTGCACGAGCACGGGCCGGCCGGCGGCCACGTGTAGTGTAGTGTATGTAGGTGTGGTGTACCTCGATGGTCCTGTAGTGCGTGTCGAGCAGCAGCTGGGCGGCGGCGCATATCTGCGGCGTGCGGTCCCACCCGTCGGAGCAGTGCACGAGCACGGGCCGGCCGGCGGCCACGTGTAGTGTAGTGTAGTGTATGTAGGTGTGGTGTACCTCGATGGTCCTGTAGTGCGTGTCGAGCAGCAGCTGGGCGGCGGCGCATATCTGCGGCGTGCGGTCCCACCCGTCGGAGCAGTGCACGAGCACGGGCCGGCCGGCGGCCACGTGTAGTGTAGTGTATGTAGGTGTGGTGTACCTCGATGGTCCTGTAGTGCGTGTCGAGCAGCAGCTGGGCGGCGGCGCATATCTGCGGCGTGCGGTCCCACCCGTCGGAGCAGTGCACGAGCACGGGCCGGCCGGCGGCCACGTGTAGTGTAGTGTAGTGTATGTAGGTGTGGTGTACCTCGATGGTCCTGTAGTGCGTGTCGAGCAGCAGCTGGGCGGCGGCGCATATCTGCGGCGTGCGATCCCACCCGTCGGAGCAGTGCACGAGCACGGGCCGGCCGGCGGCCACGTGTAGTGTAGTGTAGTGTATGTAGGTGTGGTGTACCTCGATGGTCCTGTAGTGCGTGTCGAGCAGCAGCTGGGCGGCGGCGCATATCTGCGGCGTGCGGTCCCACCCGTCGGAGCAGTGCACGAGCACGGGCCGGCCGGCGGCCACGTGTAGTGTAGTGTAGTGTATGTAGGTGTGGTGTACCTCGATGGTCCTGTAGTGCGTGTCGAGCAGCAGCTGGGCGGCGGCGCATATCTGCGGCGTGCGGTCCCACCCGTCGGAGCAGTGCACGAGCACGGGCCGGCCGGCGGCCACGTGTAGTGTAGTGTAGTGTATGTAGGTGTGGTGTACCTCGATGGTCCTGTAGTGCGTGTCGAGCAGCAGCTGGGCGGCGGCGCATATCTGCGGCGTGCGGTCCCACCCGTCGGAGCAGTGCACGAGCACGGGCCGGCCGGCGGCCACGTGTAGTGTAGTGTAGTGTATGTAGGTGTGGTGTACCTCGATGGTCCTGTAGTGCGTGTCGAGCAGCAGCTGGGCGGCGGCGCATATCTGCGGCGTGCGGTCCCACCCGTCGGAGCAGTGCACGAGCACGGGCCGGCCGGCGGCCACGTGTAGTGTAGTGTAGTGTATGTAGGTGTGGTGTACCTCGATGGTCCTGTAGTGCGTGTCGAGCAGCAGCTGGGCGGCGGCGCATATCTGCGGCGTGCGGTCCCACCCGTCGGAGCAGTGCACGAGCACGGGCCGGCCGGCGGCCACGTGTAGTGTAGTGTAGTGTATGTAGGTGTGGTGTACCTCGATGGTCCTGTAGTGCGTGTCGAGCAGCAGCTGGGCGGCGGCGCATATCTGCGGCGTGCGGTCCCACCCGTCGGAGCAGTGCACGAGCACGGGCCGGCCGGCGGCCACGTGTAGTGTAGTGTAGTGTATGTAGGTGTGGTGTACCTCGATGGTCCTGTAGTGCGTGTCGAGCAGCAGCTGGGCGGCGGCGCATATCTGCGGCGTGCGGTCCCACCCGTCGGAGCAGTGCACGAGCACGGGCCGGCCGGCGGCCACGTGTAGTGTAGTGTAGTGTATGTAGGTGTGGTGTACCTCGATGGTCCTGTAGTGCGTGTCGAGCAGCAGCTGGGCGGCGGCGCATATCTGCGGCGTGCGGTCCCACCCGTCGGAGCAGTGCACGAGCTCGGGCCGGCCGGCGGCCACGTGTAGTGTAGTGTATGTAGGTGTGGTGTACCTCGATGGTCCTGTAGTGCGTGTCGAGCAGCAGCTGGGCGGCGGCGCATATCTGCGGCGTGCGGTCCCACCCGTCGGAGCAGTGCACGAGCTCGGGCCGGCCGGCGGCCACGTGTAGTGTAGTGTATGTAGGTGTGGTGTACCTCGATGGTCCTGTAGTGCGTGTCGAGCAGCAGCTGGGCGGCGGCGCATATCTGCGGCGTGCGGTCCCACCCGTCGGAGCAGTGCACGAGCACGGGCCGGCCCGCCGCCACCGCGCGCCCCACGCCACACGCCGCACGCAGCACGCCGCTCACGTACTGCGGCCACAGCGTGCGCTCCAGGTTGCTGTGCCAACTGCACATACACATACACATACAATACATACATACAACGACACACATTTACTACAATGACTACACTGGATCACCTCAAATAATGAAAGGATCCTTTGAATATGTATTTGAAAAAGTTTTGTATTTTAAATGGCTAAAAAACACTATCAACCAAACACAAAAGTACCAGGCGACCATAAAGCCACAGATCCCACTATGCAGTAACTGTCTGTGGTGGTTGGTATAACTTATTTTACAATCTTCAGTCGTCGCAATACAGGCAGAATTTTTTCCTCGAGTACCAGGCAATCATAAGTCTTAAAAAAATCTACCACTAACTTAATTGACTGCGAGGCTCGACGCAACGACCCGCATAATAATAATGGAAGCTCCGCCTTATGTGGTTTATTGTTGAGCTAATTTTAAAGTACCAGGCTATCATAAAACTAAGCAGTTATAACTCACTTGGCTTGATCGTTAGGCTCGGCGGCGAGGGCCCGCATCTGCTGGAAGCTCCGCCTCACGTGGTGAATGTTGGGTAAGGACATGAACTGTATGTCAGCTGCGGGGTAATATTGTTGACATTCACAGCCACCGCCGCGGGCTCGGTTTGTTACTGCGGACGCATATGAGCGTGCATCTACGATGAGGAGTTTTAGTTGCTGGAACAAAATAATGAATTGTTAGGACTTTCAATTCTGAACTGGCAAAGGCAGCATTTGGACGCCGAAAATTTTTTTTTTTCAATAACTAGCTTACCGCCCCGCGGTTTCACCCGAACCCCTATTTTACCCCCCTAGGGGTGGAATTTTCAAAAATCCTTTATTAGCATAGGAATTAGATGCCTTGCGTAGGCATCCCTACATCAAAATAGCTATCTGTATGCTAAATTTTAGCCCGATCCGTCTAGTAGTTTGAGCTGGGCGTTGATAGATCAGTCAGTCAGTCACCTTTTCCTTTTATATATACAGAAGAAGAAGAAGATGAATCTTTTTTTTAAATCAGAATTAGGTAGCAAGCACCAGGATTAATTAATTACTAACAAGTGCCGTGCACGCAACACTCGAATCTTTCAGACATGATACGATCTCACACAACAAGTACCAGGGAATCATATCGTGTTAGCATTATATGACTGCAGTGCTTACAGTGTCGAGTAGGCTCTAGAATGATACGAACACTCGCAACAAGTACCAGGCAATCATACCTTATTGATGTTATTCGGTTGGAGTCCCCTGTCAGCATTGCAGGCGGAGACGAAGGCGGCGAGTAGCCTTTCGTCCTCGCTGGACCGCCAGCCCAGCCAGCCCACTTCAGGTTGCGACGAACGAGCGATCACCGCCCCGTTGCCGCGGTGCCGCCACACCACCGCCGGGATGCGACGCATTGCTCGAAAACTGAACATGAAAATTACTATCTAAATTAAAAAGTTTGTAGGTATAAGTAGCTTTTACTTGGTAGTTACTAGTCTATTGCTTTCATATAAGAAGCTGGCAAAGATTTAAGAGTGTTTATGATTTAATTAATCATTCATATCTTACCGAGCGACAGAGTCGAGATCCTCGTCACAGATAGAAGCGGGAACGACTAGAAGAGGCGGATACGAAGGGCACAACTTGTATTCTGCGTTAGCTGCCGATACTCGCCACGCGCACTTCGATGTGAACCCTAGCCTTTCCACCTGGAGACAAACGATTTCATTTTCAGTATTATTGTTTCTTTTCACAGATGTGAGTAGTCGAACATTTTTTGACCAAACTATATTGGCTTTTCGTTAGTAAATATTAATGCCAACATCGAATTAAAATAAAATAAAACGAAGACAAGGTTTTTTATCTGGATCAAGGATATCAGAACCACAAAAACATGTAATTAAAACAGTAAGATAAATAATAATAAAGTTATATAATAACTAAAATTAATACAAAAGTACCAGGCATACATGACAATCAAAGAGACTCACTTCAGGACCAAACCAGTGTCTTTGCGGGGCGTGTGACGCTCGCATGAGCGCTCTGTGCACGGACGCAGGCGATTGTTCCTTCGCCCAGGCAGCGTAGGCCGCTGCAAAGGTTTCCTGTAGGGATCGCATCGGCGCAAGAGCGGTGCTGATCCGACGCCACCACTCTACGCACTGATCTCCAGTGTTAAACGTACATCTGTAAATTAGAATTATTAAACGAACAATTCTGACACCGACTGCAGCGACCGACCGCAGCTGCAGACGGCAGAAACTGTATAGGAGCCAAAGCGTCGCTTGCAGTCAGCAGTGTCTATGAAGTAACTCTATTAAATAATTCAAAAAAATTAGGATATTTTTATTGGAGAACATTAGGGGAGACCTATGTCCAGCAGTGGACATCTAGCGGCTGAGATGATGATGATGATCCAAAAAAAATAAAAGTATATTATATATAAATAACAATAGACATGACGTGTTTTATCTATGTTATTGTAGGTAAATTCTACAAATACTACACTTTCTTTATTTGGTTGCTAAGCATGCGTTTATCAGTCGCCCTCAATTTGCCAGCATACATGTCATACCTACCACGTTGTCAACAGCGCACTATCAAAAATATTCTTAACTAGTTTGACGAGTTTAACTCGATAACTTGAAATAATACACTACATTTAACTGTTATTTTACGCGTATTGACCTTTGTACCCTGTATGTTTGTCATTAGTTAGCGAGGATTGTAAAATTTTAATATTTCGTCATTTAGCATGATTTAGGTACCAACCGTAGAAAACTTTATCAAGGCCCTTTTTTACTGACTTCATTTCCTTGTGTATTTAGGTGGTTTTCGATTGACGTCATCATATATCATATAATATAATAGGAAGTGTTGGTAATGTATCAAATCAAAAGTACCAGGCACGCATAGCATGGAGGAGCTTCTACTCACTTGAGTTGACGTCCATGTTTACACAATATGACCAAATGCAAGAGGTCGCGTATTTCGACAGCATCGATGACACGTAGAGGGACGGACGCGCCAGGTCCATTCCGCCGGCGAGGTTGAGTGTGGAGACGGTAGTTGGACATTGCGACTGTGCCGCCATCCGCCGTGCGCCCGACCCACTGTACATAAATTCTTTTTTGATTATGAAATCTTAGTAGGTACACACACACGTCAACGCCAATTTGCAATTTAAGGCCGCCCATTGTAACACATTTCACTGTAAGTTAAGTTTTTTTTAAATATTTCTACTCCTTTTTTGTATGGTGTAACAATAAAGTGTTATCTATCTATCCGGAACTTATCGTTACAACTGTATTTATATAATGGCACGTGTGATAAGAGATTAAAAAAAACTGTATTCTTAGGCCTGTGCGTTAAACGACCAAAATAAGATGAGGGAATAACAAGCTTGGGGCGAAAAATCAAGGGCATATGGAGGCAGTATTTAGATTGAATATTTACTATTACGAGTTCTAAAACAGTGGAAGATTTTAATTAAGGCAGTTAGTTATAAAATTAAATTTTCCTCACTACATACAAAATTCATGAAGTTTTTCCTCTTCTCGTTGCTCAGTCAGTGCATTTGCAATGAGCTCAATGCAGGCAACGCACTATCAAGAATGCGAAGTAGAATAATGCTAAAAGCTATCGGAAATTACAGGCGGTGCGTTCACCTCGACGCATGCGACCCGCTGACCTTTCGGACATACTATTCGATGACTTAACAAATGCGTATAATTTACATGCGTAATGTTTGTTAAATTAATTAATGCAAGGCAATGGAAAATTATTAACAAGGTTTTGGAATTAAATTTGGTTTCCTTTTATGTTCCTCGGCTTGCCTACTTTTAATATCAAAAAGGATATGTTCTTCCGGGGACAAATTAAAATTAGTCGATTATTTTAATTGATACCAAATTAATTTAGAATATTAAAGTGTAAGTAATAAATCTAGAGATAGAAAGCGCAACAGCTAAAAAGTAGATCTCTGGTCTGATCTCATCATTATAATCATGTCCAGCTAAGGGAGACGAAAGGACGGACATCCTTTACTGTTCATTAAATTCGAGAGTGTTACGCAATAAACCTGCAAGTGTCCTGTTCAGTGCTGCTGTCTCTTTTTGTTACATGGATATACCTCGAGAAGATTAAGAAACAAATAGAAGCTGACCTGCACAAACTCGCCGCATATCGGCGTGAACCCAATATCCAACCCCGGCTCGTCGTAGTGCGTGCGCAGGCGCGGGTAGAGGTCGGCTGCGCGCACGCGGTGCGGCGGCGGCTCGGGCTGCGGCGGCGCGCGGTACCGCTCGCGGTCGCTCATCTCGCTCGTCGATGGTGATGCCACCTGCTGGACAACATATTTAGAAATTAGTATTAGTACAGCTGAGGATGTAAATTTTCTAATACTGTGGGAAAGTTTTGGGTAAAAAAAGGGAAGAAAAATATTTCTATTGTTATTGTTTCTATGTTCGTGGTATGTAGCTACTCACTATTTTATAAGTTACTAACTATGGCAGATAGTTAGTTAGTAGGCAGGATGTGAAATCCTTTAATTGAAGAAGCAATAGGTGTAAACGTAACAGTTTATATTTGAATTGGTTGTTGGATATCATCCAACCGATATTGTGTAATATCCGATATTGTGTTTTTTATTTTAGGAATTAATAATAATAAGAAATAAAAAAAAAGATAATTAATAAATAAAAGACTACAAATGTTGCGCTGAGGGATTACAAAAAAGGTTATCGTAGTAGCACAGTTACTATCGGAGTTTTAAAATAAGAATAGCTTATCGCACCTGTTTATTTGTTTGTTTATTTAAAGGCGCTAATCTTTGGAACTACTAGCCGGATTTGAAAATAACTTTTTGCATTTGATAGCCCAATTCTTGAGGAAGGTTATTTTTTATCCCGGGAATGAGGGTGAAACCGCGGAGAACAGCCAGTTTAAGATAAATAAGAATAGGTACTATTAATGAACAGTACTTAAATTTTCAAGGTCAAATTTCTGATTATAGAAAACAACTCATTAAATAATAAAAACAGTAAATTATATTTACACTCCATCCGCATAATACCTCAAATAACCGAGATAGCTTCAGACGGGATGAGTCAGTTATCACATACATTATTCACAGTCGCACAATACGGCTAGCCAAAGGAGCTCACAATGTCTTACTGTTAAATAACCCAAGGACTGATAACATATTTGTAAGGACCTCAAGAGTGAGAGAGAAGGCATATAACTTTCTCATTTCAATATTTACTTGTGCTATCTCAGAGGCAAAGGTTACTGATGGTCCATTCCTAGAAATGTTATTCAGCTTATCTACCGTCCCTTGTTTATTTGACCTTACAAAAAAAGTATTGTAGATGAGAAATTACCAATTATTTAAATGAAAAGGTTACATAATTTTTCAGCGGGTATTACTAATTGAGGTATGCGATACGTAATTAATTAGCAACGCTGCATTATAAATGCTGGCACACGTAGATGTCAAGGCTTCTATACGTGTAAAATAAAATAAACCTAGCACACTATCGCCTACGAACAAGTAACTCAAATATTATTTGGAACAAACTCAAAATGCCACACAAATTACTTACAATTGTAGGTTCCACACAGAATACCCAATTATAGCCGTCAACTAACATAATATTGTCTATCATAGCATAGGCTGTATAAGATATAAAGTATTAGGTATTAAAAAAAACAATCATAACAAATCCATGGTCCTCAGAACTTAATCTAGCCATGGGAAAAACTAAACTGATCAAGTGTAGTAATATTTGCTACTTTAAAGTTATTTGAGTAGGTACCGTCTTTCTTTTCATAAATTAAAATGAAGGTAGACGTATAGATTTTTTATCATAGTGAATGTTGCCAGTTTAAAGTTTTTTTATAAGAATAACTGTAAATAAAGATTTAATAATATCAATATTTAAAATTTTACATTTAATTTAGTAAAACAATGCAGTGCAATGTTTATTGATACACAAGTGGCACTTAAAATTTATATATTCTTTTCTATGCGACATTATTGTTATTTCTTATTTATATCTAATAAATAAAATAAAAGTACATATGTCTGAAAACACTTGACCAAACATGTTTCATATATGATAAAAGAAAAATGTTTCATACAGTAAACAGATTCCTTTACACTATTAATTATTATTTTCTTTTGGTATTTACGCATGTTGCGTTCACACCTTGAATATATCTTATACTAAAATGTTTGTATTCAGTGGAAATTTTGTAAAGCGACCTTGTTCGTTATATAGACAGTGGCGTGTGTGGCTACACAGAGGAAATACTTTACGGGGGAATACATAAACTTTAATAGTATCATTGAAGATCCTCGTAGAGCAGAGTACATCACTATTGTCCGCTTTAGCTGCCCTCATTATTAGAAAGAGACAATGCACATATCTCCCCTTACAACGAATGAGTTAAGGTAGGTCCATATTGTGGAACACGTGTGTGAGTGGTAAGTAGATCTAGTGAATGGCATTGTGCTGCAGGCTGATAGATAAGGAAAACAATCTGCAATTTTCAGTACATTGTCAGTACATTTACAAGTTTTCTTGTTTAAAAGGACTACACAGTAACATGGTATAATAAAATGCTTGCAGAAATGTTGTTTTACGTAATATTTAGTCTCAGAGGTCATAGTGGTCATTTTAAAGTAAACATTTTTATTGCTTTGTACAACAAAGTGAATAGTTTTGCCATTTGTTTTGTTGGCACACACCACTGAGTACCAGGAAAGCATGACGAAGCAGTTGATGCAACATAAATTTTGTAAGCGTTTAAATTTTGAATGGCCCTATGACCGATTTACGTGTTGCTTTATTATGGTTGTATAATGTTAGTTTGACTCTCCGTTGATTAGATTGGGTGAGGTAAAAACATTTAAATTAGGTACAAGAAGCAGCTTGTTAATATGTTTAGTACTATTTGCACGAACATTATAGTCTGTAACAAATTACAACTAGACTCTGACCATGTAAGTAAATGAATGAAAATAAAAATATTTTTTATTCAAATAAGCCTTCACAAGCACTTATGAATAGTCTGACTCTAACGCACGGTTCGGAAGGTTGCTTTCACTGAGAAGAGCCGGCAAGAAACTCAGAAATTACTCTTTTCAAAACCAACTCAGATTTATTACAAAAAATATTTATCAATATAGACAATATTAATTTGTGTGTATACTTATGATGCGTTGAATTGTCCTAACAATAAATTAATTGAATTACAATAATAATAGGGAAGCAGTAAAAAAATATAATTTAATTACAGTGTAAATAAGTTCTTAACGGTGTTCACAGAGATTAAATAAACACACGATAAGATAAAATCTTGATTTCATTGAGAAAAAAATATTCTTGGAAGCGGCACCAACTAGTTTAACAAGTAGATCATATGTATAAATTACTTACTTTGATATGTAATACAATTGCTTATACATATTTGTATACATATATCATTCGTCATAGTATTTATAGAAAGTAATTTTATTGTAATCATTCAAACGACGTTGACGTAAGAACATATATATTTGCCCACACGGGTCAAGTAGAATGGAGACTAAACAAGTAAAACGAGGATGAAAGCGAGTGACCAAGCCAATAGGTAAGTCAGAATAAATGATCGCAAAAAATGTAATAACAAAGTTGTATAGCCCTTTTAAAGTGACATTTGTTCGAGATCGCAAATGGCTTTTCAAGCGCAAACTTGTAACACAAGTTGGTTTTCCTTTATTTTCAGAAAGTTTTCGCGTTTTGTTTCACGAGGTATTGTGACGGAACCAAATCGGGACAAAGTAGATGAGATTAAAAGAAAAGACGAAAGTGGACCCTGGTAACAGTTGGGATAATCACTAAGAAAGTGGACCCTGGTAACAGTTGGGATAATCACTAAGAAAGTGGACCCTGGTAACAGTTGGGATAATCACTAAGAAAGTGGACCCTGGTAACAGTTGGGATAATCACTAAGAAAGTGGACCCTGGTAACAGTTGGGATAATCACTAAGAAAGTGGACCCTGGTAACAGTTGGGATAATCACTAAGAAAGTGGACCCTGGTAACAGTTAGGATAATCACTAAGAAAGTGGACCCTGGTAACAGTTAGGATAATCACTAAGAAAGTGGACCCTGGTAACAGTTGGGATAATCACTAAGAAAGTGGACCCTGGTAACAGTTGGGATAATCACTAAGAAAGTGGACCCTGGTAACAGTTGGGATAATCACTAAGAAAGTGGACCCTGGTAACAGTTGGGATAATCACTAAGAAAGTGGACCCTGGTAACAGTTGGGATAATCACTAAGAAAGTGGACCCTGGTAACAGTTAGGATAATCACTAAGAAAGTGGACCCTGGTAACAGTTAGGATAATCACTAAGAAAGTGGACCCTGGTAACAGTTGGGATAATCACTAAGAAAGTGGACCCTGGTAACAGTTGGGATAATCACTAAGAAAGTGGACCCTGGTAACAGTTGGGATAATCACTAAGAAAGTGGACCCTGGTAACAGTTGGGATAATCACTAAGAAAGTGGACCCTGGTAACAGTTAGGATAATCACTAAGAAAGTGGACCCTGGTAACAGTTAGGATAATCACTAAGAAAGTGGACCCTGGTAACAGTTAGGATAATCACTAAGAAAGTGGACCCTGGTAACAGTTGGGATAATCACTAAGAAAGTGGACCCTGGTAACAGTTGGGATAATCACTAAGAAAGTGGACCCTGGTAACAGTTGGGATAATCACTAAGAAAGTGGACCCTGGTAACAGTTGGGATAATCACTAAGAAAGTGGACCCTGGTAACAGTTGGGATAATCACTAAGAAAGGTGAAGAAGTTTAACTTTCATAGGGAAGTAACACACAAACTAAGTCATTATTTATAGGTTTAATGTCATTCTTTTTTAATATCGCTTCATTTATGTCGTAAATTTCGGTATCTATACGAATTCACTATTTATTTTTATCGTATAGTAGGTACGTAAAATCCAAATCTATTACATACACATTATCATTCCCTGGTACATTCACATGTTCACTCACGCTACCCAAATCACGCAAGTTTATTAAAAACTAGCTTTTCGCCCGCGGCATCGCTCGCGCACTTTATAAAAAATATCTACTATATCTTTTCTTCTTTCCAACCAATTTCGATATAATAAAGCCTATTCGAAGCGCCAAGCCAAGCCACATTAGACTGTGACAACTCCATGAAAATCCATTCAGTGGTTTCGAATGTTAGCGTGCCCAAATAGACAAAAAATTAATCTCTTTGCATTCTGTTACTCTTCCTACATCACCCACACAAAATTTTTGGTAAAAAAAGAATGTTGAAACCAGACAGGCTGGTTGTACAGATTGATTATATGCATATATGTGTAACTTTCATGTTTTGAAGCTAACATGAATGATTTCAGTATATCAAACGTTGTGCCTCGTTCACACGTAACCATCACAATTGAAACAAGGCATTCCTATTCTAATAGCATACTCTCCATGCAATAAAATCGTACTTTCCGACTAGACCTTAATTGGTGTACGAGTAACATTCCTGAGTAATGATGCAATAGGCCTCGCAGTGGTTTACACGTATCTACATCTAGTGCATTTATATACAGTTATGGCCATCTAAATATACCTTTGAATTAAAAAATAGGCATCACATTTAAATAAATTTTCTGTCTATCATCACCGGTAATTTAGTTTCGTGGTCTTCAGATATTTCTTCTTTTTTATTTTTTCCCATCTGGTTGCGATGCAACACAAGAAGAAAATAAAAATCCTAATTATAGTGCAGTCAGTGTCAAAAGTAGATTGGCACTTTAGTACCCTTTCATAATAATCTATTGACATTCTCGTGACAGTTTGTATGAAAATTATGAATTGTGTAATGTGACACGGACGACACGGTACTAAAGTGCCAATCTACTTTTGACACTGACTGTACAACATCAATAACTTTAAATCTTTACATGATCCTCAAAGAGGTTAGCAGAGGTATTTTATGTCCTAAAGTAAACTGTGGTTAATGTTACCAATACATCCAGATTTTCCGGACAAACCTATTATTAAAAAAATTCTTATCGCACAATTTAAAACTAAGTTTGTAGTTTTCACCTACGATTTTTGCTATATTTTATGTTCTAATCTAATCGCACTTACTAAATTTTAAACACAGAGCCAAGGTGGGTGATGAAGAATGTCATCATCATCAGCAAACTTCTGTAGGCGTATCGCCCACAAATAATTTTAGCGCATTCACCCGTACAGTTCAATGAACACATTTCGAGTCCCAAATTTGGATACAGACAGAAAAAAATAAAATAAAAAACCACTTTAAAAAAAAGGATATTATAACATTGCAGCTTTGTGAAATAGTCAGTTGCGTGAAAAAAGGAACACACAATGAAATAGGAGCAAGTTTTTTGTTCATCGTAACTTTAGATCGCTTTGTTTTCTTGTGAATCACATTTTTAGAAGAGGCCAGATAAAACTGTACCTGTTTTTTATTAACCGTCAAGTCTGTTAAAACAAAGCTTTTCTGTTCAATGTTTGTAATAAACTCGCGCGCAATAATTAAAACAGTCGTCAAACTGAGCGGGTGGGCGCCACACTCACACCAACGCGGACGTCTATCCAACCAGACCAAATACAAAAACACACACGCCATCAAAAACATCCATTAAACGAAGATACTATTCACACTGGCAGCTTAATAGTTGAATTTCAAACGTGGGTCGTTCACCTCTCACGCTGATGAATTTGATAAACATAAAAACCCATCGACTGAGGCTTGGATGAGATGGTGTACTAAACTAATTATTCAATTTATTTATGTCTTCGATTTTCAATATTGAGCTCTATTCTTTTGATGCTTGGGTACATTAACATGCGGAAAGTTTGGTAAGTAATTTCTTGTGACAAATTAATATGTTTTGAATGTGATAATTTTTGTGCTCTACGGTCTTTAACTTAAAATAAAAAAGGAAGAAAGAAAGGCAGTAGAACTACTCAAAAAGTAGGTATGTACTTACTAAGTAATAAGCACCTGTTACCAGGACCACACAAGTACAAAGAGGTGTTAGCAAATGGAAGATGGCATTATTGTTTACAAACCTAACTCCATACCTGTGTTTAAGTAAATGGCACGTGCAATTTTATCAACAATGAATGTCATTACCAGGAAGTTCCAAGAACATAACATGATATTATGTTGTTAGAACATGTGTAATAGACTACTTGATGCACAGTTTTATGAATGGTAAAAGGCGAAAGTAGTATTGATTTTCATTCTACTATCAAAGAGTAAAGAATGTTAGGTAAGTACTACTTTCCATTATTCTGTAGAATAATGTCATATTCATATAAAAGTATTGTTACAATCTCAAAATTCAGAAACGTCGTTGGCGGTAGGATTTTACGCATTCAGAGTTGATGTGTATAATTCAAATGTGCGTATGAGATGTTTTCATTGTATGCAAGCGAAGTCATTGCCCCTGACAAAGAACAAAAGAAAGAATATAATCTTTCCAATAAATACATCAAGAAGTCTTAACTGAGATTGCTATTTATAGTGATGTTGCCAGTGCATTGAGAAAAAACCATAACCAAATAGAGACGTACCAGGAATGTATGAGTAAGCAGCAATTTAAAGTTCAGCTGTTTCGAATATAAAACAACAAGGACGCCATAGAGCGGTGTCCACATGTACGCGTACTACCATATTAGGCAATGACGGATAGAGGCATGCCCTCGCTTGCATAACATCACGCATGACTAATCCGACTGTAGGAGATAGAATATTGAGGTCGTTAGAGGTCGTTGAGAGCTCACACAGATTACAGATCATGTAAATTTAAACGCTAACATACCTGAATGTACGGGAGCTATATTTATTGTAGTGTAGAATGAATGAAATCGAACATCCTTCATTCATGTCATTCACCCGAGGTCGGTCGATAGATTGAAAGGCTCATTCAAGGCTTCATGTAATATTCAACCATTATAGTACGGGAGTGCATTTATGACAAACTATACCGCTAATATAGTAGCACCTCTGTCGACTGTATGTAACTATAAGATACGAGGTACAGTGGTATTTGAAGTTGTACGTCAATCATCGTGTGCAAAGGGGACAACAATAGCAACAAACGTTATCCGGTGCATATAGTTATGGATAGACAGTTGGTGCGTGTGATCGTACGATACCAACCCATTGATTGTGAGCAATAAGATAATCGCAGCTTGATATAGTAAAGATTACTAGGTACTGCTTTGTGACGTCATATAGTTAGATACAAAGTTTCCGGGTTGGAGCACTTACCTACTACAGAGATTATTTGGATATTTATTAAATGCAATCAGATATAATGCACCACGATAGCATTGTCATTCAGACACATGGAATTCCCGGCAGTCTCTCTATAGCAACATGGGAAATACCCACACAAAACAATCAATCCAAATACAAACAATTACAGGGGAATTACAAGCTATTGAGTATTGTTTTAATATCTACTTCCGCGATTTTACCCTCATCGTACGTTTTATTCCCGGGATCTATCAATGTTTCATCCAAATTTGTTCAACCGTTTATGCGTCATTGAGTCACAAAAATCCAAACTATCGCATTAATAATATTAGTAGAAAAATGTAGTAGAAATTATTAAAATTTCATATGCAATAAAATACAACATATAAATAGTTTAAAATCTAGATAACATTAGATTATAAGGTAAAATTAATCTCATCATAATAACGATTAATAAAACAAAATACTTTAAGTCATTAAACCAGCAAATTGTATTCATAAATAAATAAGTAAAAACAGCTGTATTCACAAAGGCGAGTAAGCGAGTAGTGAATCATACAGCAGACTCATTACAGAAGTACAGACAGACAATGTACCGGCGATTGTTGTTAATGCAACATGCCCTACCATTGGCTTATATCGCATATGAATGATTGAAGTTATCTTTTTTCATTAGCACTGTTGTACTAACAAGAAATGATTGGCTAATTACATTATTACGTTACATTTAACACAAATACTTGGCTTCGATTCATACAAATATTTGCAATGCAAAACTGATCGACTACTGGTATTGAATTAAACAATCTTGATAAATTAGGAATCGAATCGAAAATTCCAATATATTGGTCTAATTCAATAAGTCATTCGTTCATGCGGTTTGACTTCGTACTTTATGTGACCACAAATGACAATTTTTGGTATCAATTTGCCGTTTATTTTGACGCCATGTCGTTTACATTCCAAGATGTGCTTCACATTAAAAAATAAAAGCTTGTACAAAAAACCTTACGGAAGACGATATTTTTAATCTACATATTTGTACAATCTACTAGGAGTACATACAAATAAAGAGTATAATAGAGTCTTATCTTCAGTTTTCATTAATTTCGGGGCATTCCTAATTCAAATACAAGATAGTGGATTTTTATGTTTTCTTTATTCTACTATACAGGTTATTTGTAATTCACCTGCAAGTAGTTCATATTGATGAGTAGGTTCCACACCTTAAAGCACTGCAGGTGTATGAAGTGTATCTGCTTGATTTTAGGGTTCCGTACCCGAAGGGTCCAAACGGAACTCTATTGCTTGCTGTCAGCACCAGCCAAACGGTTGGAACTACAGTTTTTTACTACAATCTGAACATGGTAAGTGATGATATAACCGAAGGGATAAATATAAGAGTACCACTAGTAGTGGTTCTCGCCCTTCGAAACATTGAATGGATGCATGCGGGGGCGGGGGCAGGGGCAGGGGCGAAGCGCCACGTCAATTTACACAATTATTGTATACCAAGGTTAAGGACTCTGCACCGTTAGTCCGTTTCACTTAACCATTTATTACAATACATATTGACGGGCAGGGTGGCCACAGGTAGTGGGTTCGATTGTCACCAGGGAAAGACGTTTGTCTGCATGAACATGTCTGTATATTTAGAAAAAACAATGTAGTATGCTCTGCTTAGTTTGGGATCAGTTAGCCATGTGTGAGGAATGTCCCAGTATATTTATTTATATCCCTCGAGTATAACTAAGTCCATGTTGCATAAGAAAGCATGACTTAAAACGCTGTCTTTTTTCTACTATACATACAAAGATCTTGTGTTTGACCACTATCACACCACTAAAAGTGATTTGATTAATCATGACTGTATTACGATTTTGGATGTTTAAGGGTCTTTAGGCAAATAGGCCCTTATCTAGTCCCATGGGTCCAGGTGCTCTAGGCGTTGTTCTTCCGGGACGAGATGACTCCCAGTGTCAAATCGAACAAAAAACGATAGTGTTTTCTTTATAGTTCTGGTACTTATAATTAGAAAAGTCTAAAAGTCTTAGTAGTAAAAATATTCACCATTATGATACCTTTGACGTGGACAGATCTTTTTCTTCTTGTTAACTTAATAAAGAAACCGGCACGAATTCTTGAGAATGTTATTTTAAAGCTCACCGCCCACAGTATCTTACTGTATGTTCGAAAACAACCAATACGTCCTAAAAACGACTTTAATTTCCGTATAAAAGGTACGTACAGTTTATTAAATAATGTGACGTGAAAGCTTCTGTTATAATAGGTATATTATGTTAATTAGTGTATAGTCAGAACAGCCTGGTGTTGAAGGGGGAAAATGCGGAAACGATATTAGTATCTGAAAAGTTGCCAATACTCCAAGTATTTACAAATTGTATTTCAAAACCATCTGTTATTTATTACAAGCAGCTGGGGCTGTGGTGAACGCACCTACCTGTCAATCATAAGGATGCTAGTTCAGATTATTGGGCCGTATCTTTTAGTTATAATAGGTATTTTCATTAAGTCAAATTCAAAGGAATGTAAAGATGGCCCATGTGGTGCACCTGCAATAGGCAAGTATGTAGAATACGGGGAGTTTGTTGACGTTCAGTACAAACCTGTGAGTATTCAGGTGAGGGTGGTCTCGGCGGGTATTTAGAAGCCATACGCGCACCAGCCCCGCAGCCCTGAGCAGCCGCAGGCTCATCCTCCGGGTAATAAAGGTGCACGAAATCCTCCGTGTCCAAAAAAGTATTGATCAGCATATCCACACGATACAAAACTAACAAAATAAATAACTTAACGCAGTCTACAGAATCAGACTTTTTGCAAACACTATTCACTATAATGAATCACCGTTTGTTGGAAGCACGCCATTGTAATTCACTCCATTTCTTACGTTCCATCTTATTTTGTCTTTAACTTAAATTATTATAAACTATATTGATAATAAATAAGTTGTTAATCACTACACTTGTATATAAATCACATTTGCACCGCCGTTCAACCACGCAATCTGTTGGATAAAAATGGTTCGTCATTGTTTTCGTTTTCTATATAGCGTTTAGTACGGACCGAGGCCGCAATTTTATCAGTTTGTTGGTGACGACAATACAGCTGTTAAAAGGTCGCAGTTATATAACTGTAACCCATATGGGTGTTCAACTGTTCACGTTCAACACCAAGTCTCTTATCATATACGATAACTAGATGTGAAAACCACATAGCTTCGGTATTTTAATAGTTACAAGAAATACATAAGTAACATGCTTCTCGGAATCACTAATTGATTTGTCTATTGGATAACATATTGTTTTGTTAAGTATTTAAAGTTTTGTATACGATAATTAAGTTTAAATCAAAAGATGACTTTTGACCCATAGAAAACACCAAAAATACGTATGTATTTAGAGTGCGCTCTACACCGGTCGTTTTAAGCAAATTTACATTAACCTAAAAATCAAAATGGTCGTCCTGCTATTTCGATCTATATGATGTTCGCAATACGGTGTAAATTGACTTGAAACCGCACCGTGGATGTCCACTAGTAGACTTTAAAATAGGATATTACTGATTATTATTCCCCCAGATCTATTTTAATTTCCTTACGATATCAATGAATGGTCCAGAAAACCCCGTTTATTTTTAGCTTGGTGATCATGTTTTGCAACATGACACATGAAGTCGTCACCAACATATGATACAACGCGACAATATGGTGATATTTCCACCACAGTGGCCGAGGTTTCCAGGCCATTGACGTCATTCATAACAATAAGGTGCCCGCTCTATTTAGAAGCAAAGCGAGAGTGTTTGTCGTTTCTTTTTAACGAAACATGTCTTTTGAATTGTGCCTTAATTGGTGGTAACGGTGTATTTATGTATATGTATGTATATGAGAATTTGGCGACATCTGTCTCTCACTATCTATTCGTGACAAGTCCCGCTTACGGTTATAGTAGTGGGCGGATACCTTTATTTGTTGCGTAAAATAAGACTTTATTTTAGTAGCAACTAGCTTCCGCCCCGCGGTTTCACCCGTGTTCCCTAGGAATCTTATGTTTTCCCAGGATAAAAAGTAGCAGTAGCCTATGTCCTTCTCTATACCATAGGCTATCTGCATACTTTCCTTTAATTTATAATTTCATCGCAATCGGTTCAGCGATTTATGAAAAAAAAAAACATTAATGCTCTACTTTATTATATACCTATATATTCAGCATAATTATTAATGACAGCCCAATGTTTTTAATTACAAATGTCACCACACAGGGTGTTTAATTTCACGTGTAGTTTTAAAACAAAACTCGCTTATTGTTACAAGCGCATTGTTTATTGTGGGACACCACTATTTGTTATCGTAAGCAAATAATGCATTATTTATACAATCCAAAGTCGACAAGGTTCATTAAACCCGAAGCGGATATGGGATCATCCATTCACCTCGTATTAGTTAGAATTAGGCGACATACTATATTTTTATATCCTTTAGAATCATAAATTACGGATATACTTGCTTGTGTAACTTGTATCTTATCACTGAAATCTCTTAGAAGATTGGGAACTGGGGGGTAACGATGTGTTAGAAGGTAAGTGTACATACAGCTTAGCAAGGGACTATATCTTATTTAAAAAAAATCTTAGCTATTTCCTGTTCCATCCTCTTCACCATCGACTAATATAGAAAAAAAACTCCACAACAGGATTTGACCAAAAATATTTTTTAGACGAGCATTGGACATTACGATTTCGGCCCAACTTCCAAGGCTACTATTTCAGTATATATCTGTGTCATAGCAATGTGCTTCAATGCAATAACGATATCCCCCTACATGGCACAATTTAATAGTACCTACGGATACAACATGTAATAATTCAATTTATAGAACGTTAAACATGACATCTTTATTGCTAAATAAATTATTTGATTCACGCGATGTTTTGATTCGTCGCTTTGTCTTTTACGTTTCGAATTTGAGAATATATTGACCGACTCTTATACTAAATCTATCTTAAAATCTTTAAATTGATCGTATTAGTCTGAATCAATTTTTTTGAGAAAGAAAAATTAGAAAAGATGCCCAGAAAATTCGGGAAAAAGCAAGACCGATATTTTTGCGTTAGATAGTCAGTTTATTGAGGAAGGATATAGGGTACTTTTTATCACAAAACGCAAGTAAAACTGCGAGGCACAGCTAGTATTAAATAAATGCTGATTCATGAAATGTAACATGGAACTTTGGAAATTTGCCTAACGATCCCTTTTTGATTGTGATGATGCTAAATACGGATCAGACGTGTAATGGACTTCCAGTGATTCTGCACTTTCCTCCATTGGCTTGAAAGCTTTATTTCACAAGATTCAGTTCAAATGATACAATTCATACTATGGCGAATAAAGACCTGTCCAGATAGACTAATATGTTTTTAGACATGATGTTTGTTAACGAGATAGATCAATCATAAAGTCACAAAGGAAAGCAAAGCTATTTTTGTATGTGGATGCGCAGATGATACAGATAAGTTATCGTTCTTATTTGACACAGGATTCCTTTGTTTGGCATAAAGGATCATTCCTTATTAACATAATATACATTTGTGTGCGAGACTTGGTTGAAAATTAAGGAATTGTAACAAATTTTGGTAAAATTTGTGACCACAGTCAACACCCTGATCCGAAAGAGTTACAAGAGTACTAGGTTATCATAAAAAGAGCAGAGCCTGATAGCGAAAAGAATTATTGCAGATGTGTGAACCAAAGTTTCAATTCATGTCAAGAACTAGATAATTTGAGTTGTAATAATTGTGTACGTTATCGCACGCATGCTAAAAAACCTCTTTTTTATCGCACCAGCATGCTACAACGACCACAGTTGAAAGATTATGCAACTAGGCCCCATTTCCAACTATTCATCCATATGTACACCATTTAAGTAATGGCAACCATTCATGAATAATTGAAACGATAATACTGTTGTTAATGTCGAGGATCCATCTTTCGTTATTAAAATAAAATTGTTGAAGCAATGAAATTAATACATTCCAGGAGACTTATGTTTCACTGTCAGTGTTAAATGAAATATTGTACTACGATCTATGAAGTTAGTCAGAACTATCATATTGCAAATCTTATGAACGTTCAACGGATGCTTGCTCTACTTTCAGTACGGTGCGAGTGCGACGTAGCAAAGAATGCGGTCAGTGGCGCCTACGGAGTGTTACATCTACTAGACTATGTTACCCTGGTACTCTATGATAAAATATGGATGCAATACATCCAACAATAGCGATTGTTTTACCGAAAAAAAGATTGACAAAACTCATTGTTTTGTATTGTGGCAACAAAAAGTATCAATGAAAATGTAAATTACTTTGTACGGCTCGAATCGAAGATAATCGACTGTTTAATTACAAGGGCTTCCACAAGGTCTATACCGATAATAGCCTTTTTTCACACAGAAATACTATAGAACTGTTACGACTTACAAAATAAGCAGAATCAAATAGCGTGCTCTTAATCAATTGAAGAAATAAGCAAGCACGTTTTCTGTAGGTACCTATACATATAATTATTGCAAAACATTGATCGAGGCCAGTAAAATCGTTTATTGACGTTTCCCACAGTGATTAATCGATAATAATCGACAAAACGATTGTAAAAATAACACCGACTTTCCGAAATTGACGTAGAAATATACGAAACCGTTACTGCAACCATCTGCAAAACGATTGCATGGAGCGAGACGCTACGAAAAGTCATTTGAAATTCTAATCCTTATCTATAGCAAACATCTAGACTAGACGTTATAAGCCCAGTGAGCTAGCTAGGTCGAAATGGGAACAGTGTTTTAGTAGTAAACGGTCGTAGTTAAATAAAAATAAAATTAAATCAATAGAGAGACACAAGCAAAGCAAAGCGGTCGAGTATCACATTTCTGGACCGCAAACTAGCGTTCACTCAGTTGTCGCGCCCGTTCGCCGGCAATCTCATATTACCGGTACCCAACATGTTTTTACACATAACAAACATAAATTTCGTGCAAAAACCACACTAAAGACGAGGGAACACAGTATTTTAGTTACGGAATTTGCATGCAAACTTATATTTGTTGCGGTTTGTCTTACAGTTGCAGGTAACATGATCTTCTAACGTTCGAATTGACATGCAGTTCTACATCCGTATGCGTAATACTTGAATTATTATGGATGGATATACATAGAGTTGCAAACGGGAAAACATTACGTGGAGCTGTTTGGTGATGTCTAGATCTAGTGGAATGCAGTCTCGCAACAGATTGGAAATCGGATAACAGTCATGACGGACGATTTTGTAATGATTGTTGATTACTTCGAGGAAGAATATTTAGTATGAAGGAAAATAAACGACAAGAATCATGAAGTGCACCGAGTCCTTAAAGATGTTTATCAAAAGCAAATGACGAGATTGGTGATGTCATTGTATTTAGTGGGTCAAGGTTTGCGTCCGATGAATCCGCGGAATCCGTCAAAACAAGATGTCTATTCCCGTGTGAAACTTTACGTTTTCCAACAACTACCACACAATGAATGATTCTCGTTGTAATACGGCGACACAGTTGCGGAAGTCGTGTGATGTTTGACGACCTTCTCGTGTTCTCACACTCCGTTGATGGATGATCAAATTGATTGGACCTTTCATTATGCACATGCGCCGGTAATCATAAATACATACTTTTTAAGGACGATAACGACAAATAATGAGCAAATACATCAAAAATTTGTTATAAAAGGGAAAAATTGCGACTTTGTGAATTTTATTCTAGTATTTTGGAAGGTTCATTTTAACTGAATTTGCCAGGTAGAGAAATAAGTTTTCTCTGAATAATGACAAGTCAATAAGTTTTTCAATAGTATCTAATAGGTCTCTCATGCCAAGGAGCCAAAGCTCAAGCAAACAACGTAAACAAAATGGTTCTCACTGCCAATATTGAAGCGAGACTATGTAAAAAACCGGTAAACATCCTTGATACATGTTTACGCTGCTAAGTGGGCTCATTTGTTATTAGTTATAAAGAATAACTGGCTTTAAATAACTTAGCACAATTTATGTCATTACTTTTTATCTAAGAGTTAATTAATTTTTTATGATAATATGTATTATGAAAGTTATTAACTTTATAATTTAATATTATCTTTTCACCGATATTATTCATAGAATCATTACATAGTAAATAAATGACAGAAGAGCAACCTACGCCTATATTTGATAGTCACGCGATGCGTAGACGCAGGGCGGTAAGAGCCCCAGTGAAACCATGAAGCCACAGTAGATACACCAATTTCTGGTGATTTAGCAGATGTAAAATTGAGTTTGGTAAACCTAGTTTTTTTTTTGTTAACTAGGCAGTACGCCTAGTTGCTTAGTAGTACCTTACTGGTCAAATTCATATTAAAGAGATTCTTTATTAGTTACATTACTGTTTTAAGCGCACTGTATTACTAATCAGTCGATTATTTATTGACTACAGTCATTCTGTAACAGTTTTAACTATCCCACATCAATTAAAGTGAAGATTTATTATTATTATAAAAAAAAAATTAACGAGGCCACAACTGGAGATTAATTTTAATAGTTTCGTTACTGTTACTTATTAATATTGCAATTAACCTCATATATTATGACGTCTGAAATAAACCAGTAATATTTATTTAGGTATCTTATAAATGCCTCGTATAAATAGGTAATAAAACTACCGGGTGTTTTTTTTGTCACTGGCCATACTTGCATGCATGCATGGGACTAACTCTGAGATCACAAAAAAATATCAGCTGTCCATACAAAAGTTCAATACCTACTCGACCAAAATGTATGAAGGAACCATTTTATTTTATGCGATATCAAAGTTGGTCCCATAATAAAAGTTGTTCATATTGACGAGTACTTCAACCCCTGCAAGTATGGCCAGTGACTATTAAATCACCCAGTATGAACATTGTGTCTATCTATAATATAAAATCTGATAGTATAATAAGAGATTTACCTATAAGGAATGGGAATATAAGCTTAGCATGTTCTTCAAAATCAAAATCATCCATGATTTGACAGAAGCTAGCTTAACAAAAATGAAAACACGCTAAGTAGGTACTTCTCAAATACTATGGATCAAATCAAACTAGACGCTGGATTTCTTAAAGCACCGTTATAGCAAAGGGCTATCACATTAAATCATGCCAGTTTTCACCTTATTCTGTCGACAGGTACAGACCCTATTGAATAAAACACCATTATTTACCTTTCCCCATTGCTAACGGCTAGAAATCTAGTCTGGCTAGGTGTAACACGGATCGTAAAATAGTTATTTATGCTTTATTGCCGCTTCGTGACGTTGGAACTTTGTTGGTATAATTTTTATTTCAGGGTATTTTATTATTCCACGTCTCACATAGTAGCCGTCAGACTTCTTCTAAAAAGTCTTTTGAAACATGTTTATGTAATTACCAACTACAGCTATGGAGGAGTTCGATTATATGACATCTATACTAATATTATAAAGCTGAAGAGTTTGTTTGGTTGAACGCGCTAATCTCAGGAACTACTGGTTCGAATTGAAAATATCTTTTAGTGTCGGATAGCCAATTTATCGAGGAAGGCTACTTTTTATCCCGGGAAAACATAAGATCCCTCGGGAACGCGAGTGAAACCGCGGGGCCAAAACTAGTTTTTAATAAGATTATCCGTGCTCAATCCAGCCAGACCATAAGTCCATTCTAAATCTCTTTTATGATTAACGATGGAAAAGTAAAGATTACATCGGTCAGTACCTACAGTAATTAGATTTTTTTTCATACACCCTTAGAAAACCCAGCTTTCCATTTTTCTCTGATTACTTTACTCCACGGCAAACCTAGAATGTTGCATGACCGATTCAACTCGTAACGAATGCATAAAACTAACCCGTTTGTGTGAAAATTAAAACATTAATGAGAAACTATTTGCAATCATGTTCGTGAGACCAATCCTCATTTTATCTCGAACATAGAATTAAAAACTAAGAACTACTTCATTAGAACAAGTAATAAAAGAAAGAATATCTTGACATGTTTCTTCACAAGAATTTATGGGCTTATACTTTTTAATTCTAGCCTCAACAAAATCAAGTGTTCAATGAAAAGAGTTCCGAAGAGTGATGTGGCTTGGCTATGTAATTTTGTAACTAATAGGTAATGTTCTTTATTAGTTACAAAATTACATATAAAAAAAAACCTTTTTCATCTTTCGGCAATGAATAGCGAACCCTTCCGAGAAAGTGTACAACAGCCGCTTTATAAATGACCTTATCCGATAACCTTTATTTCACAGAACCTTACCGTCCGCAAATTAGATTAATGATTGTCATTTCATTGAATTTGGTCCTTATAAATGTATTTTGATAAGGTTCTTGTTTAAAAATTGATATTTGTTTGGATTCAAAGTTGTAGTAGTTGTAGTCTGTTGTAGTTTGAGCGAAGAAGTTTCTTCGTTATTAATGGACCAACTCAACCACAAATAAGTACATTAATTCCGAAAATTTATAAATCGAATTTTGAAGTTTCGCATTTGACTCGTAGAATTTGCATTTGCTTCCGGCAAACATTTAATATTTAATTTAGAATATTGTTTAGAAAAAAAAATTATAGATACTCATCATACCGGAAGCTTCAATTTCTATTTAACGTATACATAGAAAATTATATATCAACGTAATAGAGGTCACATCCGATGCTGTTTGGAAGATAATGAGTTAACTGATAGGAACATGAATCTTCCAGAATAAACCATGACCTCGTTTCAGAAAAAACAATGTCCTCACAACCAGTAGGTAACAACTGAGCTCAAGATATTTGCATAAATAAGCCATCCGATGATGAACGTCACCTAGGTCGTGCACATCACTTTTAAAGAATAACCAGTTGTACAATTACATAATAAATAACATGTAATTATTACGAAGGACAAGGAAGAGTTTTGCAATACAATAATCTATAAGGAATCTAAAGACAACAATAGAATTTATGTGACGTAAAATGGCAGAGTAAATGTAAACAAACGTATGGCCAAGTCATGTGCAGATGAACTGTAGATAAGTGCAGCATCGAGCATTTATAATGTGACAGCGAAGCTACCAATAGCGTGCGAACACGTCGCACCAGCAAACAAGTCATGTGAGCGATTCAACGTCCAAGCGCCACCCGGCCATGACCTTCACCTGTACGGTGCACACCGATGTAGCGCCGTAAACACTACTATTTCATGGTGCAGACAGCGAAACGCTAGTAAAAGCACAACAAAGGGCTATAAATATAACGCCATGCGCCAACTCCGGCAAAAAACGTCACCTGGATCACAATGCAACGCTTACAAAGAGAGGAAAGGAAGTTATCTTTACGAACAATGAGACGGGTGATGTTACCGTTGTATTTAAATCAAAAGATGTTCCTCATCGTCTAGAGGAAAAACATTACATTGATAAACGGACCGTCAACAATAAGGACGTAGATGAATAGCATTTTTTGCAAAAAGATCCGTATCAAAGAGACTATTAAATAAAATGAATGCAGATAATTGGACATGCATATATTGTATGCAGTTGAATATTTATGTATGTTGTATTCCATAGGTGGAGTAGTGGCTGCACAGTCTTCCGCGTTAAAGGTGAGGTAAGTAGAGGTAAAACACTTCCGCGATGCAACAACATTGTGAGATCTAACTCTGGTAAAGCGAGCCAGTGTGAAAGTTGACTCGTCCATAATCCTAGTAAATGTCAACAAACGTGTTAATCACGATGCGGTGTCTGAAGCGGACGTGGCGTGGACTGACCATTCTCTCCTAACAGCAAGGTCGCCTGCCGACATAACCGATCAAGGCCGCACTCTCAAAACGAATATATGCTCTTAATATAAAATCGTTTGTTAATTGTAGCTAACACTTAGCAAATTATATTTTAATTAAATATAAGTGTGAGCAAAAAACATGAACCTCTTTAAAGGCGCGAATAAATTGGTACAGATAACCAATTGTGCAGTAATTTCTTTGCTAATGCACCACGTTCCAAAAAGAAAATAATAATATGAATAGGTAAGAATAAGTTTATATAGTAGATATCGTTATAGGCCGTCACATTTTATTTATTTTGAAAGAAAGAGACTGCATAAACAGATATCGATCAGATAAGCTAAACATATCGGCAACCTGTGAAACTGGCTCTAAAAATAAGAACAACAACAAATTAATTCGAGTGACATTGACAACGCCTAGGGTTTACTATACCACATTTATTTAATTGGATCCACAAATGATAAATCGTAGTTTTAGTAATAAATCGATTTATACGTCAAATAAATCAAGTCGTAAATCACAAATTTTCTCATTCAGTTAAATATGCCGCAATGGTACGCCACGCCACGTTTCTGCCCTATGTTCATGAAAACAATTGATTTAAATCGGTATCAGTATAGATTTATTGCATTCGAAAATGCATCGGGAGAAAGTTTTGGCATACGTTAGGATCACAAGTGAAATGCATTTAAACATAATGCTCATACACACAGAAACGAGCAAGTCACGTGAAACGTGAGTAAAGGTCGATACGAACACGACTTGGCAATGTTGCACGTCTAATTTAGTAATAAAGCTTTGTACCCAACAAGCGATGCACCATGACTTGTTAATATTAATGAGAATTCTGATGTAAAAAATAATCGTGCTGTTAATTTAAACGATGCATTGAATACAAATGGAAAAATAGAAAAATATGTACCTATTAGTAAAGTCCAGAAGTAAGCACGCAAGTTGTTCGTGGCGGCCACGACCTAAAAACTTAATGATAAAACGCTGAACTTTGCGATTTACTACAAACAATCTCAACAACCAATGAAGGTGATGTTCGTGATTGATAATATAGTTTCAGATATTTACAATGAGAAATACGAAGTAAATTATGTTGATCATTCATGGATTGGTCCGACTGAACGGCGGATGTTATATACATAACTGTGTAGTAAAGTCAATGTTAATTAATGTATTTTGTCATATTTATTACATGTAGGTAAGCAGCAAAATTTTTTGTCGAACGTTTTAATAAAAGATACAACGGTATTCAAGCTAATTTCCTGGCCTCCTGCGATTGAAATGTAATTTAAATTACACGTGTATAGTGTAAACAAATGTTCTAATCTATCACGGCTGCTATCACGAAGGATAATCTTCTATTTGGGACACATGGGCCCGGCAAGATAACATGCCACATATGATTATAAGAAACAAAAATATTTGATATAAAAATGTCTCAATATCTTATCGTATTCGTACTACCGTGTCGATTGCGATAATTACTTTCCCTTGATCATTATAATGAAGATCCTAACTAATAATACAAAGTACTGTGTTAAGATTTAGGAGTTTATGAATGAAAACTTCACACTGTTTTGGCAAAGGAACCTTGAGGCAAAGGTTTCGGAAATCTTAAAGAATTTTTAAAGTATATCATACCACGTGAACCGAAATGGGTGCGTTGGAGCTCGGTAACGATTTTCTCAGAATACAGCTGAGACTTGTAGACATGCGCATTGGTGACTGAAGCCACGTGGTCGTCTACATCGAATAACTTTTTAATTAAATTTGTACTCCACACATTCTGATAGGAAAGTGAAAATTTTACTAAGCGTACATTTGAATCAAGAATGGAGCATTTGTATTTGAATAATTTAATATCAGGTTGAATGAGTTCGCTCGAACTCTTCGTACAATTAACAGTGGTTAGACCTACAATGTACCTATGTAGCCAAACAAAATATTCTTAATATCAGTCAGAAACAACTAAAAATACTGCTTTACAACAATGCAAATCTAATATATCTATATCTTAAATTTTTGAAATGTAATACAATGTCATGGATCTGTCTTGGAGACATGCGCAGTAGTAATTTTTTGCCACGTGGCATACTCCCGTTGCATAACCTTCCTCCCATTGCGACGACGGCTCAGCCTATTCAATTGCACGTAGAAATGTAGCCAAACGAAATGTGAAAAATGAAAGTGAAAAATTCATGAGAAAAACAGTAGTGATTTCTTATAATTGCTAATAATGATAATGAGCTTTCAGAGCCTTTTCAAATAACATAAAATTGAAGATCGACTGAAATTATCAATTAATTCATCATAATGTAATCAAGTAATCCAAGCAGACACTAGGTTTACAGAAGCAAACAACAAAGCAAACTTACGAAATAGAGTTCTCTGACATATCAGTTTAAATTAAGTTAATTAGAATAATGTTGCCGTGTCGCAAATAATTAGCATAGCTGGTAAACGTATGAGGAGGATGGATATTGTTTTAAAAAGTTCTCAAGTTGTTTCCTAAATTAAACGAGCGCATGAAGTACCAGGAAGTCAGAAAATAGTGAATGTATCTGGCCACGCCTACGGGGGGCCCTATAGTGTAGTACTATGACGCAGCCACGTTGCACTATGACGCCGCCGCCATGCACTCTGCACACAGACATAATTCTGAACACTATCTGTGTGGGTGCAAGCACTGCAGGCAGACTGGAATTCGCCCGCCATTTTAAGATATACTGAAAACCACGTTTTTTACTTGAAATGCTTATTTGAATCGCCAATTTAATTAGTGTTGTAGTAACAGCTGGTGATTGAGATTGAGATACTTGATATTATTGATAAACAAATATTTAATGAGGAAAAGTTCAACTCCAATCAAAATTCTTTAGGGATTTATTTTACCAGTGCAGTAATTCAAGGAATTCATTAAGTGGTAAGTACATAATGGTTAGCCAACGATTTCTTGAGCCAGTGACCTCGGTCAAAATCGTACTTTGAACAAAGCAATAAAGAATGTGCTTTACGTTTGAGGAATTCAAAACATCTATTGCAAAATCACTTACAATTTTGAAAACATGCAACGAGTCTTATCAAAACATTTTTAAAAGGAATTGGAGTACAGTATTTACAAACATTCCATGGATATATCGTCATTTATCATTCTGCTAACTAACATAACTGACAGTGGAATGCACAGCATTGTTGAACTTAACGTGAAAGAATATGCGGCATTGTAGGAAAGCGAAACCCCGCCATCATGTAACGTGGACGCCACGAGTACGTCATGCCGTGGTATTAGCGATTATCCCGTAAGTAGTGATAAAAATACAATTGTATCTTCATCGGAGGCACAATATTTACACTCTCGCTTTACTTTACTACAGTCAGTTGTAATTTGTGACGTAGTTTCCTCAAGCACCATTATAATAATTATGAAGCCATGTGCCGAACACGTCGGCGCGCCACGGTTTGCCATATTAGAAATTCCAATGCGGACCTTATAAAACTAATCAGTTTTCCGTTGCACTTTACAATATAATCCATTTATATTTGTCGAAGACTTCGCAAAACCACAAATAAGCGAACTGGATGTTGATAAGAGCGCGGATGTGCTGTATATCCATATTATGGTAGAGGGATAGCGGTGTCGCATTGAATATGCGACGGACGCGCGCGGCAGCTGCGGGGCAACTGGAGGCGCGACGTCGGGTGTGGTGTCCGCGGGGGGAGGCTAGCCCCGGCAGGGAGGGGGCCGGCGGCGTCTGAACCGCGTCTCTACATCGCAACGCTACTAGAGTAGAGGCCCGACGTGAATTGTGCAACGTCAGCAGGCGCGTGCGTACTGGACTGGCTCCAATTTGAAACAAAAAATCCCACCAATTCATTCGCGTCTGTTACGATAGCAATCAGATTCTACACAAAACTCGTTAGACGCTACTTCCATTTTAAATTGTTATTAACCGTGGGATACCTACGATACGACTTGACATGAACCGAGTTTTTTCGACACTCAACTTCAACAATCAAGGCGTTTTTGTTTCTGCTAAATTGTTGATTGAACATAATTTTCTTGTGCACTTAGATGATTTGCGAAAAGAAGAAGCAGGTTCCTGTTTATATGAAAATTTGAATTGAGGACACGAAACATGTAATTGGAGGCGGCTCATTGTTGATTATACTGAAGGTCAGGTTTCTTTTGGAAATAAACTTGTTTGTACAACGACAATGTCATCGGAGAAGGTAGATTATTTGAACGTTGAATAAAACGTCAGAGATAAAACACTATTAAATGTAGATATTAGAGGAGGACATTAGGCGGAGATAATGATAGCTGTTACTGATCCGTACGTATCTCTAAAATAAAAATAAGCGATATTGAAACAGAAGTATGAATCTGTTTGAAGTAATGTAACTATTGAGAAATATACCGCTGATATGCACTGCAATAGATCTGTGTCAATAGCCACAGACAATATTATGAATATCTAAAGATAACATGGAAAACTCACTTGTTGGAAGAAATTGAAAGAAATCAATAATACTATTTGATGATATCTAAAGTTTATTTAAAAAGCTTTTAACAAATGGTTAAATTCTACGACTTTCAAGCTATATAATTAAATTAAATTAAAAAAAAATAATGAGTTAGGTTAGGCTGTTAGAATTTGCTGGGAATTACTTGCTTGCTCAAGTCGGAAAATATAACACTTGTGAACGATAAGGATGACCGGAAGATCTACTGGTTCGGAAACAGCTTTGGAATTAGCCAGTAAGATACAACAAAGCATTTCATTTCCTTCTACTTCATAAATTGGCTTCGTGATCTTTTGTCCAGTTTTATTCGGAGTATATTTCTATTCTTGTAAGAACTATTTACACATCAAGGGCACTCAAGAATTATATCGTCAATCTATGTAGATGTTTTAAAGCGTGAAGGTAGAAGTGCAATCCAAACCTATGTCTAATATTTCCTCTGATTGCCATTTATTCATGGTGCTTAATGTCCATTATAGCAAATCCGCAATAACATTACTTGCGTTAAAGCTTATGTTTGGAACAATTGCAAATGCATTTTTTACTTTATTTCATGTGACATAAAGTTTTTATTGCTTTAAGTAGTTTGTTATCGGTTTTATGGAAGGTCGTTCTCGTGAAGCATTTCATGTAAGAGTGATTAAATCAGTTTCTATAGCAACCAGAATTATTACAGTAGCACGCTCAGTGCAAGCGATAGCGAAAGTATTTCTATTGCTTTCTGCTTGTTGCTTTGTTGCATGAGTAATAAAACATTTATCATTTAGCAGCACAATTTATAGCTAGAAAATACAAAGATATAATATATATAATCATACAACCTAAGTTTGCTAAAGGTGATGCTACCATTCATCATAATACAACAGATTGGATCTTTATTATTTCAATTTAAGTATAGTTTGATTTAGTTGTTTCAGTTATCATACTTATTAAATCTGTTGAATGTTTTCAATAATATAACTGGTCAGAATTGATAGATAATTTGTTTTTGGTCGATTATACTACTGGGTGGATGATGATTCAAGATGGTATAATTATGATAGGTTTTGAAAAGTTATTTAGCATTCATATTCACATCACTACCAACCCATAGGCCACAGTGGTAGAGCAAGAACAAGGCATAATATTTAAAATCCACAGACTATCAGAGCACATAAATAATAAATATCAGATAACGACAATGGAACACCAATATTTTCAGCACAACCGGACGAAGAATCTCTTTTTTGACTGTTTCAGTATAGATTACTTATCGAGTGCGTGATGGTTTTGAAAGCGGATGAAACGAGAGGAGCATTTAATTTCATGTGTTACGAAATGTCCACTTGCACCAGTCGGTATGACTTGTCGATAGAGAGCGGAGTGGGCGGCAGTGCAATTACTCTACCCACGTTTTCCGCCCACATTGGGCACCAATGAAATATAGTTTGACGTTTGGCGACATTTTGCACTCAATTACTTTTGCGGTAGTTTTCATAGATCCGAATTTTCATGTCCCGCTTCATGTTAATCTTAACTTAATATTATAAATGCGAATGTGAATTTGTTTGTTTGTTACCTTTTCACGCTTAAACCGCTGAACCGATCTCGATGACATTTGGTATGCAGATAGCCTATGGTATGGAGAAGGACATAGGCTACTTTTTATCCCGGGAAAGCATAAGATCCCTGGGAAACAGGGGTGAAACTAGTAAATCATAAAACTAAGCTCATGTAGAAGCTTTCATGAGAGGAAAGAGGAAAAAAATAGCAAAAAAAACATCCGAATAGCCAATGATGCTAACGTAGATACAATAATTTATTGATTTTACAGTTAATTTACTCAACAGATATTGATTACAATCAATGCCATTATAGTATCTCCACAAAATAAGGTGAAATAAATCTAAGTTCCCCAATCAACGGAGCTAAATCAGCACTGAAGTAGGCAGTATTTCCAAATTACAACGCAGTTAAAGTAAAATCTCGAGTAATGGGTCGTTTAACATCGCCTAATCGCAGAGAAGGAATGTTGGTCGTAAATATAGCCCCCGCCTAAACAAGTCTAGGTAGACTCAAAGGGAATTAGGCCATGAAAATCAATAGCGGGCCGGGTTCAACGTGTGACGCCTACGCGCAACGTACTACGACCAGCTACCGACTAAATAGTATCATGAACTAATACTTTTATCGTGTGAACGGAAATAGAATGTTTCCGTTTTTGTCAAAACTTTGTTTGTTTGGTTAGCAAAAAAGTTTTGTGTATTCTTTCTGACATCGATGCAACGGGCCGGTGACGGTCAAAGTTCACCGTGCAATGCTAATTCGTATTATTGGACCGTACGCACTAAATAAGTTGGCCGCAAGTTCCTAACTCTCACAATTTAAAAAGATCTTCACCCATATTGATATCTTCAAGGGACCGCGTCTTCGGTATTCTTTTAATAGGTTCGTGACTTTGGTACAGTATTGATTCTTAGTCAGGGATTTATAGCATTGTGCCGTGGCCTAAAACCAAAGTGCTTGTTGCTGGCTACGGTGTGATTAAAACTTTATCAATTAAAAAGTTCTCACGTAGACCCTGGTGCTTAGTTTCAAGTTGATTTTCATTCCTAAAACGAAAACTACTAATTCACTTAAACCAAAGGTTAAAATATATAATTTGAATGTACCTACGCCAACGATAACTTAAAAGGTAGGACAGGAAATATAATCGAAGTGACCGAGGTAAAGATACATTGTGGAGTGAACACAACCTATTTCTATATCGTAAGACAGTCCATAAGAAAATAAGGTCAATCTAAGGTGACACCTAACAAATAAAGTAGCAATTTAGATTTATCCCTGCCAGTTAGCTCACATAGTAAAGGGACTCCTCGCCTATTGACATCCATTGTCTACCGTCAATTCGTTTTCTTAGAATCATACGGCATTTTGAGAAGTAGTTCAGTTCATTAAAATACTGTTAAGTTATAAGTTGTCATCGCCTAGAACCAACCGGTGTATTCTGGTAGTCTTTCTAAGCTTTGTGTTCACCTCCTTTGTCTTCATCGTCATTTAGCTCGGTGAAATTGAAGTCAAACAACTTAACACAAGGTAAAAGAAAAGTCGACGATTAATGAGACATAATTATGTCTCGGCTGGTTAAGATATCGGAAGCCAAATGCATGTTAACGCTGCAACCTTCATATCCGTCTGCACGTTAGACTTCCGTAAACAACAACTCGTGAGCATAGGGAAAATTATATGCATGATATTTGCATCGTGAGATTATAATCTCTCTATTGTATGGTATCCTGGTACGAGGAAGATGTTGTTGTTGTCTTTTTGGGGATTTCCCCAAAGTTTTCAAAGATATTTCCTTGGTCTTTTTGTAGCACGTAGAGCACTGTATTTATTACAATAAGATTTATTTGTACCTACGCTGATATACATTTTTAAGGTTTATAACTTTATATGACCAAAGACACTCTTGGTTACACAGACGTTTCATAAATAAGTATATTAATTTTTAAAATAAATTAAATACAAATGTTGCAATCAATAAAAAATAATTTATCTGCTGCTACACAGCTTGATACATGTAAAAAAGTCTATTGATAAATTGGTGACATGGTCGTACTGGAACTAACAGTTACATTATCTTGAGAAATAATGCAATGGATTAAATTAGGTTTACAGATTTTCAAAATACAATTTTAAAGCATGTTTTTCATTAGTTTCCTCCAGTTGGTGTCATTTTAAGGTTTCGCCGAAGGTTATATGAAGAGCATCGTCGAAACCAATATTTGTTAGTATAATTAGCTTTTCCAATGTGTTTAAAGATCTTTGTTTGTTCAGAAGTCTACATACATTTTGACGATGTATTTCGGTCATCATATTTTTGTTGCGTCAATTTCCCCGCACATAAATTCATTGATTTGTGTCAATTCTCAGTAGCACTTCGTTTATTGTATTGCTAAGAGTATAAACAATATCGCCGATTATTTTATTAATAGCTACATTAAAGGTTTGACTTTGAATGACTTCCTAAACAAGATCACTATTATTTTTACGGAATTATCACGTCACCTTGTGACTTGTAGGACTGCAATAAGCTTTAATGACAGCCATCTGGCGATAGTCCGTATGGTATGTCCCTCTCCAATGTTGTCGATTTATTATTTTAATTTTGTTCGCTCACTGACAGTTTCTACCAACATTAAGAACATTGCACCCATAGTTTTGGCCTGTTCAAATATGTACTTTATGCTAAGTAATCATACAAATTAAACCACACTAATTAGTTTCAGATTCCAAAGAGTAGCACTGAATCTATATTTTCACAACTCCGCATCAAATCTGCAACCTTTCATTTAACGTAATGCGACAAAATAGTGCAATTATCTCGCTGTCCCTCTTTACATGAGAATTTTTCGAAATTTTAGGCTTTTCAACGTTTTCTACATCATTCATTAAAAAAATCGTAATGATATAAAAAACTCGAATAATTTAAGATAAGCCGACAGTCGAGACAAATAACATGCCAGGATTTAAAGCTCTGAGATCAAATCTACACTTCCTTGTGAGACATTCATTCGCTATAAAATAGATGTTTATATCCCTTGTTTTAGTTTAACAGTAAGTAATGAAGATTATCCGTTTAGGATACCTAACGCGGAATATTGAATCCGAGGTCAATCCGTTCATTACTAAAGAGTTTTCCAAGTTAATTGATTAATGATAAGAAATACCTTTCACGTGTTGATATGAGTACGTACTCGAGAAACGTCCATCAACTTTCCAATTTCCCACACACATAAATACGTGCCACTACTCTTAACTAACAACGGATGTCGAGACTTCTTAGCTACTCATTTCATAGGAAGTATTCGTACGCCTCCAACTATTTTATAATCACGTGTTTCAATATCGTGTTATTGATTTAATTTTATGTCTTAGCGTAAAAATAATAAGAGCGTTTAGTTATTATTTAGATACGTGCCTAAGTTGGCAACTCGATTCCCAGTCTCACGCAATGTTTTGCATAAGGCATTGTTAAAGATTTACACGATATAAGTTAACTCAAATTGTTTTGGACTTACACAAATGGCAAGTTTTGACGTCGATATTAAACTGTACAAAATATAAGGAAGTTTTCTCCTGAAAGTCTGTGGCATCCGAGAAATTGCACAAAGACATTTTCAACGCTTTAGGAAGCAAAAGGAACAGTTATTTGAACGGAGAAAGGTATTTCTGTAGCGGGTGTGATCTAAGTAATTATGCTGTATATATACTGTCTGTTGTCAACAAGCATAATTTTGTCACGGTTGTCATAACTGTAAAGAAGTCATAAAAGAACACAATATTTAACATACATTTTTAAATTGTGACGTTAAATAACCTATTTCAAAATCTTTGGAACGAAAACAGTGAATCAAAAACCACAGCAATCAACCTCGGTAGTAAATGAATGAACACATGTATGTACAAGAAACAGTAATCAATTATAATGTGACACTAACTCGGGCCTCGCCCACAACAGCTGATTGACCTAAAAAAAAACAGAACGCCGTGAGAATTAGAGGGAGATAGGTAGAGGAATAGAAAAGCGCGTGTAATGCGTCACGTAGGCCCGTCACCACCAGACAACTCTTGCTCTGTAGGGCAAGGTCGCTTGTGGAATTTTGTAGAAACTTTACAAGGGAATTTGCCGGTGTGGCGACATCATGTTTTTAGTTATTAGAATGGTAATTTATCCTACGCTGAGGGCTGAGGACTTTGACGCACCAGAAGAAATGAAGATTTACATAAATATCAAAGCAAGGAAAATGATGATAAACATTGATATTTTTTCATTGAAAAGTTTGAGAGGTTCAGCTTTAAAACATTTCTTGAAGACTGTGTGTCGTTGATTTACTAACTTTAAACAAATATTTGAATTTGGTCAGGACAAATATCAGTCGAATAGTTTCGAGAGTATTTTGGGTTGTTTGTTCTCTTCGTCTATTTCCGTTGCTTTTGGGATTGGGTTACTAAAAATATCTGCTCTCGACCGCTGAGATTCTGAAGAGAGCATATTATTTATAATACGGTTGGTGAAAATAACTATGTCTTCAGACTTTATCCAAAACATTAAACTAACTTTACAGTTATTTCTAACATGTTAATAGTTCAAAACAACAATTTCCTGGGTCTCCTGGACAGTAATCACATTATGAATCCGGTCGCAACTAAAATTTCCACGAACAGTAGGTACTAATTATTTTAACGATACTATTTTGATGTGTTCGCAGGATAATCATAAAACAGGCATTAAAATAGCATCTGAAAGGGGATTGGTAGATTTGGGCTATAAATCCGAGATAAGTATGCACGTATGTAATAAAAACAAAAGCCAACCAGATAAATTAATTAGTTTCAAGGTATAAAATTAATTTTACTACATTTTATAAAACGGAATTTACTATGGCTCACTGCATTTTTTTTTTTTATTTAACTTCACCTTTTAGCATGTGTGGTTCGAATTTTGCAACTGAATTATTATTTTAAACCAGTTCCACCAAACCAATTGAGCTGAAATTTTGCAATCAATTTTGGCACTAGTGACATTACATTCTGGTATCAAAAAGCTTGTTTTTTTATTTTTCATATTATTTATTGACTTACTACAATTACGTAATTATAACCTTATACTCCCATATCTAATACTAAGTCTAATTAAAACCATTGTACCTAATACAGTAAGAAAAACGTATAAAGGTAATGATGAGAAATTATTTAATTATTGTAATGTTATTAACATATATAACAAGTTCAAAATTGCATTACTGTGTGAGTTCAAGAAATGGGTTCCCTAAAAAGAGATCTAGACTGGCACATCTACGAAACCTATCTTACTTACGGAGCTCTTACCCAAATATGTGTTACCTCCATATACCAATGTCTATGGAAAAAGAACTTGGGAGTATCTCCTCCCAGATATTCTAAATAATTTACCTGTGGATACCTATAATCAGTTATGCGAAAATCCCTTCAAATGTAGGGATATCTTAAAAACACTCTTCTTACCTAAAAAGACTCATATTCCACTTGGAGGATCTGGGTGTTAGGACGGTTGTTGCACTGTCCAATTGGTGGAGGCTCAAATTAGAAAATCGGAAGGTTGAAACCGTAGTTAGATTCCGAATTAGTAGGATTAGAAGATCTTAACCGCACTACTTCCTAAATTGTCTACTACTATTTAGAGTTTCTACGGGTTGGATGGTGAAATAGCCAATTAAGTTAAGCTAAATTCATCACTTACTTCTCAAGCGACTACCCCCACAGTGACAGATAAACCTAAACTGGTTTTCGTTTGCTGTTTGTAAAGTTTAATTTTAGTGTATGTACACTTATTGTTAACTTTTGTATTATGAATAAATTAAAAAAAATCTAGAACACCGGTAATCACAATCAAAATATAGAGTCCCATGGAGATATTTTATCTTTCATTATCAGATTTACTTGATATCCAGCTCTTTATATCGTACCTACTGTATAGGATAAGAAATTATGATAGATTATAGAATTTTGATCAAAATCTTACTTCCAATGAACAAGTCAATAATTCAAATGAAATCCAGAACTCAACAAAAAGACACAAAGTAGCTACGAGAAGCGGCAGCGCTTAAAGAAATAACCCCCTCAATGAAGAAATATAGTAAAAAAAAATAACGCGAAAAGAATAACACGTTGAAAGGGTAGTCAAGTGCCGGCTGGAAAATACGTCTATGTCTGCGTAGTAGTAATAAAGCCGGCGGGGGGGACAAAATGGCGGGCGGACCAGTGACCTTGAACCAAGACGGGGGATGGAGGGGTGCAGAGGACTGTCTGGATCTGATTAAAATTGTTATTGATCACGTGTCGTGACATGCTGGTTTCATCGAATGTGTTTATGGTTTAAGTGTCAAGTTTTATTTATAAACTCAATAAGTTTTTTCTAATATTGGATAGGCTGCGTTTCACGATGATAGTGGAGGCAGAGAAAAGAGGCTAGCGATGCCTATCAGCATTAGCAATTCTAAGGTGAGTGCCAACAAAGCCTAGACGTAATGTAAAGTGGAAATAATTCCTGTAATCTAAGACAGTGCACATATTAAAAAACACCTACCACAGAATAATAAACGTGTTGAAACATTGTCATTGAACGAGCTATTTGATCGAGTTTCGATAAATCTGATACCTAGTAGTTCTACAATAGATAATAATATACGCAGAGACAAGATAACATTACAAGAATTACAAGTTGCCCAAATGTGTTTGGTTCTGTCAAGGTGATCTACAATGATACAGTAACAGCAACTACTTAGGAAACGAATAAAAAATCGGACTAGAAGCATGACATTTCAAAGTCAAAGCCATTTATTCAGTTTAGGCCCTAGAATGTCCAATGAACGTCAAAACTACTGAAGTTACCACCAGTTCGGAAGTTGCCTTCTACTGAGAAGAGTTCCTTAAACAGGGTTATTTTTAAGCTATTGTATAGCATTTATCGCGGGCTTTGAGTGCGGCGACCGAATCAAGAAATTCCGTAACGAAAATAAAACCTAAGATGAGCTGCTCCGAAATCGGACGAATACGTAAGCAGCTGTTTGTGAGAAAGTATATAGATGTATAGGTATCTATTAATATCAAATAAAAAACATGAATTAATATCAAAGAAAAAAATAAAAACTGCGTAAATGAAAAATAAATAAATAATTATAATTGCATAAGTTGATAAAAATGCTATGCAATAGCTTTACCGCGGCAGTCCCCGAGTGCCACACGTATTTTAATTTACCTACACTGATTTAACCAACCTTGAACTTCTCATACATTTTGATCGAGCAAGGTTAATCTTTTTGACGAGTACTTCCACCTCTTAAAGCACTGCAAAAGCAAAGTACGAACAATGGCTTCCGTGCTAGCAAATGGCCGAGAGCCAAAAAACTGCAACCGGCTAACGGTTGACGAGGCTTTAATGAACCACTTCGGATCCATCATAATGGCAACTCGGCTGTCAGGTGCCAGTGAAATTGTCCTCATCGGAGACATCAACCAACTACCCTACATCGACAGAGACAATCTGTTTAAAATTCAGTACAACAGACCAAACTTGGTAGCTAACATCAACCAGGAGTTACTCTGCACGCACCGGAACCCGATGGATGTAGCGTACGCCCTCAATGAGATATACTCAGGTATATACTCATCAAAACAGCTCGTTCATTCCGTGAAGCTGAAAAGGTACACAGACGCACAAATACCCAACACCCACCAAGACCCTCTATTCCTGGTCCATACTCAGGAAAAAAAGGCATCCCTTATCAACCAGGGATATGGGAGTGGTACAGGATCACGCGTTCTAACCATACATGAAGCTCAGGGCTTAACGTACGAGTCGGTAATCGTCCTTCAAACAAAGCCAAAAAAGTTGCAAATCCACGAGAGCGTCCCACACGCGGTAGTGGCAGTGTCACGGCACACTGTAAAATGTGTATACTATACAGATGACAGTGATGATGCAATAGGCAGATTCACAAAACGGGCAATGGAAGCAACAACCAAACAAATCATGTCAAATAATCTTAAAATGGCAATAAAAAACAGGGACCTAAATGTCGTGGAGGCTCAAATCAAAGCGGGGCTGTCCTCCGTGGAAAAGAGAGCGTGACAAAATGGTAAAGTTAAATGTAATAATCTATGTCTAAACGTAATAGTTCAAGTCCTAGGAAAAAAAATTAAAAAAAAATGTAACAGTCTGTCTTAACTAAAACGTAGTAAGTTGTTAAATAAATTAAAATTGCCGTAAGAAAACAAAAAATTGCTATCCTCAAGTATTGTTCTCTATTCATGGTATAGTTTGAGCAGTCATACTCACTAAAAGGTCCCTACTTGCGGCGGCGTCGTGTGGCGGGTCGCTCTCTTCCCTACAATATGGCGAGCGTCAAACTTGTGAACAGGTGTCGCTTGCGGGGGCTGGTCAGCTTAAACTTTTACTATCGTGAGTGGAGAGCATTGCTATTGTGATATATTTATGTAAGTCATATCTATAAGTATTAACAATAAGTGTAAAATTGTATTGAGATATTAATGTAATATTTATAATAACATAGATATTAATAAGGTATAGAATATATATTGTGGTATGAATAAGATAAGTAGGCATAACAAATTCAAACATAACATAACATAATCTAAAAAGAGTACGGACCACGAGTCTGTAGAATGTAGATTACTTTAAATAAAAAAAAAAAAAAAAAGCACTGCAGGTTAAATACAAATATCCGTGTACAGCGTAGAACCTACGCCGTACATGAGCACTTAGATAGGATTTTTGATAATGTATCCCTGTATACTGTACAATTAACTTAGATCCGTACGATAGAGAAATAAAATATATCTGCAGTCAAACCTAAATTTTTAAGGCGATGATAGCTCAGTGGTAGCGACGTCGGATACCACAGCAAAGGTTGCGGCTTCGAATCCTACAATGAGCTTGAGCTTTAGTTGAAGGAAAACATCATTAGGAAACGATAGTACGATGGTAAAGCAAGTATCAACCGGTGTGTGGGTAGTTACCATAGTGAGATTGTCGTCAAACTACCGATAGCAAACGTGAATCATGATTTGAACTTGAACCACTAGCCTATACAGAATAATCATTACAATATAGAAAGAAAGAAAAGAAAGAAAAACATTTATTCATGACAACACACAACATTACATACAAACATTACATCAATTTAAAGAGCTATACACACAGACAAACATTTTCAATACTAACTATCCAACAAACAATAATGTAATGTTGCGCGATGCCAGGAATAGGTCCCGACTCAGCGAAATGCTAAGGCTAGTTTATAACTAACCTTCGCGCTGGTTTTCAGTCGGAACCCACGACCTTGACATCAACAAAGTCATACAATTTCCAGATATTTAATTCACCTCTTAATAATACTGAAGCGCATGTTGCGAGTTTGACAGCGTGGGAACTAAGCAATGGGTTTTGTAGAACATACGGACGACCTAAACGATGGTCTGACTCATTTAGAGTGTTTGCTTATCCATTCTATGGGATTATATCTAAAGAGTGATTATATATAGATACAGTTTATTGTTACACCCCATATGATTGAAGATACCTTATTATGCTATAAGTGATCTCTACCTGGCAACCTTTGGAGTAGAGTAGTTAAATAAAAAGTTTGTAGAAGTTAGGGGCGTGCAATACTAATATTAAAATTACAAATAAATAAATAATAGTTTCAAACAAAATAAATAAATAAACATTATTACATTTTGATCGCGCAACCTTGACCTTTAGTATGAAAAGTTTGTTTTTTTTCGCAATTTCAGAGTTGGTCCCATAGTAAAAGTACCATGGTTTGTTCAGCAAATTCTCAGAATTGTTTAAGTCGATCCTTTTGTGATTATAACAATAACCACCGTATTGAGCCGTACATTTACCTTTGTATATTTGATGAAAAGAAAATGAAACCTATTACAAAAGTTTTATTACTTTAGCATATTTTTTTTTGTATAAACAACCAAAGATGGAGTAAATATTTACAATAAAAATTAATTAAATTTTAAGCCGATCATAGCTCACTGGTAGTGACGTCGTACGCCGTGGCGAAGGTCGTGGGTTCAAACCCTACAATGAGCTTGAGCTTTCGGTGAAGGAAAAAATCGTGAGGAAACCATAGCACGGTGGTAGGGTACTTTGTAGCACCTACCTGGCTGGCTACCACCCTCAAGCTGAAAATCTGTAGCCAAAACACCTATTGGTGTGTTCCGGCAGCTGCACTTGAGAGCCAGTTCCTTCTAGGCATTGTGTGCTTACCACCTTCGGCCACATCATCACTTACCATAGTGAGATTGTGGTTAAACGCAAGCCTATACAAAGTAAGAAAACAATGTATTATTTTGCACGGTATTTTTTTTTTAACTTTGCAGTCAGTACCCACTTGACAGCCAAGTAAAAAAAAAACATCTGTCGCCAATTTAAGGACCTACCGGTGTGTTCCGATAGTTACACTTGGGAGCCAGAGCATCTGATTAAGTCTGTAATATGACATAAGCACTGCCTGAGTAAGTTGAATTGACTTAATCTGCATTTAAAATTGAGTGACCTCATTCATATGGCATCTGTTCCTCGGTTATCGTAGTACAAAGGGCAAGTTACACATAACTACATCTTCATTAACTTAAATGATATAACGGTTATCGTGTTCATTATTAAATTGGTTATAGGTTGGATTTAGGATTCCTTATGTTGAAATTGATATGGGTCTTTGGTCTGAATTTCGAAAACAACACGTAAGTTTATTATAAATTATATTTTATATACTAATCAATACTAATATTATAAAGCTGAAGAGTTTGTTTGTTTGGTTGAACGCGCTAATCTCAGAAACTATGGTTCGAATTGAAAAAATATTTTAGTGTTGGATAGCCCATTTAACGAGGAAGGCTATGGGCTACTTTTTATCCCGGGAAAACACAAGATCCATCGGGTACGCGGGGCGGAAGCTAGTAAATTATATTTGACGTAATATTATTTATCAGCTGTACCTGTAATATATTTTCTTATTATCTATGAAATTTAAAAAGATAAAGTAGATACTATTATAAATTGCGTAACGTCAGTGTATATTGAAACGATCAAGCACCCGCATAGTCATTTTGAGTCCAAAATGATTTATTCAGTTTAGGGCGTGATAGCACTTAACTTTACAACTGATTCTACCATACACATTTATTATGGCGGCATAGATTTTGACGTCACGATTTGAATGCTCATGACTCTTCAAATCCATGGTTGGTTTTGACTCTTTTATTTTAATGAAATATAATATATTATTTTTATAAATATTGTATATACTGGGTGATTTTTTAGTCACTGACATCACTTGCAGGGGTGGAAGTACTCATCAATATGAACAACTTTTATTACAGGACTAACTGTGAAATCACGAAAAAAATATCAGCTGTTCCATACAAAAGTTCAATACCTACTTGACCAAAATGTATGAAGCAACCATTTTATTTTACGCGATATCAGAGTTGGTCCCATAGTAAAAGTTGTTCATATTGATGAGTACTTTCACCCCAGCAAGTATTGCCAGTGACTAAAAAATCACTCTGTATTTTGTTGATTAAATATAAATAGCAAACGATCAAAGCAATATAGCCAAATACATTTATTTCTTATTTTATATATAACATGTCACGGCAATTTATCACTGTGCCAGTGCCTGTATTGAATTTATCAGAATATATATTTACCCTTTTCTCTTGCAATGCGATTAAAGACTAATGTTATCGAAATAAACAACACTGTCTAAGAAGTGTCTACTCGACTCGATCAAATCTTGCTATACCTAAAGAAAAACATCTATGACTCACCACTCGGTCACCACTAAAACCTTACGTCACGACGTCACGGCTTACCTGAAAAAAAAAAAGAATGATACAAATATGCGATAAGCTACCCTAATGAGCACAAAAAGTCTATTTGGAACTTTTTTCATTGCCTTGGAACCATTATGTATTGTGTACTATTTAGAACTTTATCTTAGAGTTAAAGTTAGTTTTTAGATTTAATTGTATCTGAAATTCTCACGATTTTTGACTTATTTAAGTGTTTTTTTTTAAATTTTATTTGCATACTTTTAAACTTAGAACGGTCTCATTACGTCTTCTAAAACCCAGGTTTCAAGATAGCACCGTCTCTTTTTGTTATATAACGGTGGAAAGTGAAGGATATATTTGAAACCTGGGTCTTACAAGAGACAGTATTTGCGTCTTGTAATATAATCAGAAACGTTATCATGGCGCCTTACTTTAGATTACGGTTTATCACATTCGTGGACACCCAGCTGCGGGATAGTATTACACTAGATTTATTATTAACATCATTGTTTTTTGCTCATTAATCATAGTGGTCGTCGCCTAATGGTCAAAATTTGACAATAATTAAACAAAAGAGAATTATATATATACATGTCACCAGAAATGAAACTTAGGATTTGTATACAATTCCTAGGAAATGTATACGAAAAAGCAAGCGATCACCATACACTTCGTGGTTATTTTTTTTCCTGCCCTCGCTCCGCTATCCCCGCGTACCCATTGACATCTTGAATGTTATACATTTCCGAATTCCGATTGCTATTTAGGAAATGTATAGATTTCCTAGGAAATGTGTGTGTGTGTGTGTCAAACGCATGGTGGTGTTAATATTTTTTAAATTAATTTAATTTATTTCTAATGCATATACAATAAAAATACTAGCTGTCCCCCGCTGTTTCACCTGCGTTTTCAACATAAAAATTAGCCTATGTTCCTCAATTAACTGCCTATCTAACGCAAAAATTACAGTGTCTTAATTTCATACAAATCCCATACTTTCAGTTTTTCCCGAATTTACGAGTTTTCTGCACATTTTCTTAATTTTTAATTCATAAGAACCTTCTCCTGATAATAATTAACATAACAAAAAAAGAATTATAGATACATAGATTACCTTTCAGCACTCCTTCTCGATATAAACTAACTGTTCCTAATTTCATACTCCTCCGTCCGCGTAATTTTCGTAAAAATGGGTACAAACTTTTTGCTTCACGTATTAATATTATGATTTCAAACGAATAATACTTCCACGTGGCCTTGACTATCCTAATCTACCTAACCCACTAAAGTGACAATATCCGTAAAGGGATGGAGAATTCTAATCCTATCAACTAAATGGCGCTGCAGACCACAAACGTAAAGGGGTCCATTATTTGAGAGAAATAAGGTTAAAAGCTTCCTGACGTCATTTTGTAGAATTGACGGTAATTTGGAGATAGAGATTGGAAGAATACTCTTCGATATATAAATTGAGAAGATTTTTATCCATAGCACAGAAAAAGTTCTAATAAGACAATGGTTCAATTTTATTGTGAAGATAATAATATCTCAGTCAGTGATTATCTAAGTTATCTCATCTCAGCCATTCAGCCAACGACGCTTAGCAGATTAGATTACATTTATAAAATATCTTAAATATATACCTATATTATTATTGACTGATATAAAATATGACTATGATTGTTGAAGATGTCGAAAAATATCATGTTAGTAAGCTACTAAACTAATTGATGTGTAAAACTCGACGCAACAATGAACTCTCCCACGAGACACGATATTAAAATCGTGGTTTTAACACAAAGAAAAAAAGGAATGAATCAGGATATTCGGAGGGAATTCTATATAATACTATATTAATATTATAAATCTGTGGAACCAGCATGTCTGTACATTCAATTTATTTACCAAAAATGGAGTTTGGGTGATATAGGAAGAATAACAGAATCCAGAGACTTTTTTCCTGTCTTGAAATTTTGAACACGCTAATCTTCGAATCTACTGAACGGATTTTCATAGAGTTTCCACAGTTATTGCAGCTTGGTATGGGTTTTATTAAATCGATATCGGATGAAAGGAAGAAAATATAATATAGATATTTCATAAAGTCTGCGTTACGAAGCCGTGGGCGAAATGCTAGTTCGAAGTAAAAATACTTAGGACACCATCTTCCAGACTTTGTGTGCAAGCCATAATTAAAAAGTGAATACCAGAATAACATATGCCAGTAGGTAATTTTCCGCCGAACCAAATAACGATTCTGTATACATACAGTTTATAAGGACACCGAACGTTTAAAAAACACGAGAGGTCAACGGCCCGTGAGCGATAAACGCAACTGAATTAGAATACAAGGTAACTTTGGTACGAACTGAAAATAACATGAAAACATTGATCTCATGAAGGCCTTGCCTTATTTAAATCACTTTAGCTTTGAAGGCGATGATAGCTCAGTGGTATTGACGTCGGATGCTGCAGCAAAGGTTGTGGGTTCGAAGCCTACAATATAGTTGAGATTATGGTGAAGGAAACATCTTGAGGAAACCATAGCACGGTGGTAGGGTACTTTGTAGTGCCCAACTGGCTGACTACAACTCTGAAGCTGAAAGCCTGTAACGATGCGACCTCTCCTCCCTTTTTATTCTGACTTTAGAATTGTCTAAAATACGTGTGTCATTTCTGTTTATTTTCATTATTACATGGAGAGCCACCCATACATCAACAAGTGACTTTATGAATAATAGTTACTTACTTAATAATAACATCATTTAATACCTAAAGATATCAAGGATATAATATTATCTATCCCAGTCCCAATAAGGGTTATATATATTCGAACCCGATTGGGGTAAGTGTTACTACAAACTATTTTTAACAATCCATTCTCTCCATGTATTTTTGTAATCGTTATTTAATTATTTTTACTTATTATTGTTACAGTTCTTTATGAAGATAATAAATTTTTACTTAGAAGAATATCTGCATTTATTATTATGCTCCGTCGTGGCCCTATAACCACGCCGTGACAAGCCTGTCGCCAAACACCTACTGGTGTGTTCCGGCAGTTGCAATTGAGAGCCAGTTGCCTTCTAGGCTTTATAGAGGTCGACATTGGCATTTCTCCTGATATTGCTATAGTCCAAAGGCGACGTTAGTCACTTACCATCAGGTGGACTGCCTGCTTAATTGTCAGCGTTCTGACATTAAAAAAAGACTTGGAACGATGAGGATTTTTAAGGTTTGAAGCAACAAACCGGTGTTTTTGTTTATTCTTTCATCTGGCTCGAAGGACCAAGTATTTAGGGCTAAGAAGAGATTTTTTTTTTATGACCAAATACCAAACTCCTCTCACATTTAATTTGTGATTAAGTTTGGCAATTCAATAGAATAGAATATTATTTATGATCATAGTTGAAAACACTTACACCAAAAATACATAGGTACTCAAGTAAAGTGCAACATATGGCCTCGTCATATTATTTTAGTTTAGGTATTACATACAAAATTTAATTAAAAATAGATTACAACGTATCAATTGATTAGTCTTAATAAATTATACTCGCTAAAACAAAGGTAAAAATAATGTATGTGTAATAATGTTGTAAAGGATATGGCGCTTCTTTGTTTATGACGCGGGCAAATAAGTTGCATTTCAATATTCAGTCATGAGTATTTAATTGTCAATATTTAGTAATTTTTATACGTTATTACATAATTCAAGTAAACACAAAACAGAAACTAATTAGCAACCACTGACATTGATCCAAGAAGTCCCCCAATTTAAGCTTGCTAATTTAATTAGACATTAAGCCGTGAGCCTAAATAGCCCAATATTGGCCAAGTTAAATATATATCATAATAAGCTAGTTACTAAGTACTTAATCCAATAAGTACTCATAAATACTGTCTCGAAATTGATAATTATATTCGGTTCTTAGTTAATCATCAAAATTTCACTGAAAAATTGATAACCATGGGATCTTTAGTTCTCTAGTACTTTATACTTTAATTAATTAATGTAGGTTATAATATTTTTGCAAGGTGACGGTGGTAGGATACTTTGTACTACCCGCCTGACTGCTTTCGGTGAAGGAAAATATCGTGAGGAAACCATAGCACGGTGGTGCGTACTTTGTAGCACCTACCTGGCTGGCTACCACCCTCAAGTTGAAAATCTGTCGCCAAATACCTGTTGATGTGTTCCGGCAGCTGCATTTAAGAGCCAGTTCCTTCTAGGCTCTGTGTGCTTACCACCTTCGGCCTTACCATACCATACCACCTTACCATATTGACAAAAAAACTGGGCAGCATTTTTGGACTTAAACCCATACAAAGGACAGCATTATCCTTTCTGTCCTTCATGTTGTTTACAAAAATATAAACCCAATGAATGTTCGGCTAAAGGTATGGTAATTATGTATTTCACATATTTTGTAAAGGGCCCAAAGCTTAATAAAGTTTATTTAAAACCTTTAGGTACAGGCTGCGTGCCTACCTGTATTTTTATTACTTACTTATACAAAGTCGTTATTCATGGTAATAAGAATTCTTTCGATTGTATTTATTACACACTACGATAATACCCTGTATTATATATATATATATATATATATATATATATATATATATATAATTTTTAGGGGAAGAGTAATATATGTAGTATAAAAGTAATATTATCGTAGTGTGACACGAGAATTTTATAATTAGAAGATGTAGTGGCATGGCAATGGTAATAAAACAAATTTCGCATTTATCATACAAAAATAGTAATAAATTACGTAACGATATAAAAACAAATAACATGCACCCTTCTGATGAAGGTCGAAATTGTTTATGTTATGTGGGAGGGAGATAACGAGATAATGTGTTATCATTTTATTTGCGAATGATAACATTGGCGACATTGTGATATTCAGTTTGCATTCCATAATATATCATAATAATACAACGTGTCCAGTAAAGGGTATAGTCGTGTCGATAGAAAATCTAAATGTCGTAGAACGGTTGGTTAAGTTTTTTTTTATGTCAGAAGTCTGGAAAGCATAGCGGTCCACCTGATGGTGGCAACTGTCGCCTATTGACATAAGCAATGTTGCCAACCTTTATAAAGCCTAGTACACGTGTTTACTTGGCGACAGATTTTCAACTTGAGTGTGGTAGCCAGCCAGGTGGGTACTACAAAGTATCCTACCACCATGCCATGGTTTCACAATGTTTTTCTTCACCGAAAGCTCTAGCTCATTGTAGAATTCGAACCCGAGACCTTCGCCGCGGCATTCGACGTCACTACTACTGAGCTATCCTCGCCTTAAAGTTCATAGAGTTCAAGTATGAGTTCATTGAGGTATCTATATAGAGATGCTGAACAACTTTTACCTTGGACGAAAACAATCATGACTTTTATTTTACTTGTACTATAAATAAATTCAAACTTTTCATGCTAAAGGTCAAACTTGTCTAAATGTATGAAAAAAGTTTCTTGCAACTTTTTTCTCTTACTTTTACGACTTCGATAGAGTAATATTTACGAGTGATACAATCTTTGGAATTCCCATGAGTACAGCGGACCCTTAAATAACATACTGGAGATGTAGTCACTTCGCAAGTTACGGTAACCGACCGGTTTACTAAAAATAACTCAAGTATTTATCGTAAGTCTCACACAGCCACGTAAAAACGAGTCTCGTGGTACTGCAAGATGTCAGAATAATGTTGGCGGCATTTTGTAAAAACATTGCGTAGGTTTGAGTCTAGATTGATTCTAATAGTTTTCGATAGGTGGCGTTAATTTAGAGTGCAGCAGAGAATTTTCGTACTAAATCCAGCATATTATCTTGAAGAATTTTCGTATACCGTTTTACCTAAGCTTTACTTTAAATTATGAATAAGTGTTAATTTAGGCCTCTTTTCTATATAGAATAATTTCATAAATAAATATTTGAGACACGAACCAGCCAGATGATTATAGATATAGATATCTTATATTATCTATCCTATTTGATCAATTTAATGAAGCAATAATGTGCTGCAATGTGTAAAAGCATTCCATGGACGTTTTATTTCCAGAAAACGTTGGCCAATTATTTAAGTAGGTTGCACATAATATAAAGTGCATACAAAATGCGCCCTGTATTTAAATGAATGCGCTTGTCATCACAAATTGCCAGGAATTTTGGATTTGAGGTTAGCAAGCCATCAGAAAAGAGAAAATTGGCTATAGATCAAGAACTTTATTCACTTGAACTAGTAAGATCAAAATAACACTGTCTTCCAAGAGACAGAGACCTTTACAAAAATTTTATTTTTTATAGCAGACATTTAATAAGTTACCTTCGGAGCTCTTTGTAACACCTTCGGCTACGTCATTACCTACAGAGAGCTTGTGAGCTACCAAACTGAGGAGAAAATTTCGCCAATCGCGTACTATTGGTATTACTACGACTTTAAAATTTTGAAATCACTCATGCTCTTCGGACCTTGATAATGACAAAAACTAAGTTTCATGAAACTTTCATTTCATGCTCAAGTTGAGGATAAAACCAATTTACTTTAATTATCACTAATATATTGAAACGGTTATTTACTAATAACATTATCAACACGCCCAGAACTCTTCTCGTATCTCTTCTTTAGTATCTTGCTCGTTATAACTAAGCTTGATAATTTAAATATCAGTATCAGCATATTCTATGTTATGAATTGACACCAGCGAGCGTCTTATCGGGAGATTTCGCTAATTTATTAATTACAAAAGGACGATATTTGATAGCAGCAAGGGAATCCAATTAATGACACCTTCCAAAGCATTCCATACGCATGAATTAAATAATACGCGTTACAAATTGAATAACAATAATGCAGATTATAAAATGTTATCCTCTCTGCAACTCGGTATGGGCAAATGCAATTGGCTTCGGACGTGCTTTGATAAAAATAGCCACCATCATGTGCGATACGGTATTTTGATCATGGCGGTGCGGCGCATGCGTTTGAATGAGGTGTAAGTATTAGAAGGGTTTAGTGAATTCCTGAATAATGAATAATATAAACTACCTCAATATCAAAGGAATAGAGGTGGTGGGGTTATTTTTGAAAAAAAAGATTTATTTACCTTATCCAAAATACTGAAATTAAACCTTTGAAATTTAACCAAAAATAAAAATACATTTGTTATTAACAATCGTAATTATGCATTGTATAAACTATAAGCAGTCATAAACGAAATCGACATAATATAAATTCAGAAAAAGCACTTCATGATGTAGGTGGGTATAAGATTTACAAGAACTAACCAGTAAGGCTTGTATATGCAAAACATTCGTTATAAACAAACTACAAATGTAGATATAATGAACAGGTCTGCCAAGTACATACATAACCAACATCTTATTAATAAGGAAGCAGTAAGACTGATGACAACTCCCAAACAGTAATAACTTGCCCCATCCCAAACTGCATTTCATTGCAAGGTAATTCAATATCCATACTTCTCGTTACACAATCTGAAACGCTATATGTCAATCCCTTGCGGCGCCTGCGCACACGCATACGAGCAGAGTCAAGGCCAAGCGTGCATCTGCAGCTCTGAGTGCATGCACCGAGGCCACCCCAATATTTTATTTGTGTAGAACTTTTATTATACTCTCGAGGAGACCAAGATCCCTATTTAAATCTTGAAAGCGTTGTCGACTTTGATGTTTTAATGTGCCGGACCCGTTTAAAATGTTCCAATATCGTTTTGTAACTTTTATGGGTTGTGCTGTAATCGAAGTAGTTCTGAAGGTTACAGATGTAAAAGTTTAACGGATCTGAATCGAGGGATTCGCTGAAAAATGGGGTAATGTGTTTGAAAGAACTTAATACAGATGCAAGATAGTGCACGTAAGGTAATACTGTATTGATGATTCATAGGAATGCTAACAATCATAAAGTATATCAGTGTTGGTGATTATTCGCTAGTTTGAAAATTAATATCAATAACATACTAGAATATTGGCGACAAACAAAGGTTGAAAAAGACGCAGGTAAGCGAATCACTCTTCACAAGGGTAAAATCGAAGACACTTGGCAAGGAATAAGGTGGAAGATGGATCAGGGTTATATGCAAAAGATTGACAAGAAGCAGCATCCGCCAGAGCACTGACTACATGGGGACAATATGTGAGAAAATAAAAGCGTTTTAATTGAAGGTAAAATTCTATATTGATTATAAGGTAACTTTTACTGATAAGGCCGCCCATTGTACATAACACATTCACTGTAAGTTTATTTGTATTACTACTCCAATCATGTGTGGTGTAACAATAAAGTTATATCTATCTATCTATCTATATAGATTTAAGGATTATCTATACTAATATTATAAAGCTGAAGAGTTTGTTTGTTTGAATGCGCTAATCTTAAGAACTACTGGTTCGATTTGAAAAAATATTTCAGTGTTAGATAGCCCATTTATCGAGGAATAGGCTACTTTTTATCCCGGGAAAACACAAGATCTCTCGGGAACGCGGGTGAAACCGCGCGGAAAAGCTAGCTTACACATATATTTAGCTCTCAGTACTATTATTAGCATCTTTATGATAATCTAGATAATTTTGTTCCAGATAACCACATCAAAGTTATAAGTACATATTTTGATTTGGCTTTACAACAACTTCAACAATGGATGCAAATTATTAATAGCCATTGATATGTCTTAACGCGGCTGATTGTATCCTGATTCTCGCCATTATCATAACCCTTCATTTTATACCTTGACTCACAACATTTTTCAAATTTTCGCGTTCAAGATTATAATTATGATTAACATAACTTGCCTTTGCACTGGCATTTCCCTGGCGAAGTGTCAAATGTAATAAGTAAATGTGTCTTCTTGAAAATAAAGATCTTCAAAAAATTCTACACCGAACTTCTTCCCGGAGACTCCAAACCGGTGATAGAGCCTTCATAAGTGCCTTACCAGGACCAAAAATGATTATTAAATTTGATTTATGTTTCAAACATCATGCGCTACAGCATTTCAATACCAAATATTTTTATTTTTGAATCGTTCATCCTCACCGGGGATCCTTAGGTTGATTATACCAGCGGATACATTTATTATATGATGCACAATGCATGTAGTTTTATTAGCATAGTGCGTGTAAATAATCATAAATAGAGATCGTGACTTGAAACCGTGATTGCATGAAGTGAATACAAGATACCCTTATTACTATGACAACTATTATCATACTGTATTGCATGTTTGTTTTAGGCCAGATACTTTATAGCTACTACAACGAATACTATATCCGAAGCTCTAGTTGGGTCTGTCTAAATCGATGCAGTTAGCTATGGTATGAATTCCAGTACTTCTAATTCCTCGTACGAAATATTCGAAATACTACTAGTACTAGATCAGTCACGGCTATCTAGACATATCAACAGTTACTAAATTAAATATCTTTAACCAAAGTTTATTTACATTACATAGATTTCGAAGATAGTAATGTTTACGATATATATGCGATAAGTGTTTGATTAGATAACGTTCTTAATATAATTACAATTAAATAAACCAATCACGTGCAAGTACATGCAGAAGGATAATTAATTAAGTATTTGTATAATTGAATGAGGTATGTACAAGTGGTACAATCTTGTACAATCTACAGGAATCGTTTATTACATAAAGATATGTATGAAACTAATGGAATGGATGATCGCAGCTGGGTATAAATGTAATAAACTTTCCTTGTTTTTATAAATAAAGCCTTCGTTGTTGATACGGACAATCGGATTGAAAAGGAAATACCACGTTAAGTTCTTCATCATTATTTAAATAGCACAAAAGATTCTTCAAAATTTTTATCACCAAAACATAATCGAAGATTTGGAAATTGTTGTTCCAAAGTGGAATTCACAGGCATGTGTCGATGATGTCTTGGACATGTTCCTCTCATAATTTAGAAGAGGTTTGTAACCCCGCTGTGAGGACTTAAAAGCTGTTGATAATGAATCCAGAGAAGTACAAAGATAGATATAAAATATGAAATTACAATTGAAGCGTGAAATAGCCAATTCTTAAGCGGTGATCCGATGTAAATCTATCTATAGGTATGATGCATATAACCGACAGACAATCAAATGGCGCGATCAGCTGTGCACTGGATTACAGTCTTCCAGCTAGCGTACACGGAACAATTCTTTTCCCCCTACTAAGAAATCTCTTGTTATAATTATAAAAAGTATATATTTCGGCTTTAATTGGTGCCTATCAACTGATTCTAATGATATTGAGTACGTTACTAGTACAACTCTTTCGCTCCTTATATCATAATCATTAGTCACTGCAGTTCGGTTTCGGTTATTAGCCCTTTTTAATCTAGAAGTCAATATGAAGTGACCAAAATTTTATTATTGTTACTTCACTCAACTTAACCTACGATGAACCGATAACACAGTTGTCAACAAGTAACTTTGTTTCCCTGCTCTCAAGTAAGATACAGAAATAAGTTTAGTGGAATGGAATGAGTAAAAACTAGTTTGTGGTGGAAATAGAAACGAGGGGGTCAACGGCTTAGGAACTGTGCTCTTTAGTTTCCATCGCAACTTAATACTGTTGTTTTGCATTAAAATTGTAATTAATGAAAATGAAATTGAAATTTATGTAGGGCACATGTTGTAATTGTATTGGATCGTTGGACTTTTAAGTGTAACGCTTACTCGTAATATTGGCTTATTGACAATTAATTGGTTCAATTTAATTTTGATGTCTAACAATTAGGCGAAGATCACATCCACAAATCATACGGAAAGTATAAAATATGTCTTTTTTTTGTTATAATTTCTGGGTAAATTTGTGCCCAGTGGAGATTTGAGGCCCTATTCTTGCTTAGCGCTCAGATTTGACCTCGTTGTTTACATTGGCCCAGTGCATATTACAGCTCTACCTTTGCTTGGCGTTACTTTGTAAATTTTAATACAAAAAAACGTTTTATAAAAATTAAAAAAGGGGTTTCAAATGACGTTTAATAGAACATTAAATGACTTCCATCGACTGAAGGTTACATTTATTGTGATACCTACTCCAGCTCTCAAGCTAAAGAATAAATTAATTCACACAATAAGATAGATCAAATGAGTCACTGCGCATCTAATGGCTATGTCAAGGTGTTTGGCAACTGCATCGGCTACCGATGACGGATGGAATTATTGCTTTCAACGTTCCTGCATAGCATTATGTTCACTATTAGTTAGGATTTTTCCCTCTCTAGGCATTTTTCTAGAATTGCTTGGATCACAAACGTAGATGTCAAATTGAAATTAAAATCGAATCGCTTTGCGCTTTAGGGCTTAATATGCACACACAAAGTCAGGCCCTAAAAGGGGGCACCTTTAAGAAGACCGAAGCTACTGAAGCTACCATATATCGAAAGTCTGCTTTCAACTGAGAATAACCGACAAGAAAATCAGCAAGTAGCAGCTCTGCTGTAGTTAAGACATAATAGTGCTAAAACTATTTAATGGTTCGGTCAGGCAAAAGGGTGCTTGCATGACACTACAAATAGAATGAGATAATGTGAACGTGAGGATTATGTACTGTTACGTCACCGTTGTAACTAAATATAGAAGGACCATAGATTATTAAGGCTTAGACAATAATTGCCAATACGATTATGTCATTGGCGCCATCATAAAGTGGATAAGTGTCTTACACGAACGACATAATCCTTGCTTTGATATGCACATAAAATTATCGGATAACACGACGCGTGAGCTGAGATTTATAATTAGAAGAGTTGATGCTATCGTTGAGTTTGAGATCTCGTGATATCAAGCCTGGTGTACGAGAAAGAATTTAATTATAATCTGTGGTACACAATCGGGGATATGTACGTTCGGTGACGTCTCAAGTGGATGTATGACGCAAATAGTACACCGTATAAACGTATTAAGTTCTACCAATTTTTCGTGGAGTGGAGTTAAATTCCAAAATTCGTGATTATTATAAAGGTCTTGTTTGTTGAGATATTGAACTTCAAGGCATATAAGGAAAATTAAAAACGATATGTATTACCAGTGCCACATTGTTAAGTCAATAAACAGGTCTTAATAACACATAATACATTAACGAATAACAAAAGCAAACAAGAAGTGCAATTAAAAAGATAAAACTAATGTTTTTAAGGAATAGCCAACAGGCGGACGACGGACAGACGGACGTTGTTTTCCAACAATGTATTAAGGGTGCAATTACAGCACTTAAGTATAAGAAAGCATGCTCAACAGATAAGCATACTTAGTTGTGTATAATTTGATAGTAAGTCTATCTATCCTCACACGGTGTGAACACACTAATTAGGTAATGTTTACGCGGAGAGAGTTTGTCGTGGAAGTGTTATGAATTGAAACTCTATCGCGGACTATTATGGTGCAATTAAAAATATCTAAAGTACAGATACCCTAATTAACAGAAAAAAAACAAACCCAATCATTTGTCCCTAAATGGCCTCCCACTGATGATGATGCTGGGAGGAACCTCCCGGGAGATGAATAGGACCACCACGCGTGAGTGCTCAAGCGACACTGATTTATTTTTCTGCTTATTGCTCAAGTTATAAAGGTGCATAATGATATATTGACATTATTCATTACTTATATAAAAACAAATTGATAATATACGATTGCTTGCTCGTACATATTCGCAGAAAAAAACAACAAAACAAAAATCTGAAATATACAAAAGTTTTTGAAATATTCCTAATATAATGATTTTGAAGGCGATGATGGTAGTGACGTCGGATGCCACAGCGAGTCGAGGGTTCGGATCCTACAATGAGCTTGAGCTATTGGTGATGGAAATCCTCGTGAGGAAAACATAGCACGGTAGCCACTTTCCATCAGATGTACCGCCAGCCTATATACATAGCAGCGGTACGCGCAATATATTACTTTACAAGCTTTTCACCCGTTATTGATTAAAAGTAGGTACCTACGTTCATTATTTTCTAATTTCTACATTCAAGCCACATCTATCTGTTTTCTACATGTGTGTGTTCGAATACTGTCGTGCAAGTTATATGACGAATGTATGTACAAAGCACGCGATATATTATACTGATAACCGGTATTGGATCATCCGAAGAATTTAAAGTACCTAACTAACTAACTGGGTACTAGGAGCACCTCAACCTCGGGTCTTCAAAGGGATAAAATTATATCAGCATAGCTTTTCCGCGCGGTTTCACCCGCGTTCCCGGGATAAAATATGCTGTTTTTTAGGGTCCCATTTGACCCTTTGGGTACGGAACCCTAAAAAACTAGACGCACGCGGCTTCACTCGCATGGATATTTTTGTCTGTTTTTTTAATGCTATTAAGGTAGCAGACGAGCATACGGCCCGGCTGATGGTAAGTGGTTACCGTAGCCTATTGCAACACCAGGGTATAACTCTTGTTTACAAACGATCACAGCACGATACACAGCCTAAAATCCTCCTCAAGGAACCCTCTAGAGTCTAGACCTTGTCTATTCCTATCTATTATACTAACTTTACTATACAACCCTGTGAGGTACCAACAATTGCTTACTGAACTGAACAAATCTTGGCAACGGCTACTTTAGCTACATCTACAGCATTCATTGATTAAAAAAAATAAAGCAGATGCGCTGGAAAAAGAGATTTTTAGTCCAAAGGTCAATAAAAGCTCCATAGCAATATAGGGGAAGGTACCGGTATCGATTGCCGTTGAGAGGAAGGGTAACCAGACATCTAGCGCGTAATTCGCCCATACCCTTGAATGTTATATAGGTTTTATTAGTCAATATGTATATTATAGGTTGTCTAGTGTCTACGGCGCAGATCGAAAGCTACGCAAATGTGTATATAGGTATCTGCTTTGAATTAGTTAGGCTATTGTTTTGTACCTCTTTTAGGTTTATGGGATCCTGGTACTTTTGGTGTAGTTGAGCATATTAAACACAGGTGTAAATTTTATTATTACATAATTATTCTATACGACTTAAATATATCATCATAAGGAACGGTGTCGAGTAACAAACGTTCATACCATCTTCCGCATTTATTCTGGATAATATTAATTACTTATAAATAAAAACTGCATAAGTATATAGCCCGTTTTTTTCATTACATTCTATGTTTACCTTAATTATTACTTAATTTTTTGTAGTTTGATACTTTCTCTTTGTATCGTTTTTTTTTTGTAGCACGTAAATCAACCAATTTGCTGTACCTACACTAGTAACGGGGGACATTTCAGTGCTGTTTATGACAAACCGTACAATGAGCCGACTGCTATGACTATTATAAAGCTGAAGAGTTTCTTTGTTTGGTTGAACGCGCTAATATCAGAAACGGTTCGAATCGAAAAATTATTTTAGTGTTGGATAGCCCATTTATCGAGGAAGGCTATAGGCTACTTTTTATCCCGGGAAAACATAAGATCCCTCGGGAACGTGGGTGAAACCACGGGGCGGAAGCTAGTTATTTATAAGGGAAAAAGTTACAGAAATTTTAGAAGGTCTGCGGGAACGAAGCCGCGGGCGAAAAGCTAGTTGCATGTAAAATTATCAATGGAGTTATGAATGGCACTTATTACTGTAAGCATTTTAAAGCATACTAAGTGGCGCCATCTATCCATTCACCAACAAACTAATGCGAGAGTTTTAAAACGAATGTTATCTAAATGTTAGTGTTATCTATCTATAAAGTATAAAGTAATAGGTCACCATGGTCAGGTGCAATGAACAATCTGTTATAATACGAGTATAATACACTACAATTTTAATTACATAACACTTTTAAGTTTTAACGAAATAAAGTATTCTTGTATAGAATATTAGGAGGTAGGGTGGGGGCAGATAGGATTTTTGTCCCATCTGACTTACAAATTACAAGGGGGGTTGATTGGGCTTGAAATTATTTTGGATTCCCATCGGACCCCACATGGGGCAGAGTCATGGGGTCTGTTGGTAATAGATCCTTAGTAGAGTCATAATCAAATCATAGTATGTTGGTATTTTGTAGTACCCAGCTGGCTGACTACCACCCTCAAATTGAAAAACTGTCACTAAACATCTACCAGAGTCCGGCAATGGATTTCATAGCCAGTTCCTTCTAGGCTTTGTGTGCTTACCACCTTCGGCCACATTGTCACTTATCATGCCAAATATCGACATATATTACTACTATTGTAGTATGTAATTAAAATTGTAGGGTATGCTAAGTATAAAAGTAAGCAATGTAGATAATAAATTATCCTACATAATACGTTTTTTTATTATAACTATTATGTGTTGGTATTGACCACATTTCCATTTGTTACTTACATAATTTTGAAGATTCAGATAAAAGCAGTGTCTTCCTCAAACCACAGATTAATTATTGATGGAGTAATTTTGAGAGTTAGGATTTAAGACTTTTATACAGTTGTCCATAATTAAATACATACTAAAGATTGGCTACCAGTTTGCTGTAATTTTTGTTAATATGGACACAAGGCCCAAAAATTAACAAACTGTCATATGCAGCTGCTAACACCACCCACACACAGTACACACCAGTAGTCAGCCAGGTGGGAATTACAAATAGGATTGCCATCTCTAAAATATAAGACCAGGACAAGAAGCATGAAAGAAAACCCCGGATTTTGGAGCTTTTAAAGCAGTGTTTCTTTTCAAAGTCAAAGTCAAAGCCATTTATTCAGTTTAGGCCCTAGGAGGGCACTTATGAAGGTCGAATTTACTGAAGTTACAAGTTTTGTAAAGTTACTTATTTAATTTAAGTTTAAAATAAAAATTATGTAGTGTTAATTGTAAATAAATCAACATATATTTTTGCCCCCGAATTTTAGACCGATAACTTGAAAACTTTTAAACCCGGACTACAAATGAAACCCCACCCGGACGCTTCCCGGATGCCATCTAGGACAAATCCTGGGAAACCCAGATGGATGGCAACCCTAACTACAAAGTACCCTACCACCATGCTATCGTTTCCTCACAATGTTTTCCATTACCAATATCTTAAGCTTATTTGAATTCGCATCATTTGACACTGCGATAGTATGGCATAAAAAACTCTGCAATATTTATTTATGCCTATAAGGAATACTGAACCTTTTCTTTATTTTATAATACTGAGATGCTTTTAGGTAACCAAGTTGAAAATAGGTAAGTATATTATTTCGGTTTGCACTTTGCAGATATATTACATAAGACTGCAGATGAACATTGGCATGCAGTAAAATTTATACAAGATATAATTGACTAACATATTATCTTTCCATAATGATTAAAACAATAAAAACAGAAAAAAAAGATACTTTGATCGATAAAGAATAATTGTAATGGATTATTCAATGTGAATTAATTTATCTTCCTTAAACCTACCTATTGGTAATATTGACATAATTTCACTGGATTTGTATATATATAATTATTATAATATATACATAATTCAATAATAAAACAATTCTAGGACTTTATTTGCAATATTAAATATGAGTAGGTACTTATTACCTAAATTGTATGTTGTGCTATTTACTAGGACATCATGAAACCGAATGGGTATTGATAGATAACTCTATTGGTATTCTACATTTTTCTACTTTCAATGAAAGGAGTGAAAGTAGAAGCAGTAAGCCGTAGTTCATACCAAAAGGATTATGGACACCGAAGTCCACAAAATATATTTTTGTTGTGAAAGTTTCGTAACAGCTGTAGAACAAAGAAAAATTACACCAAACTGGTATTTTTAATGGCTCAAGGTTGTCAAAAAGATGTTCCAACGTTTGACTGGTACCAAACATGATTGTCACTTAGTAAGAAAATTCAATGCGTAATATTCACATACCTGGTATTCCGAGATAGATGCGGGACGATGAACACTCAAATCCAAGCCAAATAAACAGTATTCACGGGGAATAATCACTAAATAAAGCTATTGATAACGTTAATCTGCATAACACAGAAAAATACAAGACCATCCGACGGTGTACAGGGGAAAACATGCCGAAACGACCAAGAAAGAAACGATAAACAAGGATAGACTAAAAACCTTACTCTGAACTCAATTTAATTTTATGTTCTGTCTCTGTTTCACAGTACTGTAGTAGAAAGAGCTGCAGCATAATGTTATACAAAATTTTACTGTCTGTCAAGTAAAAAAGAGACAAAAATAATAATGAAATTGTACCATAGAGTAAAATTGCTTTTAGAATCAGCTGTTGATAGAGTTGATAGTTAAAATAAATAATGGTGTTTATGATCCTTTGAGCATATGGCTTTATGCTCTAAGTTTAAATCTCAGATTAAAAAACTACCGTTTAAATCCTATTCCAAAGACATAAGCGAGAGAGACGGTGCATCCCATTGAAAGAGATAATAAAATGAAAATTATATCCCTTCCATGAGTTTGCTACGGTAACGTAATCGATACTTGCTATCGACTACGTTGAAACAATTTGTATGAAATATTGTGATTCTAAAACTATCCGCTAGAAGTGTTGCGCGAATATTCATACAAAATGTTTACCGGAGTCGCTAGTGAGTATCGATTAAGTTACTGTAGCAAACTCATGCGCTTTAGTTTCTGATTACTGAGAGGCATGAGGTTTCATATTTAATAACTCTTGTAATGCTCATTCATTAAACGCAATTTAAATTTACATTCGTTACTACTCATTCGGTACCTTTTGTGTTTTTGCTTTTGTTTTTGCGTGAGTCCAAATAAATGTTTTTCTTTCTTTCCTTCTTTCTTTATTTTTCTTTACAAAAAATATTGCTTGGTATACGTCCACTTCACAAAATCAAAAACATTTTACTAAAAAAACCTATTCTTTCCAATATTTTATTTTTAGGTAAGTACGAAGGGCTTATAAATCAGCTCAGGACCACGTAGCGAACAACTTTACTGTGCTAGACGTGTGTCACTCTTTACGGGACCGACTCAGTGTTCCGGAACATTAAGGTGATCCGAATGATTCCTAACAGTTGCCCGATATTGGAACTCGATCACCTTGACCAAAGCGAGATGGCGAACGAACGGAACGACATGTGACTGAGTGAAAGATAAGTAAACTCTACACAGCACAGTGTATGTGACTCTCTGAGAAACACGATGATTTCCAACCACCACTGATGATGTGTATGTAGGTAGACTGACAGAAATAATGATATAGCATTGCTCGGTGATATGAGTGAGATGCAAAATAGACTTCGCTTGCAATAAAGCGGCCGACCATATGTTACTCCATCCATTTTAATTAACTCGATTTTCCAAATGAAACATTTAACTGATCTGGAACTTTGTACAGTTCCAGAAGCAAATGTTCCAAACTGTTTAGGTATACATTTTGCTACGACTAAATTGTGCCATGTTTAAAAATGGTACAATTGTTCGCTAGGTCAACCATTTAATCGAGGATGGCACTAGGATTGTTTTATTTTTAACTAGAATATCTCAGATAGCTTTATATACCCTTACACGTACAAATGTCCTGGCATGTCCTTATTAGTAGGGCAGAACAAAAAGGATATAATCACTACGTTCTAGGGCAGAATCCCGTAAAAAATATCTAGGGTTAGTTTTGAGCGAACATTTTCTTTTTATGTTATTGATCGTTTTTTAGTTCATTCAATATTTTTTAAGACAAAAAGTAAATGAATTACTATTTCAAATAACGATATAAAATTAGTCGATGTATCTAGCATGGCTCACCTACCCTAGCTTCTGTCGCTCGGGTAGCTAGCTATCTCCCTCCCTCCTTCCCTACCCTTCTTCAACCCGTCCATTCGTTCAGCCAAAAAGAAATATAAATTCTGTTTGAGTGATCGGGGAAAGGAACCCAGTCTAGCAATCTTTGATAATTTAATTAATCAATAAATCGGAATCGATCCAACTTGTACCCACAAGTAAATGCAGTAATACTATAGTTATCAACGTTTTTTTAAATAATTTATTTGATCTAATTATAATCGTGAGAGCGAAATGTGTTCTGTCAACCGTCCACATCAATAACCTTTCGTCATTGTGAAAATAATTACGTCCTAATTAGTGTTCGTAAAATATATCAGCGACAGTGAATAGCATGGCGAAAGAAGAAGACGATGACAATTTGCCGGATAAGGATGCAGCGAAGGAGTTTTACGCTAAATATGAACCTAAGGAGATTATAGGCAGGTAAGGGTATTATTAACCCGCAACTCAGTATCACTGATTGTGATCACTTTGATGGAAGTTGCGTTGCTGCCAATTTTTTAAGGAACCAAGGAATTATTTAGAGCATCTAGGCATCAATCTATGTAGCTAGTCATAAGTCTTCTGGATGACCTTGGCGGTGAAATAACCGACTTCCGTTGCTAAAATTTTATTCGGTCTAGTGCTTGTATTCAATCTCTAATTGGTTTAAAATTTTATTGGTGCATGTGAGAAACAATACTGTATCTTCATAGAATTATTACCTATGTATCATACATTAAATTGTCTAACCTATGCATATACTTACATGCATTTTTTAGTAGAATTACCATAACTTTGTGAGACAACAGTCAAATGCTAGTCTATTTAAAGGACAACGAAACAGCAAAACCTTTCCTTCTAGTCTTGTCAGTCAACTGAAGTCTTAGTCCATTTTTTGCAATATATTTTTTTATTTGAACAGAGGTATAAGCTCCACAGTCCGAAGATGCATAGAGAAAGAAACAGGCAAAGAATATGCGGCAAAGATCATAGATCTGAGTCAGGAATCAAATGATGGTGTGGACACACACACTATGCGTGATGCTACACGGCAGGAGATCCACATACTAAGGATGGTTGCTGGACACCCATATATTAGTGAGTGAGTTCTTGACCCTTTATTGCATAAGTAGCCCCTTGTAGAGTGCTTGTACAAACTATTTTTGATTGTTATGACCTAATTTTACCCTCAATTTTATTAAAAACCTGTAGTGAACAAGGAACTGAGTTTATATGTATTCAATCATTAGTAGTGATCAATGTTTCTGTCTGTTTTGTGTGGTTTCATATTTACAATCAAGATAACTTAAGTTGATTCAACCTAATATACCAAACCGAAACCAGATAACTGATATACTACATAATTATATTACTTCAAATACATACATATACATATAGGGTAATGCAATTAACCCTTAGCAATAAGTATAGGGCAGCTCATGTAGAATCTTTGGCTGGTAAATTAAGTTCTGCTGCATTTGCTGTTAGAAAAATCAGACAGTTGACGAATGTCGAGACTGCCAAATTCGTTTATTTTGCATATTTCCATAGTCTTTTATCGTATGGCGTTTTACTGTGGGGAGCTGCAGCAGATAAAGATATTATTTAAAGATATAAACGTTATGACTTTACCTTCACTTTACATTTATGAAAATATAATGTTCATACTTAAAAATATAGAAATGTTTAAATCAAAAATGGAGATACATAATATCAATACAAGACAAAAAGATAAATTAGTAGTTCCGTATTTTAGATTAGCTAAAGTTAAAAAGTCATTTCTTGGATGTAGTGTTCGCTTTTATAATAAAATACTTATCTCAGTTACCCAGATGACTGATTTTAAATTCAAATCATACATAAAGAAAGTTTTAAAAGAAAAAGCCTATTACAAGGTAGCTCATTACATTGAGCATAAAGATGTCTGGAAGTAGCTGCACTCTGCACAAGTGCATCTTGTACATACTTTTATACAAAAGCCAGTAGGTACTTAGTATTAGAGAGACTAATTTTTTGTTAAAATTTGAACTAACAAGTTCAAATTATTATTACGTTATTATTGTTTTATTTATTTTTCTTGTTATTATTTTTTCTCATTTTTGTGTTTATGCGTATTATATTTCCTTAATAATTGTAAAACATTTAATGGAAAAAAAAGCCAACATTGTCAGATTGTCCAAAAAAAAAACAAAAACTAAATATATGAAAAATGTAACCTTGTAAATGTTTCTTGCCGGTTCTTCTCAGTTGAAGGCGACTTCCGAATCGGTGGTAACTTCAGTAGTTTCGACGTTCATAAGTGCCCTCTTAGGGCCTAAACTGAATAAATGGTTTTGACTTTGACTTTGTTCTTCTCAATATGTAATGTTTTTGTTTCAGTTGAACTTCAGGATGTTTTTGAATCAGAGACCTTTATATTCTTAGTGTTTGAGTTGTGCAAGAATGGAGAGCTATTTGACTACTTGACATCTGTGGTCACACTCTCTGCGAAGAAAACTAGGTATATTATGAGGTATGTTCATTAATACTTTTTATATTGAATAGAATAATCACCATAAGAAGTAATTATTTATTTCCTTAGTCAGTATCTTAAGGAAAAAGGTATAATAATGGTTTTCTAATGTTTTTTTTAGTTTAGATTTAAATTTTGACTTTGTATGCTTTTTATACGTATACCTATATTTTGAGATGGCATATTTTCGAAACCTGTGCAACGTTGGTCCTAAGTTGGTTTTAATATGGGTCTCTAAAATTATGGAGAAAAAAAGTTTAACCCAGAAATTGCTATTTTTTCATAGTATTTGTTGTTCATGATGTTGAAACTAGCTTAATCTTTATATATATATAATAAATCTATAGAACCAGCGTGATGTAGGAAGAGTAACAGAATAAATAATAAAATAGCTTTATTTATCCTTACTGCACTTTTACAATTTACGAGTAATTATTAATTTACCCTATGCTTATGTGTTTAATTATTTTTGTTTGTTTGCTATTAATGGGAGTTATCAGGATAAGTGAGGAATACAGTTTGTTAATTGTTTGTTAGTGTTGTGTAGTTGCTAACAGTAAAAGCCTCCTCCAATTGCTTCCATCTTTCTTTGTTTCTAGCTGCTCTACTCCATACTTTGCCCACTATACTGATAATCGGTCCATTGTTTAAGGTATCATCCTTTTCTTCGATTTTTGTACATTGGGTGCCAGTTTGTTGTTATTTTGGACCATCTGTCATCTGTTGCTCTTTGTACATGTCTAGGCCATTTCCATTTCAGATCACTTAAGCTTTAGTGTCCTACCTTATGACATTTCTGATTTTGTTATTCAATTTGATACCCATGTAACTTCTTTCCATTTCTCTTAAGCTTACTTCAGAGCCCAAGTCTAGCAAGCATATGTGAGGCCAAGAAGTAGCCATAATTCCATGTAATTTGTTTTTGAATATTTCTTTTATTGCCCAATATTTATTGCATGTCGATTGATTCTTCTTTCGAGCCCCTTCTCGGTACTGTTGAACTAAATGTTATCAGATGGGCTAAGTAAACATATTCATGGTTCTCAGATAAATAGCTTTATCGGCTTATTCCATATTTGTCATCATCTGAGTCAGTGGCGGATTTAGGCTTAGGCCCGTGAGTCCTAGGGCGACAACATATGAGACGCGCCAAATTTAGAATGTTGTTAAAATTTAAAAGGCGCCTGAACCTATGAGTTTATTCGTAGGCCTTAACCCATTTTTTTCCACGTCCCTTAAAAGTTTATATTAATTAAGTTTTTCGCTAACTGAGATTTGATTAAAATTTAACTCTAAATATTTTGAGTGGAATCAACTTGTTTAACTCGTTTCTTTATAAGCTTGATCCTGGTTTTTATAACATGATTCTTACAAAACTGCTTTCATGTACTTTTTTTTATCGTTTTGCTTCCCAAACCCACTTGGTTGATTGATGTTTTGATTTGGTTGATGTTCTTCAATAATTTTGGTTTAGCGTCGTGGTATAGAGTTGAAGAGAATACCTTATACAAACAAGACATGAGGCTAATGGGCCTTTAGTTGGTTATTCGATTAGGGTTTCATTTTTTAAAGTATTGTAATAAGCTTAGCATAGGTTGCGAAAATATGCCACCTCGATTTCGAAATTTGTGGAATAATAAAAGAAAAGCTGTTCTTATTGTTTGATGAGTATTATGTAGTATGATTCTCAGCTGGGTCAAGTCCCTCCAAAACCAAAATCCTGGATCCGTCACTGGGCTTAGTAAATTATCAACTCCTAGAAATTGTGTTGTGTACGAGAATTTGTTATAAATTGTTCTAACTATCAGTTGCTGACGTCATTTGCATTTGCATAATTGTTATATTTAATGAACAATTGTTCATGTGGGTAATAGATAAAATGATGTAGGTCATCTTGTACACTTTGTGACATATCAGTATACCGCAATGACCTACTGGTTTTTGTATCTTACCTAAATCAAGGTCATTTTTATACCTACTTCTATCCTGTATGATACTTGATATAAAATTGATTACTTGATTGATCAATCGACGAAAACGTTTTAAGATAGACTCGTAAAAATATGGCTACAAAACTTTTGAGTAAATTTGTTGATATTCAGTAACATTACATTGAATTACATTACATTACATTGAAAGTGGGACTGTGAGCGCGAACAAAGCGAGCGAGTCGAGTGAGTGAAGCGAGCTTTTCGTTGCAGCATCAACGACTAGCGATTATATAAAATCTCAATTTAATATAAATGCAAAATGTTTTATTTTTTGTATATTTTTAATTTTTTTCTAATTTTTAATTTCAATACATTACTTTTATATCCCGCAGCAGTGGACCACTTTAGTCGCCTACGCAGCAGATTATCGTATAACGCTATTAAACAAGCAAAATTCACTCTTAGCTATAATGTAAATAGATGAAATAATAGATTGCACTACAGTTGGCATGCGGGTGAGCAGGTAATGAGAATCGTGGCCCACTTTGAATGCTAAAAAATGGCGCAGTATTTAAATTGATATAACTTCAATGTCTACTGTCTATTTTAAAATATAGAGCACCAGATGTATGTGGGATATATTATGTCTAACCTGTTATGATAAAATATGCATCTATTAAAGTTTGCTTTGTTCCTGCTAATCTCTGGAACTAATCGATTTCAACAATTCTTTGAGGAAGGTCAACTTTTAACTTTTTTGGGGTTTTTACTAGTTTCATGTCTCTGTTACGACGAGCGATGTGAAGGCAGGATAAAAAAGATACGAGCTCTCGCATTAATTAAGATTTATTCAAATTTTTGATAATACTCCAAAACAAGAAATAGTTTTATTTTTGTTAAGCTAATTTAAAAATAATAAAATATGATCTTTGCTACTTTGTTTAATATTACTTATCTGCGTCAGGCACAACCTCACGTGCACGGATAAATTACTAGGTTCGCGCAAATTTCACATTCGTCCAGAGATACGATACCAGTCGTGAGCTAACTCTTGCGTTGTTCTGTACTCCTAGTACTTGAAGCTCGTTTGCATACTCGATTGTTTCTTAAAATTAAAAATGTCTGTTAGTGTCCTCCTCAACTGTGATTTTCAACAGAAAATGTTCAACCAGAGGAGAACGATTGCGTGTGTAGAGTTTATTTCTAATTATTACAATGTACATAGTTTTAGAATATTTGTTAGAAACGTATTCAAGGTAAAGGTAAAGTTTTCGTTTGTATTTTTTTGTTAGGTCTCTTTTTCGGTCTGAAAAGGTATCGTTCATCGATATCGGCCAATATTTTTAAATAGTCATGTACCATTGTATATTTGTAAGTAATAAAAACGAACGTTTGTTCAGTTAGTTTTATTATACGCTAACAATGCATTTACGAAAACAAAGGTTGAATAGTTTCTTTATTATAATAATGACAAACAAACGCGTGACGAAAGCAGTAAATAGAATCATTTTTAATATTTTTAAGAATGCTCTTTTTTTTAATGTAAATTCACTATTAATAAACGAGAATTCCCAAAAATATTCATAACCTGTCAGTACTCCATTAACTTCTTTACTTCCAGACAAGTCCTGGAAGGCATCCGATACGTGCACAGCAAGTGCATCGTGCACCGTGACCTGAAGCCCGAGAACATCCTACTTGACGACCAGCTCAACGTCAAGATCACCGACTTCGGCTTCGCAAAGGTTCTGAAGGAGGGAGAAAAGTTGTTTGGTGAGGATTCTGTTTTTTTTTTTAATTTTTTACTTAAGATTTCCTTGTGTATCATCACAAGCTCTCAAATGTCCTCAATAATTATCCTCTTCTAGTTTCCGCCCCGCGGTTAGACCCGCGTTCCCCAGGGGTCTTATGTTTTCCCGGGGTAAAAAGTAACCTATGTTCATCTCCATAACATAGGCTATCTGCATAGCAAATTTCATCGTGATCGGTTCAGCGGTTTAAGCGTGAAAAGGTAACAAACAAACAAGCTCACATTAATTTATAATATTATAGTTACGATTAGGGTGTCAGTTTAATCTAGGTGTTTGTCAATGAGTATCAGCTGAATATTTTTTGCGGATTTTCTCTTTTGTAAAATTGTCAGTATCTACTTTCATTAAAGACCAGTTTTGCTCAACGTAAATAATGACGTCCATAGGTCATGCTCGGATTCACTTTAGTTGCAGCTGTAACTTATGTTACATCTAGTTTTGTAACAATGCTCCTAAGTTTTACTTCAGTCCTGGTAACTGGGAACAAAGAGCATTGTTTTAACTACCTGTATGCCCCCTTACTTTGCTTAAGGCCATATGTTTTCTATTAAATTAATATAATGATTCGTCACGGGGTAGCATATGGAGAAATCCTTTAGATTACATACACTTTATGATTTTTATATTAATATACTTTCATGTTTTGTTTATACATTTTTAATAAGTAATCGATAAAATTAATTGATAACGCGGTATTAATTGCGGTACTTAAAAAGCAAATATTAAATAATATAACATATGAAATGTATCTCAGTGTCAGTAGCACAATAGCTATAGTCTATTCAGTATGAATTAAAAGTATTATATTGTTACAAGTAAGTTAAGTGAACCCAGAAATAATTTTGTTTTTCGTTGTCTTTGAGAAATACAAACTTAATATTGCTAACTTTGTACATGATATATATAACTCTACATGGGCGTGGTCCGATGTGCACTTAGCCGGTTTTTTTAAGTCCTTTAAAAAAAGCGATGCAATCAGTTTGTATTGGCGATTTTGTGATACCATTTTAACGTTCTGACAGCTGTCATTGAAACAGCTAGATTTCAAATGGAACCAAATATAAAATAATAATATATTGATTTCTCTCTCTTGATGGTACTGATGCCTTCCACAGAACTATGCGGCACGCCTGGCTACCTTGCCCCAGAGACCCTCAAGGCGAACATGTTCGAAGACGCGCCTGGTTACAGCTTGGAGGTTGACATGTAAGTCACTGATTTAATCTGAAACAGGGCCTCAAGTGAATCATTTGACTTCAAGAATATAGGCCGCAGTTCCAAGTTTGTAACATAAATAAAGTTATGTAAGGATGGACCCACATCTGACAATACCGCAACTGATATTCCACTATCTCCATCTCTTTCTGTCCTTATACCAAACATATAAATAACATATCAATATTTTCCAAACATAAATCGCTAGATCGAGAGAAATTGACTGTGCGCGTTCGTACTCTGTGGCATCGCTGGGCCGATTTGTGAATCTATGTCTCTCGCTCTAGCGAATTATATGTTTTTAAGAATGGGATGGAGATAGAAGATGATGGCGGGCGGTTTGGTGTGGTCCATCCCTAAATAGACGAAAATTTAATTGGGCTTTGGGGATCGCTACCAAAATTATATTATGTTATACTAAAATGGATCTATCCTATAAAAGTAGCTGCAAGTGTGGAAATTAAATAAATAAACTAATTTCGACTATATAATTATGAAGATAACTTTACAAAATTCTAGGAATCACATAATATTTATGTCCGTGTTGTGAAACGATTAAGACATTGACTGACGCATTACCAATGTTGTGTTAGCATTTTGAGATAATGTTCCTGCTTGATAATTGACATTTTGAACCGAGATAATTGTAAAAACATTAAAGTGGCCGAAATTTTATCTATATTATTTTAGTTAGTTTGCTTAATTCACCAACTGCTTTTTTCAAGCGCAGTGCGAGCGAGACAGCTCTATATCCTGGGCGGCTAATTTAGACACATTCGTAGCTTCAAATAATATTCAAACTGCTTTTTTTAAGCGTCGTGCGAGCGAGGCAGCACTACATCCTGGGCAGCTAATTTAACCACATTCGCGCTTCAAATAATATTCTTCATACCTTCAGTTCCATACATGAGGTAGCCGCCTGCCCGCTCTGTTTCTATTACAGTTATCGGTAAACTCTTAACGTATGTCAAATTGTCAGATTTTCATAGTGTATCAATTTGATGTGTTGGTGTGTGAAAATGAACTTTAATGCAATATATCTAATAAAATGTTTACTTCCTCATGTTGCCAACTATGATCGCCTAAATAAATAAGGTCAAATAAACAAGCAAATACTCTATGTGTCAATAATTAATTATTATTATTCATTTGAGTTTGTGATAAGACGAGTAATGAAACCGGGAACAAAATATAAAGCAATTTTATTTACGTACTATTAGTAAACATTGGGGCTCTCGAAGCCTATTTCAGAAGTTCCTGGTAACTTACCTGATGCATATATCTTTCCTTTTAAATTGAAAATCCGTCCATATCAAGATTTCTTTTGGACACTTTACCAATACAAATTACGTTACGAGTGAATTCAGTATGTGCATGAGATATTTTAAATAAATGACTTTATAGTTTTACAGTTCTCCATAATGACGCATCTCAGTCGCTTTATTTATCTATGACATGAGATAAGCTAACAAAAATCTGTCGCCTTGAATGCCACTTTATACGAAACTCACAATCTACTCCTTTAGGGTAGTATACTCGGTCCGTTCTCTGACAGGATGCAAGCAAACATTTTTATTTTAATATATAATATACCTATATTATATTAGCTAATAGGTATATAATATTAAAAATATTATTTTTGTTTCAGATGGGCTTGCGGAGTCATCATGTTCACTCTGTAAGTAGTTCTATATTTTTTTAACTAGCTTTTCCGCGTGGTTTCACCCGCGTTCCCGGGATAAAATATAGCCTATTTTACTCGGTGAAGAGGTAGCTTTCTAACGGTGGAAGAATTTTTAAAATCGGTCCAGTACTTTTTGAGCCAATTCGTACATACAAATCTTTTCTCTTTATAATATTAGTATAGATTAAATTTTTACAATTATTTATTGGGGTTATTGACAAAATTATCAACCATGCAGTAATGGCCGCTGAATGGATTTGGTATAAGGTTGATCAGACCTGGGATTAAATTAACACATTATCATTGATTTTTTCTATAACATTTTTTATACATCGCAATCTGATCACAAACTCGAGAGAGAGAGAGGTCTTAGAGAGGTAGAGCATAGCGATATGTCGCTCAAATAGCAGGTCGACTGGTCGCAGCCAAATAACTTATAGTTGTGTTCCTGCTAGTGAGTAAGGTACGGTAACCGCTTATGTCGACTATGTTGTATAAAAAAAAAACTAAGGTTTTATCCGTCCACATAATATCCTAATTCCACGTAAACAGTCGCGGGTAAAAACTAGTTAAATAAAAAGTATGACACTACTGAACAATGAACGGTTTTTAACCACACAATCAATTACAAAATGTTTTTAATGTGATTATGTAACGTGTTTGTATAATTAAGATCTGCCGTGACAATACATTATTAGTTTGACACAGTAAAATGATAAACTTTATTGTTACAAAAATAGTAAATTTCATTAATAATTCGAGTATTATAAAGCTGAAGAGTTTGTTTGAACTCGCTAATCTCAGGAACTACTGGTTCGATTTGAAAAGTTCTTTCAGTGTTGGATAGCCCATTTATCGAGGAAGGCTATAGGCTACTTTTTATCCCGGGAAAACACAAGATCCCTCGGGAACGCGGGTGAAACCGCGCGGAAAAGCTAGTAACAGTATAAAAATAATAAACTTTAATAATAAAACTGAACATTATTTTATTTATTTGAAAACTGACCATATAATACAGTTATCAAGCCTATCCAAATTAAGAAAAATAACAGCTCTACCTTACTGAATGCAGTGTCTATGCCCCAGTGTATTTTTTTTCTTTTTTTACACAATTAGCCATTCAGTTGAAGAATTCAAATTAAAAATTGAAGTCAGAATACAACTTCCAACTTAACTGAGATTACGTCAAGTTATATTTTAACTAATTAAAAAGTATATTATGTTAGTGTAATTTTGTGATTGTTTTTTCCAGGCTGGTGGGTTGTCCGCCATTTTGGCACCGCAAGCAGATGGTGATGCTCCGGAACATCATGGAAGGAAAGTACTCCTTCACCAGCCCTGAGTGGGCTGATATATCAGGTAAGGTATTCCTTGTATCTCAGTCTATTGACCACGTAAGCCACATACTAAAATAAATAAGATGATAATTCAGTAGTGACGTTGAGGTCAAATATTATAAGGTCATTCATTCGATGGAGGAAAACATGGTACGGTGGTAGGGTATTTTGCCGTCTGCTATCTACCACCCTCAAGTTGAAAATCTTGCCAAGCGCCTACTGGTGTGTTACGGCAGCTCCATTTGAAAGTTATATATATAGCCAGCCATATATTGGTGAGTTGGTACTTGCTCTTCTGCCAGTTTGGTGACCCACTGTCAGCCTGTATACATAGTTAGTTGAAAAACTTCCAGTGCTGAAAGTACGCATTAATACAAACAATTTTCACTAAAGAACCAACCTAGAAAATGCAAACAATATCATCTGTTCCATACAAAAGTTATGGGATAAACAAAATGTATGGACCAGGACAGCTGATGTCTTTTACGCGCTTTAGGAGTTGGCCACATGATAGAAAGTGTGTTATTGAGTGTGAGTGAGTATTTTGAACACTTGAAAGTTTAGCTAATCAATTGAAACTAATTCTGTATAGAGGCAGACTTTTAGTCGACAAATTGGCAGACGCGCAAGTACTGACTCACCAATATATGGCTGGCTAAAAATAGCTAAAAAAATAAAATAGCCCTGTTACGTTATTTAACACACGTGACTCATAGCATATTAAATTAATTTAATTACATGGTTATTAGTTTTTCCGCTAAGTCTTGGTGAAATACACACTGTTTTGATGCGATTTTATTTTGAAATTAAATTCTTTGTAAACATTTGCAGAAGACCCTAAAGATCTTATCAGACGGTTGCTTGTGGTGGAACCCAACGAGAGGATTGATATCCATGACGCGTTGAATCACGCCTTCTTCAATACTGTGGTGAGTTGCTTTCTAATTTATGTTATCCTGGTAGAAAATATTTAATGAAATTTTGAAATATTTTTTTCTTGTTTTTATTTTAAAATATTTTTTAAGATATCTGAAGTAAGTATCTATTAAAAAAAAGGATAGTATTTTTTTTTGTAAAACGACAGTATATTTTCATATAATTTGGATGTCGAATTTGGCTTTTTCTATTTTCTAAAACTTTTGTTTGGCTTCATATGAATAATCTTTTCCTAAGCTTAAGTGACTAAATGCCTCCGACTTAAAACAGTAATACGTACTTGTTATTATTATTTACTTTTAAATGTACATACACTAGAAACGGTGTATGTTGCACAGTAGTGCTTTAAGCGAATATCACCTATTTGCTTTTATGTGATCCCAGTTTAACGTTTTTTAATTTTTTTTTTAAATATGGCCCACCATATACTAGAAAGACTAAAACTATAGGCTGAATATATTATGTGCCTATAGATTTTATATCGGAAGAAGTAGTTGTCCTAAGATTTGAATCAAATAGTCAATTATAAAAATCTCTTATCTCTATGTTTCTTTTGTGTCTATTCTCTGGTGAGATGAGATTAAAATACTTATTTTAAAATTACATTAAAAATGCATTAAACTGGGAGTGCATAACTCAATAGCTAGATGTATTAAATCTAAAACAACACTACATCTCCTACAATGTTCTTCGTCCCTGGTAGTTGTGGGATCAGGATATGAAGCCGCTCAAGCAGTCACTGTCAAGCGCCAGCCGCAGGATGTCTAGGATCGACCAGTTGACAATGGTAATCAATCTCAGATTAAATACCGTTCAGAATGATCATAGTCTACTTATAGTTTATGTTGTCCTGGTATTTGCATGATGCTGATGAATTATTAAAAAAACAAGGATAATGTCATTTCTAACTTATGGTATTTAATCTGTGTTGTGTGGAAATTTTAAGATGACCCTATTTTCCTAATTTCAACTGTAGTTATTTTATGATAATTACTTCCTTTCTTAAAAATAAAACTATGAAAGTATTATTAATATTGAGCAAAATTAACGAATTAAACCATTTTTTTAATGTTTTTATGTAAGAAAGGAATTTAATTAGCAGTAAATAAAGGATTCCTGGGTATTTTTTAACACATAGTTAAACTCACACATTAATACATAACATTTAAATACACTTTATCCGGCTCAAAGGACCATTATAAATATCTTGTAATTTCGACAAATCAGCATTAACAAACAGTAAAACGAGTTTTTAATTATACTTTCTTAATTTTTGTTTCATACTACGTTACTCACACATTGTTTTTAAGCATACATGTACACGTACACAGTTACACAAGTGCGCACTAAAGAATACTGGCACTAGATAATAATTAATGTTACGCTTATGTGGCTATAAATAGATGCATGGCATGTTTGCATGTTTGTTGTATTTACGAGATTTCCCCCGATTACTAATAGTTTTGGGTCATTCAAGCATGCCTGAATACTAAATACAATAATTTTTAATAATGTCTTTAGAGTGTTTTGAATGCTTCGTTTTATTGTAAAAAAGACATTCACATAGTTTATAATAAGTATAACAATTGAACATCATAAAATATCATCACATGCGGGTTAAGGCTGCCTTTCCACCAGAGATGCGTAGCGAGGGATGTGTTTTTATCAACTAATAGGATCGCTATTTTAGGGGTATGATCCGGTATACACTGGGAGCACTGTTCAGTGCTCTTACTGGGGAGAAATACGTTCCGTTATGGACTGACAGTATACTGCCGCAGTATCCTAGGGAAACATAACGACGTCATAAACGCCGCCATTTTTGTACTGTGAGCACTGGCGTTTTTGAGGTAAGGTGCTCTCAGTGCTTTGGTCACGTGATCAACAGCGTCCAGAGTGACAGTAGGATATATACTTGGATGACAGACAGTATATGAGTATACTGGACTGTGTTCCGTTTTAAACAGTACCTAACTATTAATAACTAATAGCTAACTATAATGGAACGGCTTCTCAGTATACTAAATTGACGTCACACCTTACAGTGCTAGCAGTGTATATCGGACGGAACATTCCCTTCTATCTTCATCTATGATGTTGCTGTGAAAATAAAGCGATCCTCCATAAATTTTGACGTAGAGTGTTGAGAGATGGGTTGAGAATCCGAGTACTTTTATGGTGGTGTTGTCAGGTGAAAGTCTCTTTAACCGACTTTAAAAAAAAGCAGGTCATCAATCATACGTGTCGAAACAACATCCATTGTTGTTTGATGGGGATTATTAATGGGATCATATTTTCAACCATGGGGCTTAATAAAGCTTTTTTTGGGAATTTCGTCGTCATAATTTATTTAAAGTTGTAATGCGTGATCCGTGATGCAGGCAATAAAGAGCGGCGGTTTCAACGCCCGCGCTAAGCTCCGTCTTGGGCTGGTGACAGTCCGAGCCGCGGTGCGCCTGCGTCGCCTGCCGCACACGGCCGCGCGCGCGCTGCCGCTGAGCGACGCTCTACGTGATCCATACACTATGCGGGTGCTTAGGAAGGTGAGAACTACCCTTTGTTTATATTCTCTTACTATTTTTAACGTGCTGCCTCTGGTTTAGCCGAAGCGGTGCTCAAAAATGTTTAGGTCTTATCTATTTTGTCTTTTTTTAATAAGGTTTGTTTATGCTCTTCCATCAGTAAAATTTAGATTTACGACCATGGAGCTTGAACTCAAACTCATTTTAACTGTTGAGATGTCGAAAAATAACTATTCGAGAGAAAAAATTTCATAGAAGAAAACTAAACATCTTAATTTCTTCTTTCCAGGTGATAGATGGATGTGCATTCCGTGTATACGGGCACTGGGTGAAGAAGGGCGAGGGACAGAATCGTGCCGCTCTGTTCGAGAACACGCCCAAAACCGAGCTGAAGAGTCTCTACGTCAGCAACCTTAGCCGATAGCCGCCGTGTGCAGCTGTGTCGGAAGACATCCTTGCCGCTCCTTGACTCCTGGTCACTTGGTTAGCATTTAAACTGTTTATTTTAGTCTTTTTTGGAATGGAATTCCTTATAGCACGTTATGATTGATACGAGTAGCACGTTTTGCGGGCTGAAGGGCAAGACCGAAAAATGTGTAACAATGAATAAATAATAGCAAAAACCGACATCTCTTTCCAGTGATTTTTGAGGCACTAGGAAATTAAAACTTTTTCCAATCGATTCAGCTATCAAAAAATCCCCACTTCATAAAATTACAATTTTATGATTTGTTTCGCAGGAGCACGTACGTACCAGGGTAGCAGAAACATTGAAGACGCGGGCTTTCGCCTCGAGCAACCACGATACGAGACCGCGTGTCGAAGAGTGACGTAGGTTAGTCGTAGTTACCCGACAGTACGTAGTATGTCACAGTACCATACTACACTCTAGTTCAATTTGTTTACGCGTATTATTCGTATAGCAGTAGTTTCTAGTTAGTGAGCTATTCGCGAATTGAAGACTCAAATGGATGCCGACAAGAATTGTATGCTTTTATATCCTTTTTAAAGGTATTAATCCAAAGGTCTTTTTTGGCCCTTGAGTTCGCGAATAGCAACACATTTACGTTGTACAAAACGTAAATTATTATAGTAATTTGTATTTATTTTTTGCAATTTGGAACGTAATACTACAGTACAAAGTATCGAATTTCTGAAGCAATAAATTGATGTCGCCGTAAAGGTCGAATATAACAATATTATCGTTCTAGCTTGAAATTATGTAGATAGATGTCTTTTTCTCATTAATTAAGGTCCACATTTAGTTGTAATTTAGGATTATCTAATTGAAGAGCTACCGTGTTTGTTTTGCCTATAGATGGTGGTACTGGTTCGTGTCGTTCAAAATGTCAAAGGTAACATTGACTAGCAGATCATATTGTTTCTTTTAAAATTATATATATATACGAAAAGTTAAATTAAGCGACCAATTAATTTAATCTTATATCAGCAGTACAGCCCTCTAGTGGCAAAAATTTAAACGAAATGTCATTGTCATAAACTAAGTAAAATTGGTGACATGTTAATAAAGCGAATCCTTATCTAACAGCAATATTAAAAGCAATCGTGCGCACTTTAGTTCTAAAATATTAATGTTATGTCACTTTGACGGTTTCATTTGACATTTATGACATTAAAATATAGCGAATAATACAGATTTGTCGAGTGATAATGATATATCAAATATCATACGAGGTGCCTTCCCAGTTTTTGGTGCGGAATAACATAGTGACAGAGATTTAGCACCATTTTTACTATTTATATCAACAGTATAATATAATGAAATTAATAATTTCATAAATAAAGTAATACGGTATTTTGATTTGAATTTTTAAAAGTTTTATAATATGTAATAATATATCATTTTTGTCTCAAAACATAGAAAGTAACTGTAACTTATCATTCGTGTATTGAAAAGACACTTCTTAAAATTTAATACCATTTTTTTCATATAAATATATATTTGTATTCATATAGTTCATATCATATAGGACATTTTAAATAGTTAATATACATTCTAAGTATTTCAGTAGAATATAAAAGATATGTAAATACAATTTTAATTAATGTACCTATAGTAAATCAACTTAGAATATTTATACAGGGATATTATAGCTTTTTTTCAGGGTTGAAAGTAACTCTGAAAGTGAAACATACAAAATATACCTACTCAATCATAATGTATGGAACAACAGTTTATTATTTTCGCGGTTTCAGAGATGGTCCGATACTAAAAGTTATTTGTATTAAAGAGCACCTTGAACCCTTGAGCACTATTGAACTATTCAACCTTGAAAGTTTAGCTAGCTAATAAAAAATAACCCTATGTTATTACAAAGCTGTGTATTGCTACCTGAGATACCTAAATAATTTATTGTAGGTATTATAAAAGTAATTTTGCCATTTGAACAAAAAAATGTAGTTAGATTTTTTTAAATTATATAATAATTATGTAAGTACATATGTGTTGTATGAATCTGACCCTGTATTTATTGATATTTACTCGAAACTTCTTCGTTTGTGAGACAGATGAAAAATATATATTTCATTAGATATTCTGTTAATTATATCCTATGTAATCTGATCCCAAACATATTTTAAATATCAAATATAGATGTATTATTTATTTATCATAGAAAGACCATAAACTGATTTAAAAATGATATCGTATTTATTTATTTACTAGCTTTTCGCCCGCAGACTTTATAAAATGTCTATAACTTTTTCCCCGTTGGCCAATTTCAACTAAACAAAGTCTATTTATTCACTGAAAAAAGTTTCAATTTGACAGCACAATCCCTATCTGAAAAAGTTTCTATTTGACAGCAAAATCCCCACTAAAAAAATGATCCGCCATTTATTGTTACAAAAAATGTGATAAATGAAGAACCGCTCGACCGATTTTGTGCAAAAATCACATAAACCATCTACTAAATAGTCCGAACAAAGCCAAAAAAATTGGTTTGGATAGGTGAGCCCGTTCTTGAGTTATAAAATTACAACGAAAAGTGGCATTGATTTTTATATATATAGATTATGGCTTCTTTAATTCACACATGCCAGATTTGCTGATTAAGTAAAATTTGTTATTAATAATTCTAATTTCAAATTTTGGATCTTAGTGCAACAAATAACAGATAATAGTGTCCCGGGACATCCCAAACTAAGCAGATCCAGGTGAAAACTATTCATATTTATTTATAAGTTTATTCAAAAACTTTTTCTTGAAATTTGTTTGCTCAGTATCACTAGTAGAATCGACCATTTTTAACCGACTTCAAATACAATTCTTATATACAATTTTGTGCAAAAACTGATCAAAAGCAATAATAAGTGCACTTTTTTAATCGGTTGGCTCGCGCGTCCCAAAACTACCTACAAAATAATAGAATTCCAGGAATCGCGAGTCAACTTATTATAGTAATTTTAAAAATACATAATTATTTGTAATTATAAGGTATTTTCACATTAACATTTTCACCTTTAAATCTTGTGGGTGTGGATACAGTTAAACAATAGATGTTTATATATTTTATGTGGTTAATTATGAACCTACAACCACCTGGTCTTAAGTCTTTATAGATACGTATATATACTTGTATATTAAACCTAAATGCAGGTCAAACGGACATGATATAATGTGTATGTCCTTTGAAAACACACAAAACGAAATGGCTTAATAAAACTGTAATGTATTTATGCGGCAATAATGAAGTTAAATATTATTAATAACTAGTAGTTCCCTGCGGTTTCACCCGCGTTCCCGGTATATTTTTTTTTCGGTGAAACATTTACTTTCGTACAAACCTTGTCCTTACAATTACAAACACAACAAAAAAGGAATTACCCAAATGGAAGTTATGCGCGTACATACATTTCGGCGATTCATTTTTATTTATATAGATAGACCTTTTTTTGTGGCATGCAGAGTTACTGAGCCATTTGGTGGAATGAAAACTAAGTTGAATTGATGTCTGTCTTGCGTTAGTCTCAATTGAAAAGTGGTTTCCGCAAATTAGTATCAGGAGTCCATTATGTTTTAAGGGATTATTAACCGCTGTTATATTATGTTGTATTATTAGTGCTCTTTTTAATGACAGATATAAAAACAAAAAATATATTTATTTATTCTTTTTTTTTTATAAATGGAATCCATGGACTTCAGAAGTGATTTAAAAATATCATGCCGTCTTATCACAGTTATATTTTAATTGTATTTTAGACACAAAAAGTACTTCCATCTGATAATTCGAGAGAGAAAATATTGTGTTTAAATGTTCGCAATGGCAGTGTACTTTAGCGCGATTGTCATTTTGTTTGTAGTATTATTGTAAAAACTTATAGAAACATATTTTTGTCTGTGATCGGTATAGTCACCACAACCAACCTGTATAAAGACATCTTAGCCGCTTCATTCGCAATAGTTATACCGTATTGTATATTAAAATTATGTTTAAAACAATTTGATTTTATATTTTGACCTACCCAATAGATCTACATCTTAAAAAAACTAATTTATTATTAACTTACTTAATACTTGGGAAATAAGCACACTGGTCGCCTAATAAGCGGTTACCGTAGCCTATTGAAGCTTGCAACACCGGGTATATCTCGCTCGCTCTCTCGTTGCCGATCCTGCAAAAACCTCTTCTTGAAGAACCCAATGCTGAAATCCAACAATATTAGATCAAATTTATTTAAAAAATGTATTTCAAAGTTTGTTTTATTGTAAAAGTTGTTCAGTATGAATAATATAGAAGTAATAATCTAAAATCTATATGTTATGATTTTTTTTCCATAAAATCAAATAATATTTTGTAATTTGGATTGAATTCAATTATTTTTATTAATATATTTTTCCTTCTTTATTTTCAAAATATTTGATTTTATGAAAAAAATATTCTGAATTAGAATACATACTTACAGGTTTTTAAAAATAAATAAATTGAATGAAAATAAATCTTACTGAAAGAAAGAAAAAAATATTTATTTACAAAAAATAGATAGAAAATTTGGAATTAAATAAGAAAACAAAAGATAAGATTTTTTTTTACAAAAACTGGCAATAATGATAATAAAAGTTACGATAAATATGGGAATTGTACGCCGCATTTCCGGAAAACGAGGTTGACTGCCTTCGGCCCCGCGGATTCACCCGCGTTCCCGATCTCATGATCTATCTATGAGTCAAGTTTCATCCATATCTCTTAAGCCGTCAAACTTACACACACACAAAATTTCCCAATTATAATATTAGTCGGATATGTGAACTGTGCTTTATAATTTGTTGTGTTACCTTGCTACCGTCAAAATTACTGGGCCTTACCCATATTTCATTTGATTTTTTTTATTTATACTTGATACTTTTTCATTCATCATTCACCATCTTTTTAGGTCCCTACTTGGTAAAGAGAAATGGCTGTATTTGTATAACACAGAATCAAGAATAAAACTTAGAAAATCCATGAGAATCTCGTAGGAAATTTAAGGTATGTCTATATGTTAGCTACAAGTACCTCTTGGTAGGTTGGTATAACTTTTTATCTCACTTTTGAAATTTGCAAACTTATCATCAAACTTATTCCATCTGTAATAAAGACCACTTCTCAATGCACCTACGGCGGCCTTGTCAAAATAAAGAACTAAAAAAAGTGTACGAGTGAATAGGCCGCTCCATTTGATCACATTCATTTTTTTAACCTTTGTCCCGATGTTCCCGCACCCGGCTTACTGATAAAAATATTTGCTTATCAATAGGAATATTTTTTTTACAATATATTTGCTCCACCTTGTTTATTATAAAAACGGTCACTAACCCCGGAAATGATCTTCCAATAAACGATCTTTTCATGAAAATTTAATGAACCTAACAAGTTGTCAAGTCTCGACAACTAAGGAAGTGAAAGTCGGCGAAGTTACGCACGTGCGAGACGCCAGTCACAGAACTGAACATACAAAAGTAGCCGAAGTATAACTGAATTAAGTTACTTTAATTATGAAATAACTCAAAACATTGAGAGTAATTTTATCAGGAGCGAGCGGCCAATACGCAGGAAAAGTATTAGATAAACAAATGCTCAAGCGTGCCGCGTCATCGGCTGTCGGGCGGGGGCATGCATTCGATCGCTGCAATGGCATCGATCGCGCACGCCCCGTGCTACGTCGCCGCAAGTCGCGCGCCCATTGGCCGGGCGGTCGTGTCACGTGACCGCCGCGCTGCCGCCTCATTGGTCGGTAGTGGCGGCGGCCACGTGAGCGGCGCGCGGCGCGCGTGGCCAGTCGCGGCGTGACAGCGGGCGCGCTTGTACCGCGCGCGGCCGTGCCGCCCTGAGCCCGATATGAGCCTCGACACGCTCCTCGAGGCGGCGCGCTTCATCGAGCTGCAGGAGCTGCGCCTGCAGACCACGCCAGGTGAGTAGCGACCACTCCACTCCACCACACTCCCTAGGCGAGATGCGAGATAGTGCCGCGGCGGTACGCGCCCGCCGGCACGCGTCACGTCACGAGTGAAACCGGTCTCTGGCCGTGCGCCGATTCGCGAGCGTCCACGTCCAGTCGCCGGCGCGCCGGTGCACCGAGCCGACGCCCGACGCTCTTGACCTTGAGCAGCACGCAGCCGCACCGCCGCCCCCCGCACGCTCCCGGCTGCGCCGCACCGGCCTCGCCCCACGTAAACAAAGGAAGCCTGAAATTCACTAGCCGACGCCGAGCGGCGCCCCACGACGCACGTTCGCCGGCTCTCGCCTATACGTCAACACGTTCACCGTCTCTATCGTTTACAGTAACAGCGCCGGCCGACGACGTCTTTATCTGTCATACTTAGGTGTCCGTTTGGCTGCACGCACACCGCCGACGAGCTATTTGCGTGTATCTATCTAGATAGTGGACAGAAAGAGTAACATTTACATAAGATATCTCCTCGTGTCACGTATTTTCCTAGTGCGAGTGGGTGGCAGGTAAGCGGTGTGGTGTGTGTGATGTATACGTGGAGCGAGTTAGTCAACATAACGCATGACGCATTGGCTGGCTCTACCGAGGCGGGCACGGGCAGGGGGCGCTTGCGAGGCCGGTCAGCTGATCGACGCGTGTGTCGTGTCGGGGAGGGAGAGGGAGGGAGGGGCGGGGAGTGTACGTGTGCACACGCACCGCAAGGCACGGCCAATGCGTCTCACTATATGCATTTTAAAGTAATTTTAACTCAACATCCTCTCGAGTCTCGAAGTAATCGCGTAAATTTTCGAATCTGTGTACCTCTACAAAAACTAGTACAAGGCACGGTTGCGTAACGGTGCGTGCGTACTGAGTACTTCTAGAGGTATTGTTAATGCACTAGTCGATGAACTCATTGTCTCATTGTGCATTATCGAAACCAACAATTAAAGTAGGTACATTAGATTGCTAATCTCCACTCGACCGCATAACGTTTGCGTAGTAATTTTCAAGAATCGAGACAAAATTAACGCTGCAACATGTGTTACAACGAAGTGCAATGTTTATAGAGAACTATGTACACTTACTCAATACGCAACGATAAGGGAACTTGCTACATGTTGTAGTTTGTAAGATATGACATAGAAAGAGTATATTTACATGCATATTGAACTTGCATGAAATATGAAATGTAGGTGCAACTGATGAAAGAAGCGATAAAACGTTGCGAGTACAGACATTACATAGATACATAGAGCACTATAGATACTGAAGGGAAATAATAGGTAAAAGTGCTCCACTGGGGGAAAATATTCAATCGTCATAATGAAAGCGTGATGACCTTCGAAAACGCACCTTGCAGTTTCAAAACAAGGTCACAAGATTCAGTTTTACAGGCAGACGCAGCTTTAGCTTAACCTGTAAAACATTTTATCATGTTTGTCCGGACACTTATCACAGAACGCGACCGTCCAATAATGTCTGCGGACTACATTGTACAGCAAACTGGCTTTAGTACCGTTCATCGAACGTGACTTGATGGCATTTCGAGATATCCTATCTTAAATCAACGTACTTTTGCAATGATTACTCTGAATTAATCCTAGAAATCTCGCTTCCTATCAAATTAAAGCATTCTAATACAGTTTTAATGTATTTTGACTTAATTAACAGCCAATTTAAGCACATTTCGAATACGACGACTAGAAAGAGCATTTCTTTTGACTACCAGTAATGCGCATAACTGAACGATGTCAAGTTGCTAATTAATAATTTATTGACGTAACGCGGTTACTCTACGCCATTACAGACAATATTACTCATATTATCTTTAGGTTTCAATATGTGCATTATTGCAGCTGGCTTACTAATTATTACAAACTGGGTATCAGAATATGCATTGTAAAGCTTGACTGTCTATATTGTTGTCAACAAGGCAAACTTGCCTCAGACTACAGTAACAGATATTTATCATGCATCACTCTCAAAATGCTATGCGTTGAATCAGTCATGCGTCAATAATTTGTAACCTTCGCTCTACATGAATGTAATTTGTGCTTCAAGTTTCAACGTAGCACGTGAAACATCTGGCAATCTCATGGAGGCAGAATTTGCGATGCATCTGATAGTTGTATATCAAAATCATATTTACTTGATCCATGATGAAGTGCATCTTAGTTGCACCCTTGTTTCTAATATCTAGAACTAACATAAGTCGCTCGGTGAGGCATGTAGCAGCAACAAACGATCATATCATCAAGGCTCGTAGTAAGGTCGACGCCGCGACGGTACCCGGCGAGCAGAATGGTGAAAGGGATCTCGTGGCCTCGCCATCTGCGACTGGTCTGTAAAGACGCGTACGTACGCTATGTAGTATATTGAACTTCGGAGGAATCGCCGCCGTGCCGTTCGTGTCGGCTAGCAGCTACGCCACAACCATTCCACATTGCAACGCAAACATATTAGTCATAGAGGCAAAGTCGATTTTCTAGTTGTGGAATCTTGATAAGATAAATTTAGTAGACATGAAATGGTCGTTACACGAGGCATTACATTGAACATTATAAGTACAAGTATGACATGAACTACTTAATATTAGTACAGGACACTTATCATTTAAGAATACTGATAGTTCCTGTTAAACATCTACGAATTATAATTGCAGATGTTGATCAGAGGACAGAGGATATCAAGAGAGAGTGTATAACATTATCTAAGTATTGCTTATGTATTAGATGTTGACAGAACGGTATCCAAATCAACAACCGTTAGTTGTTTTAATTTCCAATGAGTTCGAATGTTTAATCATATTGGAAATGTAACATAATTGCGCTCGTGAATAGTTCAGATTTGTGATCCTGCACGCCTTCCTACACCCCTACAATTTAATAGAACTGAGGATTGTATTGTGCTTCTGTCTGAAATTGAGGAAAATGACTACCAACGTTGTTTATATGACGATACTCTATGTTGATGAGAATTGCGTTGTTTGTATTTTGTAGCAGATTACGATATCGGGCGTCAGTAATTGATTTCCGACTAGGTATAGACACGGCACATGTTTAATTTCCTCCAACTCATACAAATTCAGCTTATATGAAAATATATCACAGAAACAAAATGTAACTTGAAATTGGTTCTTGGGGCATTTTTTTTAAATTCCTTGACATTAATTAGTGACTGTATCGCCACTTTTATTGTTATTTTTACGCGTACGTATTGAATTCTGTTTATCAAATACATCAAGTGCATTAATCAGGGAGCTTTCGCCCAACACAGACGACTCATATCTCGACATCCGGTGGGTGGATCCCCCCTTCGCAGAGTTTCTACCTTGACTCCCGTGTCGCTAAATGTTTTATTATTGATTGCTCAAATGAGTCTTACACGCTTTCATACGCTGTAGGTGTACCTACTTATTAGTCAACAGATTCAGTTTAGTGGACAGAGATTACAGAGATGTGTTATTGAGGCATGTTGATGTCGGTATGCGTAAGGTCAGGTTTTTGTGGAGCCTCGCCGGGAACCGTGAGAGGCGTCTATTGTTATTTTTTTACAATTGAGTGCGCCGTCGTCGGCATGGCGTTCTGCGTGAAACGCATGATTTAATGAGGACTCCGTGTTCCAGAAATAGAATCTAGGCACGACGCTAGGTCGCATCGCAACAACCTGCTAAACCGGCAGGTGTGGTTGCAAGCAAGGCACCAGAAGTGCGGGGGAGGTGTTTGTGTGGCGGAGTTCCCCGGGCGAGGGGTCCGGGGGGAGGGGAGGCGGGTGGTGTCGGCCCGGGCTGCACGCTGCACCGCACCAAGGTCAGCCGCGGCACGCATGCGCTGTCCCTCCCCTGCCTGTCGGCCGCCTTATCGGAACCTGCATCCGCAACCGGCATTTATGTTCCAGGGAGTTGCACTCCAAATATTGCAAAATATATCTTATGTAATAAATCTAATTAACTCCTCTCTATCCAAAGGTTGCCTGGTAGAGATTACTTTTAGTGATAAGGCCGCCCATTGTAACACATTCACTGTAAGTTAAGTTATTCTTTGAATTTCTACTCCTTTTATGTATGTTGTAACAATAAAGTGTTATCTATCTATCTATCTATCTGATTTTGTTTTGAAAAGAGTAATTGCTGTGTTTATGTGCTCTTTTCGGCAAAAGGAACCTTCCGAACTGTGCGTTAGAGTTTGACAATTCATAAGTGCCTGTGAAGGCCTATTTGAACGAATAAAATATTTCATTTCATTTAGTTTCAATAATGCTCGCTCTCTTCATCGCGATCTCGATTCTTATGTCCTACAAAAGTGAGGTACCTAGGCTTATTAACTCGTTTCGTTTACTAGCTTGCATGCAGAAGAATGTTGTATCATTATTCCCTGGATTTAGATATAGCTGATTGATATAATAACCTATGTTTTTAGGAGTGTCTTCCGGACGAATATAAGGAGCGCAAAGAGATCTGCTATTCTATTCACATCTGCAATAAAAAGGCTCGAATCTTTCCGCTTCCGCAAACCATTCAGGGTTCAGGGTTTTGCAACGCTTATATGTATTCGATTATTCTTGGCGTGATTGTTGCTACATGTATAAACTAGTATTGACAATATAGAGATAGGCGTATGTATAGCAGAGATAACACGTGCTAGTCGCGCGCCGTGGTGGAGGAGGGCCAAGTTTTGAATGTACGATCATAAACACCGCATACAACGGAGCGATCCTATTAGGAAGATTAGTGCGCGTGACGCAAGAACAATGCTTCGTTTTCATGTCGGTGCTCATTTATTTTATTTTGTTTTTGTTTGTCTTTTGTGGTGCAGTCGATAAAGCTACGTCTGCGGTAATGAATATACCAATATGAATCAGTTCTATGAAATCATATTCGTTGTGTCATATTCATTTCTTAATAAGTTATAACTTATAATTCTTAATAGAATAAAGTTTAAAGAAATCGTAGTAAATTTGGTCCTTCGAGCCGGAGTCTCATTGGAATGTTTTTCTCAGTAGCACGCTTTCATCTGGATCGAACTGTTGAATCTGTTTTCTACCACAGTATGTTTGTATGTAGAAGGAAGTGAGACAACGCTGACTGCGCGGTGACGGCCGGCCACGTCTCATTAGAAAGCTGAACGCCATTGTGCATAAGGAGCGGCGCGTCGCAGTCCGCTACTCGATAGTCGACTCCTACGTTAGTTCGCACCGCTGCTGCCCGCTCGATTCGGTTGCAATGTTCCATTCACCTTATTCGTCGGCGACGAGGTTCAGTGACTTTACCGGCGACCGACTAACTCCTTGGAACACGTCATCTGCGTGCTAATGCCGCCGTTTCATCACCAATGGCCGATCGCCGCAAACCTCTTTAAATTCTGTAGGTGTACCTCGGTGCGGTCGCGGAGGCGACCTCGTTTCGCGGGCGACGCGCGGCGGCACGGCGAGTGCGACGCTCACCTCCTGTGCACCAGCAGCGTTATGTAAAGTGTCGAGAGCGGTGCAGCGCTGAGCGTTGCGCTCGACCGCGTGCGCGCCCCCCGCTAGCCTCCCTCTTCGCGATTTCGTCCGCCGTCGGGTCGGTTTCACTCGCGACGATCGGCGGCGCGAGGTTCCGGAGGTCGCGCACCTCCCGTCTCCTCCGCCCTCCTCCGAGACGGAGCCGGTCCGCAGCCCGCGGTCCGCAGCGGCCGGTCGCTCAGTCGTCGAGCGGATTGCGTCGGCGGCGGTCGGCTCCACGCCTCCTCTGTCGATGCTTCGTCTGTTCCGCTATCGCGAAATGTCGATGTCGAGACAATTCGCGTGAATCGTATAGTCCGTGTTGCGTCGAAGGTATTCCGCCGTTCTCGCTTCCGTTTCGGGAGTCGTTCTCAGTGATTTCGCGGTTGCGTTTGCGACGGTCACGAACAACGTTGAGCTGACGACGAACGGTCGAAAATAGCGTGCGTTATCATAGCGACCTCGTACGGCGAGACGAGATAGCGCGAGGTCGGCGGCACCTGCGCCTCGCCGCGCCCCACGTGCATGCCACCATGGGCCGCTGCAGCCGAGCTGACCAATTAGCATAGCGAGTGTCGGCTACGCGCCACCACCACCTTACCATACCACACCACCCCAGCCGTGGCCGCACAACTGCCACCGAAAACGCCGCCGTTCCTCTCGCACTATCGTCCTCACCTAAGCACTTCTGCGTTCTTACCGATTTCATGGATGAATATATATTATTTGGATGATAACCTAATCTTAATCCTTTTGTATAGTATTGTGCTACTTAATGAAATGTCCAACATGATTATTATTATTACTATTATTGAAATCTTTTCGCCATTCCTGCCTTTATTTGTTCGAGTAAGTTTTGAAAGTGAAAGTTTGGACCTTTTCGGACATTCCCTATTTGCCGTCGAATTGAGGAAAGAATTCGTATGAAGATCGTAGGTACACTACTTATAATAAATTGTTTTGCTGAAATAATATATTGTGTTACATAATAATTGCCTTAGCAACAGATACTGAACTTGTTGAGATATTACAATGAGTAGGTACCTATACCTACCTTTATCGCTACGCTGCGCTATCGAGTAGCTACCTCGTTTATATCCTCCCTGTTTCTAACATTAAAATCAAGTAGGTACGTATCTTTTATCGATACAATCTCTGATACTACTTCAGCATTGGGTTCAGGAGGAGCTAAGAATCTGGGTTTCATTGGCGTTACCAATTTACAGTGTTTCGTTTGTTCTGTCTTGTTTGTTAATCGTAATGAATAGTTTGGGATAAGCCTTCGGATGACCAGGATAACATGATGCATCTATAATGCATAGAATCCTAGGTGTCACCAACAATACATACTATCTCATTGCGCAAGGCTCATAATAGTCTTGTATTAATTAAATTGCGCAACATAAATTGCTAACTCAACGTATGTCCTATTAAACGGTTATTTTTGTTTCGTTTTATAATTCTATCTTTTGTTTCTACTATCTTAATTAATATAAAAGTTGGCTAAAACAGCTTGCTTAACGTAAACTCTAAGGCTAATACTAAAATACACTAAAAGACGAAATGCTATAACATCTAGGATTAACCGGGTAGAATTAGGTGCTGCTGGTTTTAGTTGGTTAAACTTAGTTGTAACTGCGATCAATTTGGCTGTAGGGCTCGCCGGTCGCTGACGTGGCAACGCTTGTTTCGCTCGCTCGGTTCGCACGCGTATGGTCGCAGTTTTAACCTCGGGGTGCCCTAATCTAGTAACTGCGACCAAATTGGATATAGCAATCGCTTGTGCTAATTTTTGATTGGGTATATCTAGTTGTAGGCTGTTAATGAACTATACAATGGCTACACCTAAGTTTAACAACTTAGGCTTTGTGTGCTTACCACCTTCGGCCACATGATCGCTCACCATAGTGAGATTGTGGTTAAAGACAAACCTATACTTAGTACAAAAAATAACTGTAACCGGCCGCACCTAGTTCTAGCCGGCTAATACTAGGTGTATCTGCTCTTCGACGTTTAGCTGTAACACATACATTGATCAGCCATAGGGATTTTCTATCGTTATACTTACATGGATGATTTATTTAGCTTCCTCCTCTCAACTACTTGTCCTACCCTGTATATGATGTCGATGTCAATTCTTATAAATCATTTTACTATTACATTTTTAAAGTGATTAGGTACATCTGCAGTTCAGATATACCAAATTTTAATAAATCACCTGTAATTTTTGCGTCTTGAAAGATTTGCAGCTTTTGCTACTCTAGCTAGTGTATCTTAAGGTTGTTTCATTCCAACCTTTTGATAGCCGGATACTTGGATATATATTTTTTTATCTATGATAGATATCATCAATCTATTATAATGTTGCTTCAGCTACTTGTCACATACCCAAGAAAAATCTTGTTTCCGTTGCAAACCAATCATCGCATAGCTAGGCTAATAGAAATAATAGCACATTGAGACATGTATTTTATTATGTACCTATAGCTGGCGTTGCGCCGGTAACTAGTTACATAATATAAACACAGACACGTGTCGAACGTTCATATCACTTATATAACGTGCGCGTGTGTACGCTTGCTTACGGCCGTATAGTAGAAATGAGCGAGGCCTCTTCACGTCGTATATGGTGATTGACCTACTCTTCTACATTATATCCTGCTGCGCAAGATGCTATTTCTTCGTAATACTATATAGGCAAATTACTTTTTGCCATCGTGTAGCAGATTTAAACTTTCCCGTTACATGTGAAGTTAGTAAAAAAAAATTTCTCTCTTCGGTTTCATCAAGAAGTATACCAATTCCTTCTTGATTATTTATTACCTTCTCTTGAGTTGGTCTATAATCGAGAATGTTCCAATTCAAATCCCACAATGTTGTTTAAGTAAGCTGTCGTTTGTTATTGCACGGTATCAGCAATGCTTTCTCGGCACGTGTTCACTCTGTGGTTGTGGTGACTAAACCGATAACATTACCCATTTCATTTTACGAAAACTACACCACCTGTTCGGTTTCTTTTTATTTTGTCATGCCCATGGAAATTCGCCTCTTGGCTTCCCTTCAGTTCTGATATGTCACAATGACAAATATTGTTAGTCACAACAATATTCGGTCCAATATGTGTCCAAGAACTTAATGTAATATTACTCAACTCAACAATTGTTGTTGTTGAAATTTGATTGTTGTTTACTCTTTCGGATGATTCTAATTTATCAATTTACATAGGTTTGAATCTGAAACTATGATTTATCGATCTGAGAATTCAATGCTCAAGCCCATACTCCAAAAAATATCCCACTTGGTTGTTCTTTTGTTTCGTCGTTTAAAATCCACAATGTCTGCCAATTCAGTCGTCCGCAGTACCAGGGCCGCATGATATGGGAGGAGGTAGCTGTTAGTTAATGTCTGCGGGTGGCAGGCGCGAGGTGGAGGGAGGGTTGGGCGCGGGATGCGGAGAGTGCACGTGCCGGCGCGGCGTGCCATGCCATGCGTTCGACGCCCTCCCCGCACTTGTTGAGCACCGCGTTGCTTTGCTGCCTCGATTGAGCCACCGTTGATTTCTGCCGCCCGAGCCGCCAGTGCCTAGGTCGCAAGTTCGCAACACCCATTCTAAATCACCTTCTTTACTTACACATTCCATCTCATTTTTATGAATATCACATGCGTAGGCATGAGACTATCGTATTGATTTCACTTAGCCACCTATCACATACATATTACTATAAATTAAAATTATTTAATTTCACACCTTGATTTCAGAATATTGAACCAACAATCTATCTCGGGTAGATACTGATTTACTGATCCATTGATGTATTTTATAAACATGAAATTTCTCAACAATTACAATGCTAACCTACCTGAAAACTTCGTCATATAAAAATGGCTTCTTTCAAACTCAATTCAATGGCCTCATTTTAATGTCGTTGTGCAAACTTTAGTTCTACGTCAAAACTTTCTCGAAGAAACCCTACACACTCACGCAACAATTCACACAACTTTTTGAATAATTTCTCTATCATCTTTGAAAAAGTTTTAACAATACGCTCGACGTCACTGGCTCTTTCAGCCCTTTTCTTCGTATGAACGTCGCAAACGTACCGGCTTAATCATTGAATAATTTCTGCAGAAATGTTTTGATTGGCTTCTCGAAGTTTTTGATGAAGAATAAACAAGTGTAATAGTTTGGAGATACTTCAACCAGTGTGAACTTTAGAATAATTAAAAAAATGACCAGGACGCATGTGTGTCTGTGACAATGAGGACTAGTGATAGCAGTTAGCGAATACTGTGGCCCATTATAGAATGGGTATACTTATGGAAACCACCGAAGTGAAACTGGGCGCTGCCAGCTACCGGAGAAGACGAGCTGAGCCTGAACTGTTTGGCGCGATGGGAGCCCCGGGCGAATACTACGACACGCTCCATACCATCGCTATTAATACCAGGGAAACAGAATTTGGTAGCATCGTTGAACCTATACCTATAACACTGAAAGCGTACAAACAATTCCAAGCTCATAGACAACCGATAAACGGTTATGGGTTCCCACCTCAGCAAATGATTACCTCTATGGTCGCTGCTCCTCGTATGCTTGAGGACAGACCTTGCACTTCCACTTTCAAACCCACCCCCGTCAAAGAGGAAGATTATAGAATCACTAGACCACCACCTAAAAAGAAATGGATCAAGGAATATTTAGGTGAGTTTCAATATCTAAGCGGTCTAAGAAATTGTTGTAAAACTATCCTAATGTACATTTTCCGATGATGCGGGAGACGCTTGAAAAATATTATTATCTAAATAACATAATATTTTATTCAATAGGTCGAATTTGTCAATGCGAGTGCAGTGTGCGACCTTGCCGCACGACCTCGTCTTGTTTTTGCACAACAAATCCAAGACCAGAGCGAACTAACACAGGCACGGCATCAATGTGAACTACGAATTTATTGTTTTGAGTCTATGTAGGTAGGTTATTATAGTTTCAACTTCAACTTGTCGTCCCACCAATTGTCATTGTTTAATTACTTGTATTTCATTTATAAATAGGCTGAACTTGTCGACTATTGTGTATGTTTTCGCAAACAATGTTCTGTCTGAAATGTATAGGGCTGTCAATCATATATTTATGGTGGATATCTATTATAAACAGGATTCGAATGTGAAACGGTTACGGGATATTTGGTTAAAGAACAGTTTAAATTTTATAGATGGATAACAAACGGACTAATCATCTTCGGCTTTGGTTTTGGACAATTTGATCAAAATTGTTAATTGAACAACATAAATAAATGATGAGGAAGGTATCTAAATAAACCATTGTACACGTGTGCTAGTTTTATGCCTACATAGTCGTCAAGGCGTTCTTCTTGTCAAGGCCCGTATCGGTCGGTCTTTGCTTGGTCGGCGTAACGCACACATTGTTATTCACGGCATGTATCTGGCTTTCCTTTATGACCTTGCACCAGTAAACATATCGTCTATGTAACCTTTTTTTTATATGACTAAGGTGGAAAACAAGCATACGGGCCGCCTGATGGTATGCGTTTACTATAGCCTATTGATGCTTGCAACACCAGGGGTTTCAATCGCGTGTTGCCGACCCTTCAAAAACATTTAGCTATTTACCCATATAATGGGTTTACGTGAAATAATATGCTTCGTTTCCATCGAACTCGGCCTTGGACAAGCGTCAAGTTATTAAGTTACTGGTCAATTCTTTTCTTTAAATTAATAGTCGTCTATTTTTATCTCGAGTTTTGTTTTTATGTCCTCGTTCGCTATCTTCAACCAATGCAAAAAGAAACATGTTTTTTTTACATAACCGCTGAAGGATGCGGCGCACAACGACAATGTCTCATAATCCAATAACGATGACGTGTGTCAGCCGCTGCTGGCATAGTATTGCGTAACCTTCGCGATTCTATAATTTTTATGAGATTAACTACTAACACAGGTATACTGAGGGGTTTGCGAATCTACCTTTTGTCATGTCAAGGTGACGATGTCCTAAATATCTCATGTTTCCAATATCTGGTGATGTTTCTACACCTGCATTACTTCCAATAAAACATTTTACTGTAATAACAGTAACAAATCCTTGAATAATTTTATAATTACCTATTTATTAAATCAATCCACACATCGTAACCACATTTGTTTTCTTAAACAGTATCTTATCTTTACTTCTTTTGTTTCACTCTTTCAAAGTGATTAGCTCCGATACGGACGCACCGTCACGAGGACGTAATAACAATAGCTTTCAATGCTATTATGAGCTCTGTGCGCTTGTAATAACGCCTACATGATCGTGCTGGATGCTTTCCGTTTGTAAAATACGCAAAACTATTGAGCAGACGCACGGGTAGCTTTGTTCTAGAACTAGTCTCATTACAAAGCGACCTCTACTCTTTAATGGGCTATCGAGCGAATCGAGTTCCGTGCTGCTCCTGATGTTACGTAACACCTGACTGGCAATAATCAATTATATTTTTCGGATTCCTCTCTAACTGATCATGTATTCTGTTTACATGACGAAGTTTGTTTTATGCCAAATCGAATGTTTTATGCCAAGAGTTCTCTGTGTTTGTCATGAAGCGTCGTAAAATATGGAGCGCCTCATGTCGTTTTTTGCGAGGTTATTGACATTGCGATAAAAATGTTATCGCACTTCAAAAAGTAATTGGCAGAGACAGCACAGTTAGGAAATAATGTTTCCTCTCTAATTACCTGACAAGTCGAGCTTTGACGACCTACATCAATATTGTTGTCTGCTGCCCAATTACTCGAGGACCCAATATTGGATCTAAAACTCGGATATTTATTTTCACTCTTTACCTAGGGAAATCGCATCTCATTTGTTTGTACCGAGCGTTCCTGGATAAAATGTTCTGACAGCTTCTACAGAAATAAGCGCCATTCTCCAGCGCAGTTACCAGGGCGAAAGCAATGTTAAGAGATTTTCTACCTCGCTCGCCCCAGTCCACCGCAGTTACAGAGACAAGGTACCTATTTGATACGTTGTATGTGTACATCAGTGAGCCCCCTCTACTTTTGCCTCCCCTCGGGCGCGTTGCATCGTCGAATGCGTTCGGCCATGTTCGCGCCGCGTGACGGCTTGTCACGTGCTGGTGCCGAGCTCGTCTCCCCCTCCCTCGTCCCGCACCTCTACCGATGCTTCCCCCGCTTATCACATCCAGATCCGGAGGCCTCACCCCCACCCCACAGGGCCGCCACTGAACCAGTGGCCCTCTCACCACACACTGCAATATTCAATTTATACATTACACGTAACTCCTTTGTTCGATAGCGAACGTTTTCAATTGTACGTACTTTCTGTTCCTATTTTATACGTAAGTGTTATTATTTTATGTTATTTAAACTTCAACAAGGTGATAACTAATAAAATATAATAAAGTTTACTTAGCTACTAGGTTTGTGACATCGGTTACAGTTACCGGAGGTTTGCAGTCTCCTTAAACTCTGCTTTGATCATAGCCTGACATGTTCCTCAATTTCTTCTGACTTCCAATCTTTTGAATTTCTGTAATATTATTGCACATTATCGTTATTATCAGAGATTTAAATCATGTTATTACACTTTCATACGAGAAGCCAGTTACAGTAAGAAGAGAATCTCTGTTGGAATGTGAAGCCGAACTTTCTACTGAACTTGGCAAAATTGTCTGACGTTAAAATGGAGTCTATGTGCAGTTAACAAAATTATTTTGCCTGTAGGAAACATATTAGCCGCAGGCGTTTCACAATTGAAATTAAATTACAAGCCAGCGGAATTCAAAGTATTCGTAATTGCCTTTTAATTTTGGTCGATGACATTATTGCAAATTGCATTGCGTGCGTCGCGTCGCTTGGTTGGTATTCTAGACACCGGCGGCGGTCCAGATGCCGACTACCATTGATACCGGTTTGCTAGTGTCTGGATTCACGATTTCACTCGCACGTGTGGGTGTTTCGCTTCGTGGGAGACGGCCAGAGTTTGCGTGCTTGTTAGTTGTAGGCGCGCGCCGCCATGCGCAATTTTACCAGGCGCCCATCACTTTACAAGAGTTTTATTTTGTTTATTTTATCGTATCACGTCGCTTGTCGTCAACCCGATGAGGATTGGGTACATCACAGAAAAGAATTTCACTTCAATAAATGAATTAATGTAGGTTTCTCCCTCCTTATCATTATGAACCGTGTTCGTGCATATAGAGAATGACACAAAGTATACCTATTCTGCTAGCTTGTTGTATAAATTTAATTATGTACTTGAACAAGTTTTGGTCTTCATATTTTTGCCCTTTTCGGCGCAATATGTACCTTTCCATTAATGCAGTCAATCCGTAATTTTATTTTACGATGGATTCTGTTCGACCACACTTTGCACCATAGTAAGTGATAATAGGCATCCCCTAATGATCTCCAATAGGACCGGTCTTGGGCGGCCTGCATCCAGCGTTTTCCAACGACCTTTACCTTTACATCTTGCGGCTGAGATGATGATGATGATGAAGTGATGATATGTACGTAACAGAAGCTGGCAACTGTGCTGTGGTAAGCATACGATGCCTAGAAGGAAGCTCGATAAATAAATGAATATCCTGCGATATTCCTCCCACATGGCCACCTGATCCCAAACTAAGCAGTGCTTGTACTATGAAAACCAGATAACTTATATACTACATATAGTCCTTCAAATCTCAGATTCTTTTCCGAAACCTCAAGCTCAATGTAGGATTCGAGTCCATGACCTCCGTCACGGCATTCGGCTACTGCCGCTAGATTCTGCCACTGAGCTAATCATTGCCGTATCCCCAATAAAATGAACTACTAGTCAGTCAGTAATTAATTAATTATTCATATTTCTTATCTGGATTGTTTTGCGCAGCTTGCCTGTGAATTTGTCGTCATTGTTTTAAAAATCCGAGCTGCAATAAACAACGCGTTATCAAAATCATTGCAGTCACACTATTGTCGCACATCGAAGCTGAGTTCATGGCTGTAGCTGTAGGTAGATATTGATATTTTCCTTCCTGTTAGGTATCCAATGGCGTAGGTATTGCGTGGGATATACTCCCGACTGCTATAACAGCCCCCTACGAAGTTGCCAGAAGGCCAGTGAGTAGTGACGCACGTCACGCCTGCCCCACCCCGGTTGCATAACCACCCCAGTGCTTATTTTGCCCTGGTACTGTCTGTATTGGACAGCCAATAAGCCTACATCACAATGTGTTTATTTTATTATTTTGTTTGTAGGCTAAATGATATTATGAAAGTATGATAAAGAGCAGGCTGAAAATAGCAAGACAAAATCAGAATCTAGTCCATTTATGTGACTAGATCCAAGTTAAAAATAGAAAAAAATGTATTCATTATGGACGTAACAAAATATTATGTTTCATACCAATGGTATCTTGGGCCACAAGCAAGATAGATTGGCCTTATTACTGTCTGGTTTAAAGCTTATTCTTGTGGTTATCACCAAATGTTATGTCCTATTCCTATATAAAAAAAAAAACATCTGTAATTATAATTTCCCCAAGTCCCACACCATTAATTCCGTACAAATTCAATTCTTACTTCGTTTCAACAATTACTGAGTTCAATATACGTTTGAATCATTCTAATAAATTATGTATCATATTATATCCAACCATTATGTATTAAATTGTAATTTCATCAATATTTTGTATGTCGATGATCTCCTTATCCTCTCACAGACATTAGATAAACATAACGTCACTATCAGTGTTTATGCTTCCCTAGTAACTGATCGAACATTTGCCATGTAGTTATGACGGTTTTCTTACTTTATTTTATGAAAATCTTCTGTAATAATGACACAATGGTTTTTTGTGGTAATAGGCTTTTATTTGACCACAATCTTGCCATGATAAGTGATCATGTGGCCGAAGGTGGTAAGGACACAAAGCCTAAATATAAAGGAATTTAGTTCTCAAGTATATTTTTTTTATGAAGTGATGTTTACATTTTTTACACGAGGAAAAGTAATACACGTGTTAAATGGATGACCGTATTATCAGGTATTGAGATGCGAATATAGAATTTTCCCTTTGAATATCTGAATAAAATGGTAACAAAATATACGTAGCATTATTGTTATATATTCCGTGAACTGTTCTTGGCTACTTTTTATCACGGGAAAAAATAAGATCCCTCGGGAACGCGGATGAAACCGCAGGGCGGAAGCTAGTATTACTATATAATTTTGTAGGATCAGAATTAAATAAACACCAACAATAATCAGTTAAATGAGGTTAATTTTATAAATGTCTGTTTATAATGAGATTAATATTTTAAATGTGTTTACCATTTAAAATATTGTTCAGAGTCTATTATATTATATATAGTGTATTTCAGAGTCTAATGCTTTTATTCATGCTTTAAAATTGAACAATCAAAACAACTAGCGATGACGTTGTTTTCTGGTTATATATATTCATGATTTAGCATCAATAGCTTCTTAGATTATTATTTTGACGGACCGGTTGGCGTGGTTGGTAAGATACCTTGTCTATCACGCCGCAGGTCGTGGGTTCGATTCCCACTCAGGACAAACATTTGTGTGCATGAACATGTCTGTTTGTCCTGTGTCTGGGTGTAATTATCTATATATGTATGTATTTACAAAAGAAAAGTAGTATATGTATTATATCAGTTATCTGGCTTCCATAGTACAAGCTCTGCTTAGTTTGGTGTCAGATGGCCGTGTGTGAGGAATAATGTCCCAAATATTTATTTATTTATTTAGGGGTCCATGGATTGATTTTTAAATAGTACCTACCCAATTTTTACTTTTACTAGTATCTGTCATCCAACATAAACATTTATTATTCGTCTACATTATAATTGCATACAGCCTATAAGTACTTAGGAATTTCTCCTGCAGTCGATTATATAATATTTTTCTGTGGTACCTACTTATATTTTAAAGTTTTTTTTTATACATCATACAATATTTAAACTATGACTATGAATCCCACCTGGTCTCGCTTTAGTTTGAATACCTACATGCGTTCTATTTCGCTAAAATTCAAATGTTAGATACCCCGAGGTGACATTTACATTATTTTCTATTGAAAAATGGTCGTCTGGTTTGTAGTTAAAAATTATTTAGATTTTTGTCGTTTCCTGTCTTTAGTTATTCATGATTTCACTTCATTTAGATTCAATTTCAAGATTTTCAGTCTATTACTATTCCTATTTGATATTCCTTAGTGTAAGATTGGAAAATACAGTTAAATTATTTAAAATAAACCAAATAAATAACACCTTGAGTTATATTAATTGTAAAATGGTGGCCCTTTGAGCCGGATCACGTTTAACTTAATTTTTGGTTCATGATTGGTGTCATTATCATTTTAAATGATTTGCGTGAGAATGAATCGAAAGTCCTACACATACAAAGTAATATGCCTTGAGGTCAGTTAACAACAGGATGAATTAACAAAATAGTTTCTAATCTTACTCTATAATTAGGTGTTACTCAGGCACTACAAGGGTCACATCTATTCATAGGATGTATTAATAGTACTATATACTATCACGTACATACTATTAATTGGATATTGATTCGTATATTGAAACATCTATGTAGGTAGTTACATAATAATTGTGACGCACACTTGACTATATGCACATTTTATTTAAGCTTTTTAATTGTGTAGATAGTTTATGTAACATACTAGGGTGTCATAAACAGGTGGTCGGTCGATCATTTTACAATAACAAAAATAAACAAAGAAGCACAAAATTAATGATGAATTATGTAATACTATATTACATATAAAACGTAGCGAGGTGATATTTCTTATCGCACTTTGTTAGGTGAACCTGAAAGTTACTTCTAGACTCTATGTTCTACCTTCAGATTGTGGTCAAACACAAGTCTATACAAATTAAAAAAAAAGAAAAACATTGAATAAATTCTCCCTATGACATTGATATTTGATACGGGATACGCTCATCAGTTAATCTCAATACACTAATCTTATCTGTGGTATTATCTCGTACTGCCAGGCTTCAGAATTCGCCATTCATGTGAAATTTATTCAATTCAGGCAGCTCTATAAAGTCGGGATGTTTTTCAAAGTCCCGAGGGCAAAGGTCCAACTTCGTCCACTCTCGGCTAATGAGAAACGTTTGATTCGGTCAATAACCACTGCATGCTTATGTTTTCCTATTATCCAATTAGTTTTGCTCGTGTACATGTGTAGGCTGATTAAGATTTGTGAATTAACTTTCTCAGTCGATATGATACATGTTTTTCGGGTGTTTTGTTTGATTAAATCTATTGTACCCACAAAATGGGACGTATTTATATATCAAGAGTTATGTTTAAAAAATATGAACCAATGTCAAATACATAATGATAAATGTACACATTACGGTACGAGATAAATATGTTTCTATTCTTTTCTAGATCTAAAAACCTACATTTGACAGCTGATATCCATTTATGTGCGCAAAAGAGACAAATATAGCGGGATAAAAAGAGACGCATCCTCTTGTCAAATTAAATACGTACCGTACCGTAGTCGGTAGCACCGCATACCGTACTCGTACCCGTACCTAATACCGGAGACAATAGTAACAATACTATGGTATGAACTTATTTAGTAGGTACCAATGGTACAATAGATATAAAACTTTACTGTGCCCCTGATAAAATAGTACTACCTCTACGAATAAAGTTTGTAATAGGTACTTACCTACCTATATCTTTACATTTAACTTATTTCGAGTTAACTTAGTAGCTAGTAAGTTAACTTATTTCGAGTTGGTAGGTATGTACTTATTATTGAAACTCAAAATACGTTTGGCGATAACGTTCGTTTATCTGTTTATACTTAAAACACGTCATCAATCGTTATCGTATCGTTGTTGGTAATTGCATTGGTATTAAACCGAACAAGATTGATAAAACCGGACATTTTATACAGCGTTTTGCTAAACGACCCGTGCCCAACCTAGTGGAAGCAGACGTTAGTAATTTTACGGACCAGTTACGAGACTTGTTTTTTATGGCACCTCGCTAAGCAGCTGATTTTCGGCGTGGCAACTACGAACGCCAAACAAACCAAAAGCACGCGCGCAACCACATGTACTGACGTAATTCCACCGTCTGACTACGCCCCCTCTTTTGTCTCTGTCTATCTGATTGCATTTATCGTTTGTCTCGCTCATCATTGCAGCGTGACTGATTTTTTATATACATTTTTTTTATTATCAACTTTATCGTGTAAGGGTAAAGTTCATTGTCGCATAACGTTACTGTGAGCCTGTACCGTATCCGTGTGGTCGTCTCCCTCGTTTCGTTACAGCTGTTTCACTCGCTCGGTTGTAACGAGCTTCTACTACGCTATGCTCGCCTGGTACTTTACCGCCACGGACTGCAGCCGCCGACGAGTGGTTGACACGGGTTTGACAAGTGCTGAACGACCAAAGGGCTTATAAACGTTTTTCTGTACATAATGTTAGCGAATTAACGATTAAAGTTATCTTAGTTGTATTGTAATTAGTTGATATCGTGTAGCTTCTATCTGGTTATGGTTCTGATGTTGCCGTGGTTGTTCACAGAGGAGGAGCCCAAGTCGCCGGTGTCGGTGCGTGTGGTGACAGGACTGTCGGTGACACCGCGCAGCAACGGCGTGGTCCGTCCGACGTCGCCGGTGCCGGTGGCGACCCCCAGCCCCCCCGCGCCCGCCCCGTCCGTCCCATGCGTCTCGGTCGATCCGGTGCCGATGCCGGTACCGGTGCCTGCGGCGGCTGCACCTCCCTCCGCGCCCCTCCTCGACTACGTACAAGAACATTCCAGGCCGCGTACGACGAGCCACAGTCATGGGTATGTTCTCCTGGTTGCTGCGGTGTTAGAAACAGCTGGAGATTCGCAAATGCGTGCGTCAGACGCAAATATCATTTGGTTCTTAAACAATAGGTACTATAAACTAAATGAATATTTATTTACCCATGTTATAATAATTCTCAGCTGGTTCTTAAAATAATTTTCACGATTAGGTAAACAGAAATTTTAATAATGGGTGTACCGTGTGAGATGAATAATAGAAGAATTTAGTTTGAGGTGTATCTTTCAATTGATAGATTGCTTTTGTGGGCTTGTCCTTATGATGTGGTGAATATATGACGACATCAAATCTTAGCAAATTGCTAACAATAGAGGTAAACAAATTCCCAATTGATCAAAGAGAGTAGGTAGGTATACGAGCTACGTAATCGAGTTAGTAGCAAAAGTTTTGTGGCGTGTCTTTGTAATTTTGTCTATAAAAAGTACGTAAGAAGAATGTTTTCAATTTCATTTGCACAACTTTTTTCAAGTAACTTTCCTAAAACTTTATTTCTATAGAAATTGTTTAATTCGACAAAACTAATTATAATTAGTACTTAGGCGTTGTCTGCGGTGGAATGTTACATCGGGTTAGGATAAATTTATGTTAAATAAATTATTGCTTTTAATAAATACACACTGATGAATATGATGTCGTCCTTGCATACATGAGTGTGGGGAAAGGCCGAGTTGATAAGGTGTATCTAGAACGTTCTATATCCAATCGTACATTAATAAAAAAAACCAATAATGTAAACAGGTCATAATGGAAATTGTAATTTTATCCTTGCCTATTATAATGTTATGTTGTCCTGGTACATAGCGCGTGTGGTGCGTTTGTTTTCCACTCGATTGCTGTCAAGGTTTGGATTTTAACAAACAAACGTGAATTGAATAAACTATTTGATAGGATAGGCTTTTTTGTATTCTGATAGAAAGAGCCTTGATCACCTGCATGAATCATTCATGTGATGATAGCAACATCGCGTTTTGAAATTTAGGTTGCTACAACTTTATAGGCCGAAAATCTACATACCCACGTAGCATACCTTACATTTTGGTGTCGCATATTAATTTGAGATGAGGATCAATATACCTACCTATACAGATTACAGGATGATTTTTTAGCCACTGGCAATACTTGCAGGGGTGGAAGTACCCATCAATATTTGAACAACTTTTATTATGGGACAAACTCTGATATAGCGTAAAATAAAATGGTTGCTTCATACATTTTGGTCGAGTAGGTATAATAAATGTTGTTTATATTGATGAGTACTTCCACCCCTGCAAGTATTGCCAGTAACAAAAAAATCACCCATCCCTAGTATTTGAAAGGAAATGTTTACAGGGAATCGAATGTTTTGATGATTGGAAGCTATAATGAGCTATAATAATTGGAAATTATTATGAGCAAATTATGACATACATAAAAAACATACGTCGTGACAATATGTGGTAGTGTTTTTGTTAATAATTTTCGACATCAAAAAAATATAAAGTCCTATTTTAAACAGGTTTATGATTTATATGTAGTTTTAATTGCAGTAATTATTTAAATTGCTAACTAATTTTCTAGTGTGGAATATTAAAATACTGTGATTTATATATTTTGTGCTTTAAAATATTCCGATATGTCAATATATATTCAATATAAAATAATGTAATAATATTATCACGGGGACTTCAATTTTACTCGCCTGTAATTTAATTTAGTCCTTGACCATATAATATTTAATAACTATTAAATAAATACAATTATAATTGCAATAATAATAAATAGACATCCTTATAGTATATACACGTGTAATTCTAGTTAGTGTCGATGTTTTCCTTCTCTATAATTTATTGAAAAATTTCTAAAATTAGCACAGGATAAAAACTATAAAATCACTGCTCATTTTATTCTGATACATTACGGAATATATTGATTGATTAAAAATAATATTGGCATCTAATCACCCTTTTTAAGCCACTGATGATGATTATGCTTTCAACTCCATACTTCTCGGTCAATTACATTAATTTATTATGAACAAATACCCAAATAAGATCCATAAAACCTTCCTAATCGTCACATTTGTTGCGCAGGACCCCCCAAGTCCCGTCCCCACCGTCAGTGGGCAGTAACGGCAGCGGTAGCGGCAGCAGCGCAAGTGGCAGTGCACCGAGAGCAGGCACCAGAGAAGTCCACAATAAACTCGAGAAGAACCGCAGGGCACACCTTAAAGAATGCTTCGAGCTCCTCAAAAGACAACTGCCGGCAACGCCCGATGACAAGAAGACTTCTAACCTCTCCATCTTGGGATCGGCCATTAGGTACATACAGGTGAGACAAGTATTTTTTTATTGGTTTTCAAAGTCAAACTCAAAGCCATTTATTCAGTTTAGCCCCTGGAAGGGCACTTAAGAACGTCGAAGCTACTGAAGTTATCACCGATTCGGAAGTCGCCTTCAACTGAGAAGAACCGTCAAGAAACTCAGCATTCCTTTGTAGGTACTCATTTCTGGCAGAAAGTGCAAAGTGGAGAATCGGATAGAAGAACATGTTTTCAGCTAACGTCCAGGACGTAAATTTCTTGAACGAACAAATCTCGATTTTTTATATTGGTTTGGATTGACTGATTTCTGCGTAATGAAATTGTGTAAAACATATGCGTGGTTGATACACGAGGAAAGTAGCTAAATGTCGCGTGGAATTTTAATGAAAACGCTATTTGGCAAAGATTTATATTTGGATTGCAACCACAGTTTCTGTTTGTTGATATTTCCAGAGTGCACCACAATTTGACGAGTGAAATCATGTTATTTCTGCATTGTACCAGGGTGATATGTACTTCAGGCGGTGCGAGTAATTATTCATGTATTAGAATGCTATGCGTTCGATATGGTCTCATCTTTATTCTACACATAATAGGCAACTGATTTATGATGTATGACGTGACGGCTACGGTCGAAGGGCATTTATTTGTTAGCATTAGATTCAGATTATACATTGAAAAGTCTTTACGCTAAACTTACGCTTTACGCTTTGACGCGCTATCTTGGCATTGTGTCGAGATATAGAGATAGATCAGAAATTATACTATAGTATACATAATTATATATACTAGAGGTCGCCCGTGGTCAAAATTTGACCATAATTATTAAATAAAAGAGTATAATATTTAAGAATGTAAAGAATATCACTTCACTCATATACGAACTCTTTTTTGACGCGTTAGTGACAAAGCACTGACTGGTGACATGTGTGTGTCTGTGTGTGTGTGTATCAAACGCATGGTAGTGTATGTAATGTATGTATGCTTCACGTATTAATATTATAATAGTTTGTATATTATTTAATAATATAAAAAGCACTTCATTAACCCAGAAACCTTTATTTGCTTTTTAATTACCTTCAAATTAACTTTATCGAATCCTTAAGAGTTTTGATATAATGGTGGCAAATGACTTCTTATTGAGTTATGAAATCCGCGTAGGATGTTTCGCGTCTTTGTTATATGTTTCGTAGAAAGCGTCGTTAAAAGTACTTACGCCAAACAAACAACTCCGTGCCCATTTCGTAATTTAATTATGCGTATTATGGCTTCAGTAGGTACGAACAAAATGTTGTTAGTAACTTTGTTCAGGCGATACTTTGTTTCAAAACTTTCTTTCGAATGATTATGTAAATTTTCTTGCGCTAATACCTCAATTATTTTAATTATACCTGAATAAAATATAACATTGTAATAATTGGTACAATAACTCACATATTTCAATTACAATTAATTTAAAAATAATGAGCTGTTACGCGTAATTCATTGCTACGCGCTACGTCGAATAAAACAATGGTCAATGATTCCATGGCCAATTTGACGACATATACTTTCACCTAATGTGAAATATTCGCAAATATCTTCCTACTGACTGACATCCTGGTACATTCGTCTACAGGTGCTTCGACGTAAGGAGCGCGAATGCGAGCACGAAATGGAAAGGCTCGCTCGCGAGAAAATCGCGGCGCAACAACGACTGGCCTCCTTGAAGAGAGAGGTCTCAGTGCGAGCCACCGGCACCGTGCGCCCTCGGAGTATCGGTGCGTTGACCTCCTTTATATTCATGCGCGCCTGGTACTTTTGGTCGAGATTATTTAATATTTGGCATCATCACTAGAGTTGCGCAAATAAAACATATTTTTAATGACTGATTTATCAAAAAAATTATATCGCAAAATATAAGTATTTAGTCAGCTGAGAGATTAACTTAAAATTTTATTGCTGTGGCTTTGGTGCCTTTTTGTTTGTTATTTTTCTTTAACTGCAGACAAAGGTTACATTTTTATATCTCCTTTTTTACTTTTGATATCAATAATTGTGAATATTTGTGAGTATTTTATTATTTTACAGATACGGAAGAGAATGATAGAGAAGAGGCTGTAAACGGACAAGTTTTAGGAATTCCTATAAGTGTGAGTAACAACATGACAATCTATTTTTTTGTTGTTGTAAATATCAATAAATAATGAAATGTTAATAATAGATAAAATGTTTATATTGGTGATATAATTGACAAAGTAATGAAGCATAATCCTACAAATTTCAGATTACCTCTTCGCCACCGCGTTCCATAGCTCGAATGGAGGCATCACCCCCCCGCACTCTAAACTTGAGCACGAAGTTGCGTACGCTGCCGCTACAAATAACACCCACCACCTCGCAGGTATGTTAGCCTGGTAGCGTGTTAGAAATTAGAGCTGACCTAATCTCGGATTAGGATTGGGTTGGGTTATTAGTATTTATTGTAAAGTTTAGTTTAGAAGCGTTGTACTGGCACTTTCGTGCTAAATAAGTTCTGTACTAACTGAGTGATATTTTACTGGCATTTTGTTCTTAATAACTAGTATGTAGTAAGTATACTAAATTGATATTAGAAACAAAATATTCTATGAATTAATAGTGTAAAAATATGAATTTAATTGTGTGAATATCGTATTAAAATTTGCTTTAAATTATTTTGGGTACCAGGTCGTCAGGACCTCGTACGGCGCAAGACATAACACGCTCACCCTGACGACACTAGCGCCAGCGGATCCCTCGTCGCATGTGAGTGTCTAGAAAATTATATTTTTTATCACAGTCGTTATGATATCGAATATCTTGGAAACTCGTTTATTCAACTAATTAATTACTAACTAGTTTCATACCTTCATAGAATTAATTTTAGTTACATAATCTCTGTTTTTTTTTTTTTGCAACTTAAACAATTTGTTTATCCTGCTCTGAATCCGGTTTAGAATATTTTGTATTGTTTTTTCCATACAATTATTTATTAAAACTTTGCAGAATGACCAGATGTATAAATAAATATATTATAAACTCGACGATATAATTTATAATCGGTAATCATTTGTATTATTGTTGGAAATGATTAATGTAGTGCTGGAATGAAAACATTTAAATGAGTAAGTCTCTTATCAAAGCAATGTTTAGTGGAGTTATAATAACATGGCCGACGTCATAATGGTTGTTTTGATACCACAAAATTATTTAAAAACATTACATAATAGTCTAACTTGTCCCAATGGGACACGTGGTATATTACATTCTATTTCTCTCGTTAAGGTCAAGGTGAACTTTATAGACAATATAAAAATATACCTTGTTACACATTTTCTTACTAGCTTATCGCTCCGTGGTTTCATGTGAGATGCCCTATTTAATTTCAACTTCAGATTTTCAACTGTATTCTCTTTCCCTCTTTAGTAGCGCTACTCAATTACTTATTTTGTCTTTGTTACAGAATGGCCAGCCGGTAGAAAATGGTGTGACGAATGGTCTGAACTCTACGTTGGTGCATCCCGCACAAATACACCTCCCTATCTCGCAGGTAAGACTACTCCAGATTTATGAGTGCCTCGTAGTGAAATCAAAGAATGGTTGGCTGCAACCCTCAAGTTGAATATGTATTTCAAAGCACCTTCTTGACTTCAGTCAGATTTCCATAAAGAGGCGTTCATAAACCACGTCTCGCCAAATCGGAAAGTCCTCAACAAGTGTTATCTACATTGTATGAATCGAGGATCAACAAGTGGTCAAAATTTAACCTAATATTCGTTACATCATTTCTGAGCGCCCCCTAATGAACGGCCTCCCAGTCAGTCACCCAGTATACAGAGGGCGTTCCGATCCAAATGTGAATATTTTCGTCCCCAGGTGGTTGGGGGTGGTGGCTTGGTAGTAAGTCCAGCTGCTCTCCAGTTGCTGTCAGCCGGCGGCGGACTGCGCGTGTTGCAAGCGCCTTCAGTGCAAACTAATGGTAAGCTATGATTGCCTGGTACTTGACATGAATTTTGATACATTAGTTAGAGCTTAAAATCGCCAGATAACTTTTTAATCTGGCAAATAAATATGGCGGTTTGACAGTTTCCTCGAGAGTAAAAATATGGGAACCTCACTCTTAATATCATGGCTAAATAACATTACTAAGTACCAAGTATTAATTTCAACCATTTTTTTAGAATAGTTATTGAATTTTAAAACATACAATTTATAAACATAGCTAGCGAGTAGGTAGGTAGGTAGTCAGCTGTGCCCGCGAGCCGCGCCGTCCGCTCGAGGTCATTCACACTGCAACGTACCTATACGTAGTATCGCAATACGACGGAATATTTTTTTTTATGAATTCTTATGACCTATGTTTATGCCTTAAAAATGACCGTACTTAATTTAGCAGGACCGTATATAATTTAAAATAAATTAATAATATTTAAAATAAATATTAATTGCAGGTGTGACCACAGGGGAAAACAATAGGTTAACTAAAGAAAATGGAATCGTATCGCCAACACCAGTATCTACAGGTATGTTTCTATGAACTTTATTAACAGTTTCCGCCCGCGGTTTTGCCCGCGTTACCGATAAATCTTATCATAATACAAACATCTATAAACTTTCGCATTCAAATAGTTTAAAATTAAGTCACTATCCGCGTCTGTGTTGTCTGGTTGTCCACTTAAATACGCAACTGATCGGATTTATTATCATTTAAATTTTTTGCAGATGGTTTATAGCCAATTCTATGTTTTGTAATCAACTCATCAAAAACAAAACAATTATCGAGCGCTTACCTTATGAAATACATCAAAATAATGGTTAAAAAAGGGCTTAAAAAATCCTACAAAAAAAGCCCAGAATGACACATATTATTTATATAGACTATCTCTTAAAGGATGACTCACCAGTCCCACATTTTATCTTTTACAAATAATAAAAAATAATATAATAGCTAGTTAGATATACAGAAGATATCACACGATGAAAAATACCCGCTAAAATCCTACTAATATTATAAATGCGAAAGTTTGGATGGATGGATGTTTTTTACTCTTTCATGCAAAAACTACTGAACGGATTTGGATGAAATTTGTCACAGAGATAGATTATCAGAACTATAGATATTAAAGCGCTAACAAATGGATCGGATAGTACATGTATAAATCGATCGGATACTTGCATATCTTGCACTAGCTCGGTAATGCTCGATAATAACGATAATTTTTTGTGTTGGAATGGGCTATCCTACACAAAAAAAAAACAATTCGAACCAGTAGTTCCTGAAATTAACGCTTTCAAACAAACAAACAAACTATTGGAGAAAACACGATACTTAAACAAATTTAATTTTAAACATTAATATTCGTTAATCGGATATTATATCGGATTCGGATATTATAAGGTATCTCCTTATAATATCCGCAATCATTGTAATGTCGCAAATAAATATATATTCTATTCTATTCTACTCAATTATCTGGCATTATTACTTCTTTTGTTTAATGTAAAAATAAAACTTAAAATTCATTTAAAACCAAACTTCAGAGGTATTGTTGCAGTAACGTTTCGATTTTTCTGATGAGAAGTGTATTAGTATAGATTAGTAAATTGCATCCGTTCGAAGTCGGGGCGGGTCGCTAGTTTATAATAATAGCCTACTATTATTGGTATACTTTCAAACACAATCGTTTCCATCATAATCATTTTCTGGGAAGGACTGCTACTGACTTGGCTTATGCTATGTACAGCAGAAAATATTCTTTATTTTTCTATTTAGACATAAAAAATAACAAATATAAACCTCTTTGGCAGTTCGGGCAATTCCTAAAACTTTTTACGGACAGTAACGCCATCTAACGACACCTTCTTACAGTATGAACAGGTGGCGCCGTTGTACAGTCATGGAATCTTATTGTCACGAGTGCTTTAGTTTGTTTTAATATTTACCTTGGTGCTTGGCAGAGGTCAGCACTGTTCAATCGAACATTGTTTTTACTTGTTTTCGTCTATTGGCTTCGTTTACCTTTTTTATATACACAGTTTAGTTAGCTATGTGCATTTCATATCCGGCTCGAATGACTATGCTTTATGGGTCTGGTAAAATATTTATAAGTAAAATCATACGCAGTGGGGCGATTACCCTTAGGTCCAGGTCAATGACCAATGCTTAGGTATGATAACAATTTGGTGAAAAAATTGTTCTATATTGTTCCAGAAGGCGGTAGCATGGTTGTGAGCGGTCTGACCCCACTCGTAGTTTCACAGCCGCATCTATTACAAACGCACACGCTCACACATAAGGTGACTACCCTATTTTATGAAGAGATTTTTGAAGACTTATGTAATTGTATTAATTTTGAATGACTCCATCTTATTGTACTAGAGCAACACGAAAGTATAGTTAAAGAATTTAAATTATTATCATCAGATGGTGGAGACGCAGATGGTGAAGGGGTCGGTGGCGCCGCTGACGGTGAGCGCGCAGTACCTGAGCGCGACCACCATCGTGAAGCCCGTCGTGGTGGTGTCGGGCGCGCACACGCACACGCACGCACACACGCACGCGCACGCACACACGCACGCGCCCTCCACGTGAGGGTGCCGGTCGCGCGGCCGCCTCACGCCCTATGACCGCCTGGTACTCTCGCACCAAACTCTACGTTTAAAGTGAACGGAACTTGTGTATTTTGTGCATTTTTGCAAACATAGTGATTCTCTTTCGGACTTCTAATTCCTATTATGTCGGGGCAGTTTTCGGTGACCGGCGAAAACTGCAAATTTAGTGGCCAGATAATTTCATTACACTGCCAAATATTTCCGAGCAATAATTTAGTTCATATAGACGTAGCATTGAATATGTTCGTTCATGCGACCTCAGAGTCTCTTATCCTCCTTCTACCTCACGCGGATGGGACTGCGATCATTCCTTGTGAAACAGACGGGTGCACAGGTGGATGTCTAATGCGACGTCCTTTTCACAATTCAGCTGTAACGTAAAGTGCGAAGAAGACGGATAGCCGTCGGTGTGTGACAGGATCGTGGTTAACGCGCGTCTTATGTTAAGACAGTGCGTATGTATAAAACAATGTATTTATGCAATACCTACTTATAGTGGTCATTTATTTTCGAAGATGGTGATAGCAAAGTGACAAATTGTGATGATGGACATTTTGCTGGATGTTCCGACCGGCCAAACCGTGATACACGGATAAACATGCGCTATGTATATATATATATATATATATATTTTTCTACTAATAACAAATTCCACATTGTGATCGAAAACAATAACCGGTATGTATGTAAAATGTTTATTTATTTTTAATTTATTGCTTAGTGTCAGAATAATTTGGGTAGAGAGAGCTTTATGTAGATCGTGTAATGTTTTGGAGCGGATTCCTTTGATATATAGTTATTGGACAATTCTGTACAGCGTTCATACTGTTGTTATTTTACCTGACTAAATTCGTGTATACCATTTTGTATGCATTATTGTCTTTAAAATTAAGTGCGAGCCCTATTTGCTCATGATTTAATTAATTGCTGCAAGACATGCTTTCGATTAAGGCTTGGCCAATCAGAAATGCGGCTTAGTCAATAAATTCTCGTCTTGAGACGACGACTTTCCCCACTGAAAAGAGTAGAATTAGGCTAAAGTGTACTTGTTATGTATAGAACTAACAAGATAAAGTTTATTTTTTCTATATTATCTGTGATGTGTGCAGTTAGGTAAACTATTAGAAACGGGAACTCTGTACAAAGACGTCTTTAGGTGTTGTCAATTTCTAACAATTGTGTGTATAAATTATAATTAGCTATTAAAAATTATGTGGCTTATACGTGTCGCGTTTATGCAATATTGAAACATCGTTTGTGATAAAAAATAAAGCAGGCAACAAGCACCAGGAGACCAGGAGTTGAGAGCAAGTGGACAAGTTTTATTTAATCATGCTATCCTGCTCATGCTTATATAATTTGATGGGTATCTGAATGTGACAGTGATGGTTTAGTTACTGCTGTCTATTTGCAGCTCAACGGGGGTGAACAAATAGCGACCATGTAAAACTTTAGATATTTGAATTGGTATTTGTACTTTATAATTATTTATTTAGATATATGTATAATGATGGATGTTTCTATTTAAATATAATTTGTGTATATTATGTCGAATATCGCAAGTTTGTTGGTTGTCCATGACGTCACTAATGACGTGGTCCCTGGGGCTGGCACGGGCCGTGCGGCCGTCCTCACAGTGTGCCTACATTTACCTGATTTAAGGCGGATAATATTAAATTTAAAACTCATGTACATATTCACTCAGTCAAGCAAAGACAACATGGATGTTTCTTTGGAGATTATCAGTGTCAGATTTGCGTAAATTGTCAAAATATTTGTGTATATTTAATCGTAATAAAAATTATAATGAATCTAGTATATTTTATCAAGGATGCATCGATGTATTTAACTGCAAAGGGAAATTAAACTATTCGAATATGATTTGCAAAAAGCAGTTTATTTTTAGCTTGGCTGATTTAGACTTATTGTTAAGTTTTGCCAACTTTTAGCGTTGAATCTGTTAAATTAGCAATGTAAAAAGCGTTTATGTGACCACTACTTCTGTCTCTTTCTCTCATTATATTGGAGAATTGGTAAAAGGGAGACAGGTGTATGTGGCTCACAGTCTTCTGTGAAGCAATATTGTGCCAACACACACTTGTTAAACATAGTTATTTTTAATAATCTTCTCATTTAAATATATCTACGTCGAAATGGCTCAAAAAAGTTAATAAAATTGAGTTGTAATTGGAAAAATATTGTTGTAACCACAGAGAATCACACCAATTGCTAAATATTTTCAATGCAAATCAAATTCCTGCCAAATGGTTAGTTAAATATTTTTTTGGTAATTTTATAATTTTATTGAAATGAAAAAGGATCCATTTGGAAAAAAGACGTTTTTGAGCATGATTGGCTGTGACTTAATTTATTTTCTGATAACTTTTTCAGCTACATTATGTTACTTCAATTTGATCTGTGAACAGTTGTAATAAGGTGCAAAATTCTTACTTTATTGACTATAGTAACATGTGAAATGCAAGGCCGCTCCACGCTTTGCAGATTTAATTTTGCTTTCGATACGGAAATGTAACAAAACTAGTATTTTTTTGACTTGAAATGAAGAAGGATTTTTGTCACTTTGCCTAATAAATATGTGGATTAAGAGAAAAAAATGTAAAAATAATATAATAAAGAGAGAAATTTATTTTAATTGTAATAATACTGTGAAGCGAAAATGCTCATGTAAATAATAAAAAAATGAAGTAGTGTATAAAGTTCTAATATGTTAGAAATACACAAGAAATTACATAAAAGATTGTTTTCTTTACAACGTACCTATTCAATATACCTACAACATAGTTTTTCTAGGGAAATATTATAATTGAACCGTAGAATTGACGCGTGGCCAAAATAATTCCATTTCACCACAACATAATTACAAAAGCAAGCCTTATTTAGTTTTCGTAGTTTTCGTAGTAGTAGTAGTTTTATAGAATAACAGAACTATCATCGTTATATATAAAATTGCGGTGTGCGTGTTCGTAATTTTTCTACTAAACGGTTTGACCGATTTTTTTGTGCTTATGAGTGCACCTGGATGGGTAGGACCCGGTAGGTGGTGCTAATGACGAGATCCAGAAAAGGCACCGCTGTTACAAAAAACTGGCCAAGTGCGAGTCGGACTCGCGCACGAAGGGTTCCGTACCATTATCTATAAAAACGGCAAAAAAAATGCGTGTTGTATGGGTGCCCCCTTAAATATTTATTTTATTTTGTTTTTAGTATTTGTTGTTATAGCGGCAACAGAAATACATAATTTGTGAAAATTTCAACTGTCTAGCTATTAGCTATCGCGGTTCTTGAGATACAGCCTGGTGACAGACAGACGGACGGACAGACAGTGAAGTCTTAGTAATAGGGTCCCGTTTTTACCCTTTGGATACGGAACCCTAATAAAAATGAACTTTTCTACTCAATAACAAAAATTATATTCAATATTCGTATGGAAATGAAATACTTTATAAGTTGATAATATAATTTATATTCATATAAAAACATACCATAAACTATTTCAAATATCGGGAAGAGCGTGTCTCCCACGCACGACACTGTGGTACTAAAGTGTGTAGACTACTGTGCGGGATTGAAGTAATTAAAGTATTTTTTCGGAATTAAAATATTTTCATTATTCATTAAAAGAAAAAATAACTACCTATTTAATTTCCATGGCTAATAAAAGCTGGAAACAGAGTTAAAGTATAAAGGTGTGACAGTGAAGACTGTTTTTTTAAGCTATTGTATAGCTTTTATCGCGGGCTTCGGGGTTTGAGCGCGGCGACCGAATCAAGAATCTTTCGTAACGAAAAAATTCTGTAACGAAAAAACCTAACACCTCCCACACACACATACATACACGTTAAGCGCTTTTCGTGTATGTATGTGTGTGTATGCTGTTTGTGAGAAGGTATATAGGTGTATAGGTATAAATTTGTTATAATAAATTTATACTATTTTTATTTATATTAATTAATTATATATCAAGAAAAAAAAAAAAAAAAAAAACTGCCTAAACAAAAAATAAATAAATAATTATAATTGCATAAGTTGATAAAAAATGCTATGCAATAGGTTTAACGTGGCAGTCCCCGAGTGCCACACGTATTTTTGTAATAATAATTAAATATATTTACTAATAATGTAATATACGTGTTCGTTGTAAAAAAATAACCTACACCTCATAAGTTAGTATAATCTTGATACGGGCCCCCCATTTCTTTTCACAATCTACATTGGGTGACCGTAAATTCGTCTATTTTTATGGAGGGACATTAAACAAGTTAAGTGTTTAAAAGTTAATTGACCCGCCTCCATTATTGTCTAATTAAGTTTGTAGAAGTAATTGTTTAACCAATGTAGTTGATAATTCGAAATACTTTATATAAATGGTGGCCATTTGTCACGGTGGATTATTTTAGGGAAATAAATTGATATTTGATAACGAGCCTTGTTATTATCAACATTATAAATACTAGCCGAGAAAAAAAATAGCCAAGTCCCTTTCCATACCATAGGAAATCTGTGTACCAAATTTCATTGCGATCGGTTAAGCGGTTTAGGTATGAAAAGGTAACAGATAGTTACTTTCGCTTTTATAATATTAAAGTATGGATTTAGATTGAATGATAGTTAAGATAATGTTGTCCGTCCTATTCGATAATGCTAAAGGCGATGATACCTCAGTGGTAGAGTAGACGTCTGATGACGCGGCGAAGTTTTGGGTTCGAATCTTACAATGTGCTTTAGCTTACGGTGAAGGTATAGGTTAAAATCACCTGTATTTGATAGTAATACTTTCCTAACAGATTTCCTTACATTATCCTTTATCGAAAACTCCTTTGTGAGTTTACCACAACCAAAACCTTCAAACCAGAATCCCAAGAGGAGGTAAAACAACTAAAACACAGCTTTCAGAGGGCTGCCGGTCCGTGGTTACAACTCTCTGCCCGCCAGATACTCCGCCCCTGAAAATCATCTAGCAATAGCTAGGTATAATAACAGAGGAAAATAAATAGCATGCACTTACCTAAAAGTAATGCATACATACACAAATCACGCGTAACACCATATTTATGACAATTTCCGTCAAAATATATTCACCGAGGTTGCATCAACGTTTGTTAATTCTTCCGGAACAAGATAACAACAAACCTTGTGTGTCAACGAACTAATAATCTGTTTGATAACATTACAAATACATTTTAATTTTTCATTATAAATATGATGTAATGAAATAATTACGTATAAATATAATTACCTACTAACAATTAGAACTTTCTATAACATTTTAAGGAACGTTATCCTTAAATCACGTACCTATTGGTACACGGAACACCTATCGTGCAGAATCCACGTATACTTTAAGAAGGTCAATCCTGCAGGGCTCGAACCTTATTTTATGGTCTAGCTAACTAGCTTCCGCCCCGCGGTTTCACCCGCGTTCCCGAGGGATCTTATGTTTTCCCGGGATAAAAAGTAGCCTATGGCTATACCTGGTTAATCCAGCGTGTCAGCTACCTCCAATCCAAATTTCATCAAAATTGGTCCAGCCGTTTGAGCGTGAAGAAGTAACAAGCATACAAACACACACACTCACAAACTTTTTATCACGAGAAAACATCAGTTCGTTTTGAAACGCGGGTGAAACCGCAGGGATCAATATAATAAGATAATGTAGGTTGGTGAGCTGAATAAATACTCGATTAGGTACCTGTACCTATATCCTCAATAAAGTTTTCATTCATGAAATGTTAAATTAATTGGAGTTATCTACTAATCGGTACCGGTTAAGATTAATTCAGGACGTTCATTCATAAAGTCATTGGTTTATCATGATTGTTTTTTTTGACGCAATTTTTACGATATGATATTGTGTCTACACGAACCTATATAGGTATACAGGCGGTACTAAAACGTGTAGTCGTGTTTCTTTTATTATGTCAATAGGTGCCAATGGTCCACTTGAGTGGCAACTGTTCCCAATTATTGCAATACATAATCTTGAATTACCGATGACCATAGAGCATTTTTTGAAACTGTTAGGATCAGCTTTTTCTATGGGATTCTTAAATCTATAAAAAAAATCATCTAAATAAATGCAAGGTTGTCTCAATTACGTGGCTTATGGTCAGATGGGTTATACATATTTGTTTGCGTCATCTACATGGCATTGACATTGTTTTAGTTAATAGAAAATATTTGGTTTTTACACAATGTTATCTTCCATTTAATAAATGACTAATCAAAGTTCTCGAGATTTGCACCCACACAGACGGTCATAGCTGTGTAGAAATTTGTTATTGTGGAGATTTTCCATATCTAATTAAACTGATCTTAAGCCTGTGCCTAAAATGAATAAAGGTGTTTCATATCCCTATTTAAGTTTCCTATCCCTTGTTGTTAGACATAATATGTAATATTGGATACGACCTTGGCGTGTATAAATCAAAAAAACCATAATATCAAGTCCGAATCTGTCAAGGTTTCCTTATCGATTGCTATACATATTTTTCGTCGGTACACCTTTATCAGGAAGCAGGTGTAGCGAACCTTGTCGACGTTTCGTCTGTTTACCCTATGAATGACAGGTCCTCGCGCCATATAAATACGCGCATCGTGAATTCAAATCGCATACTTTCAGGTGTTCTCTGATCGCCTAGTACTTTCTTGAGAATTAAACTTAAAATTTTATTTTAAAAACTAAGTATTTTCCAAAATGTTGAAAGTAAGCTATTTATTATTTATAATTTTATTATCTGGTTATCACGCTTTGCCATTAGAAGGAGGCTACGATGATATTGATGATAATAGTATTGGTGGTGATGAAATTATAGATTTGTCGAGTTTGGGACCAGAGGCGTATGGAAATCCTAAAAATGAAAGTGGTAAGGTTTTTTTTCATTACATAGGTAACATTAATTTTCATGTAAATTGTATCTAAGTACTTATGTACATACAATGAAACGACTAAAGTATTTTCTCCTAATTTGTGATATTCATAGATCAATCCATAATGCTCTTTATTTCTATTTATTATATATTTTTTATTCTTCGGCCACACAAGCCTATCCAAAAAAAGAAAAAGATAGTCGTATTAAAAGTTTGTATTTGTATATTTTTATTTCTCTATCTACTCGAAATTCAAGAACTATCTGTGTATAGATTTAAAAAATTAGTTAAACAAAAGTTATGTAAGAAAGGGTGCTATAAAGTTTCTGATTTTATAGAAGACAAGAATGCATTTAAATGAAATGTTCGCTACACAAACTATTTCATTAAAATTTTATAAACTTTGTAGTTTGTAGTAATTAAATTTTTACATAAATAAAAAAGAACAAAGTTCTATAAAAAATGTCCCTTGCTGAGTTTCTTGCCGGAGTCTTCTCAGTCCAAGTGTATTCCGAACCGGTGGTAGAATCATTTGTAACGTTCATAAGTGCCTTATTAGGGCCTAAACTGAATAAATGATTTTTGAATTTGAATTTACTCATAAATGTACAAGTTAATCGTCATGATTTAAAAATATTTCCAATGGTAACAATATTTTACATGGTATGGTATAATAATGTTACAGTTTGTTTGTAATGGTTGTTTGTTACACTGCAACAATCTAACAACCATTAGAAACATAGTATTTGCTATGGACACATTTTAATTCATAATACCTACCCATTGCCTATCTATACTAATATTATAAAGCTGAAGAGTATGTTTGTTTGAACGCGCTAATCTCCGGAAATCTACTGGTTCGATTTGAAAAATTATTTCAGTGTTGGATAGCCCATTTATCGATGAAGGCTATAGGTTACTTTTTATCCCGGGAATACACAAGATCCCTCGGGAACGCGGGTGAAACCGCGCGGATAAGCTAGTTAGTTAATAATAAGGGAAACATATATGTAGGTAGATTCGATTGCAAAACCCAAAGTGTCATGTTTCAACCAAAAACATGACGAGTGTCACTCACTTGATAAAAGTGAAAGAAAAATAACTCAAAGATCCTGAAAAGTGACAATTCACATCCTCACTATACTGATATCGGTATTTATGTGGTTTGGTAGCACATTAATGGGTCTGAAAACCTGAATAAAATTCGCATTTGTATTTTGTTATTTAAGAAATAAATGTCTTTAACCTAGTCTAATAGAGTGGTCAAAGGCAAGTAAAAATAAAAGTTTTCTGATTACCAGGAGAAGCATTAGCAACATGGTCGGAATCCTCCTTGATGAATCCAGAAGAAATGGGTGAATACGCTGAAGGAGATATCTTGATACCTCCACGAATAAACAGGAATGGAGTACGGGACCAATCCATGCTTTGGAACAAAGGGCATATCCCTTATAGGATTGAACCAGGACACTTCAGTAAGTTTTAGTTAAAAATAGCGGACTTGTTTCAAGTTAGTACCAAGACGACATAAATAACAAGGCTCGTTTAATTTCCCAGATCAAGAACAACAAGACATGTTGATGAAGGCTATTGCGGACTACCACCGGCTGACCTGTCTCCGCTTTGTACCGTATACTGGCCAGTTAGACTACATCGTTATACAGAGCAAAAACACTGGATGCTGGTCCAGTGTTGGGCGTATTGGTAAGTTCTACACCGGTTATGGTGCCTTAGTACCTAGGTACTATTTAAAAAAAATGCTCACATAATTTTTTCAATTTCTTCTTCATGTTAAGGTGGTCGTCAAGAGGTGAACCTTCAAACACCAGGCTGTGTAAGCAAAAAGGGGACGGTGTTACATGAACTGCTACACGCTATTGGATTCGTACATGAACAGAGCCGCCCTGAGAGAGATGACTTCGTCACTATACACTATAACAATATTCGTTCAGGTAAACTACTAAAAAACATAGGTCTATGTGGATTTTATACTCTGTTACTACTTAGACTTTATTTTGTATTTGAATTTGATAGCATGAAATCTTTCAGGAACGGAGGGTAACTTCAGGAAATCGGACTCAAGACAAACACACGACTACGGTATCACATACGATTATAACAGTGTAATGCATTATTCAGAATACGCCTTCTCTAAGAACTCGCAGAGAACAATTGAACCTAAGGTTGGTAACTTCTTTTACAGATTTAGTCCTAATTGTTATAAATCTTTGAACGTATCATAAAGTGAAGTGGCATTATCAACTTTGAAGTTTTATATTGGTAATAAATGTAAATATTCAACCGGTTAGCTCGCGAATGAATGTTATAAAATTAAATAAATAAATAAATGGGACGCGCGTCCCAAAACTACCTCCAAAAAAAAATCCAGCATACCCTATTCTTTTGTTTAAACGTATTTATAATTTCATATCAAGACAGGTCAGCAGGTACTCATGCCTTTTCAATATTTCTAACCGTTTATAGGTTGATTCCATATTTTTTTGTTTACTGAAATTCCACGCTTCAAATTGATTTAGATTTCCATACAGGTTGGATGAATTTTGTTATTTCTATATATTGAGCCTTTTCCCGCTATTGTTCCTGATTATTATATGACTGATTATAAACTTTTTTATATGTAGGTTGGCGGTGTAAAACTAGGACAGCGAGAAGGATTAAGCCGTGGCGACGTTAAGAAAGTTAATAACATGTATAACTGCAAGAAGGAGTAAGTTGTTTGTTACTATTGAACCACTGCTTCTTGTTTATATTGTCCTAGTACTTTTTAGGCGGCGGGATAAGCAGCATCTTAACCTTTATCACCTAGCAAGAGCTTGATTGAGCTTTCCATCTCCTAGCATGGAGGATGATAGCTCAGTGGTGTCGTCGGATGTCGCGGCGAAGGTCCTGGGTTCGAATCCTATAATGAGCTTGAACTTTCGGTGAAGGAAAATATCGTGAGCAAACCATAACACGGTGGTAGGGTACTTTGTAATACCCAGCTGGCTGGCAACCCTCATCGTCATCATCAAACCCACTTTTGTTTGAGTGGGTGTGGTTTCCGCACTTAGTCCTTGGATTGGACCATTGTACGTGTCTCCATGGGGGTTTTTTATTCCTGGCAACCCTCAAGTTGAAAGCCGGTCGCTTAGCACATACTGGTGCGTTCCGCTGCACTTGAGAGCCAGGTTCCTTTTAGTCTTTATAAAAGTGAATCCCACTGGTATTGCTAATGTCCATAGGTGACGGTAGCCACATACCATTAGGTGGACCACTTGCCTCATAAACAAAAAAAAGGAAAAAGGAACCTAGACCATAGACCAAAAATTATAATCGTGGGCAGAAAAGTTCACCACTTACCTACCACGGCACTATAATGGCGTGACACGGTGAATAGTAATTCTGTTTTTTTTAAATAGAAAATTAATATTTGTTAAATTTCCAGAGAGCCACAGTCTGGCTGGCTTGGAGGAGTCTTCCAAAATATTTTCGGCAACAAGAGAGTCGTCGATGAGGTTTACAATTAATTTTAAATATATAATGTTGACTTTCAAAGATCTGGTAGACCATAAGTTGTGTGTACTAGTCGTTCGTGATTTTTTATGTCTTTAAAATTTTAAGAAATAAATTAAAATTCAATCTGAATCAAATTTTATTTATACACCATTTTCTGTTCAATGAACTAATAACATACAGGGTGATTGAAGTTTCTAAGAAAAGCTAATTAAATTAAACTACAATATCCCTTCAAAGGCTAAAATTATTGCTATTTATAAACAACAAACAATTCATTAATCGGTCATAGAGTCATAATCCAATAATGTCGGTGTTGGTGGAGGTAACCAATTACTCTGAATATTCATATTTGTCTATTTCTAATCCCATGAGACATTTCAGGAAATTGTACGACCTCTCACACTTGCATGTTTCTTCTGCAAAGGAAAAACTTTATTAAAATACAAGTACCTAAATAAATATTACCGTCAAAACATTCGTTATTCTCATACAAAACTAGCTTGTAGTTATGATCTCCTGGTAGATTGGGAGCAAATCCTAAGCACAGATGATAGGGGTTAATTCCTCTGTGTCCTAAGAGCGTAAATATTTTATAATACTTTTGATATGTATAATACTTTGAATCCGTATAATTAAATGCAAAAAAAAAAATCAGATGAATTGAGAACCTCTTCCTTTTTTGAAGACGGTAATAAGTAGTTTTGTTTACGACTCGTAACTCGTAATATGATTAACTAGCTTACCGCCCCGCGGTTTCACCCGCGAACCCGTATTTTACCCACTCAGGGATGGAATTTTCAAAAATCCTTTCTTAGCGGATGCCTAAATCATAATAGCTATCTGTATGCCAAATTTTAGCCCGATCCGTCCAGTGGTTTGAGCTGTGCGTTGATAGATCAGTCAGTCAGTCACCTTTTCCTTTTATACAGATGTATAAAGTATGTGTATAATTTAATACCTTGTATTTATTAACTTATAAAATTACTATAACGGGGTCAAATGTTACCTCTATTAACACAAAGAGCAGCAATGTCCTCGACATCATCCATAGTCTTCCCGCCTCTCTGCCCAGCGAATATGACGCCGGCTCGACTAGCGTCGAACACTCCGTCCACAGACGCCACTTCAGTCTTCTCAAGGACGCAGCGGATGAAGCACTAGAAAGAAAATTTAATATTTGAGAATACTGATTTTAAGGAACGATATATCTTTTGTTTTGTTGAGTAAAAAACTGTTCAATCTTGATTAATTTAAAATTGACTCGGGGTTTAAATAAAAAATACAAACTTACTTTTGGTGTTTTATCAGTTTCATCTGGGAAGCTTCCACTTTGGTTCAATGAAACCAAGTATGCTGAAAGTAAATGTAGCAGAATTCAGGGTAAGTACTGACCTCGTAATAATTTAAATGAAAGTAACAAAAATATCTACACTTACACATTTCAATTCGAAACGAGTCATTACATTCATTCATGATAGCCATAACGTCCACATCCATACTCTTGGTGCTATCCTGGTACATGGTGCAGTTCGACGGCATAGGTTGCTCCCTTGTTTTGTCCCTTACCAAGGGATTGGGTGAAATATCCGAAAGAACTCTTAGCATTCTTTGAGCTGAAAATATTGGAAGAACATTAAATTTATCATTCAGCCTCGTTGTGTATGTGGGTGGCTCGAAATAATAATACCAGGCACCCATAAGTCGATAAGATTTTTAACTGAAAATCTAAATTCAAAATACCATCAGCAGCTTGGCTTTCCGTTAATCTACTTCGCAAATTGTCGAACGAATGAAGTCCACCAGGTTGTCTTGATATCACATTGTTTGTTTTTTTCGACAATGTAACACTAATAAAGGTTATCGTTGTTACGATGAGGATTTTCATCATTATTCTGACTACAGAATGAATGTTTTCAGCGTAAATGTACTGTGATTGACGCTTTTTATACCGTAATCGTAATGATTTGCAACAGAGATTGTCAACAATTTACTAAAAGTATGTTAAGTACCTTACCGTTAGACTCGTACAATATATTTGACCTTTGTAATTGTAACCGTTAGATAATTTAAATTTTCAGTATCTTATACATTCTTATTAATAAACATGATTCGACTTTGAAATTGAAAATATCTTGGTACAAAGATCAAGAGAAGCTGAATAAATATTTATAGAGTATGTAGTTTACATTTTTATCACGTGCCTATTAATGTGTTCTATTTTCAATCAAATGAAATGAAATGTTCAAGACGTCTGCCTACATATTGTTTTTTTTTTCTATATTAGTTTATAGACAAAAGTTTCTTGCTGGAGCCTTCTCAGTCGTGTAATCCGAACCGGTGGTGGAGTCAATTGTAACGTACATAAGTGACTTATCGGGGCCTAAAATCAATGAATTGGAATTGTTGCTTGGCAGACTATTTAAATAAAATGTTTATATTTCAGTTTATAATAATTTTTCAATTTATTACTGAATTTTAATCGTACATCCTATCAGAAAATTTATCTCTTAGGTATATGAACGAAACCACAAAATGAAAGCTAGTTCTAAATGATTAAATTTTCTAAAAAGTCCAGAACCTTCCGTAATGACCGGTAATCGGTATCATTGGTATGAAAATAACCTACTAATGTGATCAAATTGACCGCGGCTATATCCGTGGTCATAAACGCGGCAAATTGTGATCGATTATGAAATTATACCATTGTTGACATCGGAAGAACTTCCTATTTTTTAGTTTACAGTTATTTATGGAGTTTGTATATAAAAAATTGCTAAACTGACTATGTAAAATAAATAATAGGATAATTTATGATGTTCGTCACCTATTTTTTCTGCTTTCTTATGTCCTGGTTAGTCAATCTTTGCAAAATAATAGGGAATATGCATGATTTTTTTTATTTCTTAAATTTATCATTTACATTTTTATAACATGGAAAAAAATATAAATAGGCTTGAAAAGAGCCAAATTATTGTTCAAAGTGAAATTTAAAACATTGAATAAATTTGAGCCGTTCAAACGCCACCATTTAGCGCGCGGTTTTGATGACGTCATTTGTTATGTCCCGCGTTTGTTTTCTATAGTGTTTCAGTTACTTCATACGTATTTTCAGTTTTAATTGCTATACAAATCATGGAAGTAGTTAAAAAACCATCTTACAAGTATTGTATGGTACCGAAGTGCAAAAACACTATTATTAGTACACCCGATAAAGTGTTTTTTCGTATTCCATGCGATGCGAAATTACGAAAAAAATGGTGTAAGATGATGAGAAGGGATATTGTATCTCCATTATCGGTTCTATTTTGTTGTGAAGATCATTTTAACGTAAGTATAGCATATATTTATGTACAGCTTAGTGTGAAAATAGGAGGTTTGGTCTAAAACTAACCTAACCTTGTTTACAAAAGTTCATTAAAAATGTATCTAAAGAGCTTGCTTATTTATTCGTATATCGGTTTTACGAAATTTTAATGATTGATAATTTATTTCAGGTTAAGGAAGATACAGTTAATTATATTGAATATAACATAATGAAACAGAAAGGAGAAAAATGTAATAATAATAATGTTCACTTGGACATAGCCAACTGCTGAATCACCGTAAGATTCTCGTTCAGATCTGAAACAAACAAGCACACACTTTTCTTTCAGTATTTAAATACTGAAAGAAAATTGTTCATGTAAATCGGAATATCGTATTTATCTAATATTTACAAAGAGTATATAAACATATCATACTTTTGTGAGCTTCAATAATATAATATTATACGAGTAACTTATAATGATATAGACGTAAATTAGGAGTTTAAGAACAATTTTTAAATGACAAATGGTTATGTATAGGTTATGTTTTGATGTAAGTATTATTTAAACATTTATGATAAAGCCTATGTTATGGACTAAAATATACCATGTAACATAATAATTACCTTGCAGCTTTCAAAATCGAGATTTGATGCAAAATATGCTGACATCATAAATGCATCTATTTTCGGCAGATTATCTGATTGTGCTTGAACAAAACCAGTTTCTGTCATCGTCCTCGATTGACTACAAATATATATCCACAAGTAATCACACAGGAATACAGTTTTAAACACTTTTTCTCACAAACACTACTTTAACACAGTATGAATATCGACGCCGATAAATTCAATGACGTGACAATTAACGTCACATTTCGTTTCGACCAATGGTGACGCGTTTTGTAAGTTTGAATTTCCCTCCCTTATTTTTCACTTTTTATGTAATATTTTCTGGGTTTAAATAATAACTGAATAAAAAAAATACCTTTTAAGTATAATGTAATGACAATAAAGAATCTAGAAAAAAATATTTGAGACAAATTTAAATTTTATGTGGTGATGCGGATGCGGGAAATATATTTACGCAATCATGAGTAGGTACCTCCAAGGACGCAAAGGGGAGCAAGGCTTAATGTACTTACCGCTTAAGCAGCTTCTTGTCCCTTCACTCCTGCGATGCGGTGATGCGGAGCAGATCCAAAGCGCTGAAGAATCTTAGTATATTATGAGATGACGTGCGGGTGCGGAAAATATGTGACAATGAATGAATACAATTTTGAATTTAGAATTTGGAAAGGAGTTGTTCGGGATTTTCCGGATCGCTTCGGGGCGACTCCTTGCCACTTAATCGGCATATACATTAAGCCCTTCATGCGTTCCCTAGCGTCCAATGGAACTTAAAAAACGGCGTAAACATACTCCCCGGCTTGAAAGTCCAGAGGATTTTCAAAGGAAAGATATACTAGGAAATGTGGGTAATGTAATGACCATACATAAAAGTTAAAGCGGATTTCAGTTTCAAAAAACTTGAAGTAACATGTGTAATTAAAGTCTCATTTAAATTAAAGATGCGGTTAAGTTATTATTAAATTGCGTCAACATAATATGTGGAAAAGATATAAATAATGCGAGAATATATAATATGTATGCGAATAAAATCATTGTGCATTAATAAATGTGAAAGAATTTAAATTATTGTAATGGAAGCGGACATAATTTTACAACTGGACGTTTGAATGTACCAGTCGTAGTACGTACTAATGCTACACGAGAGACTCCATCTTTTCCCGGGAATACTTGTTCAATAATGTGTATAGGCGAGCGAAGCGGCGGAGTATCATCTTGATGAATGAGAACAAATATTCCTGGTTTGATAGGAAAATCAGAGGTATTCCATTTTTGCTTAAATTTAACACCACGTCTGCGCGTTAAATAAATATATACAGGACCGGCGTAACAAACCCCTGTGTGTTTGAAAGCTTTAACTTCTTGTACGCGAGCATGAGGAAGATATGCCATCATAGGTGAAGGATGATTAGGCGAGACTTTGAAGCAAAAATTGCATTGACGTATACGTTGCCGAATCATATTTCGGGCAGATTTGATCCAGAAGCGGTGTCTTATTAAAGACATAAGAAGATGCGAACCAGTATGAAAATTGGAGCAGTGATAATCATCAATTATCAAGTCAGCCAAATGGTCACGGCGTGGAAAGAATATTAGATAACGATTTTCATACGGTATATTAGCGTTTGTCAAATCAACCATGTACAGTTCTTTAGTGGCGACCTCAGCGGCAGAAGGAAAGTGTTCGCGTTCATCGTCAGCTAGCTGACGAAGAGTCCTCATAGCTAAGAACGGACTAGAGCGGAGACCGAAAGCCACGGAATTAAACTGTAGAATGCGACGCGGTTCATTCTCGTTAAAGCGGTATAATATTTTTTGATATTTTCGATGTTTTTCTGATAAAAGTATTCTCAGATACATTTGTTGCACATCCGCAGTTATAGCAATTTTAAAATATCGAAAATTCAAAAGAAGGGCAAATAAATCTGCTTGTAAATTAGGACCTATATGTAACAAATCATTAAGCGATATACCATAATCAGTTTTAGCGCTAGCATCTAGAACGACACGTGTTTTTGTTGTAGCCTTGTCTAGCCGTACAACAGCGTGATGCGGTATGAAGTAGCCTTCAGAAATAGCGGAAGAAGAATAAGGTATCTCTGACAAATAACCTTTTTCTATATAATCGACAATTACATCATTGTACGCTTGACGTAATGTAGGGATTGCGATAAATTTACGTTCTAGAGCTGTCAGTCGACGTTGCGCATTAATGAAAGAATTACCTAAAGACTTAGGATCGCCTTTAAACGGTAACGAAACGATATAACGACCACACGGACTTCTTGTCACCGTTGATGCATATAACTTTTCACAATTACGATTTTCCGGACTTATAATATTACATGACGACACCTCCTCGAGTTCCCAAAATTTCATCATATTTTTATTAAGTTCATTTACTAAAGGACCGAAGGACCAGGCAATGCCCTCAGGATTGACAGCAGGTATCTCCCCCATAATAACATAGCCAAGCGTGGTCTCGAGGGCGTGAGGTGCAGAGCGAGCGGTATCCGAAAGAACAACTGAACGAGCGAGTGGCGGTACTACTCTACCTCCAAGTAAGATAAATGCAAACGTCTGAGCTCCAAGAATCGCATCTATAACTCCAGGCACTTTCCAACAATCGTCAGCAAGCGGTAAATTCACGAAATTATCCATTACCGATGTGTGGATCACACGCGTAGGTAGCTGATCAGTTATATCATCGACGACAAGAAACGTCAAATTATATTGAGCGTCAGAAACGCGCGACTGGATCGTCAGCGAAACGTAACCCTTAATAGGTGTTGAGATTGACCCAACTGTTTTTAAAAAATAATTCACAAGCGGTTGAATGTCTAATTTCAATTCATCACAACATGCGAGCGTAATAAGATTATTTTGCGACGCACTATCAATTAAGCATCTAATAATATGGCGTTTACCGTTTGCTGGAACGAATACTTGCGCAGTAGGTAAAACAATTGTCGTATCTAAATGTATACAAGATGCAACTTGGTTGCTAGAATGCAACGTGAGCGAATTATTATGTTTTTCTAACGCAGCGTTAGAAACAGGCGAAGCGGTCGTGTCAGGTGCATCTGTGTGAATATGCATACACACAGCTTGCGAGCATGTTTGACGCGGATTTTCAACGGCAGCGGTGCCACCACGTACATTAGTGACAGATGAGTTAGAAGCAACAGGAGTAGAGTGCCTATTCTCAAAACCTGCTGCATTATGTTGTGAATGTTGCGGAACTTGTGGTATATCAAAATGCAAAAGCGTATGATGCTTCTTATGACACGTCTTACAAGTATTACGAGAAGCACATTTAAAAGTTGAATGTTTTGTACTCAAACAATTAATACAAAATCGGTTTTCTTTAAGATAATTAAAGCGTTCTTTAACAGACAATGCTTTAAATGCCGAGCATTCATATAAATGAATGTGTTGCGGATCTTTACAGAAAATACAAGAGAAATTATTTTCTGTAATAGCGAATGTATGCGATACCTTTGGCGTGGAAATACGCGACCGATTTTGAGAATAGGACCCATGAACGTCAGACGTACTTTGACGAACAGGAATAATTCGTTCGAGAATTTTTATGTGATGTCGTACAAAAGAGACTAAATCAGAACTTGAAGGAATATCCTTATCACGAACTGACAACTCAAAGTTTTGAACGAGTTGCGTGTCTATCTTGTTAAGAGCGAGATGCGTGAGAATGAAATCAGATAGATCGTCAATACCTAAATGTTTTAAAGCGGCTATAGAAGAATGAACCCGTTCGACATAGTAATTCAATTGAGCGGTTGAATCAGATGTAGGTTTGATATTAAGGATATTATTTAGGTACATTGACCCTAGTAGCCTCTTATCTTGATATTTACCTACTAATGAATTCCATATCGAAGCATAATTAGTTTCGTCGGGAATAATACCTGCGAAAACATTCAGAGCAGTGCCACTTAACTTTCCTACCAAGTACTGTACTCGATGAGCATCGGTTAACTGTTTATTGTCATGCACGTTGGTTTTAAAGCTTTGGTAAAAAAGGGGCCAGGATTCAGGATTACCAGAAAATCCAACAAGGTCCAGGCGAGGCAGTCGGCATGAATAAGTGAATGGATCGGTTTTAGCGGAAGGCTTATCTGATGTGATTACCCGACGAGGTTCTAATAGACCTGAGCGTGTATGTTGAATATATGAGTAAAGGGTCTCGAATGCGCTCCAGTTGTTAAAATCAATAATATATTCATGGTCCTCTTCTAATAATAATGCGTTTTGTTCATCGCATAAAGTATTGTAACTAGTGTATAATTTTTCTATGTTAGAAGAAGCTGCCAAAAAATCTTGTTTACTTCTTGTGTCAATATCTGACGGACATACTTTTTTGGCAGAAATAAACAAATTGTTGAAAATGGAGAATATAGCCTCTTTTTTGGCAATTAAAATTTTAATTTTTGAATCGGACGTCATTTTGACACGTTTCAAATATGACGTGGCAAAATACAAATAAAAATGAAAGAATGCTAAAATTAAGATATTATTGAACAAATAATAATAATATGAGCGAATAAGAATAATATGCGAAAGGAATAAAATGCGAATCAATTATAATTGTATGCGTTAGGGAATCTCTTACGTAGATAGGTACTGCGTTTATTATGAAGCGACAGTTTTATAAAATATGCACAATAATATTATAAACGCAAATATATTATGAGATGTTTATTTTCGATAGCAAAGAGACCGCTAGATCTATCCGGATCGATTAGGACCAAACTTTATGGTGATGCGGATGCGGGAAATATATTTACGCAATCATGAGTACCTCCAAGGACGCAAAGGGGAGCAAGGCTTAATGTACTTACCTCTTAAGCAGCTTCTTGTCCCTTCACTCCTGCGATGCGGTGATGCGGAGCAGATCCAAAGCGCTGAAGAATCTTAGTATATTATGAGATGACGTGCGGGTGCGGAAAATATGTGACAATGAATGAATACAATTTTGAATTTAGAATTTGGAAAGGAGTTGTTCGGGATTTTCCGGATCGCTTCGGGGCGACTCCTTGCCACTTAATCGGCATATACATTAAGCCCTTCATGCGTTCCCTAGCGTCCAATGGAACTTAAAAAACGGCGTAAACATTATGCATATTCCCTATTGAGATAATTATGTATGTATGTAAATATAATTTATTTTATAATGGTTAATTACAAGATTGATTATGTATATTATATTTAAGCATGACGTCATTATCCCATGGCCTTATATAAAAGAACTTATTAGAATTAACTTTCTTCATAATTAATCGAAGGCCATTTGCCGTTGACGTTATAATTTTCAATTTGATCTTCCTTTTCATTTTTGTACTCCGTTCCATTCTCTTCATATCGCTCTCCCTTTTTCTCGGATTCCTCTATAAGTTCGTCACGGGTAGAGTTCCCTTTGTTTTGGAAATCATTATTATTGTTGTATTCGTTGATGTGCTCCTGGTTGTTTTCATGTTGTGTTTCTGCTTTCTCCTTGTCATTATTGTAATTCTCACTTATTTCTTTGTTTAAACTTTCTTGTTGTTCTTCTAGGCGATTTTTCTCTTTTTCGTAGTCCTCACCGTATTGCTCTTGATTTGTTTCTCTGTAAATAAGTAATGATTTTATTTCCTTCCTTTAACTAGTACTACTACTTTAGGGTAACATAATTTTCCATGGTTTATTACTTACTTATTCGCCTCCAGCTCCTCTTGCAAGTTGTTCCCCTTATCTTCATATCTATCCTTCTCACCCTGCCAGTACTCCGACTCTTCATTCATATTGTCCTGGTACCCTTGACCGTCCGTATTGTAGTTTGCTGTATAGTTTGGGATCTCCATCTCTATTTTATCTGGTGATCTAGCCATCCGGTGATGAAAGGTAGTGGCAGTTTGAATAACTGTAAAGGTTTTAAGGAAAAAGATTAAGAAATTACTATGCAAAACAAAATTTATGTCCAGAATAAAATAGTCTTTGATTTGTTATTTACTCATTTTATAGAAACAACTCACCGTACATTCCAATGAAAATTCCAAGGCAAACTCTACTCGAAAACATATTTTCAACTGTACTGTACATTCTCTAAAGTATTACATACATTATATACCGTATTTCTATGAGATAATTATATAGCTACTTAGTTTAATTATAGACAAACGTTGAAGACACGAAAACACCTGATAGGAAACACGCGAATAATAGAAAGCGGTAAACTTACGTATTTAGTTGTTTTTAGGGTTTGTTACGCGACTATTCATTTGATTTATAATAATTGATATTGATAATTTGTAAGTAGTACCTTTACATAGTACATTTTATAACAGTTTTATTTTCCTTCAACTTATATTGGCTTACCCTAGCGATACTAAGGGTAAGTTCTTAATAGCTTATCTGGTAAATATCTTTACAAGCCATATCATAATGTTTATTTAGAAAGAAATAGACAGCATTATCTGCCGGATAAGTTATTCGGAACCTATTGGCAACCTGTAAGACTGGCCTTATATTATAAATGCAAATGTTTGTATACGAGTATGTTTGTGTAGATGTATGTTACTCAAGCAATCTGTAATGGCTGAAAGGATTTGGACGAAATTTGGAAATTAGATAGATCATATTCTGGAACATAACAAGAGTTCGCGGATAAACCGCGGAGCCACATACATGCCATTGAATTCGAGGATATCTCGATGATGCAGTTTTCACAGAGATTGATATCAAAGGTGTGATCATCCAACCTACACCTTGGCGGGTACGTACCTATTCCACTAATATATATCTTAGATAAGGCGATGATAGCTCAGTGGTAGTGACGTCGGATGCCGCGGCGAAGGTCGTGGGTCGAATCCTACAATGAGCTTGAGATTTCGGTGAAGGAAAACATCGTGAGGAAACCATAGCACGGTGGTAGGGTACTTTGTAGTACCCGCCTAGCTGGCTACCACCCTCAAGTTGAAAATCTGTCGCCAAACACCTATTGGTGTGTTCCGACAGCTGCACTTGAGAGCCAGTTCCTTCTAGGCTTTGTGTGCTTACCACCTTCGGCCACATCACTTACAATAGTGAGATTGTAGTCAAACACAAGCCTATACAAAGTAAAGAAAAAAAAATACATATTTTATAACTAAAGTCCTAATAGGTAGCTGCAATTAAAAGCCATTCTCATTGTAAGTTTTATATAATATTGTGATGCTTAGATATTTTGTTTATACCACATTGTCGGCAAACAAGCATACGGCCCGCCTGATGATAAGCGGTTACCGTAGCCTATTAACGCTTGCAACACTAGGGGTATCACCCTTCCCTCCTCCCCGATGAGCCCTGGCGACCTTACTCACGCGCAGGAACACAACTATAAGTTATTTGGCTGCGGTATTCTGTAAGGTGGAGGTACTTCCCCAGTCGAGCTGTTCTTAGAGCGACATATCGCTATGCTCTACCTCTCTGAAATACTCCATTATAATTATCATAATTATGGACCGAAAATAATTCCGTCTTTGGTATAAGCTATTAAAACCACTGTTGATTTAATGGGCTTGCTTGCATCGATGCAGTAGCGATACTATTATATCGCTACATTGTCGTCGTGGATGCAGGCCCTAAGGGGTTAAATATACTAATTGTAAATTCTGAACGTAACATATTTGCCCATTATCTTATCTAGCTAATGTGAACCTTAACAAATGCTAAAACTGTTTGAAGTCATTCCTAATGCATATTGTTGAAAGAATTACTGCTCCTTGAAGATAACACTTCTGTGTTTGGATGTCAACTAATATTATGGCGAAAAAACGTATCAGAATAATATTTTCAATAATTGTACTAACATTTATTTTTGTGTTTGGTGCAGGTATGTGTATTATTAATTCCAATCTATTTTTTTTATGTGCTAGCAAGCAAGGATCTTAATATCGGACATCGAATAAAAATTTTTTTTCTTTAAACGAAAAGTTTGCCTTGAAGATTTTGGTTGCAAGGATTCCGATTTTTCTCAACAATGACTGAAGCGAACGAACTGAAATTTATTATGAGAATTCATCATGTCTTTGACTTTATTTTGTACGTTGCATAACACGATTGGTTAACTTTTATAACACAAAATAATTAATCAAAAAGACCTCTTTAAAATAAGAGATTCCAATTTTACAGACATCGAGGATCGATTTGAGGTTCCAAAATTTCTACATATATTAATTGAAACTGATACTATAAATTGTACTTAGGTTTTATGAAATATATTTGTAGTTTTTAAATTAAACAATAAAATCCATTTTGTCGCATACGCCCGTTCCGTTTACGCGGGTTTTCTATGAGAGGTCGCTATAGTAGGGAGCGGGACGCAGCACGTTGAATTTCAGATTTTTAAGCTTAACGCGGCGTCACCTTAAGTTATTAGTTTGTTTTTGTGAGAAAAATATCATACTCTAGGATACAACATCAGAAATATTCAACTTCTCCTAGAAGAACAAGAATAATAAGAGAAAGCTAGTTTCCTTCTAGTCTCTCTTTCTAAATATATATATATAGGTACGTACTAATTTAGTTAGACATAGAACCGTTTAGTCCAATTATGACTGTCAACGACTAGGTTCTGCTGATGACGTAGTTTCATAGCAAAAAGAATTGGAGGCGAATTCCTGGACGCCAGGCCTTACAGTGCCATATATTATTCCTAATCATTACCGAATTATGAATATTAACAGTACCTGTCTACCTACTTATAAAAGTTTTTCACCAAAATTTCAATAACATTCCAATTTCCATAGGATCCACTGAAGAAATACAAGAAAAGGAAACGGAATCTTTTAAAAACTTACCAACACTAATAGAATACGTTTTAGACATGTTGGAGCGGAGACCAGAAATATTAGAGACTGATGACGTAAATGTATTTAAAAGAAGTGTTGATGATGATGATAATTATAAAGAAGGCGCTCACAAATCTGATGAAAATTCACCATGTAAAAATATAAACGAATATACTATTATCAAGAATGCAGGCCAAGTTGAAGATCGGAATGATATGTATATAAAATCCCCTAATGACAATAATGATGACTTCGATGTTACAAATATAGAAAGTGTAACTGGTGAGGGAAATATTAAAACTAACGCCAAAGAAGAACAAGAATCAGATGGGGTTTCAGATTATGATGTTTATGAAGCTGTTAGGAAAACTAAATTGAGCTTGTTATCTCCTGAAGAAGTCGAAGAGCAAATATTGAAAGTTGATCAAATGATTGAAGATTATTATAGTAAGGAGTCGAATGGTTGAGGAATATGTGGTCATGTATTGTTTAAATAAATAAAAGAACAGATTCCAAAGTGTGACAATATCTTTAATTTGGATTATACTGGTAATGTAGTGTAAACAATAAAGTATATTTGTATTTGTATTTGTAAATAAAATATATAGCTACATTGCTATTTTAAGTTTATGTCTCATAGCTGTAATAGCATAGTCTACTAGAATTGTATTACTATGGCTAAATATGTAGTAATGCTGCCCAGGATCTGCGAAGGGAAAATACACTTTATATTAATAGCATTTAAAAGTAATTTTACTGTAAAGTTAGGTTGAGTAGGAGAGTACTTGCCGTAGCGATGAGCGATCTATTAAGCGTGAACACTTTCAAAGGTGCGTATGATACATTGTTGTTGAGGACCAGTTGTTTATAGAAGAAATCCACTTCCGTGGCCAGGTGGTCGTATGTTGTAGTTGTTCTTATTAAATGTATTACTAACTCTTTTGTAATTTCCATCTGTAAGTTTCATATTCCAATTACTGTCCACAAAAAAATTACATTCAAACTGTATTTCCCCTTCTTAACCCCCTTAGGGATTGCACAATCCTTTCTTACATACACCCTGTAAAGAACTTGCTTTCCAAATTTCAAGTTTGTAGGTTTTATAGTTCCTAAGACATAAATGCCTCAACTTGATTAGGGGTTGAACTTTAATAAACCCTATCTTAGTAGATGCCTACGTTATTTAAGGAATTTGTGTACAATCCATGTTTCTAACCCCAGCGCTTTAGACTATGTGTTGATAGATCAACTAAATAGAGAAACAACAGAGCTGTGTACGGAAATACTTGTAGAGTATACACGCACCTCTTCATGCGTCCGATGAGCTGGTTCTATAACCATCACTAAATTGATCAAGTGAAATGATACCCAAAACACTTGCAGTGTTAGGCTGTTTAATCGTGTTGACAATGTTTCTTCAACTAGAAAATTCAGTAGGTAACTAATATTAATTAAATGGTTAGAAAGAAAGAAAATACAAATAAAAATAACTGTGAACAGACTTATTCGATTACTAAATGACTTTCCTTAATCTAAAAGTACTAGGATAACAAAAAGCAAGAAGAGATTTTCAAAGCACCTACATAAAGACGTGATCAAGTAGTATAGTGTAATGACAAAATGCAATAGAAAAGAGCCTATTAGTATTAGCAGCATGGGCCCGTAGCATTTATCAACCTGTTTCACCAGATCACATATGAAACTGTAGGATAGAGCTAGATGGCGAACAGTTTCGGAAGACAACCTCGATTGTACTGATGTTCCTGTACATACATAAAGGAAATATAAAATTATAATAAACCAATATACTGGGTGACTTTTTAGTCACTGGAAATACTTGCAGTAGTAATAAAAGTTGATTATACCCTGTCCTTTCGTTTATTTTCTTTTTGACGTTTATGAATGCCAAATGAAAATAAACCTTATTGCTGTAGTATAAGGTTCATTCGTCTCATCATACAATTAAATCAACATTGATTTATGAGATAAACCTTATCACAAATAAATAAAGTTCATTTTTCTTTGTCATTTTAAACGTCAAAAAGAAAATAAACGAATGGACAGGGTATAGTACTTCCACCCTTGCAAGTATTGTCAGTGACTAAAAAGTCACCTGTAATGTATTAATGCAATGTACATAATATGCCAGACTGTAAGTACCTGTAAGAGTTTCTTTTAGTGCCATAGAATCTGTGATAGCATTGATTGATTTTGCAGGAATAATCTTACCAATCATTCTTATTTTGTGCTGAGCTTTTGAGTTATTTTGTTTAAAATCTGGAAAATCTGTTATATAATTAAAACATGATGTAAGTATAGTTTTTTTTTCATTAAATGTTCATACCTACATTCGATGTCAAAATCTCGCAGCAAATTCCTTAAACCATTGTTGATAGATACCAGGGAATCATGAATGTCCAAAGCTATTAATACAAATTGCATCTCTTTAAGTTCTAGTACCACGTAACTGCAGTAGTATGTACAGTACATAAATGCAACTATTTCTGAAAAAAAAAAAAAATAGAACCTACTTTAACCTTTTTAGACGAAATAAGTTAAAAAGGTATACGTCATTTGATGAATTGATAAATTTGAATATAACATACCATTGGCTTGTGACCACATAGCGGCTACAGCAACGACTACAAAGTCAGTGACCAATAAAGTCAATGTACCCAGAAAACATAACACAGCCATTCTCATTTTGTACTTTTCTACTGGTTCTGATGTTTTATAATTTTTTAGTTCAAAGTTTATCTGGAATTAGGTTAAAATACAATGTAATTTTTCGTTCATGCCATTCGCAGTTGAAACCATGGGTCGGCTCGCCGATTCAAAAAGGGACTGCCAGCCTGTTGGGAACCTTGCCTATCGACAGCAGCGAGGGCTTTGAGGATGTTTTCTATATATCATAGTCTGTATGTTTTACATTAATTGTAAATATGTAAATAAAATTAATTATATTACTTACTAAAAAAAAAAAATGTGATAATGTTAATGACTTTAAATTCACATAAAATCATGTTATAAAATATTATATACTAGCTGCTCCCTGCGGTTTCACCCGCACACGTTAGTAAGTCGTAGTACCGTCCTGCCTGGCTGGCGATCAGCCTTGTGTTAAAAAATATGTCGAAGTCAAAGCGACCGATGCGTTCCGATCTGTACTTAAAAGCTAGCTTTGTGAACACCATAACATCATTTACTTTGGTCAAATGAGTAAAAAACTATCTCAAAACTTACAAGAAAATCTGAACCCGTGAAAATTGAAAGTACCAGGATATCAGAACTTAAATGAAGCTTCTAAAACTTATCCTATGTACCTTATGAAGATGATTCAAATAAACGATCATATTCCGCATTTGACCCGGAGCGGAGTACCCTGCCACTGAAGAAGCGATGATAACAGCGGTCAAGTCGGTCACCCACACGGCACGATGAGTCGGTATGTAAACTCGAACAGAATTTTCTGGTGCCGCTGATAAGTCTAGCAGTAAGGCTGTTATTGACGTCACATCTGGAGAACAAGTAAATTGTTAATTACTTATTTTTTATAACTTTTATACCTTGAATGATAAAACTAAAAAAAATATATGATGTAAATTACCATGCAAACTTCCACCGAAAATTGGTTTGAACGAGATCTAGTAAGCAGTTTTTTTTTAATACGTCATAAATCGTAAACCGTAATTTACCTTTCATTCAATCAACTCAAATATAAAAAAAATGACAAAAAGCAAGTTCTTACAGCACAAATAAAGGAAAAATTCAAAAAAATATAAAAAGTTGATAATTAAAGGGTGTTGGCCTTCGGGAGCACGGGATAAAATGAAAATATCCGAATTATGTGAAAAATACTGATTTATTAATGTATAACAAAAGGCGGCAAAACAAAAGAAGACAATGAAAAAATTAAACTTTTTTAAATTCAAAAATGTAGACCATAGACCATAGATAGTCCATAGCCCTCGAGATTCATGTCACAGATTGATGCACTTAAAATGTCACAGACTAAATTATAATTGAATCTTATTATATTCTATGGTAATTCTACATTATTAGAAAACAAATGAACGCGTCGCCTACATTCCCCACCCTAGTGCTGGCTCAGCACTCATCAACTATTGGGATCGGAGCGACGCGTGCCGCGGAACGCCTTAGAACACCTGACCTGGTTTTAATTTCCACCACTCTTACCCGTCCATCTTTGCCCGGAAAGACTTGCTGTACTACACCTTTTGGCCAGATATTGCGTGGTGCATCAGGATCAACGAGAAGGACAAGGTCACCTACCTTCAGTGGCTTCTGCTCTCGATGCCATTTCTGCCTCGGCAGTAGTTCAGGCAAAACCTCTTTAATCCAACGTCGCCAAAACATATCAGCTAACCTTTGTGCAATACGCCATTGTTTACGTAGGTACAGGTCTGAGTCATTAAAAGACCCATGTATAGGTAAGTATGAGGATGAACCTAAAAGAAAGTGATTAGGTGTAAGCGACGAGGTACTACCTGGTTCCACGGACACGTGAGATAAAGGGCGGCTGTTGACTATATTTTCAACTTCCGCCAGGAGCGTCCTTAATGTTTCGTCTGTCGGTGCCCGCTCCTTTAAAATTACCTTTAGTGAAGTCTTAACACTTCGTATAAGCCTCTCCCATGCCCCACCCCAATGGGGACTGAGAGGCGGAATGAAATTCCACTGCGTGCCATTATTCATGGCCTCATTTTCCAAGGTGTTGTAATCTATTTCCTGCAACGACCTTTTGAGTTCTACGTCTGCGCCTCGAAGATTGGTTCCATTATCGGAGTATAGCTGCTGCGGCCAACCGCGCCGAGCTGCCATCCGCCTGAGCGCCATTATAAGGGAATCGGAAGTCAGGGAGTGCACGACCTCTAAATGAATCGCTCTTACTGTTAAGCATGTAAAAAGTACGCCGTATCGTTTCATGCGTCGTCTACCCTCCGTAACCTCCATAGGCCCAAATAGGTCCAAGCCGCAATGTGAGAAGGGTCTATGATGGTGAGCCAAACGACCCTCAGGTAAGCTACCCATCACAGGTACGTGAGGCTTTGCCCTATTTATTTTGCAACGCATGCACCTATTGGTAACGTACTTTACCGTTGGACGTATCTTAATTATCCAATATTTCTCTCGCAGATTATTCACGATGGTTTCCTGGTTTCCATGCGCAGCTTTGATATGATAGTGCATCACTATCAATTGGGCCACCAGGTGCCGCCCGTCTAGGATGATAGGCTTTTTTGTTTCAGGTGAGATATCTGACACGGCATCGATGCGACCACCGACGCGGAGAAGTCCATTCTCGTCCAAGACAGGAGACAAGGTAACTAGTTTGCTACATTTATTTATAATTTTATCTTTACCTAAAGCAGCAATATCGTCAGGGAATGACTCCAATTGCGCGTGCTGCAGTAGTAACAGCTCAGCTCGTTCCATCATTTGGCAGTTTATGTCACCCCTTCGCTTCCTACACTTACTAATAAACTTTAATACAGCAAAAGTAGCGCGTTTCAACCTTAACCAAGAAGAGAACCGCTTGGGATCAGGTAAGTATAAACTTATTACCTTATTACTATGAGATACTGTATTAACATATTCCTTTTGCATGTCCACTTTAGGTTCCAATATGTGAGCCGGCCATGAAGACTCAGCACCGTACAGATATGTAGACCCTCGGAACCACTCCGTCTGAAAAACATGAGCGTCGTAGGCCTCCCTAGTAGCGACGTCAGCTACATTTAATTTAGTAGGTACATACCGCCACTCGTCGATACGCGTTAACTCATCGATCTCGCCTAACCGGTTAGCTACGAAAGTTTTATATGAGCGCGTGTTATCGCTAATCCAGTGCAAAACAGTAGTTGAGTCGCACCAAAAGAATCGACGAGTTGGAATCAATTTAGATTCGCGGACTATTGTATCTGCTAGCCTAGCTGCAAGCAAAGCAGCTTGAAGCTCCAATCGTGGAACTGTTGTTGGCTTCACTGGTGTTACTCTACACTTGCTAGCTATAAACGCTAAGTAGATATTACTGTTGTATTCCCAGCGCCAGTATGCCACTGCACACATCGCTTTCACTGAAGCATCGCTAAAAACATGTAACTGTAGGTTACTGTAACCATAATTCGTAGCACTACCTCCCGGTGTCGTAGCGCTTGTAGTCGTACGCTCTCCCACTGATGTCGTAGCGTTCGAACCCAGCTTAGGCCCTTCGTAGCACACAGACTGTGCACTAGCCGAGGCGAGCGGTGCGAGAGGACTCGTGTCGATTATCTCGGTACCTCGAGACGACAGGTAGCACCTAGGTATTCTTACTTTATTAATTTCCTTTAGAAGGTCGATCCAGGTCATCCACTTTCGGTATATTTCGTCTGGTATGTTATCATCCCAACCGATATTGGACCGCCATGTATCTTGAAGCATTATCTTACCTTGAATTGTAAAAGGAGATAGAAATCCAAACACATCGAAAATAGACATAACTACTTTTAATAAAATCCTTTTAGTTGGTACTTTTTTACCTTGTATTATGTCCTCTGGGATTCGCTTTAAAGTAACATCAAAACCGAGTGTATCATCACCTGGATGCCAGATTAAGCCTAACGTACGTTCACTCTCGTTCTGCTGATCAAATTTGAACCTTACTGCAGCAGTTCCTAAGGCATCTTTTGGTATACTGTCTAGGACAGCAATGCTGTTACTCGCCCAGTTGCGAATCTCGAAGTCACCTTGTTTATGAATATAAATAATATTCTTTACAATCTCGATTGCTGTTTCTTCATCCGATAGACTGTCTAAATAATCATCCATATAGTGCTGCTCACATATAGCAGCAACAGCGGACGGCATTAAAGAAGCAAACCGAAGCGCGTTTTTGTTTTTAATAAATTGCGCAATAAACGGGGAACAATTAGAACCGAAAATCAATGACGTCATTGCGTACGTCCTCACCTGTTGATCAGGAGTATTTCTCCATAAAAACCTTAGGGCGTCCTGATCCTCAGGCCTTATCTTTACCCTGAGAAACATGTCTTTAATGTCTCCGGCCACAGCGATCCTGTTCTCCCTAAAACGTATCATAATGCCGAACAGTGACGCGAGTAGGTCGGGACCCTTTAGTAAATAATCGTTAAGACACGTACCATTAACTTTAGCTGCTGCGTCGAAAACCAAACGCAGCTTTTTCTTGTTGGGATTATCAACCCCAAAATGAGGCAGATACCATATTTTTCCTGAAGACTTGCAATCCATCGTCCTAGCATAACCATTAACAAATAAATGATCAACTCTTTCTACGTACCTCTGAGAATATTCATTGTTAGCTAACATTTTCTTTTCGACACCTTTTAACCTTTTCAATGCTGATGGAAAACTGTGGGGCATCTTACAGTTTTCATCTATCCAGGGCAAGCCCACTTGCCACTTGCCATCAACTAGGGTTGCCGTCTGCTCTAAAGAGGTCAGTGCTCGAACATCATTAATATTTTGACGTGACTTACCAGACACTCCTAGAGAATCAATGGCGAAGTAGTGACGAACCTCCTCGTGGATGTCCCTCAGAATGCGCGCAGCATCATCGGCGTCGGCATCAGCGTCACAGCTTTCAGAGATGAAGAGCGTAGCCAGAGTGGTGGAATCGGCACCGCGAGGGCGCGGACGGGCGCGCGGCACGCGCACTACACCATGTACGCACCAGCCCAAGGGCGTTAGTGCAGCGGACGGTTCATTCGGTTTCCCTAGCCGCACTTCTAAAGGCGTTAACAAGTGATAGTTATCTTGTCCTATCAATATATCAGGCTTACTATTTATATTACAACATTGCAAATTATTCTTTAAGTTTACTAAATGTGAATAAATATTACAATCGACAATAGTTAAGTTTTGTTTAGGTAAATTCAATTCATTAATGCTATGTACACAAATATCATGAATATTCTCATTATTTACATCGGATATGCTAATACTTAATGCAATAGATTCGCACACAAGCTCACCGCCACCAAACGCGCCGCACACGCGTAAAGGTTTCGATCGCCCGTGTAGGCCTGCCCGTGCCGCGAGAGCACTGCTCATCAGTGAGACGGTTGACCCGTCATCTAGCAAAGCGGTAGCACTAATTATACCGTTAGGTCCGTGAATGTTCACGGGAATTACTTTTAACAACACCTGATTATTACTCAAGTTGATATGGGCCACAGCTTCACTCGTAGTCGTAGTACTCGACGTTTCTGGCGGCGACACCGCCGCAGGCGCGTTTTGGTCCTCCTCAACGTTATGTTGATTATTTGCCACGAAGTGTAACAGCCGGTGATGCGCCCCGCCGCAACTATCCTTATCGCAAGCGGGCGCGACACAGGTTTCTCTATTATGCCGTGATACTAGGCACTTATAACACACGCCATAGCGTTTTACATGCCGCCACCTTTCCTTACGAAGTGCCTTTTTAAATTGCTTGCATTCTGTTAGCTTATGGATCGCAGTACGACAGAATAGACACTTATCACTTTGTTCCTGTGCTTGTAATAACACTGCATGTGAGCGACTGTGATCATACTGTGAAGGCTTACGTTGAGGTTGTATATAATTCTTTAGGTTCGTACTTACGTTAGCCGTAGTAGATATTTTCAAAGCTTCTTCATTTAGAAAGTCAGATAATAATTCCAGTCGTGACTTTTTACCTTCTTTGATTAACTGGTAACTATAATCTGACCACTTCGATATTAAAACTGCCGGAAGTTTTGACAATATCAGCGAAGCTATACTGACACCTTGCAGGTACTCTTCACGACCCACAGCGTTCACGGCAGCGACATAGTTTCTCACTTTCACAGAAAACGTGACAATATCCTTGTAGTATTCGTTACTCATCACTTGTAGCTTCTGTAGGTCTTGCATAATCCTGGATAAAATGGTGTCTGGGTTACCAAATCGTAGCTCTAAGGTAGCCATAATTGTATCCGTTGAGCTGGCACTTATAAGTAGAGCTGACACCGTATCCTTAGCGAGACCACGGAGACACTTTCTCAATCTCCACATATTCTCCTTGCAAGTAAATCCACATACCTCTGTAGACTCCTTGAACGATTGCTTAAATTGAAGCCACTCCATAGGGTCACCGGAAAATTCAGGTAGATCTTTCGGTGTACTTAAACGGCTAAGTAAGTTGGTGTTTGGTACCTTGTGGGTTGAAGCGATTGTTAGTTCCTTCAGTGCGCGAGCCAGTATATTAATGGTTTCCTCAGCGGTGCCGTGGTCGGCACGTGCTTGGCACGGTACGCCCGATGATATACCATACTCGTGAGCATTCCGTACGCTTTCCTTATCGTTCTGGCTGCGCTCCAACCACTTCTCAACTACCTCTTGTTGAGTAAGAACTTCATCCTTCTCCATTAGTGGACTGTATCGTTCTTCTTCTAGTTCCGCCAAACTTACGGCTAATCTTTTGTCTATTAACTCCATTTGTAAACGAGCTTTTGCTTCCGCGGCTTCAAGCTCAAGCCTTTTCTTTTTGGCTAAGACTGAGGAGGTGGCCGATAGTGATCTAGATGTTCTCGATCGGGGCGCGCTCTCAATAGCTGTTTGCTTTTCTTCGCACCGGGTATCACCCTTATTGTCCTCTGGTTGTAAAGTAGCCTCGAAACAAATAGACTCGTCTTTTTGTGCATTTTTCTCCTGTAGTACTTTCATTGCCTGTTTCTTGGCGTTCCGCGTGCTCACACCTTTACTTGGTGATGGTGTTCTAAACATATTGATCCGGCCGAATGACCACCTTGTTGGCCTTCGGGAGCACGGGATAAAATGAAAATATCCGAATTATGTGAAAAATACTGATTTATTAATGTATAACAAAAGGCGGCAAAAACAAAAGAAGACAATGAAAAAATTAAACTTTTTTAAATTCAAAAATGTAGACCATAGACCATAGATAGTCCATAGCCCTCGAGATTCATGTCACAGATTGATGCACTTAAAATGTCACAGACTAAATTATAATTGAATCTTATTATATTCTATGGTAATTCTACATTATTAGAAAACAAATGAACGCGTCGCCTACAAAGGGTGTCCCCATACATACATAGTTACGCCAATTAATAAAGACCTGTGAGTTGTATCGGCGCTCATACAATTTAGAGGTCTAGCTTAATTGGCACTAACCTCAAACCTCGAAGTTTGTACGGAACCCTCGGTGCGCGAGTCCGACTCGCACTTGGCCGGTTTTTATTATCATGTGGAATTTGATGGTAGTTGCAGGTCGTACAGATCACTTGCGCGTAAAAAGCATTTTCAACCAGCGTAAAAATATAATATAAAGGTATACTTACTCAGAAAAGTAATAAATAAATATGTGTATACACATATAGCCGGTGAAACGCTGACGAGCCATCCGTTGCTTTGCCTCACAAAACGCAGCGGGGCAAGTCCAATCGGCCGTGACATAAGGAGCACGAAGCCTAGTGTACTGGACACCAAGCTCACTTCTCGTGAATGCCTTTCCATATTTAAATTTGCTTTGATTGTTTTCCTGATAACTTTAGTAGTCTTTAATTAACATGAATATTTGATATTTTATATTAAACATTATCTCATGAATGATAAGGATTTAATTTCATTAGAATTAAATTAGAGATTTAGGTTATTTTATATAAAAATAGGAAAAATGATAAACACGACTTTTCAAATCACGAAATTCAAACGACATTATCAAATAAGTTCAAACTTCAGGTTATTTATTTTCTTACTACGTATTTGTTGGAACTATTGGATAATGGAAGCGATGGATAGGCAAGGTTTAATAAACTATCTTGTATACTTGGTTTGGCAAAATATGCGTTATCCAAATTAGTAATATTTAGCACTAATAAAAAAAATAAAAAAATACATTTTCTGGGTAAGGTTCTACCTACATTTAGTCTGTTCCAGTTCAGAATCCTAAAGAATTTTAGTTTTTTCTTACAATAAAAACAAAATAAAAGAGGAGGTTCTCAATTTGTTTCAATAAAATTAATGTACTACGTGGATGACTTATCTTGTACTTATAGGATTCAGGTGAATACAGTATTTATTGATGAAGGGTGTTAACGACTTTATGGTATTTATTCAATGTATTTACATATGTCTTACGATTAATGGGAACCAAAAGTGTTTAACTAAGGCTATTGTTTGATTGTATCGTACTTTAATTTATAGGTATTTTAATTAGTTGCAGTATGTGATAAACAGAATCTATACCTTGGACTTGGATATACAAAAGATCAAGATCAATGGATTATCTGAAAACGGAATCCAGTTAATGCCGAGATGGCGGACGAAAAAAACTTAACCTAACCTCTAATTATAACGCGAGGCAGACCGACCGATCCCAGACAATAATTATTATTATTATTTACGACTGACCCCCGACATTTTTTTTTGTAATTTATGTAACAGATTGAGTTGTCTGTTACCTTTTCATGCCTAAACGGCAGAACTGATTGCGATGAAATTTGGTACGCAGATAGCCTATGGTATGGAGTGGGACAAAGGGTACTTTTTTCTTCGGAACGCGGGTGAGTCCGCGGGGGATAGCTAGTCTATATATAAGTATGTATTAGGAAAAATGTGGGTTTGCACTAAAAAGTATAAAATCAGCGAAAGAATTTGAGATTCTGGAACACAAGCTTCGCTTTAGCTGACTTCAAAACGAATTCTAACATCGTTATTTTAAAAAATCGTTAGGTAAAAGTTAATTTTATTTTTCATTTTTAGTTTCTTGTGTATTGAACACTTATAAAGATTTGTAACTTGTCGACAATATTGAATTTATTTATTAATTTTTAGTGTTCATAAGGGTTCAGTAGCATAAAATGAAGACTCCTGACGCAATCACACAAAATAATTAGAAAGAATAAAAACTAGCGGTCTATACGGTAGGTACTTTAAGAATTATCCCCTAACAAGGATTTGTACCTTACATCATCAGCTCACCTGAATAACTCAAAGGAACATAAGTAGCGGTCTATACGAGCGTATAATATTTAAAGAATTATTCACTAACTCAGTTATATTTTCCCATCATCAGCTCAGCAACATGAGATGGTGAGTACCAGATGCAAATACATGAATAGTTATAGAAAATATATACCTAAAACACTCATTATACAAAATTTATAAACCCTCAAATTTTATAGGGACGCATGTCTGATTTTTCTGGGATCCCATCATCAGATCATGATTTGGTGCCAATGGGACCACCTTGGAATAAATACCTTTCAAACAAAAAAATATTTTCCAAAAACTGTTCAGGCGTCTTCGAGAAATCGAGGAACATACATTTAAAAAAAAGATTCCGACGAATTGAGAACCTCCTCCTTTTTTGAAGTCGTTTCATAATGTGGAATATCAGTTATCTGGTTTCCATACTACCTACAAGTTCTGCTTAGTTTGGGATCAGATAGATGGCCGTGAGTGAGGAATGTCGCAGGATATTTATTATTTTTAATTTTGATTTAACTAGGCAAGTGGTCAACTGATGGGAATTGGCTACTATCGCTTATGGTCATTGGCAATACCAGGGGGGTTGCCACTGTGTTGTCAACCTTTTTACCATTTCGTAACCTGAAGGTCTTATTTAATAAAAATATATACGGACTATTACTTTATGAATGTTGATGTAATATATACCTATAGGAAGGAGTCTAATAGTTAAGAATTATTTGGTATTTTTAAAAATTAAATATCCTTAGGGGAGACCCATATCCAGCATTGGACGTCTTGCGGCTGAGATGATGATGATGATGACGAAAAATTTAAATAAAACTACTAATTCCAGTGTGACAATTATATTTATGTTTCACAGTCACAGCGGTATAACAAAGTTACTGCTACAATTGTATTACTATGACTAAATATGTAGTAATGCTGCCCAGAATCTGCGAAGGGAAAATACACTTTATATTCAGATTATTTAAAAGTTATTTTACTGTAAAGTTAGGTACAGTAGGAGAGTACTTGCCGTAGCAATGAGCGATCTATTAAGCGTGAACACTTTCAAAGGTGCGTATGATACATTGTTGTTGAGGACCAGTTGTTTATAGAAGAAATCCAATTCCGTGGCCAGGTGGTCGTATGTTGTAGTTGTTCTTATTAAATGTATCACTAGTTCTTTTGTTATTTCCATCTGGTAACGAAAAATACATTATGTGGGTTGCATTTAAAACTTAAAAATAGGGAAGTAATGCAAAGTTTTCATTACGTATTAGAATAAACGTTATAGCTTATTGATTAGGTACTCTACCAAGGTGCTTGAAAAAATACTTGGAGTTTGCACGTACCTCTTCATGCGTCCGATGAGCTGGTTCTATAACCATCACTAAATTGATCAAGTGAAATGATACCCAAAACACTTGCAGTGTTAGGCTGTTTAAACGTGTTGGCAATGTTCCTTCAACTAGAAAATTCAGTTATAACAAATAGGTCTGATAAAAAAAAACAACTGAACAAAACAAATGAATACATTACACTCTGTAAAAAATATGATAATGACAGTTTCCAGTCATTTCATTCAGTCATTAAAAATGCCTTTTCTTATCTTAAAGTACCAGGATAACAATAAGTAAAAAGAGATTTTCAAAGCACCTACATAAAGAGGTGATTAAGTAGTACGGTGCAACAACCAAATGTAATAGAAAAGAGCCTATTAGTAGCAGCAGTATGGGCCCGTAGCATTTGTCAACCTGTTTCACCAGGTCACATATAAAACTGTAGGATAGAGCAAGACGACGAACAGTTTCGGTGGACAATCTCGATGGTTGTATTGGTGTTCCTGTATATAAAAAATAAATCAAAAATTTTAATTAACAGATAGGTGAATCAATGGAGTGTGTAAGGTGAGAAAAATATATACATACTTACCTGTAAGAGATTTTTTTACTGTCATAGAATCTGTGACTGCATTGATTGATTTTGCACGAATAATCTTACCAGGCATTCCTATTTTGAGCTGAGCTTTTGAGTTATTTTGTTTAAAATCTGGAATATCTGTAATATATGTTTTATGACGTAAATACTTTATTTTTTCATTCAAATGTAAGTAATTACTTACTTCATACCTACATTCGAAATCGATATCTCTCAGCAGACTCCTCAAACCATTGTTGATAGATACCAGGGAAACATGAATGTCTAAGGCAATCATCACAAACTGCATCTCTTTAAGTTCTAGCACCACGTAGCTGAAGTAGTATGTACAGTACATACACGCTACTGTTACTGAAAATATTTGAAAAATCAGTAATTAGATGAATTGCGTGTACCTAAATAATAGGGGTTAAAGTATGAAATTGCCGTTTTATTGTAATAGGTACCTACTTCGAATTGACATAGAACCTTCATGGTTTGAGATGTTTGAGTGAAACTTTTTTCACGTGATACCTATGAAGTTCTTCTTTTAAAAAATGTGCAACATTCGATTATCGACTTTCATTTATTTTTTTTATCCAGCTTAGACAAGAAAGATGGATACTTCGAAAATTCGAGAGATTTTTGAATACCAGTTCCGACGCGGAACTAACGCGGCAGAAACAGCTCGCAATATCAATGTTGCGTTTTATAGGGGACTGCTAATGAACGCACCGTGCGATTATGGTTCAAACGCTTTCGTGATGGAAACTTTGATTTGAAGAACGAACCACGTGGAAAACTACCCACACAGGTGAATAACAATGAATTGAAAGAGAAAGAGATGGAGGAAGCCGATCCGAGCCAAACTACCCAGGAATTAGCGGCATGGTTTAACGTTACCTTACCAACAATATTGACTCATTTGCGTCAAATCAATAAAATAAAAAATATGAAAAATGGGTGCCTCATGATTTAACTGATCTGCAGAAAGAAACGCGTGTTGAAACATGTGTTGCCTTGTTGAATCGATACAGAAATTAAGGAATATAGGATTTATAGTGATGAAAAGTGGATTCTTTACGTTAACCGTAAGCGAAAAATGCAATGTCTGACCCCAGGTCAAACGCCGCAACAGTGTCCTAAAGCAACAGTTACCATTACCAATAAAAAGGTAATGGTAACTGTTTGGTAGTCTCAGCATGGTGTTATTCACTATAGCTTTCTCCGATCTGGTCAAGCAATAACGGCAGATGTCTACTGTGCCGAACTCCGAACAATGATCGCAAAACTAGCAGTGAAACAGCCCCGACTCATGTATCGATCTTCACCATTATTGCTCCATGATACCGCGAGACCTCATACAGCACGAGAAACCGTTTTAACTCTACAGGAACTGCAATTAGAAACCATTCGTCACCCTCTGTTGGCAAATACGGAGGGTGACGAATGGTTTCCTGCTTGCTCCAACGGACTACCATTTGGACAAATTTCTACGTGATAAAAAGTTTTCCTCTCAGGAGGCAGTACAAAATGCTTTCACACAGTTTGTCGAATCTAGCTCACCAGAGTTCTATCGCAAAGGCATAAATGACCTTCCTATTAGATGGCAGCAATGTGATAATGGTGATTATTTTGATTAAATAAATATGTTAAATTAAAAAAAAAACGAATTTAAATTTTTCAGTACAAGTTGGCAATTTCATACTAATATTATTCAAATTGAGTGATTGGATTCTTCATCGTCTGTTTGCCTTTTTTCGTTATCATTTATCAATAATTAAATATTCAACTTAATTTTGAAGTTTTAAAAAGTATATATTTATTTTCAAAAGATATTAATAATCAATATATATATTATATTAAGTTAACAATTTTTTGAGAATACCTATTTTTTTTAACCTAACTCTAAACTCTAACAAAGATCAAAGAGAAAACTCTAAATTCAAATAAGTGTAACAAACATACCGTTGGCTTGTGACCACACAGCGGTTACCGCAACGGCTATAAAGTCAACGACCAATAATGTCGATGTACCCAGAAAACATAACACAGCCATTCTCATTTTGTACTTTTCCACTGGTTCTGATGTTCTATAATTTCTTAGTTCAAAGTTTATCTAAAATAGGTTGAAAAATTAAATATAATTACATATTATATGAATGACGTTAAAATTTACACAAGATCAAGAGGAAATTATAGAATCTGAAGAAATTATAGGACCAGTCTGGGCTTGCTTCAGTTAGAAAAGTCGTCCAAGCCAAAGCGAGTGATGCGTTCCGAAGCTGTAGGTACATAAGAACCATTTTCTATCTATGTATATATCACCGGAAAATAACAAGATCCGCAAATTTATAAATTCACTAGGTTAGGTTAGGTAAGTTTATACACCATCACCACTGCGAAATTATGGTGATATATAAAAAAAAAAACTTTAGGCAGATAAGAAGTGAAAATTTAAAGTACCAGGATATCAGTAGTTAACGAAGCTTCTACAATGCTATGCTATGTAATGTAAAATTACCTTATAAAGATGATTCAAATAAACGATCATGTTCCGCATTTGACCCGGAGCAGAGTATCCTGCTACTGAAGACGCGATGGTTACAACGGTCAAGTCAGTCACCCACACGGCACGACGAGTTGGCATATAAACTCGAACAGAATTTTCTGGTGCCCCTGATAAGTCTAGAAGTAAGGCTGTTATTGATGTTATATCTGAGGAGCGAAAAAAAAATGTACTTTACTATCAGTCTGTGGTTATGGAATGAAGTGGAGGACATACAGATCACTTGTTTATCGCGCATGTCTCCAACCATGTTGGCGCGCGTAAATTTTTTTTACAAATAGATTAGGTCATTTATTGATCACCGTAAAAATACAAAATAAAGGTATACTTACTTAAAAAAGTAATAAATAAATATGTGTATACACATATAGCCGGTGAAACGCTGACGAGCCATCCGTTGCTTTGCCTCACAAAACGCAGCGGGGCAAGTCCAATCGGCCGTGACATACGGAGCACGAAGCCTAGCGCACTGGATACCGAGGTTACTTCTCGTGAACGCCATTCCATTTTCGATTGTTTATTATTTGCCTGTTAGTATTTTGAAAAAAAAATTTTTTTTTTTAAATTTAGATGTTAAATAAGATATAAATGATTTTATTTTATTATTCAATAATTATTACCTAATGGATGATAAGGAATATATTTCATTACATGTTAATAAATCAAGTTTTTCTTTATTTTAAGTTTTACTTGACTTTATCGGAAAAATAATAATGACGACTATCGACTTACAGCGCTTAGAACGAAATTGAAGTTACATTAAAAATAAAGTATTCAAACTACAGGTTATTTACTTTCTTCAATCAGTTTTCTTTAACCAATACGTAAATATTTGATTGAACTTGGATAATCTAGACGTTGGATAGGCAAGAATTATAAAACAACTCACAGCGTCATCCGACGTCGACACTCACCTTAAATTGCAAATTATAGGCGATGTCTCTTTCAGTTTAAAATCTTTATTAATTTTAGTTTCATTGAATGCTCCACTAAAACTAAGTTCCTATGTGGAGGACCTATCCAGTACTTGTATGATGCAGGTGAACAGTATTTATATTCTCGTATTTAAAATGAATCGAGTTAACGACTTTATCGTATTTATTCAATGTATTTACATCACTTACGATTAATGGGAACCAAAATTGTTTATTTAAACTTTAGCTAAATTGTTTGATTGTATCATAATAATAATTTATAAGTATTGCACTTAGTAGATAATAATTTAAGGGTGTTGATCAGTGTTAGTGATGTCGAATGTCATCACAAAGGTCGTGAGCTCGAATCCTGTATGAGCTGAACCTTTTCGTTACGGAAAACATTCAGCGAAACATTACAGTACTTTGAGTACCCATCTGGCTGGCTACCACCCACATGTCGAAAGTCTGTCGGTGTGTAGCTGTTGCACTTAAGAGCCAGTTTCCTTCTTACAAGCTACATCGCACCTTGAGAAATCGTGATCGCACACAAGCCGATCCATTGTGAAATAAAGAAATCCTAATACTATCCTAATCCTTATACTAACCTAATACTTACTATTATAAATGCGAAAGTGAGTTTGTTTGTTTGTTTTTACCTTTTCACCCTTAAGCCACTGAACCAATCGCGATGAAATTTGGTATGCAGATAGCCTATGGTACGGAAAAGAACATAGGCTACTTTTTATCCCGGGAAAACATAAGTTCCCTGGGGAACGCAGGTGAAACCGCGGGACGGAATCTATCTAGTCCTAATCCTCCTATCCTCCTATCAAACTATCCTATCCTAACTAATATTATAAATGCGAAAGTGAGTTTGTTTGTTTGTTTGTTACCTTTTCACGCTTAAACCGCTGAACCGATCGCGATGAAATTTGGTATGCAGGTAGCCTATGGTATGGAGAAAAGCATAGGCTACTTTTTATCCCGGGAAAACATAAGATCCCTCGGGAACGAGGGTGAAACCGCGGAGCGGAAGCTAAGCTAGTAATCTATAAATTTCAACGTAATTAATCTAAGCAAAGATAAAGCCCAAGGAAGGAGGAAGAAGGTTGAGGCTACTGATGTTCCCTCTGGTTTATAAGTCAGCCTTCAAATAAGAAAAACCGGCAAGTAGCCCAACAAGTTTACTTGAAGTTTTGCACATCGATACCTTATACAGTGTAGGCATCCACTAAGGAAGGATTATTGGAAATTCAATCCCTAAGGGGGTAAAAAAAGGGTACGGTATAAATATTTTCTGATAATGACCATGTAGGCAATGTTTAACAATTTGTATCAATGTAAGCACGACAGAAATAAAATGACAAAAGAAAACAATAATAGATCGAAGACGGTACTGTCTTAAACAATATATATATCATAATAATTAAGTACTTATTACTTTTTGAAGCATTTAAAATGTATAACTGTCTACACAGCACCAGTATCAAGTGAATTCAAGTTAATTACAACTTACTTCGTGGCGAATATGTTTGCTTGCCCCAAGCCTCGAGTCAACTGAATTAAACAAAAAATGAACAGGTACCTTTACAATATCCACTTACAATTTTACATATCAAATAAATGCACTTTAAATAAACTGATCTAAGATACAATTTGCAATATCAGTGCTTCACTGTGGTGTGCCATTTATTTGTTGTCGCCAACTGTCCGACAACACGGTGAAATATACAAAAACAACAATTAATCAATCAATACTGGGTTTGAGCGGTTTCTGTTTGACATTCAATATAAGGGTTATGCTTCACTAATTAGGAAAAGGAAAGAAAGAAAGAAATCTTTTGCTGCTTTTCTTTTTTCCTTTTACTAATTATGCAGTCATGACAAGATGATCGGATTGTCATGGTATGGTTATTGCGAGACATAGGATTTATAATTGGTGAATTAAATAATGTTGTCTTCAGCTTGTGAGCAGTTTGATTTTGGACATGGAGTAGTATTAGTGATGCCCTCGTTTTTTTTCAATAAATCATCGTCCTCTTTACTGCACTGGGCTTGTGAAATATATCTAATTGCATGATGTAAATAAGAAAATGATACACCTATAAAATATATCTAATATATAAAATTCTCGTGTCGCGGTGTTTGTAGTTAAACTCCTCCGAAATGGCTTGACCGATTCTCATGAAATTTTGTGTGCATATCGGGTAGGTCTGAGAATCGGACAACATCTATTTTTCATCCCCGTAAATGTTATGGGTAGTCCACCCCTAAATATATTTTTTAGATAAAAAAAATGTTTTTATTTTTTATGATACAACATTAAAAAATACTAAATCAACCCCTAATTTTCCATCGCGATTTTTTTTTATAGCCGGTCTCCTGTCTTACTCACTATACAGTTTTCGGCCATTTCTTTTTGGTTTTATTTGTGTATCGATCGTAGCAGTGACTGTTATACGTATTATTTTTTTCTGTGCAACTCTCATGTTAATTTCACTCTCATCGTAAATTCATCATTAATTTTCAGTGCAATAATTATTTATTCACAATTTATTAATAACTGATAAAGGCAGTTTTTATATTTTCACGTCGGTACTTATACACGATAATCTTTGTGTTAGTGAACATACGATTTTTGACCTTATTTGTATTGAAAAAGTTTCAGAATTTATTGTATTAACTATCAATGAAATTGTTTGTCAAATTATCAAGAAGTTTTGGAATTTTTAGTGTCAAGTTGGACACAGTGCAGCTCTTTTTTTAACATTGATTATGATTGTTTGCATGCGTTGTTTTGTGACAAATAAAGATTTATTTATAAGTTTATTAGAATTTAATTTTAATTGTTTGATACTAACTAAAGAGAGACCATTTTCTAATTGTTGCGAGTTTAATTTCTTTAAAGTATTCAAGGGCGGAAGGTTTTTATGGAGAGAAAAAAAGTAAATAATACGAGGAAAATAGTATAAACAACAATTTTCTTTTCCAATACAAACCACTCTGTCCCCAGCTGTCAAACATTAGACGTCAATCAAAACAAAACAAAGGCGCGTTAGACAGAACGAAATCTGTCGAGGCAGCTATTAACATAAAAAAATCAATGTTACTTTGTTTTAGAGAAATAGGGCAGAACAAGGTCTGCCGGGACAGCTAGTCTAATATATAAAATTCTCGTGTCACAGTGTTTGTCTGCAAACTCCTCCGAAACGGCTTGACCGATTCTTATGATTTTTTTTGTGTATATTCGGTAGGTCTGAGAAACGGTCGTAGGCTATTTTTTATACCGCTACGCGGGTGAAACCGCGGGGGACAGCTAGTGTTATAATATATTTTACTTAATTTACTATTAAGTCCAGGACTATTTTTTAGGCCCACCTGATGGTAAGTGGCTACCGCCGCCTATAGACCAAGGGGATTGCCAATGTGTTGCTGACCTCTTTATAAGGCCTGCATGGCGACAGATTTTCAACTTAAGGTGGTAGCCAGCCAGCCGTGTACTATAAAGTATCCTACCACCATGCTATGGTTTCTTCACGATGCTTTCCACCACCGAAACCTCATGCTCATTGTAGGGTTCGAAACCAAGAACTTTATAAAAAACTTACTTTGTTTTACCAAAACTTTTTTGTGATTACTTAAACGGTATAGAATCGCCCTAATAGTATTCGATGTTTGTAAACAAATAGTAAATTAGAAAGATTGACAAGATCAGTAGGGTTGAGCATGAACATGATAATTTGAAGCGAAATATTTTGTATTCTAATGTATTTAAAATGTTTGTACTGATACTGCAGAAGCTTTTCAGAAATATTTTGTTTGTTTATGATTTTAATTATTTATGGTAGAAGGCATGGCTTTCTGTGTTTACAATATGAAACTAGCTTTAATTTTACCTAGGCGACTGCATGAAATCAATATGTGGGTGAAGTGATGAACATGCGACTATGCAATTTCAATATTTATGAATGAATTATTTGAGGCTTAGATCAGTTTAATACTTCATCGGCAATTTTTTAAATCGGCCATTTTCTTAAGTCAAGTTTTAACCCTAAATAACTTAATATTTGTTTAAGGTTGGTTAAGATACGCAAATAAACATTACTTCTATATTTTGTAAGACAAAATACCATCGCGAAATTATTTCATCCTGTTTTATAAGTCATTTAACACGCGTCCTTTTCTACCACGATGTCATTAAAAAGAACAATCAGTTATTCAGAAATTTTAGTAACACTATCATGTATGTATAATGTTTAATAAACATAAACCATTTACAATATAATTATTATTAATCAAAATATCTTATATTTAATTTCGATTTCGAGAAATATTCATAGTTCATTTAATCATTGTTCAGTTTCCTCGTGTTCCTGTTGATAGTCGTTGTTTTTCGTCAAACTATTTTGACCAATAATAGGTAAGTCATCTGTTGACAATGGTCTCATCATAGCTTGAAAAGTTCCAACTACCATTTTTGTATCTCCTGTTCCTAAATCGATTTGTCTTTTCTTCACTTCGGAGTCATTACTGAAATTATTGTCCAATCTTCTTGGCTGTGTGTCACCATAAATTTTTTCATAATAATTTTTGTCTTCCAAAATGAAATTTTCGGAGTGTTCCATATTCAAAATTGATTCAAGATTGTAACTTGTTTGGATTAAATTTTCGATAAGAAAATTCTTTACTATCGCCATTTTGTTTACAATCGTTTTTTCCGGAGCAAAATTGAATTTATTGACTTGAATTACGTTTTTTGGTACTGGATTTGCACCTACAGTGAATATAGAAAATAGAACAAGGTATTTTGGAGACATGTTCCCTGCCAACTTTCAAAGGTAAATGATATTTTTTTTCGCAATATGAGCACTGCATAATAATGAAGCGATAAGATAACCTTTTTGTTAAATGTATGTAGGCGCTTGTTTATTCATAATTGGTATGAAAGATAGGTACTTTGCGGGCTAATGATATGTAGATAATGCACTATATAAGAATTATTAGGTCTGTAATTTGATAAGTTAGTAGTTTTTGTTTTTTTTTTTATACCACTAAGGTGGCAAACAAGCATACGGCCAGCCTGATGGTAAGCGGTTACCGTAAGCTATTGACGCTTGCAACACCAGGGGCATCACACGCGCATTGCCGACCCTGCAAAAATCTCTTCACACCTTTCTTGAAGAACCCCATTCTGTACTCCCTTGGGAACACCACGGCGGGGAGCTCGTTCCACAACTTGAGCGTCCGTGGTAGAAAGCTCCTTTGAAACCGCACTGTACGAGACCAGTTTGGCTCCAATGTGTGAGGATGGCGAGAGGTGCGATGGTAAAATGTAGCCGTGGGCATCAAGTCGAACAATTCCTCAGAACACTGTCCATTGTACAAGCGGTAGAACACACATAAGGAGGCAAAGTCTCTCCTAAGACTCAAGGGCTCTAAACCGCTTGTGAGTTCGGGATCGTCGACAATTCTAATGGCACGTCTCTGAACCGAGTCAAAAGGCCCAAGCTGGTATCCAGGTGCTCCCGCCCACAAATGGCAGCAGTAGGTACTCCATATGAGGCCGGACTTATAAATTACTATTTTTTTTTACATACGTACCCAATTTAATTATTTTTAACAATACTCTAACAGTAAAATATGAATTTACTAACCAAAAAATATACTGTGATCATAAATTAATCAAAGTCGTAATTTGTGCGACAAACAAGTAAAACAAAAGTTACGTAATTTGTTCAAAACAATCAAATAGGTTTTGTCTATCATTTAGGTAAAAGGTTCTATTTTATCTATACTACTATCTATAGCCAATAAAAATACAGCATTATTATAATGTTGTTTGAAAAACTTATATTTTAAATAAAGAATGTGTGTTTACTACTACGCAATGTTATCATAACAAATAAATATCGCCGTACTAGCCTATAATTTCCCGCCTCGATTAGTACACGCCCCGCCCTCCTGTGATCTCCACGTGATTTCTGCTCTCCTAGTACTTCGGCTGAAATAAGTTACGATTTTTTTTTGTGTGATGATGTGATTTATTGTTTTTGTGAATGATTGTTAGTGTACAGTGATTGTTTTGATTCTAGATGGGTACGTTATTTCTTTTTGATGATTTTTTACTAGGTTATTATATAGCAAATATAATGATTAAGTCGTTTTTTTTAATTATAATTATGGGCTTGCGTTTGGCTCTTTAGTTAGACTTTTTTTTATTGAGAACTAAACAATATTAACTGTACATCAATCGTAACTTAAAACTAAAATAATAGTTATTTGTGCAACAAGAGAGCAAAGTCGTTTTTTGCTGCGATTGCTGATTTTGAATCCAGAGCAAGCGAGCGTAGCGAGTGTTTATAAAGTTGAATCCTGAATGTGGCGAGGGATTCAAAGGCACGAGATGCAAAAAACTTTGCTCTCGTGTAACACACATAACTTTTCACTTCAGCAGCGAGAACACTTTAGGAGATAATAAATATTTACAAGTTAAATATCAATTTTATTTGCAGTAAATACTTATTTTCGTTTAAATACAACAATAAGTTAAAAATTCAATACGAAATTCCGAACGAGTTTGTCTTTGAGGTCGAATTTAAAATCGGAACTTCGAAAGGGCTGGTCTTTGTCTCTCTCTCTTTCTAATGGCGGGAAAGAGATAGAGTGTGAGTGTTTCGAATTGTATGATTAACCCAAGGCTGAATAAGATATTCGCGGCTTTCTGAAAAAAAATAATTAAAAAGTTACTTTGTCTCACTCAGGGAGCAAAATCGCATTTTGCTCACTGATTTCAGGCAGCAAAACCTACATGTTTGAGCTGCTGAAGTGCAAAATATATTAATTATTTTCGGAATAAATGTGCCAAAGTACCGAGAAGGCTGGCCGCTTTGCCAGTTTTCCTTTATATCCCACATTCAGTATTCTTATCTACTGTGAATAATATCATAAATTAAGGTACTTAAATTGTTTCTTTGAAAGGAAACAATTATATTTATAAAAACTCTGGATATGAATTTTCATGAAAACAAGTTGAAATCAAAGATTGAAACACTATTAAAAATCTATTCGTTTCATAACAGTCTATTTATATATTTATGGAAGGGAAAACAAATAACTGCTTTTTTCTAATAACTAGTGCTGACGGATATATATGTTATGATTATTTATTATGCATCTATAATAAACTAGCTGTACTTCGCGGTTTCACCCGCGATCTCGAGAAAAAAGTAGCCTATTTTGATGAAAAAATTATATTCAAAGCGCCAAGCTAAGTTAAATTAAATCGTCTTAAAATTGGTTCAGGGGTTTCAGAGATTAGTGTGTTCAAACAGATAAACAGGCAGATAGACAGACAAGAAATTCAAAATGGTCTCATTGCAGTCGGTCTTCCATCAGTTTTAAGTGAATATATTCAATGTACAGAACAGACACGTGAGATCTATATTTTTATGTATAGGTGTTGTTTGGCGTGCCACCAATAGGGAATATGCATGATTTTTTTTTATTTCTTAAATTTATCATTTACATTTTTATAACATGGAAAAAAATATAAATAGGCTTGAAAAGAGCCAAATTATTTTTCAAAGTGAAATTTAAAACCTTGAATAAATTTGAGCCGTTCAAACGCCACCATTTAGCGCGCGCTTTTGATGACGTCATTTGTTATATCCCACGTTTGTTTACTATAGTGTTTCAGTTACTTCATACGTATTTTCAGTTTTAATTGCTATACAAATCATGGAAGTAGTTAAAAAACCATCTTACAAGTATTGTATGGTACCGAAGTGCAAAAACACTATTATTAGTACACCCGATAAAGTGTTTTTTCGTATTCCATGCGATGCGAAATTACGAAAAAAATGGTGTAAGATGATGAGAAGGGATATTGTATCTCCATTATCGGTTCTATTTTGTTGTGAAGATCATTTTAACGTAAGTATAGCATATATTTATGTACAGCTTAGTGTGAAAATAGGAGGTTTGGTCTAAAACTAACCTAGCCTTGTTTACAAAAGTTATTTAAAAATGTATCTAAAGATCTTGCTTATTTATCCGTATTGCGGTTTTACGAAATTTTAATGATTGATAATTTATTTCAGGTTAAGGCTCCAGTCTCCCTAAAATCAGTGTTCTTGCGGAATTTATCAGAAAAGAAATATTTTTTTTTAGTCATCAGAAAAGCAATAAATGAAATATATTTTACGTTATTTTTAAGTGTATGATTTGAAGTTTCTAATACATATTTTATTTTTTAATTTGACGCCTCTTTTATTAGCTTTGTGAGGCTTTAAGCTTACCTCTATTTACGTTCCACGCGTAGAGGGTCTCATTCATGCACTCGCCACGAAAAAAATATAATAAAAACAAGAAATGTATTCAGATTACATTTGTCGGCAAGTCCTTTACAATAATCTTATCTAGTTACTTTTTTTCAAAATCGTCTCAATTTCTTATTTAAACTGCTTTAAAAAGTTATAAATTTCTGACCGATAAATTACCGATACTAAACAAATAAAACATAAAACGCATCAAAATTCCATTCAATTCCGCTGGGAATTGACAGCGTTCGTTGTGTTATATATTTAGCTTCGGTAAATTTATTTCAAATGATTTTTTGAATGCATATATTTTTTATTCGACAGATAAGTAGTTGCTTTCGGAGTGGTTAAAGTGTGATTTCTCTAAACCATTACTTTGTAATAGAAAAAAATATATGTTGCAAGGGTCAAATTCAGAAATTTATAACTTTTTAAAGCAGTTTAAATAAGAAATTGAGACGATTTTGAAAAAAAGTAACTAGATAAGATTATTGTAAAGGACTTGCCGACAAATGTAATCTGAATACATTTCTTGTTTTTATTATATTTTTTTCGTGGCGAGTGCATGAATGAGACCCTCTACGCGTGGAACGTAAATAGAGGTAAGTTTAAAGCCTCACAAAGCTAATAAAAGTGGCGTCAAATTAAAAAATTAAATATGTATTAGAAACTTCAAATCTCACACTTTAAAATAACGTAAAATATATTTAATTTTTGTTTTTCTGATGACTAAAAAACAATATTTCTTTTCTGACAAATTCCGCAAGAACACTGATTTTAGGGAGACTAGCCTTAAGGAAGATACAGTTAATTATATTGAATATAACATAATGAAACAGAAAGGAGAAAAATGTAATCTACGGTTAAAGAAAGGAGTTGTTCCTCATATATTTTTGTGTCAAAAACGGAATATGCCACCACCAGTTGAAAGAATGGCTGTAGTTAAAAGGCAAAGACTCGAGATTTGATGCAAAATATGCTGACATCATAAATGCATCTATTTTCGGCAGATTATCTGATTGTGCTTTAACAAAACCAGTTTCTGTCATCGTCCTCGATTGACTACAAATATATATCCACAAGTAATCACACAGGAATACAGTTTTAAACACTTTTTCTCACAAACACTACTTTAACACAGTATGAATATCGACGCCGATAAATTCAATGACGTGACAATTAACGTCACATTTCGTTTCGACCAATGGTGACGCGTTTTGTAAGTTTGAATTTTCCTCCCTTATTTTTCACTTTTTATGTAATATTTTCTGGGTTTAAATAATAACTAAATAAAAAAAATACCTTTTAAGTATAATGTAATGACAATAAAGAATCTAGAAAAAAATATTTGAGGCAAATTTAAATTTTATGCATATTCCCTATTGTTATATCATGTCAGTACAAATAACGTAGACTTGTTTTAATTTATGACAATAATTATTGCGAGGTACAATCTATTTTGTACCTCACTATTTTTGCTGCGTTTTTACTTTTGATATTTTTTTTATTTATGTTTTTTTATATATTAAATACTAGCTGCCGCCCCGCGGTTTCACCCGCGGTCCCGAGGGTTCTTATGTTTTCCCGGGATAAAAAGTTGCCTATGTGCTATTCCCGACTATAATCTATCTCTGAGCCATATTCACCCGTTCTGCCGTGATTGAGTAGAAAACATCCATCCATCCAAACTTTCTCATTTATAATATTAGTAGGATTTTAACTATAAGTAGGTTACATTTAATATTTTTATTGAATCTATTTGTACCTTATTTACCTACCTAACAGTTGGATTTTAAATTTTGTAGTTAGAAATCAAAGATAAAGAAATTGAAAATTAAATCATATAAAAAATATTTGACGCACTACTATAATTTGTAATAATATATCGAAGGTAAGCAACAGTAAAAAAATAAAACTATCTAACAAAGGACTAAACGAAGGTTTTTACTAAACTAACAAATTGTTAGTTTTACCACAGCGTAATTACATACAGTGGTCTATCGCGTTTGAAGTCACGCGAAATGCCGCTTTGTATTTGCTTCATTTGCTGGCATTCGTAATTGCTCCATTGTGTCCCAAGCGAGTGTATGGCAGCTCACCCCTCTCTCACCACGCAAGCCCCGCGCGATTGCTCTGTCTAGACGTGTCCGTTGGCCTACTGTAAGAGTTACATAGACTGTGGTCTTACTATGGATAAAAAAACTAAACCTAGTAGATTGACACAACTAGATAACTATAATAACTAAACGATTTAGACTTGTCAGTTTTTTATTTACGATACAATGTAGTGGTTGTTATTGTGTGATTTTTGTTTATTGTATAACAATGTTTACAAACATTTCAATACTTACGTTTCTGGCTCTTTCTTGTTGAATTCTTAAGACGGTAACAAATAATTTTAATCGTCATATTCACTGTTTATGTTTTTAAGTTATATACTTCTGAGGTTTTAAATAAGAGACTAAGAGAATAAACTAGATGCTACGATGCATCTGTACGAATTTGCTGTACTAGTAGGTAATTCTAGTTTTTTGTTAAAAAAGTTAACTTAGGCCTTATAAAGGTCCGCCCCGGTACACCCAGCCGGCAGCGACATGTAGGAACACCCCAGGTTTTTAGTCAGTAGGTGTCTGACATAGCCCCCGGAGCGGCGGAGTTTCCATTTACCTGGGTTAAAAAAAGGCTTTATAAAGGTTGGCAATCCTGGTGGCGGTGCCCACTAACCATCAGGTAGACCGTCTGTTTGCATAACATAAAAAATTATATTGGAATCACTATGCCTAAGTACCTAATTGCGCATATGACTCTATCTACATGAATTCTACAGTAATTATTACGTTTCTGTTCCAAGTAATAGCTACGGAACACTCCTTCCATGATTACAGTTCACATTTTACTGTATGTATTCATTTACAGTCTACGCGAGTTACAATTTTGTTTTCAGTAATGACTTCAACTGTCACACCCTTTTTATTAATAATAAACTATTTTTTATAGTCGATCTAAACCCGATTATTTAAGGTACATATTTGAATAAAAAGTAGGTACCAATTGATTTATGTGGGCTATATATATACATACTATATATACAAATTTGTTTGCCTATAGGTAATGCGTAGTTAAATTAGTTAAGGTCATTGGGCGACATTCACGGTTTTAGTAATTCATTGATTGGGGTAAATATTAAAAATGTGTAGACATCAGTCGTCACTTACTTGAAAATATCTTTAGACATTTTTTAAAATCATCATTCACATCAACCTCTTGGGGCCGGATTTTCCTAAAAGTGAAAGTCATTTCAATGCAAATCTCGTATTTGATAGATCATAAAATCAATATTTACGTGAAAGGAACGATAGACTGACAGACATTCCAACAACATTATTATTACATTACTAGGATATCCGTTTCACACGTCTGATACTAGGATAACATAAATACAAGAATAAATTTATCATGGATGAACGTGATCTTTGGCATTGTTGTTTCTTATTTAAAAAAAGAATATATAGATGTTTTTTTTAAATTATTCATGGTTTTGTCGTAGGCATTTTTTTTATCGAAGAGCTTGATTGTCGATCGTGTATTTTTCTTGCAAATATAAACGTAGCATAACTCTGCTTGTATAGATACAAAGCTAAAGCAATTAGATAGCTAGATTCAATCAAGTGTTTCTTCTTTTCGAGAAATGAAGGTAATTACTAGCAGTTCTGTTTTCAAAATTTGTCTATATTCAACCATATTGGGGAATGGGGATGTATGTAGATGGCGTGGAGTCGAAGAGCGCGATGGCTGCCACACGCTTCATACTTGTGAACAGGTGCTGCTTGTGGGCGCTGTTCTGCTTTAATCTGCAGTCTCTGTTTTGTAACAAAGCTAAGCTTGTTTTGAAAAGAGTAATTGCTGCACCCTCCCTGAATAAATGGCTTAAATAACGCTGGAGGAATTTTTGAAATCGGATGAGAGTAGTTTCGGAATTATCTCCTATATCCAAACTTTCTTTACTTCTTTATAATATTAGTCCCGCTCACCTATCAGGTCAATAATAATTTGTCGGATAATGTTAGATGGTGATAATGTTCCCATAATGCTTATTTAATTAACACAAAGTTTACATATTATTTTATTATTCATGAACAAAAAGAGTTTCCTATGATGATGGCAATTTAAATAATTGGGCCATTAATTTCTTCTTTGCATTCAGTTTGTGACTGTGAGGGTCTCTTGGTCGGTCTTTATGCAAAGAATTAACACATAAAATAACGTCTCTACATTTTAGTAGTCGTGGTCTGGGAGATGACACTAAAGAAACCGTTTTTAAATATAGAATATGTATTTATTATTATTCAAAATTCAAAAACATTGAAATCATATTAATCATATTATTTTTAATTTTATAATCAACCAGTAAATAAAGTTCGATCTTTCTGTTTTTAAATTCAGCCTTTTCCGCTACGCTACATTTTTTCCAATACTGCCAAGATCAAAAACTGCTTATAATTTGAAAAGTTAAATAATATAAAATAATGGCCGAGAATATGAAGATACTAACTAGCTACGGCTATAAGATGGTGCCACTGTATTTCGAGGAATTGATAGGTAAGTACGAATATCGTATTTAAAAAAAACTTTGATATTTAATTTATTAACTCTATTTATTTCGAGAGTTGTAGACATCTTTTAAATTTTAAGTTACCATTCCTGCTAACTTCCCTACAATATCTAGTACAGTCACGAGCATAAATTTATACACTTAGTAAAATTCGAGAGAGATTTTCTCATGAAATAGTGATTGCAACTTTGAGATAATACTTATATTTTGATAGTATTGGCTCCAAAATACTACAGATTTTTAAAGGCGATGATAGCTCAGTGGTTGTGACGTCGGACGCCGCGGCGAAGGTCGTGGGTTCGAATCCTACAATGAGCTTGAGCTTTCGATGAAGGAAAACATCGTGAGGAAACCATAGCACGGTGGTAGGGTACTTTGTAGTACCCGCCTGGCTGGCTACCACCCTCAAGTTGAAAATCTGTCGCCAAACACCTATTGGTGTGTTCCGGCAGCTGCGCTTGAGAGCCAGATCCTTCTAGGCTTTGTGTGCTTACCACCTTCAGACCCTATGAGGGCACTTATGAACGTCGAAGCCACTGAAGTTACCACCGTATTTTTTGGACAGTCATACTATGTTGGTTTTTGTTTTCATCAAAATGTTTAACAATTTACAGCATAATCAGTGGTAAAATTATTTATTAAAAAATAATAAAATACATTGAATGGTTATAATTAATTCTATGTAGTGATGAAGTACAATTTCAGGTTATTTTATTTTCATTAAAATTACGACCGATTTTTTTTTTTTTCATTTTCAGAATACTTATGACCTATACTATCATCTCTCAAAAGGATCATTCATTAGGACCTTATATTTTATGCTCGTGACAGTACCTAATAGATTCTTAGCTACAAAAACATATCAAAAATAAGGTCGAATCAACGTAAAAGTTTGCTGATAAGTTATCGTGATCACATTTTAGTACAAACGTGTGAAAGCTAAAAACAAAAAGATAATAAAAACCATGACTAGTGATGCGAATATATCCAATCTATATTAAAAATGCGAAAGTGAGTTTGTTTGTTTGTTACCTTTTCACGCCTATACCAAATTAATTAATCTAAGCCCAAGCAATAAAGCCCAAGGAAGGAGGAAGAAGGTTGAGGCTACTGATGTTCCCTCTGGTTTATAAGTCAGCCTTCAAATAAGAATAATAAGTACTTTTTTTTTAATACGTCATAAATCGTAAACCGCAATTTACCTTTCATTCAATCAACTCAAAATAATAAAAAAAAATGGCAAAAAGCAGAAATAAAGGAAAAAATCTAATAAATAAAAAAAGTTGAAAATTAAAGGGTGTCCCCATACATACATAGTAACGCCAATTAATAAAGACCTCTGAGTTGAATGGGCGCTCATACAATTTAGAGGTCTAGCTTAATTGGCACAAACCTCAAATAAGGTAAATAAATAAAATTGTCTATTTCCCATGATGGACGACCGATGGACGAAGTTTGTACGGAACCCTCGGTGAGCGAGTCCGACTCGCACTTGGCCGGTTTTTGTTTATTTATTTTAGTCGTCTATCTGTGTATTCCGGCTTATATCCGAAACAGCCGCAATAGACTTATTTTAACGGGATAAGCATTTTAATCGAGAGGATTTTAATTTTTTATATCGGGAATTCGGGTGAAACCGCGGGGAATAAAAAAATATTTTACCGGCAAAACACAATTTATGAAGGTGAGATAGTAGTAAATACAATAAAACATTATATTAATGCTGTCGTTCCACATTTTTTTTTTCTGAATATTGCATCTACGCGGTCAAAACATCGATGCGACGTCAATCGTGTAAGGTCTTATTTTTTCATATTGAATAAAATACTCATCGATTAGAAAATAGTTTATCGTTTAATGAAAATAAGCTATTATTTCACATCACTACACATTAGTATTGACTCGGAAAAGTGATAGGACAGTATTGGGCACTCAGACCCAATTTGATAACGACTGTCGACCGTCAGGGTAGTAAATATAATGTCTATTTGTTATTACGGGATTTGTTTGACTGGCCATTGTTGGTTTTTCCTTGTTTGACTTCTAACACTTTCTTTATATTGTACCAAAATGGATTTCTAAAAGTTGTGACTTCAAGAGTAGACCTACTTAGTTTATAATTTATGATAGCCTGTTTCTGTCTTTTAGGTTTTTTAATCAATAGTTGCTGTCTGCGTATCGCAGTGGAAGACATGCTAGACGATAGACAGGAATATTGTTTCGGTATTACACGCCACGCAGCTTTCCGCATGGCTCTAGTTGTCGCCAATGTGCCATTTGTACCTGTTAGAACCAATCGGTATTACGCGTGACGGCGGCAAGATGCCGGATGGTATGACTTTGATCCCGGAGTGGGCAAACACCAATGCGCCATGTCACATACCGGCAATTTTGTAAAGACTTGCGACCGGTGCGGAAAATTTAAAAAAGAAAAATAAAAAAGAAAGTAAAAAGAGATCTTCAAGGTCGTCAACACATCGGCAATCCCCCTGGTATTGCAAATGTTCATAGGCGGCGGTGACCGTCTGCCTGCTTGTCAACTTACTGACATAAAAAAGCTATTATACAATTATAAAACTTTGGGCGTACTCGGAATCCATTCCCAAATAAAATTGGAACTGGGTGGAAGAAGGTGAAAGTGGAATGTGTCCCGCCTAAATGATCAATTTAAAAAAGTCTATTTGTATCTCTACATATTGTCAGTTTATTTGAATAAAGTATCGTCAATAAAATACTCTAATATTTTATATGAATATGGCCTCATAGAAACTAACTTTGTTCATTGAAACTAGAAAAAAGTGAAGTGTTTTTGTCGGTGTTTTTCAAACACAATCATAATTTTGTATTTGCTGTAATCGTCCATCGATAACCTCCCATGAACAACGCAATTATTTACTACAGAGGTGTGATACGTCATACTTAGGTACTCAGATGTTTTTCTTTTAATTTTACATTTACGAGTATTTTCTAATATGTTCAGCCCTGGATACTACAGCCATTAAAACCACGCCATACACTTGCAAGATTAGACTTTTTAAGCAGGTTACAATTACTACAAAATATCATAGATAGTAGTAATCTAAGGTAGTAATAATAAATCTTAATTCACCGATCACATCTTTATCAGTTTCTTGTAAAATAAATAAAATACATAATATACATTAACAGTATAGGGGATTTTCTATCATTTTCCCCATTATTTAATTTTATATTTTTCAGAGAATTCACGCTGTGTAACACTTTTTGTATCTCTATAAAAGTTGTTATCACGAAGTTGCGGTTGATTAAAAAGTTATTGCTTGTCGTAAACTATGATAGATTAGACAGTTTAATGAGGTTTAATATAGTCGTAGTTGAAGTTTTACACGTGTACTATCAACACTTTTCTATATCATTCTTGGCGATCACGATGTATATGTTGCCAGCCAAGCACTTACTGGCGTGTTCGAGAGCTTGTTCCCTACTAGGCTTTATGTTAATACCACCTTAGCCTATCAATAAAAAATAACTTTGAATATGCATTCTATCACATCTCTATGTTTGAATTTAGAAATCAATAAAAAAAAAAAAATCTTACTCATAAACATAAGGTTGTATTAGTTGCTTACACGAGTATCCCTTCCTACTAACTCTCTTTTACATGTTGTCCTAGTTACTTTTCAGTACTACCAACGATCACTTTAGCCGAATTTGGAAATTTTCTCTGTGGCTCTTTATCTCTCGACATATCTTCTACTATTTTAAACTACCTTCCGCCCTGTGGTGTTACCCGCGTTCTAAGGGGACCTAATCCTTCCCCGGGATAAAGATCTCATGTTTAAATCCAAGATATTATTGTGTCAAGATTCGTCCAAATCCGAGCCATTATGACGTGATTGAAAAACGAACACACTCACATAAATATTCAAATCAGAAATAAATGGGCTGTCGGTGGTAACTTCAGTAGTTTCGACGTCCATAGTGCCTAATCTGAATAAATAGCTTTAACTTTGACTTTGAAAAAAAGAAACGGCTATCATAGCTTGCCGCTAGTTTAATGCCCAAGTACCTACTATGTTTTTTATTTTCCTCATCACGTTTTAGTGTCTGTACTTTTGTTGAAGGTACAGATTCGGTAAAGGTGGAGGGAGCGCCGAGCGCACCTGTTCCGACGGTGGTAGAGCCTCGGTCAGAGTCAGAACGCGTCGCGCAGTGCATGGTTGGTGGCGCTCATGCTTTTATACTTAAGGTAAGTTATGTGCGCCTGGTATTATTACATTTAAAATTTTAACTTACAGTAGCAATCATCCTTATTGCTTTTTACTTTCTCTTTCTTTCTCTCATGTTAGACGCAAATCTTTTCTAGTAATATTTTCAAATAAATGTCATCAAAATTTATTTAATTTCAAATAAATACACTCATTGGCTAAAAAAGCAACGATCTTGGTTACGTGTCTTGACTATTTCCCATTGAAAATAGTAGGCAATACAACAGTGTAACACTATTCAGTTTATCAAAGTAGCCCGGCTATTTCCCTATTAACAACTATTATAAAGAGCTTTCACTAATATTGTTTGCAGATATCGAGTTTCGTCGGGTTAGCGCCCCTGCGCTTCGAGTCGCGGAGCAACGGCTTCGTGGTCACAATATCCAGTGCGATGTGTGTCTATAGTTATATAATAGTCACTATTTTAGGTGAGGCCACTGTTTATATCTACTCTAGTTTTAGCTACTGTAGTTAAACTCTCTATACACTAAAATGGAGAAGCTGTTATACTCGTAACTGCTGTTTGTGATCATCTTTAGATCATTTTTAATATATCTATTTGTTGTTCGCGAGTTTAAGATAGATATTAGTTTTCCATGTTATATAAACATTATATTTTTAAATTTTTCCAGTATTTTGCACAATATATGGCCTAGTAGCGGAGATATACGTAGGCGTAGAGCTATCAGTGCGGATGTCGTCGCGGATGTCGCAAGTGGTGTCAACGTGCGACGTGCTAGTAGTGGTGGTGACCGCTGGGGCTGGTGTTTACGGTGCCCCCAGGCGGATGAAGAATATGCTCAAGTTCATGGATGATGTTGCTTTAGTAAGTAATGAAGCAAAATGTAAGCGTAGGTAGAGTTATAAGTACAGACACGGATGTCGTAAGTTTTGTCGACATTGCGCTTGTCATAGTGTTGCAACATTTTGATTTATGACGCATTAGATATATTTATCTGGTTATTTCGAGGTTATTATTTCAAACAATGACATCAAACCGGTTAAAAAAAACAATTATATGTACATATAATTATACATCTTCATCATCATCTCAGTCGCAAGACATCCACTGCTGGAGATAGGCTTTCCCTAAGGATCTCCAACAGGACCGGTCATGGGCGGCCTGCATCCAGCAACAATTTATAGGTACAATCGTAATTTTCATAGTGCCTACTGTTTATTTTCCCACAAGTACCAGGCTTACATAAACTGAATGATAGTTCATAAATAGATTGTAGGAATTTCTATACATCACAAACAGTAACAGGCGTGATACTAGGTAATCATAACAATGAGGAGCTTATATTTCACATTCCAGGTGGACAATAGTATCGGGGGTCAGTACTCTGTGGCGACAGAACGTAAACTGTGCGCTGTTCTCCTGGCTATACTGATATTCTTCTCAGTTCTGATCGCTGACGATTTCTGCTTCTACGCTCTACAGGCAAAGAAGCTGGATAGACAATGTAAGTAGGCTACTAACTAAAAGCCGTTCCCAATAAACTACCTTCCGTTAGAAAAGGATCGCTATTGATGATTGATAGTATCATGGGTGTAGCCAGGTTTTGTACGAGTCAGCCGGGGTGGGTCAAGTGCTCTCCGCCCCACCATGCATGTATGTATGTATGTGTGTGTATGCTGTTTGTGAGAAGGTATATAGATGTATAGGTATCTATTAATATCAAAGAAAAAAAAAACTGCCTAAATAAAAAATAAATAAATTATTATAATTGCATAAGTTGATAAAAAAATGCTATGCAATAGCTTTACCGCGACAGTCCCCGAGTGCCACACGTATTTTATACTTAATATCCAGGGGACATAGTGATGAACTACATCGGGTTCTACCTGCTATGGTACGTGGTAATGATCTTGGAGCTGCAGTTCGCTTTCACGGCGCTCTCCGTGCGGGCGCGGTTCCAGGCGGTCAACGATGTGCTCGCACTTACAGCGAGACATGTCTCTGTGCCATGTGAGTTTATGTACTCCTTGTAACACAATGACGTACTTTTATCCTTTATTCTTGTGATAAAGAGTCATATTTACATTTGAATAGAATTAATTCCTGTCTAGGCTTTGTGTGCTTTTACCATCTTCGGCCAAATCCATCACCCATGATGAGATTTCGATCCATTACATGGTAAGAAAAATAGGATCAACTGTGCATTTTGCGAAGTTAGCCATTTATGATATATGTACGACATTTTCGTAGTGAACTTTTGTAGGAAACTTTCCGTATGATTTATTATTCAATTGAATTTTCAGTGGAAAAAGTAAAGATTCCATCTCCGCTCAACATTTATGCGATCCGGGTAGCACCAGCGGAGCGCTCCGCGAACGTGAGCCTCCTCATCGATACAATGCAAGAAAGGGAACAAGCTATCATTATACGAAAGAATGGTATAGTAGCTACCGTCCTTTAAGTTATGCTATCCTAGTACTTTGCTGCTATTATTACGAAGATTTACCAGTTGAGCGAATCGTCTCGAGTTTTTAAATACCCTCCCCTATTCATGTTATACTCTATCTATCCTTCTCATTTATAACTGTAGCTGTGCGAGATTGAAAAGGATAGCCATATTAACATCAACTTCCACTGCTTTAGGGAATAAAAATAGAGTGTCAGCCATCAGATCCCAAACTAAGCAGAGCTTACTATGGAAATCAGATAACTGTACTTATTCATTTTTTTTTTGCTATTGTATAGCTTTTATCGCGGGCTTCGGGGTTCGATTGCATGGGTTTGAGCGCGGCGACCGAATCAAGAAATTTTTTCGTAACGAAAAAATGCCGTAACGAAAAAACCTAACACCTCCCACAGACACGTTAAGCGTTCGCTTAACGTGTATGTATGTGTGAGTATGCTGTTTGTGAGAAGGTATATAGGTGTATAGGTATCTATCAATATCAAAGAAAAAGAAAGATGAAAAAAACTGCCTAATTAAAAAATAAATAAATAATTATAATTGCATAAGTTGATAAAAAATGCTATGCAATAGCTTTACCGCGGCAGTCCCCGAGTGCCACACGTATTTTTTTAAATACATACTTCCTACTAATATTATTCATGTGAAAGATTGTATGTTTGGATGTTTGTGACACAATCACGCATACGAGGGAATGAATTTGGATGAAACATGGTACATAGATATATTATGATATGTTAAACCGCGGGGCAGAAGCTAGAATTATAATATTAAATACGTAAAGCAAAAACTTTGGTACATCTTTTTAAGAAAATTACGCGGACGGAGGAGTATAAAAATTGGTCACCACTGGCAGTGCTTTGTCGATAACGTGGCAATGACAGACTTAAAGAAAAGAGTTCGTATATGAGTGAAGTGTTTTTCTTTACATTCTTAATATATTATATAAGGCCCTAGTAAATGAAGTACGGTCCTTTTGAGGGATGATAGTATAGGTCATAAGTATTCCGAAAATGATAAAAAAAAAAATCAGTCGTAATTTTCATGAAAAAAAAAACCTGAAATTGTACTTCATCACTATTAATTAAAACCATTCACAGCATAATCAGTGGTAAAATTATTTATTAAAAAATAAAAAAAATACTTTTAATATCTTTTGTTTAATTATGGTCGAATTTGACCACGGGCGACCACTAGTATAATATAAATATTATAATCAGACTTACAAACAGTCATGTTCAACAAAATATCTATCGTGGGTAGGAATCAAACCCATGAACTGTGGCGTGAGTGGCGTGACTGGTCCATCAATATTTGTTCAGCAACAGGCGAGCCCCGTATACTAGTAGCCCCGTGCGAGGCGATCCGTCGGCTCGCGTCGCTGCACGGCGCCCTGTGCGCGGTGGTGAACAGGATCAACTCCAGCTACGGGCTGCCGCTCATCGTCATACTCATATCCACGCTGCTGCATCTCATTGTCACTCCTTACTTCTTGATCATGGAGATCAGTGAGTATTAAATGTTTTTTTTTTCTGGGACATATTCCTCACACACGGCCATCGATTCCAAACTAAGCAAAGCTTGTGCTATGGAAGCCAGATAACTGATATACTACATAATATTACTTTTCTTTTGTAAATATATACTTAAATAGATAATTACACTCAGACTCAAGATAAACAGACATGTTCATGCACACAAATGTATGTCCTGATTGGGAATCAAACCCATGACATCTGACGTGATAGATAGGGTATATTACCAACAAGGCCAACCGACCCATCAATTGCATGGGCCATGTAGCTTAGTAGACTCTTCCATTGATTCATGTGTCGACACAATATAATAACAATTTGTATTATATTTTAAATGAACAGTCGTGTCCACGAACCGCGTACACTTCCTGGTGCTGCAGTTCCTGTGGTGCGCGACCCACATGCTGCGCATGCTCGTCGTCGTCGAGCCTTGCCACTACACTATCACACAAGTACCTTATTTATACATTTTAATTGGTCCATTCATTCGACACTAGCCTTTTCCCGTGGTTTCACTCGCGTTCTCCCAATTTAAAGTAGCCCATGTTGTTTTTCATGCCAAAGACTACCTGCGTGCAAAATTTCTTAACGATTGATTGGGCCGTTGAGGCGTCAAGATGGTAGCAAAAATATGAATATATTGGCGTAGGTATCATTAGGTAAGCTAGTGACCTACCTTCCTCTGTACACTAACCTAAGACCAACATGAGATCAAGATTTACACTCCTGCCTGGACAGGCGTGGTACGGGGAAGCGAGTTTCTCCATCCCTCAACCTGTAAATCTTCTTTAGTCATCATTTCACCATCATTCTTCACGATTCCCAATCTAATCCTAAAACCAGAAAAGCTCTTCAATGTTGAGTACTTGGAGAAAATAATTGAGGAGTTCGTTTAATTGTATTATTTATTGGTTTTTCGAACCCTTTCTTCATAATTTTCAACTAATTGTACCAGGGTAAAAGAACCGAGGGGTTGGTGTGTCGACTGATGACGTGTGCGCCATCGACCGGTGCACTACCGTCTCGACTGGAACTCTTCTCACGGCAACTGATGATGCAGTCCGTCAGCTACACACCCATGGGGATATGCACTCTGGACCGTCCGCTTGTTGCTTCTGTGAGTTGATGTTGATGTTTTAGAGAGTGAGAGAGAGTTCTACTATGAAAAATCATGTTCGCTAAATTTATGAAAAAAAGCCAGAAACATCAAATTTCACCAATCTTATTTATTTACAACAAATATTTACAATCAATGTATAAAATACAAACTATGATATATAGAAAACATCCTCAAAGCCCTCGCTGCTGTCGATAGGCAAGGTTCCCAACAGGCTATCACCAATCTATGCTTCTTTAAATGTTTTAATTCGTAAATAGTTCTACCGTCTGCTTCATTCTTGCTGGCTAATTTGAAAAATATAAAAAAAGCTTATATTTCCCAAATAAATGCATGCAGTTTGATCCTACCTAGGGACGCGGATTTCAGAAGCAGAAAGAGATGCAATGGCAAACTTGACGTCTTTGATAGAAACATTTTTGATTTCAATTACTTTGTTCAACAGGTAATAGGAGCAGTGACGACGTATTTGGTAATTCTAATACAGTTCCAACGATACGATAACTGACACTAAACTAATAAGAATAAGTGAATATTGAACCTTAATATATGTATAGGAACGTTGTGATTCCTCCGAAGATTCGGTAATGTACTGCATCTACGGTAACCTAGTGAGTTCCTAAAATAATACCCATCATTTATGATATCCTAGTCATTTAAATTATACATTGTATTTTGTTAACAGTTTTTTTTTTTTTTTTCTATATTATATCAGATTTTTATTTACATATTTACAATTAAAGTAAAAAATACAAACTATTATGTTTGAAATAAATACCAGAAGTTTTTTACTTACTAGTCCTTTCATGTTCAAGGTAAGTCCAGAATTTTTATACTTGTACCAGGGGTTGCAGTCTTGACATAGAACGATCAGATAATATTCGGTAGTGTCTTATGTCAACTATATCGGTATCTTATCGATTTTTGTCGTAAACTTAACGATTTCTCGTAATGTTTGCGAAAATGCCCAGCGAAAACCGGCCCAGACATACATGAAATGTCATCGCAAACTACCGATCGCTAAATAATAACGAAAAACATTGGTTGCCATGACGATGTTTACGACAAATGCAAGCCTAGATACCGGGCTGTCAAAAATGTTCCCAGTTTTCGCAAACATTACGAGAAATCGTTAAGTTTAGAATATCGTTATAATCTGATCGTTAGGGCTTAACGACAGATTTCTACGTCGAGACTGCAGCCCCAGATATGTAGGGCATTACATCTATCTGTCACCAAGCATGCATTACACTACACTACACCGTAATGTTCCGGCAACTGTGGATAGTCAGTACCTTTGGCTTTATGTGCTAACCCTTCGGTTACATCATCACATATTTATTTTATTATTATGTTGAAATCAACCCGACGACCCCATCTAATAATACAAAGTTTTTTCTGTGTGCTGCACAAAAAAGATTTATTTAGAATATGTCCCTATTTTTTGGTATCATCAGAAATTAGTAAAACCAATCGTGATAGTTCCTACATACTGTAATTACAAGATATACATAACTTTGTTATATTCAGGAATGCACATAATTTTGCATTTAGGTATTCATGATCGGATGTATATTAAAACTTTGCCGGTAGATGGCGCGAGCGCGGGCTACGAACAACTTTTCTATTAGATTTTCATCTGCGCTCATTGTGCAAGTGAAAAGTTGACTCGAAATGTAAAATAATTTGTAGTAGTGCATAAAATCACGTAATATTTCATATATTTTGTGCAGAATTAAATTCAAAGCTGTAACTAATTGTTACAGTTGGATATTATGAGTACCTGAATAATTATTTTATTTTAAACAATACTGTATTCTAAGATGCTATGATATCCTGGTTGTAAAGTTTCAATATTCCAATTCCGTGATCCCGTTGGTTCTCGAAAGCCCTTTTGATCCCACCTTACCCGCGACGCAAAAAAAATAAACGAAAAATCGGTCCGACTATGGTGACCTACACTGTTTGGTATGTATGGAAAGCGCTTTAAATAGTCTATGCAATGGTATGCGACAAAGTACTGTCAACACCGGCAGTCTGTCAAAAAAAAAAATGGAAGTCAGTCAAAATTTTCTGTCCGTTTGGGCGTATGGCGTCCCTCGATTACCTTCTAAAATATATAATTGTGAGTGTTTTGAGTGTTTGTTGTTGTGTAAAGGTGTGTAATATCGAAATAATACTTAGTAATAAATACCATACAGTTATTATTTCAGTGAAATACAAAGTATAAAAGTGTTTTTTTGTGAAATGAAAAAAAGTTGATAGGAGTTTGTGTAGTGTTTACAAAATGTTTTGATCCAGTTTTCCATCATAAAGTGATTATTGGTAAGTCAGAAGTATCTTTTTGGATAAGAAATGTTATAATGTCGGTATTCTAAACAAAATCTATGTAGGGTACAATACATAATCTTTTCATAATATCGAAATTGATGAGTAGGTAGGTTTTAGACGGTAATGAAAAATGGCGCGAATTCGGAAATCAAGGGCTAACAAAAGACCTTTTTCTTGTTATATTTATATGAAAGATTATAACTATCGCAAGTAAATGGCATTATTGAGCATTTTTAGAAGCTATATTCGTCTATACTTTTACAAAGTTGTTATAAAATTCGATGTATTGAGACCTCGAATTGAGTACCTCATTTTCGTCGCCGAGTCGTACAATTTTGTATTTTTCTACTTGAAAATGAAACAAACACATGTTTTTTGTGATAAAATGAAGAGAATAATGTTCAATCTATCTAATAACATAAAGGTTTTATACTAAATCTATTATTATGTCAAGAAATTATATACGATAAGATATTTTTTTTCCCCTTTTGTAACCCTTATCTTGAGAGACACATTTCTCAGTATTTTAGTATGGAATAAAATAAAACTAAGTATACGTTTTCAATCATTATTTATTAATTTACTTGAATAAATTCATTTGCTCGAAATAACAACATATTTAGCAATTTATATATTCAAAATACATATGATGGTCACCTTTTTTGCTAATGGCGTACTTTCCAATAAGATCGCGGTCCGCTCTTATTAGTTTATGACAAGTGATAATAAGATTCCAATTGGAAATTTATCTAAGATTCTAATGGTAGCTTTGTTTTTTACAATGGATGTGTAGTTTTCGAGATAAACACAAAACTCTGAAGGTCGGCGCGCGTGCCCGTTCGAATGGCCGCCCTTTCAAGACACAAGAGACTTTTTGACGGTTATTTTCGCGAGACACACAGGGGTATATGACACACGCACGATTCATGCGTAACGTTCGTCTCATGGATGTTATGATAGCCTGGTCGCAACGTTCTGTAAAGTTAGATCTATTAGACTTATCGCTTGCTAAAATAGTTTTGACATAGGTACTTATAATATACACACTACTTACTACTTACAACGCTATGATATCCTAGTTGCTTCATAGTTATCTACAAGAGAGTACTTTGTTATTAAACTTTACAGCCGAACAGTTCGCCGCAACCACAGTCCTGAACTTTGGGATTATGGGACTAAACTCCTTATCGATAACAGTATCGACTAGGACTACAGAGTCCTAATATTACTATATTACAAATCACAGAGACTATATTAATTAAAAATTAAATAAAGCCCTTTTTGGAAAAACAGAAAGTTTTTGGCATAGTTTTACTATCTCTACTATACTATCTATCAGATAGATCACGTTTTTATAAAAAGCAAATTTTGCACACAGGAGGTTCCTTAAATAACGTCGGCATCTGAAAAAGAAGATTTTTTTAAATACAAACCCTCAGGGGAAAAAATAGCGAATGGCGGGTGAAATCACGGGGCGGAAACAGCCCTTAGGATACTCAAGGAATATCTACTACATTTTTAAATCTCTAGGTTAGGCTGTGCGTTGTCTGTTAGTCAGTTACGGTACTGTTTTAATAGGTTTAAAAAACATGATAAGAAAGAAACTTTATTGTCCTGGTCTTAAGGATCCATTCAGCTCAATCATAAAGACGTAAAGCTATTGGGTATGTAATGGCACAAAGCAAATCGGTAATGGATATAAATTAGTTGGGAGTGGAAAACAAAGGGGCACTTTGGCATAAGCGAAACTTGAACTGCTTCGGGTCGATGCAAGTTTAATTTGTAGACACACGGACGTGATGGTCGGGCGACAAAAACGTTGAGCGCGGAACTATGATGCAGGGTGTACACACGGAGGACATTTGGCTCTCGCATTTGTTGTGTTGTTGGGGTTATTGTTTTATGTAGATTATTGTTCGGGTTTCTTGATATTAATTTTAGTGAATTACTCTTATTTTATGTTTGTTTTTGTTTAGTAGGTGCAGGAATTTTTAAAACATCTACAAAGTCTGGTGAACACTGTAGAAAAAGTGGTTTAAATTACTGTGGTATCTATTAATATAAAAAAAAAAAGGAAAATAAACTGACTAAATAAAATTAAATAAATTATTATTATTGCATAAGTTGATAAAAAAATGCTATGCAATAGCTTTACCGCGGCAGTCCCCGAGTGCCACACGTATTTTTTTTTTATTTCTTTGTACATACATACGTTAGATTATCATCCTTCACGAATGTGTGTATCTCAGCTGAAATGCAGTCCGCATCCGCGGTACCAGAGTAGAGGATGTAATAGATTCACGGGTACTTCCCCGTTCACTTCTCACGCCGCTTAGCTAGAACTACAACTAACCAGTAAGTTAAGATCAAGTGTAGTGTAAGTTGCAAGTCTACTTCAATCATTAGGTATTATGGTCGTACTGAGTGCCATATTCCAAGACATAAAGTGATAATGCACCAAATTTCATGATAATCCGTTCAGCCGTTAAGGAGCAGAGTGACAACAAACAAACATACACACAAACTTTTGCATTTATAATATTAGTAGGAAGATAACTTGGGAATTAAAACTATGCTGCACGTAAATCCTCATAAACATGAATAACATTTGAATACTATGAAACCAGTTTTAATGTTGCGGGTTCGATCCCTATCGGTGAAGGAAAACATTGTGAGGCAATCAAAGCAATATGCTAAACTACTTTGTAGTACCCACCTGGCTGGCTAACACCCTCAAGTTGAAAGACTGTCAACAAGCCTCTTGAGAGCCAGTTGCCTACTAGGTTTTTTTTAAAGTCAGTAACACCTTAGCAATCCCTCTGGTATTACTGCACTCCTACCATTAGGTACCGTCTGCTTGCTTCTCAGAATTCTGACATAAAAAAAAACAATGAAAAACCGGGTTTTATTAAGCTACGTTGGGATGAAAAAACTGATATATAAGTGATGTCTTATGATAAACTTTTATGAAACTGTGAACAGATTTTGCGTTGATTTCTCGTAGCGGTCTCGTAGCGACTTCGTAGCTAGTTCGTAGTGATGTAGCATTTACGTAGCGTAGGCGTAGACTGAATAGCAAATTAGTTGGGCCGTGGACCGAATGATTAATATCATACTATTCATTCAGATTATAAATAGACATAGATAAAGAAAGTTGGTCGTTTCTTTACAAATAGACGTTTCAGTTATAAATTAAGCGTAATTAAGGCCATTTAGTTTTCGTACTATCAGACTTACATGTTTTTGGTAACAAGCAAATAATTTACGATTTTTAATTAAAAATTTAAAGCTCTTAAAAATGCATGGCTGAGTTTTATCTGTTTTATGTTTCGAGTGTGTTATGTAAGTAAATAAAAAAAAATCCCTGATTCAAAACGATGCCTTAAAAAGTAACAAAATAATAGTTTCGCGGTTGGAAAATGTTCTTACTTTTTCCTTTCTAATACCTATTAGCCTGGTACTACCAAGACAACATGAAGCTATAGAAACACTGAAATAAATAAGCTGACGAGTGTTTGTGTAAACCATACAGCGCTGTGTTTAGGTTGGTACTATCCATATTCGACCGTATTGACTAGCTTTTATTTTTTATAGTAATTATGGCCAAAGAAAAAAAAAAATATTTTTTTTTTAATAAACCTAGGATAATAAATATCTTTCTTAGAAAGTACCAGAGTGACATGAAGTGTTTGAAAGTGTCACGTCTCGTATATTAGAGGCAGCGCTGTAGGCGTTGTAAATCGGCTGTGTGCATGCAAAGGCACAATCTCTTCAGTGGGTATTCGCATACCGCCTCGTAAAATCCTTATGCAAACTCAATTCTCGTAGTGATGTCGTTTGTAACGAGACAAAGCTTTATTATTGTTATCGATATCGATAACATTTTCCTATGTGCTCAGATATATACTTTAGATACGCTATCAAAAAGCTTTTCAAACTATGATAATTTATGTTGTACCAAATTGCTGTATAAAAATTACTGATTTTTATTTGGTTATACTTTCACAGATTTGTTATGAGAATGTACAAATGCATGACGTAGAAATAGTTAGTGGTTATTTGCTTATCGATAAATTGTGTTATATTTCCATCGATATTAACGTCCACAACACTAGAGCGTAAAGTCTTTACGTTCATATTTGCAAAATGGCCCCGGTGTTACGACTCTCTACGACGTATATTGATAAATATCACTCCTTGCATATACGGCTACCATATGAGACTCATATAAATATTTTGTTATTTACTGCTGTGGATTTTTCATATTTTACCTTGTATATTTTCTTTAGGATTAAAATTGTCGTGCTTGGTTATTATATTTATATTCTATGTTGATCATAAATACCTCCTACCGACGTTTTTCGGTGAGAGAACAAAGAAATAAACGTCTTCTGACTCCTTTATTTCTTTATCGCATGAAATTAACTTGTGATCGGCCACAATTTATGATGGTCAAACGATATAGCTACATCAATGTACATACATAGGTCCACATATACAGCTGTGATAACTTCTATCATATTTAACACAAATATGTATACGTACATCGCCTCGGCAACGTGATGTCCTAGTACATAGGGTGAAATATAAGCGGATATTATGAAGCGTAGATCGACATTGTTTATATAGTCGCTTAGTATTCATAGTCGGGTGATCCCCGCGGTATCATCCTGGGGGATAACAACATCTATTCAATTTGCACTGTCTAGAGTGTCGCGACTTTAAGCTAAACATTTTGTAAGTAAACTTGAGAAAATGTTTTAGAGTCTGCGTTCCTGGGGGAGCTTTTGGAAAAAGAAATAGAATTATCTTCCGACGTGTTCGATGTCTAAACATATATAAAACTTACCCATTGATTATATGTGGTGTGGCATCATGAAAATCCCTAGTTATTTGTTCAACAAATGAGCAAAGTATTTTTTGTGGAGACTGCTGACTTTAAATCACGAACTAGCGAAGTAGTCTAGAATTGATTAATAAATATAAATAAATAAATATTCTGAGACATTCCTCACACACGGCCATCTGACCCCAAACTAAGCTGAGCTTCCATAAGCCAGATAACTGATATACTACATATACTACATATACTACTTTTCTTTTGTAAATAACATGGTAACAAACACCGCGACACGAGAATCTAATATATAAAATTCTCGTGTCACAATGTTAGTTACCATACTCCTCCGAAATGGCTCCACCTATTTTTATGAAATTTTGTGTGCATATCGGGTAGGTCTGAGAATTGGCCAGCATCTATTTTTTAAACCGCTGCGCGAGTGATGCCGCGGGGGATAGCTAGTTTTATATATATGTTACCGGCCAAACTAGATTTCAGGCCAAACTGATTTTGAATCGAGAAAAGACATTTTAGAAGTTACTGTACAATGTTTTCACATATGTAAGTAATCGTAATTTGGTGATCAATTTCTCTTCCTATTCAGAAACGACCTGGATACTTTAGGCGTGACTTTAGGTTAGTTCGTTGTTTTTTTTTAACTGCACGGAAACCCTTTTTTACTTGCATAATAATTCAAAATCAGTTCGGCCCAGGACAAACTAGTTAGGCCTGAAATTGAGTTTGTGCATTGCCGAGTAATTCGAAAAATAATAGTGAATAAGTATCAATGAACATATTTTTCGTGTTTTAGAGAATTAGTGCAGATAAAGTGCGGTCGTTAGACGCGTCCCTCGAGTGAGACCGGGTTACAACTTAGCGACGTGCTTCTGTGTCTACCGTTCACGCCACTTCTGTTGTGTGGCTCGAGTTACAAGCTCCAAAAGTTTATAATATCCTAGTACAGTACAAGTGATATTGTGTATAAACTTCTTGTATCTTCAAAGTGAGAACTGTTACAGTTCCTCATAGCTTAGTATTCTCTTGGATTTTTATATTTTAATAGATTGGCTCTGAATTGCAGTTGCCGGAACACACCGGTAGGTATTTGGCGACAGATTTTCATCTTGAGTGTGGTAGCCAGCAAGGCGGGTGGCTACAAAGTACCCTACAACTATGGTTTCCTTTACCGAAAGCTCAAGCTCATTGTAGGATTCGAATCCACAACCATCGTTACGGCATTTGACATCACTACCACTAAGCTTTGGTTGTATCTTCTTCTGTGTTTATCAATACGAGTTACGATTGTTAAAAATGTAAGTACCGAACTTGATTAAGAATTAACTTGATTAAGCCTCAAGAATGGATTGTGATCATCGAAAATAATGCTTATGTCATAGATGCTGGTTCCAAATTAAATTGTTTCAATCTTGACTTATGCGCTTTTATAACGTTCTATACGACCTTCAGTTTTGCATCAGTGTATAAACCAGTAATTTTTTTGTCGAAAAATCAAAAATTGTGAACGATTTGCATTACAGTGGTCATTTGGGTATAATATTGAACATTTTGCTATGACAATGTAGTCTATCCGATACTGAACTATTTTCATGTGTCCTTGGTACATGCAATCCGCGATTTCGATTAAAAAGTTTCAAAAATATTGCTTTTTGCTGTCTTTTTTACATAATCTGTGATGATCCTTGAGGAGCTCTGCTGTTCATCATCATTATCATCACCATCAGCTCCTAATTCATTATACCTGTTTGAGCAAGTGTTATTAAGAATATTCTACCACACGGGCCTTATGAACCATGTCTTTGAATTTGATCTAGAATGAAGAATGTTTGTCTATGTGCATTAATCATCGACTTCATTGTCGATGGCATTAACCATCCAAAGTAATGCATGGAGTCAAAGTTTAGGTTAAGATTGACTTGAATATTATGTGCGTGGTGAAAAAAATTATGATTTTTGTATTTATTAAAATAGCCGATTGAATGGCAATGCATTTATTATTTATTATTATTAGCGCTTACCTCTCTATCTAACCTTGTTCGGGTTGCGTTCTCTGTTTTTATTACAGTTGTATATCATCTTTTTTATCTTTTATCTCTTTCCTTCCCGTTTCCCTTCAGCTTTGATACTTGATAAACTCGTCGAGCCCTTAGTTAGGTTTGACATTATCTGTAGATATACCTCACCGCTTGTGAATTATGACATTTATCTGAAAGTCACCATACCATAACGTAATGTACGCTGCTACCACTGAAACTCGATACTTGTACGATCTTATTCCAACTAAATGGCAAATATGTACATAATAGACTTTTCCATGCTTCGTATACTACTTTAGAAGTCAGTACTTATCACTGTCGTAATTCACAGGATTATTCCTGCACCATAGCATAATATAACCATTCAAATGTAAATCTCATGGAAATCATTAAAGTAAGGTAAATGCCGTAAGCACGACGACGAATATGCGCTGTCACTCGATCCGAAGTCCGCTGTCTGCGGCATCGGTGCGCGTACTCGCCGACGAATGTTATTTATTAATTAATGCAGATGGGAGTTTTCGTGGTTGAACTCTATACGTAGTTCACGTAATCAGCGACTGGTATTTCAACCCGAGTGCTTCGAACCTGTGCCACTATTTACATATTGCATGGAATAAACGTGATCACTGGTAATTTTACTAAATTTTAACAAGAGAAAGTCTTATAATGTGCCGCCAAGCTCCACCGGTTTGTTCCGGCACTTGAGAGATAGTTTTTTCTGAGTTTTGTGTGTTTAAAACCTTCGTTCGAATCACATATAATAGTGAAATTGTGGTCAAAGATTGACCTGCATAGTAGGTATATTATAAAAACATAGTTAAATATTTGCGTAAAAGGAAAGTGGATATAAATTTGACATAAATATCAGCGAAATTTTGGCAGAAGTTTTTCTTTTTAGGTATAAGGCTACGTTTACGTTTTATGTGTTTTTGTCCGCCAATAGGATCGCTTTATTTTCACAGGTTACGTCATAGATCTAATGTAGCGATCCTATCGTTAAAAACATCCCTCGCTACGCATCTCTGGTGGAGAGGTTTTATTATTTAAGGTGACGATATACGCGAATAACCCTGTCCCGCACTAAGCTAACGGGTGAAAGAGAGAAGGAACAAAAGCCTTTTCCTAGTAAACAGTTGAAAAAAATATTTTCAATTTTAAAAAGGCACATATTCTCGATTTATTTCTGACGTTGTCAATGAAAATTTTTAATTATGAAGAAAATAGTTCCCTAGCATAAATCCTATAGTTTAATATATTTTTACAAAACTCAAGCATTAAATAATATGGAGAAAAACTTAATTTAGGATCATAATTTTGCGTATATCGTCGCCTTAAAACTATCAAGTGTAACTAATTGCATGTATTTTTTTATATTGATCGTGGTATCGCAAAACTTTTCCATACTAACGGTACATTCGTTGATACATGATTGGCCAAAAATTAAATAGATAAGCTTTATACATTAGATCTTAACCTAGTATTCCAACTTACTGGCTGGTCACATAATTAAGAACGCTGAATAATTTATTTTTTTATTCTTCAAATTTAAATAGAAAACACTCTTTGGCTCTGTGGTTTTTGTATAATTTTGGCGCCATGTAGTTTTGTAAAAGTCTTAAAAGTGATTGTTTCATATGAAAATAATGGGGAAAAATAAAAGTTGTGATCAATCTACAAGGAAAGTAATAATAAAACTTCGCGAGAAGAATTGGTCGTATAAAAAGATAGCCGACCATCTGCAATGCTCAAAAACGATGGTTTTCCACGCTGTGAAGCTTTTTGTCACGTATCAAACTACTTCAAATGTTCCGCGTGTACCTAAACAGAGAAAGTCATCCTGTCGAGATGGTCAAAATATCGTGCGTTTGGCAAAAAAATATCCTATTAAAGGGTCTAATGAACTGAGAAAATAATATTTTGGTGAAAACAACCCTTCAGCAATCTCGGCACGCACTATTCGAAGGCGTTTGGTAGAAGAAAAGTTGCACGGAAGGATAGCAAGGAAGGTGCCCATGTTGAAACGGTGCCATAGACAAACCCGGCTTGCATATGCGAGAAGGTATAAAAACTGGACAGTTAGACAGTGGAAAATTAGCTCAGATCGAGGCTGAAGAAGCCCGGAAACAAATACAGATGCGCAATCGTCAACCCAGAATTCGTCCTCCCCGGCGAGGACCGTCGCGTCGTCCTTCCCAGTCTCGTCCCATTTAAGTGGCCCGAGCTGCATATTAGCAATCCGACCGATCCCCAAATAATAAATATTTGCATGCTAAAGCCCTCCCATATTCCCCAGGCAACGTCCTGAGCCGAGGTCGAGCCCCACTGGGGGCACCCTCAGGCTACCGTTGCCCTAAATTTATAGTAGTTTTAAGTAGCGGTTGAGAGCCCTCAGCGCTCACCGCAAGAGTCCGCGTAACGGTGGAAGAAGGTCCCCTGGACCCACCACCTTTCTGTTCCTGCTCAAAAAAAAAAAAAACAGTGGTAAAACGATCTTTTTTCTGACGAGACAAAAATAAACATAGAACATACCCTGTTCTGATAGAAAACGATATGTACGACGCCCTCCGAATAAAGCATTCGACCCTAAGTACACAAAAGTGACTTTAAAGCACGGTTCTTCACGCACTGTACTTTATTTAGTCTAGGTTTCATATAAAACAACTTTCGAGCATTTAAGTAAATGGTTCTTAATTATTTGTCCAGCTTCATCACTATTTGAATCTGTTACTATAGAAAATAAAAAAGATTTGTAAAAAAAAATAGTAAGTAATTTTATTATATATTCGTAATCCCGTTTGCTCTATTCATATGGCAATTCCATAACATAACTAGTTACTTCTAAGAAGGAACACAAAACTGCACATTACATGATTTAGGTAAAAAAAAACTGGAACTTCAAATCGTTCTTAATTATATGACTGTATATATATCTCTGAGAATATAATATCATAATTTGTATTTTATACATTGATTGTAAATAAACACACATAAAAAAATATATATATACTTATATCATAATAGTATGAAAGGGTTCGCCTTTACCTAAAAGTATCCAGTAAACATCAGCTGGGCTATTCTGAACTTAATCTCGAGGGTGAAATCACGCAGTGACTATAGTCACTATAGTTTAAGTTCAGAATAGCCTACCTGGAGTCCAAGTCCTAAGTCACTTATAGAGTCAGTTGCAAAACTTACATTAAATCTACGTACGGCTAAGTTTGATTAACAAAGTTTCAGCTTATTTACTAACATTTCAGTCTTTCGGAGTAGGTATGTTGTAGGACACTGTATGTTTCTTAACATTGTATATATAATAAAGAAGTTATTTTTATTTACAACAAATATTCACAATCATTGTATAAAATACAAACTATGTTATATAGAAAACATCCTCAAAGCCCTCGCTGCTGTCGATAGGTAAGGTTCCCAACAGGCTGGCAGCGTTCCCTTTTTGGATGGCCAGCTTATGCGTTGGTGGAAAAAGCTCCCAGCCTCGTCCCGTTTACGCGGCCCGAGCTGCATATCATTAGCAATCCGACCTATCCCCAAATAATAATATATTTGCATGCTAAGTCCTCCCACATATTCTCCAGGCAAAAAAAAAATAAAAATTAAGGCATGAGGCGTTCCATTTAAGGCTTGAAGTGCAAGCGAGAGCGCGGAACGACCGACAAAGAGGCACAATCGGCCTCCTTATGACGTTGTCACGTTCAACTATCGTCAGTAAACCGACTTTACAGTCAACCGATTTTTTTATTTATAAAGTATTTTTGTTTTTAATTTTATTTTAACGTGTAGGAACTTTGACATTGTAAAAATTATTTGTATTTAGAATTCTAAATTTAAACATGAAACATATTTCAGTTTAGTTCACATAAAACTAGCCCCATTTTTCACATCTCCATCCTTTGCACAGATAAATCGTTTTTTTTTGTATAAAAGAAACGTGCAATTTTAATTAAACCAAAGCTTTCAAAGTCAAAGTCAAAGCCATTTATTCAGTTTAGGCCCTAGGAGGGCACTTATGAAGGTCGAATTTACTGAAGCTACCACCGATTCGGAAATCAGCCTTCAACTGAGAAGAACCGGCAAGAAACTCAGCAAGGTTACATTTTTTATATATATTTTTCTTTTTTTTTATAATCTGACTATTGGCTATATTTTTTCAATAACAGCAAAATGTACAATACAATATACAATTAAATCAAAAAGAAAAATACCAATACCAAGTAAATAATAAAATGTAACGCAAACAAGTTCTTATTAAATAATAGCAAATACGCTACATAATGGCTAAAACTAAAAAAATAAAATAAAAAAAACAATATGCGAAGTGCACCTGTGCAGAGTGAAACTATTTCCAAACATCCCTATCTTCAATATATTGAGCTACCTTGTAATAAGCCTTTTCCTTCAATACTTTCTTCACGTAAAATTTGAATTTAAAATCGGTCATCTTGGTTACCGAGTTAGGTATTTTATTATAAAAACGAACGCAATTACCAAGGAATGACTTGCTAACTTTGGCTAACCTAAAATATGGAACAACTAATTTCTCTCTTTGCCTTGTATTTATATTATGGACATCTACTTTTGTTTTAAACATTCCTATATTTCTACGTATGAACATTATATTTTCATAAATGTAGAGTGAAGGCAAAGTCATTATATTTATTTCTTTAAATAAATGCTTTAATGAGTCCCGAGGACCCATACTATAAATTGCACGAATTGCCCTTTTTTGTAGTATAAAAATAGTTTCAATATCGGCTGCTGCTCCCCATAATAAAATACCGTATGATAACAGACTGTGAAAGTAAGCAAAATATACTAGTTTAGCCGTCTCGACATTCGTCAATTGTTTAATTTTTCTTACAGCAAATGCAGCAGAACTTAATTTACCTGCCAAAGAATCTATATGAGGACCCCATTGTAATTTATTATCTAATGTTAAACCTAAGAATACAGTTTTATTAACCATGTCCAAATTACTGCTATCTATTATTATTGGTGGAATACCTCTGTTTTCATAGGTTTCATACGCGGTGACCTGAAAAAACATGAATTCAAAATCAAGCCCCAGACATACGATAATAGAAATACTAGGTAATTTAGCGTTCATGAAATACCTGTATAATATAATATATTCACATAATTTAAAAATCATATTGTCTGAAAAAAGTCTGCTTGATTCTAAAAATTATCTCACAAAAAATATACCTATTTGATTTATTTTTAAGCTATGTTATATCTAACTAATTCTTAGTTTTTTAAGCATGTAATTGTCAAATTGTTGTGGTCAGCTATTTTGTCAATAAATGTATTACATGATAATAAGATGGCATACCTATATATTATTTTTAACGTATAATAAATCCAGAATTCCAGTTAAGTAGAGAAGTCAGTAACAAAGTCAGTAGGCAAGAATTTCAGATTCATAATAAAATGCAATTCATACAAATTACACGTACACTCAATTACATTACAAAAGACAAATCAACTTCACACAAAAATACGCTTTAAATTGCGATCCAATTTAGTTAAATTTCCCTCGGAGACGTGATAGCACTAAAAAGGACTAAAATCTACGACGATGGTCAAAACGAAAGGAAATTACACAAATAGGTCTTTATAAGTATGGGGAAAGAGTGAAATGCAGTCTGGAGAGGCGATGCAACGAGGGGTTGAGTCGCAAAGCCTGTTAACAGTTTTCCCCAACCCAACTCATTTTCAGTCACAGCCACTAGCCAGTGTTCGTCGGACCACAGACGCGCCCGGTCGCGTCACTCGCACCAATAAAACCGCATTTCGAAGTTCAAATCTCCCTCATTCCAAATATAAATACAGTGTTCTTTGAATCTCGACTTATAAACTGATGCTGAGGACGTGATCGGCGACAACCTTTAGGTAAGTACTGATAAATACTTTTTTTGGAACGTGTTCGTTACGTATTCAAATGCGGTCTGTAAGACGATTTTTTTTTTTTTTACGACTAAAGTTTTCCAGTTAATCCTGGCGTCTCGTCCGTTGGGAGGGCTTATTAAAAAAGTTAAAGTTTACACGGATATTTAAAGAGTCATCGGGGAGTATTTAAAACTGTATAATTTAAACGAGTCTCAACTTTATTCGCCTTTTCTATTAGTTACATTCAGTTATTTCATATTCCCTTAAGTAAAGCATAAATTGAGGGATTATTTTATCTCTCTTCTGGAGATTAGGGTCGGCTTCTTCTTGTATTTTTGACGTTGAATGATGACAAGTTTATTCTTTAAATCTGAAACACTGTTGAAACCCTTGAGAGGATTTATTTACAAATTTTTGGAGTTACGTTTCTTTGTCTTTATTTATGGAGCTTTATTTGAATCTTCCTTCTTTTAAATTTAATTTGAAATCTTCAAACAGCGTGGGGCTACGTTTTTTCAATTCTTTCGTATAAAAATCTTTGATGCAGTTTTTAAAAGGAAATTCAATATTTTTAATTGTAAATACCTACAGTTGTGTCTCGGCAGATCAGTCATGGTCTTGTTTCGGGTGAATTTTGGACAACCACACTTGCTATTTGACTCCAATTGGACTTGTGTTTGGCATTATGTGAACATTTGTATAGGGAAATGGCAAATTCAACGTCAAAACCATTTATTCAGCTGAGTCCCTAGGACTTATGAACATCGAAGCTGAATACCAGCAGGCCGGTTCTCATCCTTCAACCGAGATGTTAATGTAAATTGTTTCATAAAAGCCACAAACAATATTTTCTTATAAAAGTATATCTTCTACGAATACCGTCTTGTCAAACATATGGGATTACGAAAGTAACTCATCGATAATCCCTTAAAAGGTTCTTCTAAATATCCTATACAGGATGATTTTTTAGTCACCTGTTAGGAGGCCTGTGCTCAGCAGTGGGCAGATATAGGTTGTACTTATTAATTATTATTACAGTGAGTTTGGCGTTTGAATCCCGCCGGTAAATTTTAACACCTCTCAAAGTCTGGCCTCCTAGTATCTCCAACGGGAAATCTTAGAAATATTCGATAAGTTCACCACTCCAAGGTTGACTTTGCCTGAACAGGAACTTCTCAGGCAGTTTCGAATATAGAATACACGAATACAATTTTTTCATTCTTAGCTTAGGGCTCTTTCAACGTCTATGACACGATGGAATGTTGAATGGGCTCTTTGTAGCACTTCCCTGACTGGCTGGCTCCCTGGTACTATACCCTTGAGTTGGAAATCTGTTGCCATGCAAATTCTGTCTGTTTGAACAGCTGCATTATAGAACCAATTCATTTCTAGGATTTGTGTGGTTACCACCTTCGGTCATAATTAAAAAAAAAACTTTTCAGGAGTCTTATAGCCGTTACTATGCAAATCAACAAACAAACTTATATACAGCGTATCAATTTATTATGCCCCATGAATGTTATATCATTGACTTTCAAATTGGCATTCAGTAATTTTTGCATTAGCTGGCCTTCAACCTTTCCATCCCATAGGAACGACCAACGGTTGACTCTAAAGTGAAATTAATAAAGCTCCAAACACGGGAAAGGTACGTTGGAAGGTAATATAGCTTATTCATTTATTCCTAGTACTTTTAAATTAAAAAACCGTGATGTTTGTGGAAGATTTTGTTAAATTAGATTATTAACTAGCTTTTCCGCGAGGTTTCACCCGCGTTCCCGAGGGATCTTGTGTTTTCCCGGGATAAAAAGTATCCTAAAGTAAGTAAAAAGCATAAATAGGCTATCCAACACTGAAATAATTTTTCAAATCGAACCAGTAGATTAGCGCGTTCAAACAAACAAACAAACTCTTCAGCAATATTAGTATAGATTACAACATATTTAGCCTATTGGGGAGACAAGATTTACACAACACAACAAACGACTAAACTAACAATAGATAGATAAATAACTATTTATTGGTACACAAAATATGGCAATTAATATTATTCTATTTTATATGTATATTCAAAGGTTTGATTATTTCACAGTTTATACAGAATATGATCCAAAACAGAAAAAAATCAATATGTAATTGAAAGGAAGCTGAGCTAGAAGCAAATATTAATGGTACATTTAGATAGAGTCCTTTGTACGTCATGTATGTTCTGAATCTATAGTAAATTTATGTCATGAATTCTCTATGCCACATTTAATCGAAATAGATTGCAGCCTTTAGCCACAGCATATTTAAATATAGTGCAGTAATTCAAATAGCTAACGGACAGTGGGATAGCCTTCACTGTTAATAGCCTATTTATCGAGCAATAAACAGCTGTTGATTTATATATTCCTACTGTACCACAATGATCAATTCTATCTAATACGATGCGTATTTTTCGCAGACACCAAGTACGTACATTATACACTTTGCGTGTAAATTCGTGGTCCTACCATGTTCTTGAACAAAGTCAAAGTCAAAGCCATTTATTCAGTTTAGGCCCTAGGAGGGCACTTATGAAGGTCGAATTTACTGAAGCTACCACCGATTCGGAAATCAGCCTTCAACTGAGAAGAACCGGCAAGAAACTCAGCAAGGTTACATTTTTTATAAATATTTTTCTTTTGTTTTTATAATCTGACTATTAGCTATATTTTTTTCAATAACAGCAAAATGTAAAATACATAGAACTGTCGGTGAACCATAGCATGGAAGAGTACTTTGTAAAATCTGTTACCAAGCACCATTCGGTGTCCCGATAAGTTGCACCTTAATTGCTTCAGAGCCAGTTGCCTTCTAGGATTTATAAATTTCAGCAACAAATAAAGAAGAAACAAAGTATGTCTTCCAGAATTCAAAGCGATTATATACAACTAACGGGCAATACAGACGTTGTTCTGTCCAAACTACGACGCCATCTACCGGGTCAAATTGTATTTTCAAACCATCCAGGTTCCCACTAATATATACACACAAAATTACATCCAAATCAGTCCAGCCGTTTAGGAGGAGTTAGGTGACAAATACACGTACAGAAGAATTTTATATATTAAAGAAGATAGTATTTTGCATAAGTACTGTTTTTCTTTTTAATATAGAGATTCTGTCAATACTTATTGGCTTCATAAATACATCGACAATGACTACTGCAGTATACTGTATTATATCAACTACAATAATCAACTATACAGGGCGGAAATTTGAGAAGGGTCAGTAAGGGCAAACCTATCTCAAATTTCCACCTCGTATATATAAATGATGACATAAACTTATCCTACTGTTTTTGATTGGATATTAACTATATGAAAGCTATTACATAATGAGTCTATGATCCACATTACACTAAGGTTTGTGACGCCCATGCAAATGGGTTGACTAGAGATATAACGTAGAGATATGATACTATACATGTAAACATGTGACCCAATTAAGTCAGGGGCTGGCGATCGCTGGCAAAGATAAGTCACGAATAACAATTATAAGATCAGTTATAATTGCCAGAGCTTATTATAACTTTGATGTTGTTATAATTTGAAATTATCTATGAATATTCATAGTGAGTAGACGTGCCGGTTCGCTTGGTTGGTGAGGTACCCCCCTACCTATTATACTACAGGTTGTGGTTTCGATTATCAGTTATCTGATTTCCTTAGTACAAACTCTTCTCAGTGTGTGAGAAATAGGATATTAAGAAAGTTCTTCAAATAGGCTCTAAAAGGAGCTCTTCAAAGTTTCCAACACATTGGCAATCCCCCTGACATTGCAAACGCCCATAGACGGCAGTAGCGACTAAACATCAGGTGGACCGTCTGTCTGTCTGTCAACCTTGACATAAAAAAACCTAATGAGTTGGAGGAATAAATCTTAAAATACCTGACGGACAACTTGAAGGCAATTAGTGTAGGCACTTTTTAGTGGGTGTTGACGTGATTCCAATCTATTGTCTGAAATTTGCTCAGCCCGCAGGAACATCTAAAACTAATGATAAAACTAGTGGCCATATAGTTACGGATTGCAACAACGAACGATTATTTTACCATAGATAGGCTTGTGTACGATGTGGCACGCAAAAAAAAGAAACGGAACTGCCCCTCTAGTGCAGCATTTGAACTGGTAGATGAACATTTCTGAGGCTGATCAGACAGCCAGTGTCGTAAGCAAAATATCTAGATTTTTAAATCAACAACGTGAGTAGGTATGAGCCTCGCGGCGTCGCCGTCGTGTGGACCGTCATTATCTCGTTGACCAGCCATTTATCCATTAAATCGCCGCTTGACCTCTACACAATTGGATTTTACATTTTTATGTGTATATTATGACATTGGGCTGCGCGTGAGTATTTTTGGTTCGTTTAAATTGTTTTGTTGAAAAATCTTCATAATTATCTGTTCTAAACGTATCCTTATAGACGTGTGCAAAATCAGTAAATACCTGAAAGTGTCTTAAGTCAGGACGGCAGGTTATTATTGATAATTATAATCTGACTGTCCGATTCAGACAGCAAAGGAGTGGAACTTGCTCCTAGCATCTTTGTTTCCTGACTCTTAAAATCTAGGGACTTTCAAGGCCAGAGTGAATAGGTTTCTACGGGGTAAGCGTGCTCGTTCTTTGGCTTCGTCTTCGTCCTTGGACGGGTCAAAAGCTAAATGCAAGCCCATTCAATAAATGGTATGTTCCCATAGATATTAGTTAACTGACTCTCATGTGCAACTGCCAGAACACAACAGAAGGTGCTAGGTGACAGACAGAACGTGAGGGTGATAGTTAGCGTTAGCTAAGATACCTGTATTTTCGCTTGAAGAAGATTACAATCCCTAAACTACAATATTTTCTCTTCTAAGTATACATAAAGTATAACATAAGCCTATAACGATTTACCTACACTAACCAGTGATGTATATGTAATGGATCCCCAAGAATAATATTTTCAAAGCAAACATTTTGAGAACAGAGCCTTTTGTTGGTAGCGCGAGGACTCAGGCTTTGTGTACGCACTTACTACTTGTGAATATGTACACTATATAATGTTATATGTATGTATATAGCGCAGGGAGATGAGTACCTACAAGGTGTATGGCTTGGGGGAGATTTTATCAATCTAGCCTATGCTCGCGGCTGCGCCCGCGTTGTTTTAACCTCGGAGTTGTTTCACCAAAAAAGTCTCAGGACAGTTTTCAAATTATATTTACATAGTCTAAAATCTTTCTCTAAGAACCAACTACCTGATTGTGAAAAAATCGAGCAGTATGTGCTTTTATTATTCCTTGGAATTATTGCCTCATAAAGTTAGTTTCTTAAATCAAATTAGATATCAGGAGTCTTAAAAAATAAGATTAAAAATAAATAAATAAATATTCTGGGACATTATTCCGCACACACGGCCATCTGACCCCAAACTAAGCAGAGCTTGTACTATTGAATCCAGATAACTGATATACTACATATACTACTTTTCTTTTGTAAATACATACATATATAGATAATTGTATCTTTTGTGTCTTACTAATATATTAAAGAGTTTCGAATAACAGATTATTAAAATGAAAGGTAATACTTTTAATTTTAATAATCTGTAACGGTATGACAGGTAGGCCTTATCATTTGCGTTTGTGAGTTTATTGAATTATTGGAAGGTGTTTGTTCAATCAAAGTGGTTATACATTCTCGTTTTCATAACTTTTTAAAAATAGAAAACGCTAAATTAGAAAATGCCTGTGTATTTCAAACGAAGAAATAAAAAAATATTTTGTATATTAAATAAAGTATCGAGTAACTCTGTTTATTTATTGCTTGATTCAAAACAAAATTAACATAATTTCATTCGATTTATTTATTACATTTCTGTGCTGACTTTATAAATAAAATAAGTATAACCTTTGACATTACAGCCTTCAGCCGCCTCTGGTATCATAAAAAAAATACATTGTCGGCCGAAAGATACCAGGAGAATATAAGCAAAAGGAGAAAATCGGATAACATCGAGGCGCGTATTGTCTACCGCTTATTGTCTTCAGAGGCTCTCATTCGACCCTTTTGTGTTATTATTTTGCCGCTCCATTCTTTCTGCAGCTGTGTTGAAACTACGTAATGGGTCCTTTACAATTTTTCAAATATTTTGGCTAATAGTTTCATTATGTTATAATGTTCAACAGCATCATTAAAATCTTATGTTGGCAACATTTTGCCTTTCATTGTATAAGTTCTCTGTCCTCAAAATAATTTATAAAAGCATTCCAACCACTTTTTCGTTCAGTCCTTAATAACACTGGAAATTTTAAGCTTAATCATTATAAAATTAATTTTATTTTATTATAGTTATATACAATTTCGTATATCTTACTAATATTATAAATGCGAAAGTGTGTGTGTTAGTGTTTGTTACCATGCAACTCCTCATCGGCTGAAAGGATTTGGATGAAATTTGGCACACAGTTGGATTAACACATAGGATACTTTTATTCTAGAAAAATATCAAATTCCTAATATAAAGTATAGTATAGTGGAAATTATACAATAAACCATAAACTCAAAATCCAACTAAAATACTTTAAAAAAAATTAGGATACAACTTACGCAACACTCATGGATATATAAATATTTTTGCGTGTATTGTGCGTTATACTAAGATCATAAAACCAACTTGATTAACTATGTAGCTAATTCCTCACAGATTGGATTTCCACTGGAAAATGCATTCGGCAATACATTTCCGAGCAACTAATAAATTAAATTGACATTTTAAAAGCGCCTTTTCCTGCTTTAATTTACTATGCAGTTGTTCCAAACATTGGTAAAGCTCTCGCGTTTCCTACAGCTATACCTAAAAGTACTTACAATCATATATAAATAACTAAATATGTGTATGTGTTGTGTGTGTGTGTGTGTTTAAAAACTTAAGAACCCCCGGGAAATTGGGTGAAATCGCGGGGCAGAAACTAGTATGTAATAAGTACGTAACTAACATTTTTATTTTAAGAATAGCATTAATTCTGTATGCACATAAAAGCTAAAGGCAATGTATGGAAAAAATCAGTATTCATTCGGCTAGCTTATACCAGATTTACAGGCAAGTGTGAATTAAAAAATCCGCTAAAAAAACGAAATATCCAGGCATGCGACATGAATAATGCCTTCAACTGGCACGCATTTAACACTCTATGTACCAGGCGGCCATATTTTCAAAGAGTTATTTTTCATGTAAACGAGAGGCGGGATAAAGGTGCTATATTTTATGCGGGCTGTGTACTTTTTGCTCGAATCGAGCACAATAGTGTGACGAGATAACACTTGTTTGTATGAAAATGAACGTGCTTTTAAAAGGATTTTCGTAGTACGTATAAACAGGCTTCATTGCAAAAGCCTGTTAAAACTGTGTACACGTGAGGCGGCATATTTTTCGGTAGAAAATCACCTGTAATATATATTTAACCTCGATAAGTAAATAACGCTAATACATGCGAAACTCGCACATAATTCAATAACACACGTAACTTAAAGTACTTTTCCAGAACATTAAAATTCACGAAACCATTGTGTGGTTAACGCAAATCGTGCATGAAATTGTTTGTACAGATTTATAAGGAACGCTTCGAAACTTCTATTCCTGCAGAATATTTATAAGGCTATACGAAATTCACTATATTACATACGTATGCTTTAGCAGGTTTATAAGTTACTATTACTTAGCTAAAATATCATGCACTGTAGGTCTGTGGATGTTAATGAGGAAACCATAGTACAGTGGTAGGGTACTTTGTAGTACCCATAAGTTGAAAATCTTTCACCAAACACCTTTGCGTGTGTTTTGGCAACTGCAGTTGAGAGATAAATACCTTCGGCCGCACCATCACTGCCATGGTGAGATTGTGATGGTGTAATGTATTGTTTATGCTTCATTGTGGATCTCTAAGTAGGTAGGTACAGGTGATAAAGTTGTGCCTTAGATTGAATTATATAATTTAATAAAATTGAAATGTTATATTCTAATTTATAACCTTGAGACAAATAAAGCATTTTTCTAAATTCAACCCACGTACTGTCTGAACAACTGTCTATATTTATTTTCAATTTTAATATAGAAACGGGTTCTAATTGCAAAAATATTTGTATCAGGCTTTTATATTAATAATGAAATCTTCATGAGGCTAGCTTTTTAATTTTTACAAATTGAATTTGCGTCGACTCTGGGGAAGATAACTAGTTTCCCCACTACAGCTTGCAGTTGGCAGTAAAAACTTAAATTAAATGTGGTTCGAATAGACTGAGGTTTCAATTGCATCTTAATTTATAATTTGCTGCAGTTTTTACTGGCGTCATCTGAGTTTAATTGTTTTTAGCCAGACGGGACGGCACTTTGTGGTTTTAAACAAACAGTAGTTAAACAGTTTTAGCATAAAACAATGTCCAATATACTTTTATAAACAATATTAATAAAAATAATATGGTATATCTGTTATTAGTGATAATAATAGTAATCAAAAAGGTTTACTTTAATTATCTTCAATCGTTGCCATGAGTCGCCTTTAAAATTTATTTGCGTCGTATGTTTTTATTTATTTACTTCGGAAAGACTTATGTTTGACCACAATCTCACCATGGTAAATGACAATGTCCGACGTGTGAAGCGCACCTAGTCTAAAAGGAACTGGCTCTCAAGTCCAGCTGCCGGAACACACCGGTAGGTTTTTTTTTTGACGGGACAGGAAGGTGGTGGTCTCCCGACCGCAGTTGGTGTTTGGCGGCAGATTACCTACTTTATACACCCTCATTGTGTCTTCACAAAACAAACGTGTCGTGTCGCGCCTTATTAAGGCGGCGTTCACACCAAACGTATTGTCAGCCACCGTCTGTCAGCGAGTTTAGTCTGGGTGTTTTTTTGTTACTGGCAATATTTGCAGGGGTGGAAGTACTCATCAACATGAACAACTTTTATTATGGGACTAACTGTGAAATTATGAAAAAATTATCAGCTGTTCCATACAAAAGTTCAATACCTACTCGACCAAAATATATGAAGCAACCGTTTTATTTTACACGATATCAGAGTTAGCCCCATAGTAAAAGTTGTTCACATTGATGAGTACTTCCACCCCTGCAAGTATTGCCAGTGATAAATAAATCATCCTGTAACTTTCACACACTCACACGATTAAACTATGCGTAGTTGCAGTGGGCCTGATCACAGTCGGCGGCTGGCGGCATTTGGTGTGAACACGGCCTAAAAGCGAACATACATACATCACTATGAACAAAAATGTTACTTAAATTACGCTAATCAATTCAATTTCATCAATCATTTTACCTCGCTGCGTTTATAGTTGTACAGTATATGAAGTTTATAAAAGAATAAGCGCAAGTAATGCTTTCAAGTTGAAGCCAACAGTCAAGTACCGGTCATTGAGGCTGCTGGCCGCCTGCCAATTGTTAAGATCTCCGTCTTCATTATTATTTCTGCCCTAGTGTTGCTTGGTTTATACTACACAACGCGGTAAGAATTGGTTGGTATTTTATACAAATAAAAATATCGTAACAGTAATATTGTCATACGAACTTATTACGAATTAAACTAGGGTATCTTAACTGTCTCGCTATGCCTGTCTCTTTTTGACACATGTACGGATATGGGCTGTCAAAATGGCCATCAAAGCGTGCCGCTGGTTTAGCTGTCATGTTATTAGCAGTTTTTACCCGGGATTATAGGCCAAAAGACCGTATCAAAATCGATCCATTCGTTTAGACCTTGACAAGCGACTGACCTGGCAAAAACATTTATTTACAAAAAGGAAACAATTAGGATTACAACTACGTAAACTGTACTGGTTAATCGGCCGCCGATCACAACTGTCGCTAAATAGCAAACTCCTCCTCTACAAGGCGATACTCAAACCAATCTGGACATACGGAATAGAACTCTGGGGAACAGCCTCTCATTCCAACATCGAAATTATACAAAGATTCCAAAACAAGATGATGAGAATAATAACCGATGCGCCTTGGTTTGTCACAAATAAACAACTTCATCACGACCTACACATGACCACCGTCAAACAGGAAATTCTCCATCGTACAAACGCGTACAGGAAAAGAATTAAAAACCATCCAAACAGCTTGGCTAATACCTTGATGGAAGAAAACCCAACGATCCGCAGATTGAAACGGAAGGTGCCCCAAGACACACTAAAATTCATAAAATAAAGTAGGATGCGACACAGGTCGCATGCCGAGCATGACAGTCACCAAGAACTAACCCACTGTTAAATGTCCCAGAGGCGACAGATCGCAGTGCAATAAGAAACACAAAAAAAAAAAAACCTTTAGAAGCTACGATGCCACAGACAGACAGACACGTCAAACTTATAAGATCCTTCTTTTTGCGTCAGGGTTGAAGAGTTAGTTTGTTTGGTTGAACGCGCTAATCTCAGGAAGTAATGGTTCGAATTGAAAAATTATTTTAGTGTTGGATAGCTCATTTATCGAGGAAGGCTATAGGCTACTTTTTATCCCGGGAAAATATAAGATCCCTCGGGAACGTGGGTGAAACTGCGGGGTAGAAGCTAGTGTATGCTAAATTTGATCACGATTAGTAGTGCCGTAGAGGTCGAAATGAAACAAACAAACTCACTTTCGCATTGTAATATTAATGTAAGTACCTATTATGATGCCTAAACAGTATATAGTGGTTACACTTAATGTTAATTTATGTACCTACATTGTTTATTTTAAGCTTTAGTAATTTAGGAAAGGGCAAAGTACATTCTTTAGTTGTACAAAAGTTTCAACGCGCCGGCACTACTATGAAGGAATTCCTTAAATCCTCTAAAAGGAATTTTCATGTTAAATTACCATAGTTTTGTAACAAAATTAATTTATTTATGAAAAAGTAAAGCAAAGTTTTATTTTAAGGGGATAATAGATTAGTGGCAGTGACGTCAGATTTCATGGAAAAGGTCGTATAGCATGAACTTGGAGTGAAGAAAAAGATCGCGAGGAAACCATAATTTGGTGGTAGGACTTTGTAGTACCCGCCTGGCTGCCCTCAAGTAGAAAATCTGTCGACAAGCACTTATAGGTGTGTTCCGTCTGGCAGCTGCACTTGAGAGCCCGTTCCCTTCTGGTCATTATACTTACCACTTTCGGCCACATCATCTCTCACCATGGTGTAATTGTGTCTAATTACAAGCCCATATAAAACAAAAATATTAAAACCCGGCCAAGTGCGAGTCGGCCTCGCGCACGAAGGGTACGGAACCCTTCGTGCGATTGCTTTTCTGATGACTAAAAAACAATATTTCTTTTCTGACAAATTCCGCAAGAACACTGGAGGATTTTAGGGAGACTGGAGCCTTAAAGCGGCAACAGAAATCCATAATTTGTGAAAATTTCAACTGTCTAGCTATCGCGGTTCTTGAGATACAGCCCGGTGACAGATAGGTCCCGTTTTTACCCTTTGGGTACGGAACCCTAAAAATATATAGAATATAAAAAACTATGGGTGAGCCAGATTTTATCGCAACCAGTATTTTTGGACTCGACTTTTTTTATGTTGAGTGAGAGGTTAATAAATATAGAAGCGGAGTAGGTATATAGGTTTCTATAAAAGAGCTACTTACAGTATTTAATTTCTCAAAATTGTTCGCTTTATTGGTTTCAAAGACCAACAACAAAGAAGAATGACCAAACACATCCGTAAACAAAGGAAAACTGGATGTAATTCAAAATGCCAGAGTGGCAACACAGCACAATGTACGAACAAAGTACCAGGAGCGGAGGAAGCGAGGGAAGTGGTGTACCGGCTTCGGAGCGGAAACCGAGTGCTAGAGGGCGCAATATCCGCTTCCTCCTTTGAAGCCTTGAGAAACTTTTGTATATCACATTCGAATCTGATACCAATAAATTCTGCATTCCTAAGAATAATAAAAAAAAGTGTGTGTACTTATGTACGCACGTAAGAAGTTATACTTCTTTATTTAAAGTCAAAGTCAAAGTCAAAGCCATTTATTCAGTTTAGGCCCTAAGAGGGCACTTATGAACGTCGAAACTACTGAAGTTACCACCGATTCGGAAGTCGCCTTCAACTAAGAAGAACCGGCAAGAATCTGACAATGTTGGCTTTTTTTTCCATTAAATTTTTAACAATTTTTAAAGAAATATAATACACATAAACACAAAAGATGAAAGAAATAACAACAAGCTAAATAAATAAAAAATAATAACCTGAACAAGTTATTAGTATTTTATTATTTTTATTATTTTTATTTTCGATACTATCTTCATGTTTTACTGTGTATGGGACTACCTGACAAACTAGCTAACTACATGATAACGTCAACTAGCTAACTTCATGGTGTCGGTTTTTCGTGACGGTGTGCGCGCGCATCGTAAAAATTTACTCTCATAATTTTTCCCTAACAACGCGCCAAAAGAAGTATATCTTCAATATAAAAAGCAATAGATTATGATACAAAATTATATCACATACGGCCCGCGTAATGTACCGGTTACTGTTGCCCTATTGACGCTTGCAACACTAGGGGAATCACACGCGCGTTGTCGACCCTGCAAAAATGTCTTCATACCATTGGGAAAACCACAGCGGGAAGTATAGAATCTTTGGAAATAAATACAAAATAAAATTATAAGTAACACAGTTCCCCACATTCTACTACATCACAAGCAATCAGCAATATGCGGTAAGTCCGTGATCCATCGACCGTGGAACAAAGAGATACATTTGATCTCGAATCATTTGTCTTGTTGCTCGTTTATACAGTCCTGGTAAATCCAACTGGTCGCTTTGTTATGTCCATTAAGTTTTTTTTGTATAGCTTTTTCTTATTTCTTGTGCAATACTGCCAGTAATAGGTTTTCTATCTAACATCTAATCTAATAATTGACAAATATCTTGTTTATTAGTATTGGGGTAGTTACAACTTGCTGAAGTGCTGTTAATAGTTGAAATAAAAAAACTAACTAAATCTAAATATTTTTTATTGCATTTTTTTTTAGTTTATGCTGATTGATATTGGATTTTCCTTTGTCTATGATTTGTTTTAATTTTGGTGTTATTATTTATCTGTTTAATTATATAAAAGAACAGGGTCCATAAGGGTTCCATTTTTTTCCATTTGGCTACGGAACCCTAAAAAGAAAATGCTTACATTAAATATAATTTAATACAAAAGATACATATTATAACGATGAGGTAAATTTTTTAATGCGTAACAGAACAGCTAAGCACCTCAGTCCCACAGGAACGATATAATTAATATTAATGATTGCAAGGTGTGGCAGTCGTCTGCTCTCCTGGTACAATCCAGACTTAGTGAACACAAGAGCGTATTCACGGTGGAAATCGCTGCGGGGATCTATTATTGTACTAGGAACGCATATCCATAAGCCAGTACTAGGAAGATATATTGTAATGTCTTTCCGATAGATTTTACTAGTGTAAGCAAGAGTGATGGGTTTATTTGAACTAGTAAGATTGCCAACCACTTATCAGGGTGTTCCGATCGTTGCCTTGACAGTTTATTTTTAGCCTTTGTGTGCTTATAATTTACGGCCACAGCATCACTTTCCAAAGTGAAATTGAAACACAAACCTGTCTCTAGTAAAAAACCGAAACCGATACCAGGTATTATGTCTCTCAGGGTTGTAGGGTCGAGTATTTTCGTGCTCTTGCGCAATGTCATCCCATATAACCCATGAGTATTCATGAGATTTAAGCATTTATCTGCCCCTCGAGCCGCCTCAGTCGTTGCCCGTTGCAAATTATAAATTATAGTTTTGCTAAAGGTATTTTCAACTTTATCACCGTGGCATTAAGTTTAAAATAATCTGTAGTATTTGTATTGTGAGCTTTCATTACTGACCAAGGAGATTAAATATGAATATGTTTTTGTTTTAGGAATATATAATTATAATTTAACTTCAGTAAATTAGCGGTCCGCCTTATAAAAAGGTATAATTACAAAAGTACGTCGGTGTGGATAACAAAAAAAAATATTCCGACGAATTGAGAACCTCCTCCTTTTTTGAAGTCGTTTAAAAATATGCTCTTGTTACGGATTAAAATATCAAATATTTTTATATGTAGATACCTAAGCAAAATTAGATAATATTGTGCTGTTCGAAACATAAAATGCTAAACGCGTATAACCTATTAACATCACACATTGTTCGATTGGCAGGTAGGTGGTCGTTATATTCGTGAAGATGCTTATGTAGTATTTTGTGAGAAAGGTATTTAGATTATTTGAAAGATGTGGAATACTTCTACAACATTTTTCGATATCTTAAGCCCTGGTACCGAGATATGCTAGAATGGGAAAGTACCTAGTATTTTATAACACAATCTTCAATACCTAAGACCCTGGTACCTAGATATGCAAAACTAGAAAAGTACGGTCATAAAATTTCTTCTAGACATTGAGGGATCCCAGGTGAAACTTCTTTTGCAGATAAAATTTTGGTCATAACAATAGAAACCTACCAAACTTGCTAACAAGGTTTTTAATTGAAAAAAGTTTGACAACTGACAAATTAATTTTCGTTCTCGTTACCTATATATTTTTATGTGCCGATTTTTTCGTGTTATGCCATAGATAGACCATAGACTCTATGGTTCTCGCACATAGGATTTTATACCGTTAACATAGTAGGTACAATCTTTATGCTCAAAGGTACAATCATAGTAGAAGAAATTAAAAGCGTAATTAGGTAATTCGATATATGGCAATAAATAACAAACTCTACAGTTCTCTGTAGTCCTGTTAGTTATTATGTTCGTACTTTCGCCAGTTGGAGCTAAAATATAAGCATTAGACAAAATGACCAAAACTACCTACTAGGCAAACAGAACAACCGCAGAAATGGCAAGCTAAAGATCCGTATTCAAAGGTATTTAATGCAGCTCGAGCGTGTAGTCACACAGTAAGCGGTTTAGCGCAGCATCAGTAGGATTAGCTGTATATCTCGCTTGAGACTTGCGCTCTAATTGTCCAGTCGACAAGACTCGATTAGTTAGTGAGCGAGGAGCGACTGAATTTAAATTTTCATTTCCACGCTATGGACCCCTAGTGATTATGAATTCTCGGGTGGTTTTGGCAGAAGGCTATTTTTCGTTGATCTGGAAGATTTTTATACCTAAATTTCGCTAGTTTCCAGGTGCGTCCCCGAGGAATCTTTTTTTTTTTCAAGATAAAAAGTATATTTTGTTTTATTTCAGGATATCATCTATCTCTGTGCCAAGTTTCATCATGTCATGCGTGATTTAGCCACAAACATTAAACATCCAAATTTTCCCATTTATTATATTAGTGGGATAAATTTATTAGCGCGCTCGTAACTTGTTCCTCAGCATTTGTAAAAAGTTTGTGTTGTTTGTGAAGGTGGAACCGCGGTGATATTGTCATTTAAAAGAAATACGACTAGTCCCATATTTTTACCGCCGCATCTATTCATTTGAACCACGCCTTTGGTACAGTGAAACTCGTAGTGGCTGCAAAACGCTTTATAAAATTACACAAAATCCCATTTGTTCAGTGGCTCCCTCTTTGACAATATGCACTTATGAAACAAACTTTATTACTTAAATTAAGTTAATTTAGTTTCCACTGAGTATGTATTGCCAAGTTTGTATCGTGGGAAAATAACGTAGGCATAAGCGTAAAATAAACAAAATACCAAACGTACAATAAAATGCATATTTCATCATATTGGTTATATCGAAAAAGAAAACAATAAATAAATATCTAAAACAACGTTTCAATACATTAAAATATATCAGGTACTAGGACTTAAGCTATTAAAGAAGGCATACATAATAACCAAAGGGAAATCTCAACATAATGACTAAACGTCATAACGCCGAGCCTTCATTAATGTTTTACAGCCAGTGATTATTATTCATTTCATGTCGTAACAACTCAAGTTGCGTCAGTTTTGCTCAATTATAACTCATGACAAAATGTGAGTCAACGTGATTACGGTCTTTATGTCCGAAAGTGTATAATTGAGGGTGAGTTAAATTAGTTGGCTTAACATGTCATGGAATAAAGGTGTCCCTATATTTATTTAGGATTACTAATTGATGTACTGCTCGTTTGGTATTATAATTGAATAAGTTTTATTAGTTCTATAGTTTATGACTGTTTATCTTTGATAATTGCTTTTAATCAAAATATCATATTCAACTAATAATATGTGTGTGTTAGTTTGGATGTTATAGAGTCAATAACGTCCTAATGAATGAACGGATTTGGATAAAATTTGGAACACGACATAGACCACACCCTGGAATAAAAATAAGGATACTTTTTTATCCCGGGAAAATATTAGATGTCTCTACAACCGGGAATTACAAACATTTTGAATTTCAAAGGATATTTCTTGCGTTTTAAATTATTTCATCAATTTTATGCGCCATGTGACGTAATTTTGTAATTCGCATCGTATATTATTGTATTACTAGATGAAAACCCGGCTTCGCTCGGGTGAAATGTGACTCATAATACACAATCTTTTACAAAATGTAGGTAGATATTTTTGTAGTTATCGGTAGTAGTTAGTTCACCGTATCAGACTATCGGATCAAAAAAACTGACGTGTATTCCCGGCCTTAAAGGCGCCAGTTTTAGGTGCGTTCAATTTGGATACGTTCATAAACCGTTTGGTTTAAAAATCTAGTATTACAAATCTCGTTGTTCAAAGTTACGAAAATTGCCTTAAATATAAAAATTACTTACATGTTACGCGAGGGGGTCAAAAGTTACGAAAAATGTAAAAAATGTAACCTTCTGGCAACACTGTCTGACAGCTCAATCCAATTCCAATTTATATAAAAAACAACGGGAAACAAAAATAATAGGCTGTCAATAAAGGCTCATTTACACACAGAGAACACTGTCATCTCATGATTAGGCTGTATGGGCTAGAAACCTTTGCCTTCCCGAAATAAGGGAAAACAAAAGAAAAAACTGACACTGACTGACAGGGATGCGTTCATTGAAAATATGGCGGTACTGTGCTCGGCCAATATGGCGACTGCCACCATTAGAATTTAACAAAATACTCGACAATCCGAATTTTGCGGATATATGTTGTCGACTCGATTTTTTTTTTTAAATGTTTTATTATTCAGGTAAGGTTTCAATTCAGTCTACCGTAACCCTTGACGGAATTATTAATATAGATTGCTTGATTGTCTTAGTACACAAAGAAATATTCGTTAAAAATTCAAAATGTGGCCCACCCCCTTTGTTACTACATCTACGTGAAAAAACTTTAGTAATAAATAGTCTGCAAGTGTGCTTAACTCAAACAATAATTTTGCTTTTATGACTATTATAAGATATATTGGGTTGGGAGAATTGAATATGTATTGTGTCGTTGTTCCATAAGTGTTTGTATGTGTAGGTACATTGTATGAATACAGTCTATTGTTTATGCTCCTAGGGGTGGCTTTACATAGAACTAGTGATGCGAAAGTATGGTTTTAATAAACCAAAAACATTTTTTTTTATTAATAATAAAATTGCTATATAATGTAGAACTCTCACTTACGTATTTATAATATTAATGAAATAGAAAAGAATAAATGAAGTTAGTATTACAGTATATTTATACATTATATAAATTAACTAATTTCAAACTAATAAATGAAATACACTGTAATTCTAACCTCATTAATGTTATAAATTAACTATAAGTTATATAGTGATATAAATAAGTTAATTTTATCTTAATTTCATTAATATTATAAATTGAAAAAGAAAGTGAATATTTGTTTGTCTAATACATTTTAAGGCCTAAACGGTGAAGGAGAAATACAGGCATTTTTTCATCATGGGAACACAGAAACTAGTTAAATATTACATATCTGGTTAAATTAATTTTAAATTAACTCCATTCCAAATACAAAAACAAATGGAATGGAATTTGAATAAATTTGATATTTTATTAGTGCGTTCTAAAAAATTTTAATAATAATCGCTAAAACTCGAATATACTCGTATACATGGGAAACTGTATCATGAGGACGACAAACAACAACCAAGACACGTCACTATATTCCAGACCCTTGTAACGTTAGAAGATAAATGCGTTTCGATTTAAAGTATCGCGAAATTAAATTTTATAAAATGGCGTCGCTTAATTTTAACGAGAAGTAATCAAATTAAGTGCCTGTTTCAAATTCATTTGAAATTAATACCAAATTTAAGCTATAAGCAAATGTATAAAATTACCTTTTGGATGTTGAGACGTATAAAATACTAGCTTACCGCCCCGCGGTTTCACCAGCGAACCCCTATTTTACCCCTCAGGGATGGAATTTTCAAAAATCCTTTCTTAGCGGATGCCTACATCATAATAGCTATCTGTATGCCAAATTTTAGCCCGATCCGTCTAGTGGTTTGAGCTGTGCGTTGATAGATCACTCAGTCAGTCACCTTTTCCTTTTATATAAGGTCCTAATAAATGAAGTACGGTCTTTTTGAGGTATGATAGTATAAGTCATAAGTATTCCGAAAATGACAAAATAAAAATATTAAAAAAAAAACTGAAATTGTACTTCATAAATAAAAGTAATAAATAAGTAAATTAAACAAAAGTAATGTATTTTTAAATGCTTTTTTATTTTTTAATAATAAATTTTACACTTGATTATGCTGTTAATGGTTTTAATTAATGCTTAGTAGTGATGAAGTACAATTTCAGGTTTTTTTTTTAATTAAAATTACGACTGAATATTTTTATTTTATCATTTTCGGAATACTTATGAGAATATATTAGGTATGTGACCGACAAAAACTAGAAGAAACTGGCTGTTACTGTTAAGTGTAAGCGCTTATTATTACTAATGCAATAAAATATAAAAATTACACATTTATCACTCAATTGCTCCCGCTAGAGGCGCCACTGTGTTACTCGTATATATTAAAAATTGACACCCCCTGAAACGTAAAGTGATCCATTCAACATATATGCAACAACTTCCACAGCTTTTAATAAAGTCATTAAAAAAGTGTAGGGGAAAAGCGATCGATTTCCACGGCGTCAGGGTAATACCCTCCGTGACTCGTACGTATGCAGTTTATTCACCTATTTTAACCACTAGTTCGTTTGAAACAGTGGTTGGGTAAAACTTGTATAAATAGCACTTTTAAACTAAAATTAACAAACTAGTTGCTTACCGATTTTACATCATACACATTCAGAAATACTTGAGTGTATGTATGTATGTATGTTGGACTCAGCTAGGTAACGGTTGAAAGAATTTCTATGAAATTTGGTATCTTAGTTAGGTACTTTATAGGTCCTGGAATAAGACAAACACACTTTTCAGCCCCGGAACGTGAGTGAAGCCGAGGGGATAGCTAGTAATATAATAAATGTGAATGTACATATATATATTATGTATTTGTGTGGATGTTTGTTACTCAATCACGTCGGAATAACTGAACATGCCCAGATACAGTAGATCTCTAGAGAAATGCGTGTAGTTCGCACTGTAACCACGATTTTTTGATTTCAATGTCATTTATATACCCTGAGCTAATATCATAATGTAAATATTGAAGAAACCTCGTTTAAGCGATACGACACAAAACACCTCTTATCTAAGGAAACTGCGCTAAGCGGAAATAAAAAAATGAGCGCGATCACACAAAGCGCCAATTTCCCGGTTTATCTATGATAAAATCCTGTCTGTAAGAACGCGCCGCTCGCAAAATTATACTAAATATTATCATGTCATATGAAAACGCGACTACGATTTCCCGCACAATTTGCCGTATTTTTCATACTTTGTAAATGAATGTCAGTGTTGTAGTTTTGTGAAAAAAAAAAAATTATGTGATAGGGTCGCAGGGAGCCATTTTCTGGGTACCCATGTCCATGGATCATAGAGCTAGATCACTAAAGTACGTAGTCTCATGGACACGCACGCACGCCTATTTCACAAGCAATTTTAAACCGTATTACAAAAATATTTTATTCACTATACCTTTGAAGTTCCATGTTTATTGGAGTCAGGAAACATAGACGCTTTATTATAGCTGAATTATTAGTAATACTTTAATATCTAAAATTTCATTTATTTTTTAATTAAAGCCTAGAAGGCTAACTCTGCGACAGATCTTTTTTTACTTCATATAGGCTTGTGTTTCACCACGTGATGACGCAACCACAAGTGATAAGCACACAAAACCGAGATGAAACTGACTCTCAACAGCAAGTCTAAGATTGTAGCAAGCTGGAGTATTCAGTTACTAAGTTACTTGATCTACTGATATTAATTATAACTAGCATTTAAAACTTCTTATACTGCTATATTCTTGAATCCAAATAATGCCCGTTGCAAACGGTACAACTGTTTAGTCACCCCATGAATGCATAAGCCGGTGGCATTGTGCCAAGCGTTCCGTATCTCTGATTCGCTAATAGATAAATCGCTAGTCTGTCGGGTGCACTATCTATGGTGCTGTGGGTAGGTACATAGTTGTATTTAGTGTTGTGTCACTGTCTTTAGCGACAGAGACAGGGTGCATTGCCTCTTGGGATATATTGTGAGTAGTACCTAGTTGTGTTCGCGGCCTTAAGGTGTTTATACAGGGATGAATGGAAAGTAGTTTCAACCTTTTAAATGTTTATTTATCAAATAATTACAGTTTATATTTATAGTTATGCGAATGGAGACAGCATTATTAATATCTTGTACGAAAATAGAGATACTACATTCATGATTAACGTCCTATTTCTATATTTACGTGTCACAAGCTTCTCTGACTGTTTTATCAAAATTGAATTGACATTAGGATATGTTTTAGAATTTGTGTGCAAGCTCACCACCTTCGGCCACATCATCACTTGCCACGGTGTGATTGTGATCAATAATAACCTATCGATATATAAAACTGTAATAATGTTTCCAACACGTATTGTACAGCCATTTTTATAACATTAACATTTTTCCTTTGTAAGAAAATTAAATACATCCATATTACACAACAGCGCGCCCGTTCGGATTACATGGCCAGATTTTGGGACATAATCGTAACAAAGGGGCACGTAGGGTCAACACCTACCTGGTTTTACACTTAAACTTTCATGCAAAAAGTTGAGTCGGTAACTTCACTGTTTACACCTTTTTATTCGGACCTTTTACAATAGGGTTGAGCAAACAGAAAAAATCCGTATAATACATGAGGGTGCTGTTTGGTCGTTTTGTATTTGTTTTGTACTAACTATTTGGAATTGGAAAAGCTAAAGTTTGCAAAAAAAAAGGTCTTTTTATTAGATATTATGGAAATAATAATAGTTTTATGAACGAGCTCTCGAATTCATTTTTACTTTATGCTTTTTAGGATTCCGTAGTCAAACAAGGAATCCTTATAGTTTCGTCATGTCCGTCTGTTTATCATGATCATTTTACTCAGAGACTACCACTAGTATCTACATATCTATGACGCAAACATAGCTATGATATATTTTTTTTACGATACGGAAGGGCTTTCTCAAACACTCCTTTATAAAGATTCATCGTTATTGTTAAAGTTGAGTGCCTCCCCCCCTATACCCGCTTAACTGCTACTTCTAAAAATCAAAATATATTCACAGTAGTAGCATATATTATGATTAATTTAAAAGGAAATGTATCACTGGTATGTAGGCTCTATGGTACATATATATCATTTACTGTTTTACCTGAGTTCCCTACCTTTACAGCTAAAAAGCTGGAAATCTACATAGGTACCTACGGTGCTAAATTATAGATTATAGTTTCAAAATAACTATTTGTATCACGCCGAAGAGAGTTAACTTGTTCATGAGCTACTACTGTACAGTGTACAGTGATCGAAAAATCATTTTCGAATTAAAAGTACCACGGAACCCTATGGTATGAATGGTCCTACTCGTACTTGACCGGTTTTTATTTTTATAAATAAAATTAAATACGTGGGACTTCGTGACAAACACCCAAAGGTATCCCTTATCCCTTTCATCCAAGCACGTCTAAAGCACCAGCCTATCAGGAATGCAAGTAGATAGTCAACTTCGTACAAGAACCTACAAACTTTGCCCGGCATCCCGCGAGTATAAACCGGATCCCGATCCCAGTGTAACCACAACACAACCCCCTCGTAAATTATTCCTCTTTTTACACAAACATTGGCCACAATCATTGGCCGCAAATATGTCAACTTTAAAGCCACCTATCACTAACCAAGCCTCAAAATTTTAAACATTTAAAAATGGAATGTGACAAAAACACTGCCAATTAATTTGAAAATAAATTGTTGGAATAGACAATAAAGACTTCAATAAGTATAGCGTATTTATGGTCAGTGTGTTTTATGTTTATTATATTTTGTTCTAAAAATATTCTATAGTAATCATGTTTTAAATGTAACAAAATTTCATAATAGTAATACGAGGTTTTAATTATATGATTATGAATAAAATTACATTATCTTTCAGTGACTATGCAATGTACCTCTACAACGATTAATAACAACAACAGAGTTAACTAAAGACAAACACTATAAAAACAAAACATAATATATAAAATACATTTTACAAAAACAGCACTTTTTTCCTAAAAAAAAAGTAACACGTAGTAAGTATCTTCTACATCCTGCGAGTACATACTATAAAAATAAACTAGTTAAGTCCACAGTATAGACACATTACTGCAGTACAATGTTCATTAAAATCCCGCTACAACTGCTACGACCAGACCGTGTTGTCCAAACGGAACTGTGTTATCAATATTTATTGCCGCGCGCGCGTGTGACGTCATTAATTGAGAACGTTGACTACACACGGACAATATGTTTGTCCGACATGTTGTGTCCTACGAATATATACGACTAACTATAAGTATATAAGTTCTTCAACCTATTTGCTAGTTTAATAATAGAAATTTGACATACCTGGAAAGTTTTTTTTAATGTCAGAAGGTTGACAAGTAGGTAGACGATCCATTTGATGGTAAATGGCCGTGGCGTTGGCATTATCAAAGGGATTGCCAATGTTTTGCCGACTTTTTAAAGCCTAAAAAGAAACTGTAATCATTTAAAATAATGTTGGCGAATAAGTGAATGAAAAGTGTAATAAATTAACACATTATTCTGTGAGCCTGATAAGTCCAAGCAGCAACGACCTATTTGGCCTTAAACTTTGTATGCTGTACATATTTTTTTATTATTGTACCTACTTCAATTGTATTAAAATACTGAATAAATTTAAATATGTACCTTAAGTTTTAAAAACATTGCCCCAAATCATATTTACTACACATAATATTTTGCCACTCTCCGTAGCGCTATCTACGAAAATCGTAGCTAAAGTCTACGGTTGGTACCAATACCACATATTGCACAACAAGCTCGAACTACTCGGTTGTACATCAGCACTATAAAATAAATACATTTAAAAAACAGTGAAAAAAAATTAACAGACACTAATGATGAAATAAATAATTTAAAAAATCAAATCCCGACTGCAACAAAAAGTTAAGTTTAGTCGCAAGCGGAACCCATTAATTTTCTTTCGGCTTATAATTTGCAATTGGGTCCCGCCTGGTATTTAACTCAGGCTTTCAGTTCATAATATAGTCTGTCAAACTGAAGTATGGTTTACTTTGTTTATAGTTTATTTTAATTTTGTTTTCTATTATCAATATTGTTTCGGTCTCTTTAGTGCATTACTTTTTAATTGTCTTTTTTGCAGGCGAGTTTTTGTTTTTTTTAGAGGTTAGATACTCTGACTGACACGCCACGGGTTGTGGGTTCGATTCCCACTCAGAACAAACATTTTGTGTAGCTATGTCTGATTGTTTTGAGTCTGGGTGTAAATAATCTAATATATTACAAGTAGTATTACCTATATCAGTTATCTGTTTTTTATAGTACAAGCTCTGCTTAGTTTAGGATCAGATGGTTGTATCTGAAAATATTCCAAGTTATTTTTTTTTCCAAGTACTTATAAATTGTTTCCTCTAGATTTTAATCAGCAAGAATCATAGATAAGTATTTAAATTATTATTCAATTACGCACCATAAAAATGTAAGTTTACATGACTTGTTGTACAATACGCTCGATGAACAGTACACTCGTAGATCAGTACTGTAACACGCGTGGGCTTAACTAGCCAAACTGTACCGGCCGTGCTCGGACATGTTATGACTACATGAGTTCTAGAACATTCGCTACTGGCGATTTTGGTTGGTTTGATTTAATTTTTAATGAGAAAGCTCCTTTACCCACCAGGTGGAGGATTTCGTACAATGATATATAAGGTCCTAATAAATGAAGTACGGTCCTTTTGAGAGATGATAGTATAGGTCATAAGTATTCCGAAAATGATAAAATAAAAATATAAAAAAAAAACCTGAAATTGCACTTCATAAATAAAAGTAATAAATAAATAAAATAAAAGTAATGTATTTTTAAATGCTTTTTTATTTTTTAATAATAAATTTTACACCTGATTATGCTGTTAATGGTTTTAATTACTTAATGGTTAGTAGTGATGAAGTACAATTTCAGGTTTTTTTTGTAATTTTAACGACCGAATATTTTTATATACCTAGACTAAGAACTAAAAATTGCAGTGCAACATAAATATGCATATATGTAATTGTTCTTGAGCTAAGTAAAGGATAGACAGATAGAAATAAACAAACATAAGTTATTGGTTGTTACCTTATTATTATTATATTTTTTTTTTCATAGGTTAGATAACAGAATTTAGTCATGATGAATTTATCGTCGATAATTTTTGAAATACAAGTTATCATTTCTAGGTTTCTGTATCTAAATTAACCACAAAATCAACTAATATTACTGAATTTATATCAATATTAAATTGTTTTATATAATTCCCCATAAAACGTATTATAGTGTCTATATAAAATAAATTATCACCAATTGAGAGATACGATTAAAACAATACTTTACAATGAGTTCCAATATTGAAACAGTGTTGAAATCATTGTTAATGCCGCGAGCATTTGTGTGCAATTTGTGGCTTAATTTACGAACGAATTTTGAATCCCAAAGGTCAATGACATAAAGTCGTCGTAATCCTTCGGGGTGACTCCTATTAATTTTAATAATTCCTTACTTTATTGCACTACTGAATTTTGAATTGAAATTACTGTGTGTTCATTTTGAAATTGGAATTGCCGTGGAACGTCATTGCATAATTATTTGCACATTCCAAATTCTAATTGTCAATTCATTAAAAGAACAAAAGATATTAACTTTTTTTTTACTTGGTTTGCTTTAATAATGGATGTCTAGGGACATAGATAGAAACTTTTTGCTATGTATTCGCAGTGTAGTAGATAACATGAAAGAAATAAACGTTATTAATAAAACCTAAAATTATAATTAAAACGCTATATCAACGCATATAACAATTATCTATTTAATAGCGTTTATTATTTTGCAGGTGAAACATTAACCCGTGGGAGCCACTCGGGTAAGTATTACCCTCTTACCCCGGGGTCGGTTAGGCCCCCTATTATTATGCCTCATATCTTAAACACACCGCAAAGTTCGCGGTACAAAAGGCCGTATAAAATACCTTGGATATTAATTTTGGAAGCGTAATTTACGGGAAAGAATATATTATGAGATGCCTTTTTGGTTGGATTAATATTGAAATACCTGAGCTTGGAGCTTTATTTTTGGAACATTGCGTTGGAGTGTAATGTTCGTTTGTTATTTTTGAACGAATTTATTTATGGTAAAATTATAAAGTCACATTCACGTTAATTTATAAGACATGGAGTACATGTTTTTGACAGATAGTTTTTTTCAGTTCCATAGACAAAAAAAAAACATTTCCATTCGCGCGCAAAAATACTAATTACAATACAACACTCGCGTATATGTTATTCTGCTTAGAATATATATATATGGATTTGTCGGGAGGGTGAGTTATGTCGAAACGGGGAGTGAGCGTCCATTCTGTACGGAAAGAACTAGATATTATACCTATGCTAGAGGCGCATTGAAAATTATATTACTATTATTATTTTTGAATACTGACAATTGGTAAAAAAGTTAAAAATAACGTAACGAAAGTTCCTAAATCCTATATTAATTTTAAAAATACATTATTTACAATCGTTACAGCTACCCTATCTATGTCTACATTCCGAATACAATACGTCTTCCTCGGTGTTGGCAGCACCTGAATGATGATAAATGTTGCCAGTAACGCGTGGAAATTACCGACGTGGGTACGTGGAAAATGCACTTTCAAGATGGCGTCTTATGAAGATTTATGCCTGTACACACGCGCTGGCATATTTATTATTATGGATGACGTTGTCGACTGTGGTCCTTTGCTTTTTTAAATTAGATTCGTTACTATTTATGATAGTTCTTTATTACGTGTATTATGGTTAGAGTACTAGAAATGTGTTTGAAACTTTCTTTCTCTTAGAAAAATCAATAAAAAATTGAGTTTTTTTGATCTTTTATTATTTATTCGGTCGATAAAATTAGGTCTAGTTTGACCCCATTCGTTTGTCCACTTTATGCAAAATAACACTGTAGGTATATATGTAATAAAAACCATGATAATTCTATGGTTTGTTAATTCGTACACAAAATAAAATAAATAAAATATACAAGTTAACTTTTGTTAAAGATTTCTACGTGATCCGGGCTCTCCCTTGACGCTTATAACACAATGTTGTCCTAACTTAGGCACCAGTTACTTAATAAATCATTAATTTAAACATCAATTTCTGTCACAAATATATTTCAAGTTTTTATTTTAAACAATCATAAAAGGGAAAAATAATTAATAACTGTACTAAGTTATGAAAATAAGACAATATTCTTGAATCACTACAAATCCCTTTGTAATTAATTAATGTAATCAGTTTATCGTAATACCTAATGTACCAAATATTATATTACTTTTGGATCTCTTAATAATAAGAAATCTAGAAATTCATAACATGAAATACTCGCATCACGGTTGTACTAGGGCAGCAAAGAAAACAAAGAGTTCTAAACTGCAGCGCCTGACAAAAAGTTACGCGACTGACTACGGACTGTCAAACGCTACATCCGCACGAGCTCCTCCCATAAAACCATTCCAATTTTGAAAACGACTTTAAAATTACGTGTGATAGAGTTCTGAATGTAAGCCCAGTCCGGTTGCAATCAGGAAAATAGCCGGCCTTAGTTAGTGGACATCGACTGTCATTCGTATTGCGAACGTGAGAGACGTGAACGGTATCAAAAAAAGACAATAACGACTGTTCGATCGGGTAGTTACCAAGCAAAAATTCGTAGGTTCTGTGCCGTAGTTTATCAAAAATCACAATCTACTAGTTAGTTACTTGACCCTTAAAGCACTTGTACAAAACATAAAATGCCTCATCTTGGTCAAGAAACAACTCCAGTCAGAGCTCAATAAGCGCTCGGATTTGTTCGGAGTAGTTCGAACTTATTTCAAAGGTAGACATTGCTCAAATACCTCACTTAGATATTGAAGTGAAAACTATTCGCAGTAAGCTATGTTTTATAACAACGCATTATTGAGTTTAAAATTAACCAATAATCAACCTAATCTATGTGAAAATACAGCTTCAAAAATGTAGGACTACGAGTTGTTTAATTTTACCAACGTAACTATAGTTCTATTGATTTTGTGAAGTTTGGTCGACTTGAAATGGAATTAGTGACATTTCTCAAAAAACTACTTTTATAAATAAGCTTATGTTTGTCCAATCTGATTATGGCAAGTGATGTGGCCGAAGGTTGTTAGCACACACAGCCTAGATTAGAAGGGAACTGGCTCTCAAATACGACTGCCGGAACACTGATAAGTGCTTGCCACACATTTTCAACGTGCAAGCTTGCGTACGTACGTAGCAAAGAGACTAGTTAAAAGAAACGTTTTGAATTTCTGTGCAAAGGAATAAATATCAAGCTTTGTTGTGCGCAATGTGCGCTGCCTCCGTCATACCATAAACGCTTGCTGTAACTTATCCTTTACACTTATAAATTTTTCATGGTCCTGGTATAATTTCCAGTTATTTAAACTTGGTATTTCTGTGGAAATGCCTTACTATAAACGGTTAGCCAGCAAAGCCACTGAGAGTGCAGACAATAAAAATAATAAATATAAAACTTAATATAACCAGAGGCACATAAAACTCATGTAATATTGCGGTCATTTGCAACCGAGACCGTTCTCTACTCGTTCGTAAGGAAATGTTATTTTCAAAGGATATCTCCTTACGTATGCTTGGGTCCTAGTAGGAAGGAATGAATATCCTCTATAGAAAATAGTACCTACCAAAATACAGCATTTGCTTTTAAAACATTTTATTTTAGCAGCTGGAAAATTCTGAAAATTCTTAGTCTACTAAGTTCGTTGACGCGTAAATGAATTATGGACATTTTGGGCATCAATGTATAAAATGGAATGTAATGCCAGACAGAAAACAAATTAACCTAGCAAGCAATCGAAACAAAAACCATGGTGTTTTAAATAGACGCACCTGCGCGCCTACGTGGAAATCAAATGAATTTTTCATTAGCTCGGATGTCATTTATACTCTTATTTGCTGAACCCGACCACGTACCGGCGAGTTAATAGCTGATGAAATTACTATTGTGACCACAAATGAAACGCTAATATACTCAGTTAGATAAATAAAGGTGTGCACAATCGAACCCTATTGGATATGTAACTATTGGATGGTGGTGAAAATGTGATATTCAATTATTCACGTAATAATGTGCAATCCTAATAATTATTTGTAATTACTCAGGAAAGAAAAAGTTTATTTACTTGTGTTCAAACAAGGCCTTCGCCGCGCCTTGTTGACTGACCCTCATTTATATTTTTGTTTCAAAAACATAATTATATCATAATGTCCTTTTTTTAAGCAAATAAAGAAGTTTCAGTACAACAATTAGCCGAGTACCAGGGGACCACACCGGGACAAGAGCTCTAGAATCAACTCATTAGCATCGCCACAGAATAAATTTTGGAGTCTCACTGAGTTACCGAGTACCTACGCTTAATATCCACAGAGCGGTGGTCGAGTTAATCTATTCTTCGTTTCCCTGCTCTCCTGGTACTCTCTGTTGAATTTATTTAAATTTTAAACTTGTTCTTACATTTTCATGAATTGTGATGGGATTTAAGCTGAAAATGTTTTGCAAAAACTTTTACTGTATTTGGAAGACATCCACTCACTTTTATATAATGTAAAGGAACAAAATATTTCGAACCATGGTTCTTAGTAGGTATTTAACGTTAGTAAAATTATAATGGCAATAAACATACATGATTTCAATAATGAGCTCTCAAAGATACGAACCTAATAAAGAAGACTCCAAATAGCACGTGAATAGTAGGTACAATGGAGCGACGTCGGCACATCTGGCTCTGACAGCCGGAACGGCAAACGAACTCAAGAAAATTGCTTGCCAGTCCACTAGCTTATCGGTGCAAATTGCTGGAAAAAGATCGTCAACGATCGAACTCCAATAATAAATAATGTCTATTACGTGAAAATAAAACTTGTGCTGTGATATCTTCAATGCTTCTAAAAGATATGGTAACTTGGTACCTAACCTAGTTCTGTACGACATTAATTTAAGGATGATGGATTGATTGGTTTTTTGATTCGCTAAATATACGATAAATTAGCACCAGATAGTGATATTATTATCACATCTCACAAGATATCCTAGCCAACTAATATTAATTCTAGAAAATAAAGAAAGAAGCTAAAAATAAATTTAATTTAATATTATTTTATTTAAATTATTCAGATTAGGATTCCTTGGGGACGAGGGTAATACCACGTAAATACCGCGGGGCAGAAACTAGTTGTACTATATTTGCATAGTAATAAATGCAAATTCCAATAACAGATCACTGTTTGACGTTGATTGCCAATAATCTGAGCCAATGGCCAACATGGTGATACGGCGAACAATACGCGCCTGCACCTTGATATTAATTAATACCGCCAACATGCCGTGTTTGGAAGCATATGTGTGATACATTTTAATAAAAGTTCCAATGTTTGAGGCGCGACGGTTTCCCATTTTAATTTAAAGCCGGAAAAACTTTTGGTTTTCATTTCGGTGGTATGTATGCGTTATTTATACGGGCCTTACCTTGTATTATTATTATAAAAAAATAGTATAACTAAAGACTTTTTATGGACTTGTTAATTCAATCTACTTTGAGCTTTCGAGGCGATGTATATGAATTGCAAAGGCCTGTGAGAAAGGCTAACTACCCATACAATCCAAATTCGTCTCACAAAACATCGTCTAGTAAGATATGAAACATTTATGAAACTGTAGAGCTAAGCTGAAAATTTCTTTTGTTATATTCTCTTACAGAAGCATAACTGCGTTCACAGACATTAAACTGTCCTATTTTTACTTGCTGAGTTTCCCAGCATAGCTGACTTTTCACTACTCTTTGCAATTTGTGCCCCAACTTGGTTGTAAATTTTCAAGCGAAATTTCCAATGTAATCTGAAGACTTGAGATGTTTTTAATGCACTTATTTTTCATTTTTAAGTATGTAACCACATCATATTCGTCTTTTATACATATACTAGTATTCCGCTGCGCGGTTTCACCCGCGATCTCCTATTTTTCCCCCTTAGGGGTTGATTTTTTAATTAATTAATTATTTCTTAGTACGTTAGAAAAGGAACATACCTAACCTCCGAATTTCGCATTTCTATGACCAACGGTTTAAGTTCTGCGTTGATTATCACCTGCCAGTTAATCAGTGAGGCCTTCTTCTTTTTTATAGGTGCTAGCTGTCCCCCGCGGTTTCACTCGCGTTCTCGAGAAAAAAAGTAGCCCATGTCCTTCTCCATATCGGCTATATAGGCTATCTGCGTACCAAGTTTCATCGCGATCGGTTCCGCGGTTTAGCCGTGAAGAGGTAACAAACAAACAAACTCACATTCACATTTATAATATTACTAGCTGTCTCCCGCGGTTTCACTCGCGTAGCCGTTTAAAAAATAGATGTTGGCCGATTCTCAGACCTACCCGATATGTAAACAAAATTTCATAAACATCGGTCGATCCGTTTCGGAGGAGTATGGTAACTAACATGTGGTGACACGAGAATTTTATATATTAGAAGAGATAGTTAGGATATAAAATACAAGATGAAATTGTAGGTCGAAATATCACGTTATCCATTAATAGTAAAAAATCCTGTGAAAAATTGCAATAATCATATTATCTATGACTTTCAAACAAATAAAATGTAATTCTTCTGTAACTGTAAAAATTGGCAGCATATCCCATCTAAATGGAATATTTATTCACATTCCACGGCAGCTTGATGATGATGGATGACATTTGGCTGATTGATGACACCCATCAATAAGCCTTATCGGAATCGATTTGAAATGCAGCCGGTTTTTATGAATTAACGGTTCAATATTAAACTGAAATACGATTTGGTCGTGAAGAGTAAGAATTTGGACACCATTTCAATCCAACAAACAAACAAAACATTTGAAACATCCGAAATAGAAAATAAACCAACCAGCCGTGTACCAGGATTACATAAGTGAACAGGTGTTCGCAGTTGCTCTGCGCCAATATATCTGACCGCACCTGAGGGACAACGGGTCGTGCCCTGAAAAGGGTCTAACATAAACAGGGGTTAACCTAAAATAGCCGAAGGCTAGCGTGTCGTCGAACCAATTAAATTGTCACCAATTTGAAGTAAAATTGTCTTTAGCATACGAGAAACGTACTAGGAAAATGCTAAGTAAAATGCCAATGTTGAAATATGGTTTCGCTCGGACATTCTGACTTATCTCCGATATTATGCAAAACTTTTAGAAGGATTTGTTTTCCTATTTATTGTCTACTTCTATAATAAACTTTTATAATACGTTTTCAAAGCATTCTGTGGTGTAGCAAAAGAAAATTATGCCGCCCTTTAGCACGTAGGAATTTTCGTATTTTATAAAATTTTACCATGCTTAAAGAATTGCTCTAATAAAACGAAATAAATTTTATTTAAAATTCTTTTGATATCAATAACTATTAGCTCCCGCCCCGTGGTTCCATTATCGATCTAATGTTTTCCCGGAAACGTATCTTATGTGTCCAGAAATATTCTACATGTGTGTAAATTTTCATCCAAATCTGTTCAGCCGTTACGGAGTTGAGAGGTGACAATCATACACAGTCTTTCTCATTTACAATATTACTAAGATAATTAATGTTCCTACGCATAAGTATGTGTAGTATAGTATATAATATAGGTATATGCATAAAAATAGCTCGGTGTAAAGGCGCGTGCTCACGAGCGGTTATCACGCATGAGTGCTGATCAAACACGATTATCCTCCGAAGCGTGTGTGTAGGACACCTCGGCGAACACGGAGCGTCATCGGTTTTAAGTGTGTATGCGCGCCCTTAGTCCAATATTTTTTTATTTACTTTATGGCAGTCTGATTTTTTTTTATCGAATGTTTCATGTCTAAAGATTTACCGCTAAGTATATTTTTTATTTACAATAGGTATTTTTTTTATTCGACAGCAGCGAGGGCTTTGAGGATGTTTTCTATATATTATTATAGTTTGTATTTTATACAGTGATTGTAAATACTTGTTGTAAATAAATTAATATATATTAATATTGGTACTTACCATAAGTGTAAAAGGTAGGTAATACTTACGTACAGTAGGGAAACTCCCTTGAATTAAAGCAAAGCCGACAAAAAGGTTCGTATCGTATTTAAATAATTGTGTGGCGTGTAGGATTGTCACAGCGGAATCGACAAAATCAATGTAAAAAAAATTTAAGCAATATCGAGGTATTTTGAAAATATACTAACTATATAATTATCTTAATTTTTTATTAGTTATCAATTTCAACTTTGTAGTACCTGCTAGAATACCTTAGAATCCTTTTTATCCCGAAAAAACCTAAAGTCCCACGGGAACGCAGGTGAAACCGCGGTGAAATTATCAACTACACGTCACAGTTGGGTTACAATACGCATTATTCTGCACATAAACTCGAGTAATAAAAGTCCATTATAAAATTTTCATACCAAAAAAGCCTATTTTTGCATACCACAAATAAATTTATTAAAATTCTAAATTCAATATCAGCTACCGTACTCAGTTCTGATTTACAGGATAAGTAAGCCCTTAGTGGAAAATTATTATTAAAATAACAGTATCTCCGTGAACGTGTACCAGGATCGCAGGGGTGCGAAATTGCTCACATAAGCTCGGTTCGTGACCACCTGATTCAGTTTATTGATGGCATGTAGGAAAATAACGTAAGATAATAATAAAAATACTCGTCTGCTTTTAAAAAGATGTAATAAAGGAGAGTGTTTTGTGTATTTTTTTAATTGCGTACAATTTTCTGGAAAATATGTTAAAAGTTTTTTTCAATCAAATATAATACCAATGTTCATGGTTTCTGTATCTAAAAGTTAAAGGATTCGCTTTTGATATCTCGTAATGTGAGTAATTGTCATGCAATAACATAATAGGCGCTCAGCCCGCCGAGGGAGCGTGTCCAACCGTACATGAACATTATTCCTAACGTTCACAATGCAAATGAACACCAGTCCGCTTCCATGTCACCCTGGTAATTGACAACGGGAATAATATATCTCAGACTCCGTAGATAAGGGAAACTAATTTCGTACCTACTAACTTTTTGACAAACATACGCGACATTGTTTTAGAAATTCAGAGCTTCTGACTCAACTTGGTTTGGCAGCATCTGGCAATAAGCTGACCAAGAATTCGTCTAGTTCAATATGAAAATCTATTCTTATCTTACACGACGTTAGTACCTGGGCTATTTTTAGGGTTCCGTACCCAAAGGGTAAAAACGGGACCCTATTACTAAGACTTCGCTGTCAGTCCGTCTGGCGTCCGTCCGTCTGTCACCAGGCTGTATCTCAAGAACCGCGATAGCTAGCCAGTTGAAATTTTCACAGATTATGTATTTCTGTTGCCGCTATAACAACAAATACTAAAAATATATAAGGGGGGCTCACATACAACAAACGCGATTTTTTTGCTCTTTTATTTGGGTGCAACCTATATGGTAGTTTTCGTTGACCTATAATCACGAAATTTGGCAAAAAGCAAGGTCTTACAGCACAAATAAAGGAAAAAAGTAGAAAATTAAAGGGTGTCCCCATACATACATAGTTAAGCCAATTAATAAAGACCTCTGAGTTGTATGGGCGCTCATACAATTTAGAGGTCTAGCTTAATTCACACTTACTTCAAATAAGGTAAATAAATAAAATTGTGCATTTCCCGTGATGGATGAACGATGGACGAAGTTTGTACGGAACCCTCGGTGCGCGAGTCCGTCTCGCACTTGGCCGGTTTTTTTGTGTTTCACTAACATCTATGAAAGCCTCAAAAACTTTGTTGACTCAGCCAGGACCAAAATGATGGGGGCAAGATGTTAATAGTTTTTAGTTGTGATTTTGTATTTGACAATTGAACTTAATTCTTTCTAATAAATTCTAATACAAACCAAAATTTGGTTCATTGATTTCATGTTTACTTCTAAAAAAAATGTTTGTACAGCTTAATTATACGACAATACACATTACCCCCTAAAACCAGTTTCAAACTTGATTACCAGGACAGCATAAAGTGTAGAACATACTATATTATAGTGATGGCTTTATTATGCTAATTCTGGAATATTTGCAAATGTAAGTTGTTACATTCGCTTTTATACACCGCAGAGAGCATTGCTGTGTTATTCTATTCATAATGTCGATTTTACCATAAAATATTTATAAGAGTTGCGAACATGTACAACTACTTGTGCAAAATCCTGGTACCTTATCTGCTTGATATTTCAATTGTAATATGTTTTTGCTTATAATTTTTATGTCACCTACTGGCTACATCTACAAGTGTGAATGTGACGAGCCGGTTGGCGGGCGTGTGCGGTATATCTATTACTAGCGGTCCCCCGCGGTTTCACCCGCATTCCCGGGATAAAAAGTTGCCTATAACCTTCCTCAAGAAATGGTCTATCAAATGCATAAAAGACAAACAAAACAAACAAACAAAAAAATACTTCTCCTTTATTATATTAGTATAGATATCACAGGTCGTGGGTTCGATTCCCATCCATGACAGACATTTATGTGTATGAACATATCTGTTTATATTATTTATATAAGTAGATATATTAGAAAAAAGAGTGTGTGTACTTATGTACACGCGTTAGAAGTTATACTTCTTTGGCGTATGGAAAAAAAATAACTAAAATGCAGTAGTGATTAACGATAAATATTAAAATTAATCAAAAAGATTTTATTTAAATAAAAATACTAGAATATACAACTTGAACATAGTTATCAATTTTCATACCACCTAGAACTAACTTCATGCTTTTAAATTTAGGTGTCGGTGTGCGCGCGCATCGTAAAAATTCACTCTCATCATTTTTCTCCATCGCGCCAAAAGAAGTATAACTTCAAAAATGTAGTAGTATATCAGTTATCTCGTTTCCATAATACAAGCTCTGCTTAGTTTGGAATCAGATGGCCGTGTGTGACGAATGGCCCAGGATATTTATTTATTATTTATAAATGAATTCCAACTCACTGACTGTGAATTTGATAAGCTCTGTTCACTGATGATTTCTTGGTACATTCGTATGATATAAATATATTTCAGTACATATAAAAAGTGGTAAAGAAAGGGCAACCTAAACGAGGGCAAAAAGATATGGACATTTTTATCATTGGCAGATTTAACAACATTTTTAAAAGTCAGTGTACAAAATGTTAAAAAAATTATTATAATACTAGCTGTCCCGGCAAACCTTGTTCTGCCCTATTTCTCTAAAACAAACTAACATTGATTTTTTTATGTTAATAGCTGCTCCGACAGATTTCGTTCTGTCTAACGCGCCTTTGTTTTGTTTTGATTGACGTCTAATGTTTGACAGCTGGGGACAGAGTGCTTTGTATTGGTAAAGTAAAAATACGTATATCAGTCACTGCTACGATCGATACACAAATAAAACAGACAGGAGACCGGCTATAAAAAAAAAACGCGATTGAAAAATAGGGGTTGATCTTAAAGGTTTTAATATAATATTTTTTATTCTAAGTCATGACAAAATAAAAATAAAAATCTTGCCAAAAAAATTAAAGTTTATATTTAACAAATAAAAAATAGGGGTTGATCGTAGAGGGTTGTATGTATTTTTTGATGCTGTATCATAAAAAAATTAAAACAACATTTTATCTAAAAAATAAATTTAAAAATATTGGGGTGGACTACCCTTAACATTTTGGGGGATGAAAAATAGATGTTGTCCGATTCTCAAACCTATCTGATATGCACACAAAATTTCATGAGAATCGGTCGAGCCGTTTCGGAGGAGTTCGATTACGTACCCCGTGACACAAGAATTTTATATATTAGAAGAAAGATTAAACTGTATTGAGACCTACTACCTATATAGCCTTGTATAATATAACTAAGTACTTATATTAATGTTACACTATATCAACTATCTGTCTGACAGCATTATACAGATTACTACTTATCTGGGGGCACGGTAGTGCCCCCGCCAAGACGAGCCAAGCAAAGCGCAAGGGCAATACCTACCTTTTCTCGAAGCGCTTCGTCGTTTTTTTGAACCTATATATTTACAACAACAATACACAATACAATCTATATAATCCTTCCTTACTAATATTATAAATGCGAAAGTTTGTGAGTATGGATGGATGGATGGATGGATGGATGGATGGATGGATGGATGGATGGATGGATGGATGGATGGATGGATGGATGGATGGATGGATGGATGGATGGATGGATGGATGGATGTTTGTTACTCTTTCACGCAAAAACTACTAAACGGATTTGAATGAAATTTGGCAGAGAGATAGTTTATAGTCTGGAATAGCCCATAATAGCACATTTATCACTACTAAGCATTAATTAAAACCATTAACTATTTTATATTTTATAAAATTAAACACACGTGTGGCACTCGGGGACTGCCGCGGTAAAGCTATTGCATAGTATTTTTTATCAACTTATGCAATTATAATTATTTATTTATTTTTTAATTAGGCCGTTCTTTTTTTTTCTTTGATATTAATAGATACCTAATCACCTATATACTTTCTCACAAACAGCAAACTACACTTTTGCGAAAGTTTATTATAATGTGGACTTGCAGTTGACCTTTTATGTTAGTTTGCAACTTGCTATGATATTTTGCTATTTATTTATTTACAAAATCATTCATCATTTCGTTTTTTATTTTCCACCTTAACATGCATGTATTGTCAGTGAGACTAGATAAGTTATTTTATGTAATAAATATGGGTTGGTTTTGATAAGATTTATTGATGAGTTTATTCCCGGCTCTTCTCAGCAAAAGCAACCTTCCACACCGAGCGTTACAGTAAGAGTATTATAAACGTGAAGACATATTTAAAAAAAAAAAAAAAAGAGAGGTAGAGCATAGCGATATGTCGCTCAAAGAGCAGCTCGACTGGGGAAGTACCTCCACCTTACAGAATACCGCAGCCAAATAACTTATAGTTGTGTTCCTGCGCGTGAGTAAGGTCGTCAGAGCTCATCGGGGGGGAGGCAAGGGTCGGCAACGCGTGAGTGATACCCCTGGTGTTGCAAGCGTTCATAGGCTACGGTAACCGCTTACCATCAGGCGGGCTGTTTGCTTGTTTGCCGACTATGTTGTATAAAATATATATATATATCATTCACATCAAATTTTTTACAGCAATAAGCGTAAAATTATCACACAGAGTGCTCCGAGTCGGTACAGAAGCCCCACTAGACAAATGAGTACATTTTATAAAGTGGACATGTGCCAGAGTTTCCTGTTACTCGTACAATCACGAGCATAAATATATACACACTTGGTAAAATTCTAAAGCGTATTTTTTGTGAAATAATCATAGCAACTTTGAGATAACACCTATAACATAATAGTATTGGTTCGATAATACTATGTCCGTAACATCATAAAATTTCAATGAGTACTTTCAGAGAAAATCAAGTATCAAAAAACAAAATTGAGTATATATTTATGCTCGTGACTGTACTTGGTTAATTGTGTCGTACGCCTCTTGCCTGAATCATTATGACAAAAACTGTTCTTCACTCACTCACATTAATACCAGGGTATCATGTATGAATAGAGGTTTATTGCACCAATTTATTTCGTGGAGAAACAAAGGAACGCAATAACATTTCACATGTCCGCGACTAACAATAGTAGTTTTGGTTGGATTTCAGTTTTAAATAGGTAGATACTTTATTTTTATAAATGATTCAGTGTAAAAGCAAGTTTTGTGGCCTTACCACGTTCGACCACATAATCGCTTTCCATGGTGAGATTGTGACGGTACATATGTTATTTTCGATCATTTCGACAGCGATCTATAAATTTATTTTGAAACAAACATTATGGATGACCGCAATCTTATGTTTTTATTACCATCATAAAATAAACATTTGTTTGACATTCTGAATAATTAATAAATCGCTATACATAGGTAGATGTCACTTACAAGTTACATAAAAAAAATAGTAGAGAAAGAAAGTTCGTACGAAAAAAAAAGTACTTACAGACATCAACAGCAATCAGTGGTGTGCGGGTTTGTATTGTTTAAAGCAAACGAGCGGGGTGAGTCCGTGCCCGGCCCTAACGAGGCTAATAATTATGCCGCCTCTGTGTTCATGTTTACCTAGTACTGTTATACAATAGGTACATTTGCCAAATCGATTGAGAAATTTTAATTGTATTTGCTCGATACAAAATGGATCAAAAATGTCCAGATTCTAGGCAAAAGGCCAACTACTACTTTTACGTATTCCTAAAATACACCTTAATAAGCAGTCGTTTCAGGTAATTTACGAACAATATATTTACATAAACAAACCGAGGGATACGACAATGACAATTACATACCGTAACATATCTACGTATTTTTTTCGTAAAACCGTGAGTATTTTCAGCTTATTACGGAATATATATTTTTTCTAAAATGCTCGCGTATAAGTATGCCGGGCCGCAAATATCTCCGACGTTTCCCAGCGGAAATGAAATCGGCGGAATTGTCGCGGTTTCGTACCTACCATCAACGTTTAGATGGGACAAATAGGGTTGTCGCTAAAAATGTCTACAAAATGTCTGATGTTATCGGGGTATGATAAAATTTAATAGATAGGCCTCGAGGGTAAATTGCGACGGGCTACGTTGCCTCTATCTTACTACTTTGTACAACTTTAGTTCAAACTATCTTGTAATAGTATCAGTTTCGTCTGAAGTTTAACATTATCTCCAAAGTGCCAGTACATAATTTGATATGCTTAGACAAAGGTTATGCACAATGTCAAGACCTTAGAAACTAAAGTCCTCCTTAAACTTGTAACCAAAGTATAAGTTACTTGATGAGTACCTTCGTCAATAAAATATATCGGACATTCAATTAACTATTTAATAAATTACGTTTTTAAAAAACGATGGATTTGGTAACCCTAGACATTTATGAGGGCGTAACAACGTATCAATCGATAAGGCATTTACTGTACCTATCGTTAAAAAAAGAAACGATAGGTAGGTACTTTTTACAAGGTTTCGAGATTCGAATTATTTTCCTTCGTTATTCAAATATAGAATAGATTTATTTTAAACTGATTATATGGAGTAGAATTTGTATAACTTCTTTATTATTCACTAGATTCCGCCCCGCGGTTTCACCCGCGTTTCCCAGAGATCTTATGTTTTCCCGGGATAAAAAGTAGCCTATGTCTTTCTCCATACTATAGGCTATCTGCATGCCAATGCCAATTTCATCGCGATCGGTTCAGCGGTTTAGGCATGAAAAGGTAACAAACAAACAAACAAACTCACTTTCGCTTTTATAATATTATAAGTTAGGATTAGTTAGGATTAGGATAGTTAGGATAGGATTAGGATTACATCCTGGTATTTTGTCAAGCCGTTAATAAGTCAAGTCTTAAATATAAACGTATATTTTACCTTGAAAGTTTTATTAGAATGTATCGGGAACTAGCTACCCCGGGGACGTGCGTTGCAATGCCTCTTTTTTGTTTTTTTTTTGTTTGTCAGAAACAATCGGGGGCGTGCACTAAGTTTCTTCGCAATCGGATGAACGGTACCTATTAGAGAGCATACATTACAAACAACGAACATTGATTTATAGATAAAATAATAAAAACAATTTAGGAAAGCTGGAAAAAGCTACAAAATAAAAACTAAATTAAAAAAAGAGGTAATTGAAATATTAACTTGTATAAAATAGGATTACAATTAGTTTTACATAAAGAATCAGGGAACAGATTCCCGTTGCTTTGTGCAAAACAATTGCCTGTAATTCACGAGCGCAGCCATGGCTGTGTTGCATGCATCTGTAGTTTCCCCCATCGCTTCGTTACAGACGCACTGTGGCACTATTGCATTGTTTCATTTTAATTTCGGAATACAATCGCTTGAAGTTGAGTCGAGTTCAATGTACGCAATTACAAGTTGTTTGGCGCATTTATGCATAGTGTTTTTCACTTCAGATATTTTCTTTTTTTTAATATAGAACGAAGGTTTCAAAAATAAGTGGCCTTCTTATTATTACTCTTTGGACCGACAACATCCAATAGCTTGATCGTGAGTTTCTTGCGACTTATAGTATCCTAGTACCACAGAATCTATGTCGAGTAGGCAACCACTCGGTGTTCCGTTCTTCAAGCGCTGCGCCCTCGTTCAACGATACTATTCGAATGCCCGACCAAAAAGCACGGCTTTTTTTTATTTTATAGGAATATGAATAGAATGGTATATAATGGGCGTAATTATGACATGGACCAATAATTGGATAAGTGGCTACTGGACTGGCTAGTCAGACTATATGCAAGTGGGAATTAATAAAAGTATATTCGAAGTGGTTTGTTGAAACATTTTAAATAGATGGACATTTTGCGATAAGGTACCTACTGTAATTTCTAAAAGAAACACAGCATTAGTCTACGGTATTTAACTTTAGGTATACTTTATTTTTAACCCAAATGCAACTTTTCAACCGTTTATAAATAACTTCGAGAAATACCTTACTACCAAACTTGGTCCTGCAATTTTGTACGTTTTTATAGTCACCTCTACAAGTAAAAGTATATATTATACCCACGCACATACCATCATAACTTGTAACAATTGAGCTTTTACAGAATTAGGTATTCCGTATGAATAATACGACTAAAAACGCGTCTGAATGTGCTCAGAATAATTTCTCTTAAATTAGGAATGTAGATATATTTAGTTACGTGGAGTGCGTATTGTACATATTTTTAGGGTTCCGTACCCAAAAGGGTAAAAATGGGACTCTATTACTAAGACTTCGCTGTCTGTCCGTCCGTCAGTCTGTCTGTCTCCAGGCTGTATCTCAAGAACCGCGATAGCTAGACAGTTGAAATTTTTACAAAGTATGTATTTCTGTTGCCGCTATAACAACAAATACTAAAAACAAAATAAAATAAATATTTTAGGCTCCCATACAACAAACGCGATTTTTTTGCCCTTTTATTTGGGTGCAACCTAACAAATACTAAAAACAAAATAAAATAAATATTTTAGGCTCCCATACAACAAACGCGATTTTTTTGCCCTTTTATTTGGGTGCAACCTATCCCGTTGACCTAGAATCACGAAATTTGGCAAAAGCAAGGTCTTACAGCACAAATAAAAGAAAATTTCCAAAAAATAAAATAAAGTTAAAAATTAATGGGTGTCCTCATACATACATAGTTAAGCCAATTAATAAAGACATCTGAGTTGTATGGGCGCTCATACAATTTAGAGGTCCAGCTTAATTTGAACCAACCTCAAATAAGGTAAATAAATAAAATTGTGCGTTTTTCTGTAATGGATGAACGATGGACAAAGTTTGTACGGAACCCTCGGTGCGCGAGTCCGACTCGCACTTGGCCGGTTTATTTATTATTTTATGATCATAATGTTACCACCTATACATAAGTATTCTTCTACATTAAAAATAATATAATGAGCAACACAGTCCTGCAAAATAAACTCATAGATTTTAATTGGATATGCAATGAATTTTACCATAATTTTACGGTAGGTGGTAAGAGTTGTCGTGTGTCTAATGGTAAGTATGTGTGCAGAAGTGGTAAGTCTTTTGTAACTGACTCTAAAATACAGCTGCCGGAACCGATGGATGGTCAGCGATACCATATACAACATCGTCTATATGTATACAGGGTGATTTTGTTATCACTGGCAATACTTGCAGGGGTGGAAGTACTCATCAATGTGAACAACTTTTATTAAAGGGCTAACTCTGATATCGCGTAAAATAATACGGTTACTTCATACATTTTGGTCGAGTAGGTATTGAACTTTTGTATGGAACAGCTGATAATTTTTTCATGATTTCACAGTTAGTCCCATTATAAAAGTTGTTCATTTTGATGAGTACTTCCACCCTTGCAAGTATTGCCAGTGATAACAAAATCACCCAGTATAGGTTGTCAGGTTGAACGAGGGACACTTGCAGGGGTAAAAATACTTCACTACTATGTTATGAACTTTGAAATCCCTAAAAAAACATTTCATACATTTTGATTGAGCAAGGTTGACCTTTAGTATGAAAAGTTGTTTTTTTTTTCGAAATTTCATTGTCCGTCCCATAGTAAATTGGCATAATGGTGAGTACTTACAATCCGGCAAGTATGTATGTTCCTCGTTCAACCTGTCCTTCTGTATATATTTTAGCTACAGTAATAAGCCATTATATGTGACGTAGAGCATAGCGATATGTCGCTCAGAGAGCAGCTCGACTGGGGATGTACCTCCACCTTACAGAATACCGCAGCCAAATAACTTATAGTTGTGTTCCTGCGCATGAGTAAGGTCGCCAGAGTTCATCGGGGTGGGGGGAAGGGTCGGCAATGCGCGAGTGATACCTCTGGTGTTGCAAGCGTTCATAGGCTACGGTAACCGCTTACCATCAGGCGGGGCGTATGCTATGTTGTGTAAAAAAAAAGTTTCGATTCATATTGAAACTAACAATTCTTCAGACCGGACATTACCAGCCAGCTCGTACGGGACGAGTGAAATATTGCATTCGGACTGGTCCGAGATTCGCTCTCAACAGGAAATTGCACTTTTGCAATAAATCTTATATTGTTCATAGACAATGGAGAAGGACATGGGCTACTTTTTTTCTCGGGAACGCGGGTGAAATCGTGGCAGACAGCTAGTCAACTATAAAATTATAAAGTCCACACAATAAACTAAACTATACTATGTATGTATATTATGATATATAAACTATATTATGATATCCTTAGAAAAAATATAGCCCATGTCCTTCTCCATACCATAGGCTATCTGCGTACCAAATTTCATCGCGATCGGTTTAGCGGTTTGGGCGTGAAAAGGTAACAAACAAACAAACTCACATTCGCATTTATAATATTTGTTAGCATAGGATTTTTCAGATGTTTGGCGGGAACCATATTCGTAAATTATTCTACCCAGTAGAATCGATCCCTATGAGATTTTGTCATATTATTTTGCAATAAAACTGAACGGCAGTGCAGTTATTGTATGAAAAAAAATGCCCAAGTCAGCAAACCCTAGGTCAGCAACACATTGTCAATACCACAGGTATTGCTAATTCCCATAGGCGATGGTAACCACTTACCATCAGGTGGACCACCAGCCTGCTTGTCAGATTGAAAAATATATCTTTGTATTACGAAGGGATTTCATAATAAAAACTTTTATACAACATTTTCACCTGGCTGTAGCGCTCGTTGCCAACTAAAAATGACGTTGTAGTATTTTTCAATTTTTAGTTTCTTGTGTGTATTATTATAGGTAATAAAGATTTGTCACTGATCGAGGATATGCATAATGAATAAAATATTTTAATTGCGATATCCGTGCTCCTTTTCGTTGAGGGTTTCCGTCATATCTTCGAAGACCATGATCAGATCATAAATTTATATAGGGCCATTTCGGGAGTATATCCTTTCGAACAAAAAAATATTTTTTTAAAATCCGTCTATATATGACGGACGGAAAAAAATATATAAACATCCCAATTGAGAACCTCCTCCTTTTTTTAAGTCGGTTAAAAACTAAAGTACATTTCTTTTGATGCCGTTTAGTTTTGAGAAGACCTAAATAATTGACCCTAAAATGTCGAGAAAGCCACCGTCATAACATTCTTTAACTTTTAGCTAAAATATGTGCCCTAATTTAGAGAACGTATAAAGCTTATATAATTAGGACTTTGAAAATCAAATAAGCCATGTTCCAGATTGGTAAAATACACAGAATTTCAGGAGTAGGTAATTTAGCTAAATTAGTTTTAGTTGATTGGGTGATGTTAGTTTAGCGCCAGTGCTTAGTTGTTTTATTAGCGGGGTTCAAAATTAGCTATTTATACAAGAATAATTAACTAGAAATACATTTATTTAAATAATTAAATTTGCTTTATAAACTCTCATTAGAGTGCTTAATTAGGATAAAGTTAGGATTTACTAAAAAACAATGGCATAACTGTAAACATGGAAATTTAAAACTAAGACAAATGGGCTTGGGAATTGAACCGACATCCTCAAATAAAAAGAGTATTCTCGCCAACAATAGTACCTATAACATTAATCTAATCTACCTATACTAATATTATAAAGCTGAAGAGTTTGTTTGTTTGTTTAGGCTATAGGCTACTTTTTATCCCGGGAAAACATAAGATCCCTCGGGAACGCGGGTGAAACCGCGACGCGGAATCTAGTCTATAATAACAATGAATTCCATGTAACATCTCAAGTTCTCAACTGTTCGGGATCGACCTTGACCCGTTGTCGAAAATAAAAGCTCAGGTAGTATCGAATCAATAAACTATAAACTTCAAACTTCGGAACAACGCAAACACATCAATTCTCTCAATTTATGATTGTGTTTGTGTGGAGTGGATATTTAAATATATTTTTCAAAACCTATGCTAAATTATTTCGTTAGGATTTACACTATAATATTTGTAACAAAAATACAAAATACAATCTGTAATATATAAAAAAAAAAATGAGATGGGCAAGTTTCAAAGCAGCATTTCCTATTTGGATGGCCAAGCTCTTCGCCTGCCTGTTTGCCAAAACTCCAAATGTAACAAATTTAAAGCTCCGTAACCGAATATTTATATCAAGAAGTGTTTGAGACAAACCTCAATATTTTTAAAAGATCCATTATTTAGATGTGGTACGCGAACAAACTATAATTCACCCGATCCTAAAAAACTCTACGATTGTATTCAATAAATTTGTTTGCGTCGTGAAAAGGTACAACGGATTCCTTGTTTGACTGCGAAACCCTAAGAAACAAAATTCCGTAACAAAAATCCAAATTGCTCAACATAATCATAATTTCATTTCGCTTTCTGACTTCATTGTACCTACAACTGTATACATTACCTAACTACGACTGAATATTATATGTAATAACTTACCCATACGACTATAAAAAGGTATGGCATAAAACAGGGCACAGAGAAAATCCTCTAACCTTTTACACGCAGTAAAAGCGTTTATATGTCATAAAAATAATAGTACTAGCAAAGGAAATAAGCGTTTCTTTTTAAAAACCCTTTTCAGGATTTTATGACACTTTTGACCTAGTAGTTGAAATGAAATTCTAGATTCTGTCGGAATATTTTATTAAATCCAAATCCGTTGTTTTTTTTTATTATACTTGTATCTATACTAATATTATAAAGCTAAAGAGTTTGTTTGTTTGTTTGTTTGTTTGAACGCGCTAATCTCAGGAACTACTGGTGCGTTTTGAAAAATTCTTGCAGTGTTAGATAGCCCATTTATCGAGGAAAACACAAGATCCCTCGGGAACGCGGGTGAAACCGCGGGGCGGAAGCTAGTTTGACATAAATCTTGCCGTAGGTGGACCGCACAAATGAGAAAAGAACTGAATTTTATATTATAAGATAATTTGAAGTCCTGACCTGACTGATTGGTTGATTGAGGCCGGTGTTCATCAATATTTAACCAGCCGTTTAACCAAGCACTATCCTTCAGCAATATTCTAATAATTTTACTAAAGACTTGAAGAATTGACACATGGCATTAATTCATATAATAGGGTTTGATTGATGACTAGGTATATAGGGTACTAGCTGCACCCACGGTTTCACCTACGTTTCCGAGAAAAAAAAAGTAGCCTATGTCCCTCTCCATACCGATTATCTGCGTACCAAATTTCATCGCGATCGGTTCAGCGGTTTAGGCGTGAAAACCTTGGCCATCGGCTGCGGCGGTAGCTTTGACTATAGGCTGGTAGGCAGCGTTCCCTCTTTATATAGTCAAGCTTAAACGTTGGCGGAAAAAACTCCCAGCCCGTCGGTCTCCCGAAGCCTCGATGAGCTTAGAGTATTTTGGTAGTAATTGTTTAGCTAACAGGATACATAAAACTTTTAATAAGAAATTTTATGGCATAGACATTTTTAACACTACCGGTTACACTTTTAAAAAAGAAGTAACCAAAATTTTGAACTCTGGTTGAAATTTGTTGATTTTAATAATATAATACATATACCTATATTTATTTATAAATGTCTATAAATTAATATTGATTCTTGTACAACACAAAACACACGCACACCCTCACACACACACACGCACACACACACTATTATTTTATTATGACGGGCCGGTTGGCGTGGTTGGTAAGATACCCTATCTATCACGCTACATGTCGTGGGTTCGATTCCCACTCAGGACAAACAATTGTGTGCATGAACATGTCTGTTTGTCCTGTGTCTGGTTGTAATTATCTATATATGTATGTATTTACAAAAGAAAAGTACTATATGTAGTATATCAGTTATCTGGCTTCCATAGTACAAGCTCTGCTTAGTTTGGGGTCAGATGGCCGTGTGTTAGGAATAATGTCTCAGAATATTTATTTATTTATTTATTAAAACATAGAATAGCACGTACTGCAGAGGAGCAGCTACCTCACTAAACTAACCTCATATCTATAAAATAGTGTTTAAAAATTTTAAATCCGTTATTGGCTGTAAATATTGTTCATATAAGTATATACCTAAGTTAAACTTGTAAGGGCTGTGGATTTTATAATATAAATAAACAAATTACTAAATAAAATACGAGCAAATCGGCGAGCTTCGGACCCCCACGGACCCAATGGTTTCTACCGCAAATGGCATAAACAAATTATTTGTCCCTGTAAACGCAGGTTAAGCCGTGGGTTTAGACTATGCTAGTCTTTAAGACTTGTATAAAATAAAATAAAATCTGGTACAAACCCGAAAAAATATCTGACAATAAAGAAAACAGCAGGAATAATAAAGTTATTCATCATGTTTTTAATTAACTGCGTGACCTCGCCAAGTTATTAGACTGTGAAGATTAATTTTAGCTCACGGTATTTTTTTAAGGAATCTGTCATTTTCAATTCATACCTATACCAACACAGATGTCAGCGCAATTCCCTTCGTTATTAGAAAGGCGTACAATATTTATAAATAATGCTTTGGGTTCGATTCCCACTCAGGACAAACATTTGTGTGCATGAACATGTCTGTTTGTCCTGTGTCTGGTTGTGGTTATCTGTATATGTATGTATTTACAAAAGAAAAAGTAGTATACGTAGTATATCAGTTATCTGGCTTCCATAGTACAAGCTCTGCTTAGTTTGGGGTCAGATGGCCGTGTGTGAGGAATAATGTCCCAGAATGTCCCAGAATATTTTAAGCCTTTGTCCCAATTGCCAATAAATCAATTTTAATAAAATTAAATTAAAAATTATACAGTTTTATTAAACGTTTAACATATTCAAGTAATTATTCTGCTCAGTATCATCAGTAAAATCGATCTCCATGAGTTTGATGTCATGTTATTTATGACAAAAATGGTCAGACACATAATTGAGTGCACTTTTTTTTATGAAAAAAGTTATTTTTAAAACGACTATAATTATCTTCTTAAATGTAGGGCTGTTCCGCGCCGTTTCCCCAAGGTTCCCGAGGGATCTTGTATTTTCCCGGGATAAAAAGTCTATAGCCTTCCTCGATAAATAGGTTATCCAACACTGAAAGTATTTTTCAAATCGAACCAGTAGTTCCTGAGATTAGCGCGTTGAAACAAACAAACTCTTCAGCTTTATAATATTAGTATTAGTAGATATTAGTATAGACTTCCACCTTAAAATCTTGTTGGGTGTATAGGCTATGTGGTATTTTTATAATAACGTTGCTAAAATAATTTCAGTTTATTTAAAAATAAATAAATATAAAATCAGTAAATATTTGACAAGTTAACTTCACGATGTTAAACTTAGCTCACAGCGAGCTTGTCTGCAGTTTGTTTATTTTCTCGTTTCAAGTTTCATTGATGTTGTTGCAGCTTAGCGATGTTATCCAAGCGTGTATATCTACCGAACCATCAATAATAGACTGACTTCATTACGGCAAGGAATACGGCAAAGGATACGGCAAGAAATATTGGAATACTAGATTCCGCACCGCGGTTTCACCCGCGTTCCCCAGGGATCTTATGTTTTCCCGGGATAAAAAGTAACCTATGTTCTTCGGTTTAAGCGTGAAAAGGTAACAAACATACAAACCGGTGGTGTGTTCCGGCAGCTGCACTTGAGAGCCAGATCCTTCTAGGCTTTGTGTGCTTACCACCTTCGGCCACATCATCACCTACCATAGTGTGATTGTGGTCAAACACTTGCCTATACAAGTAAAAAAAAATAAATAACCAAACTCACTTTTACACATTAGGATTTCATAGCAAATACATATCTATTACCTACTGCTTTTATTATTATTCTGAGAACTTTGTAAATATCCTTTTCTGGTTAACGATGAAGCTTTCGTATCAAAGTCAAAGCCATTTATTCAGATTAGGCCCTAGGAAGAGAACACTTATGAACGCCTAAGCTACTGTACGTACCATCGGTTAGGAAGTCAACCTACAACTTAGAAGAACCAGCAAGAAAACCATTACATCTATACTAATATTATAAAGCTGAAGAGTTTGTTTGAACGCGCTAATCTCAGGAACTACTGGTTCGATTTGAAAAATTCTTTCAGTGTTGGATAGCCCATTTATTGAGGAAGTTTATAGGCTACTTTTTACAGAGAAACACAAAATCCCTCGGGAACGCGGGTGAAACCGCGCGGAAAAGCTAGTTTTTTAATATTTGTAATAGTAGATGTTGATTTTTGTTTTGGAAAAGACTAATATTTCATGAAGTAAAAAGGATCTTTAACTAACTAAGAAATAGTATAGAATTAAATGATAAAACGACACGCAAACAAAATCAGAAAATTATATATTTTCAACACCTCCAAATATTTCCTTCACATTTTACAAACGCGTTCTATCTGATATAGAAATATAATCATTTCAATATCTGAAAAGGGAGGTTCAACAAAGCGTCGATATCGACAAAGCATGTATTTTATATCGATATTATTTGTCGACAGACGTTGATTGATCTCCGGCCCGGTGTGGCGACGTGAAATGGATTCTTTATAATCGGTCATCGTGAAAAGATTTCTGATGAGTTGTCCTTATTTATTTTCCTTTTATATCATACTAACACTTCTATACGAATCTGTCTTATATCAATAGCATATTTACCCCCTCCCCCACTTCTGTAGAAGCATGAGGCTGTTCCCATCAACGACTGGGATTAAAATCATTGACCTCGACATGTTGCTAGTAAAGATTCGGACTTAGCATTATTTTCAAAATGTATTCTTGAATATAAAGGTTTTCTTTGTATTTGCACGGTGGTAGAGTTCCCTGTAGTGCAGGCCTATACTACCTTCAAGTTGAAAATTTTTAGCCAAACACAGCAGTTGCTATTTGAGATCAACTGCTTATAGACTTTATAAATTTCGGCAACACATTAGCAATTCCGGGATTGGTAATGTACATCAACAGTGGTCATTTTTCAATAACTATTTTTAATAAAAAATATGGCGCCTTTTAGTTTTCTTAGCAATCTACAAATATTAGTGTTTGTTGATCCTCATATCACGTCTTAACGGATCAACAAGAATGGAAACCCGAAGGTAAAAGTTATATAAATAAAACTAGTCAATAAATAAAATTGAAGTGTCTGTTTCTTATGTCAAAATCACAGATTTTTACTAAATCTATATGAAAATAGTACGGTACATACACAAAAAAAAACTTTTTATATTTTTTTTCTCTGTCTGTTTGTTTGTTCCGTCTAATCTCCGAAACAGAGGCAGATAGGTTATAGGCTAACCGTTATACCGTTTATAGCGGATGAAACCGCGGGAAACAGTTACTTACCAATAAGGGCTCTATGGAATCTATCACGGTCATCCGTATAGTGAGTTGACAGGGCGGCTGATGATCGATGTCCACCCGTGTCTCAATCTGTCGCCTTATTGCCTACCCCTCACCTTGCCATGCCTCCTTCGATCACCCATAACTCATCGTCACACTCGAGACATCTTTACTTTGATTTATAAATATTCCTCACACGGCCATCTGATCCCAGACTAAGCAGAGCTTGTACTATGGAAATCCTGATAACTGATGTAAGTACTACATATAAAAAAAATACACCCAGTTCATAAATGTATGGAATCAAACTCACGACCTATGGCGTTATAGGCAGGGTATCTTACCAACCATGCCAAATTTCTTTCTTTCTTTTCTTTCTAATTTAAAAATTGTAAAGAAGGAAAATATCATGATATTTATTACAAACAAATTTATTTTCCTACTACCATAGAGTATTAAAACCAAGAAGTAGAAACCTTGGTATTCCGTAAAATCGTTTTCATTACTTCTAAACTTCGTAGAGCGGCTACGATTCCTGGTCGCTCCGTAGCACATTGCTACGCCAGCTACGACGTAGCACATCTACGGGCATAAATCTGTATGCTTCAACATTCATATATAAATATTAATGCTGTTTGTTCGCAAGCGCATCACTTGTGAACGGCCGGATCAATTTGACTAGGTATTGTTTTTTAAATCTGTTCGTTATAGTCCGATTTCTTATATCCGAATTATACAAGAAAAAAAATTGAAGACTCATCAATAGATTTTAAGTATTATAATATACTTCGCGCACAATTAACCAATACGTTTATAAAAGGCCATAAGACAATTATTCAAATTTAAAGAAACTAGCGATAGGTAACTAGAAAATAAACAAGTGAAATTGTCCAAAATCTCAAACTTTAAGTTACAAACAAAGTAATCCAAAAGAAAAGCCTATTAACTTAAAGGAGCCATGTTTTTATTACAAATACCCCGTGAAACAACTTTCTATGGAGTTCAGTTCGTCGAAGTTTTAATGGTGTTTTATTTTAAGGGACGAGATTGTTTTTGATTCGTTGAAAACCGCTCTCTCAGTGTATTTATTTACATATTATTGAGTTTTAATGGAGTGACGTCTTAAGAATTTTAAACAAATAGATTACTTTTAACCTCCATTTTATGGAGACTAACTTTCACCCCGCGGTTTCACCCGCATTTCCAAGGGATCTCATGTTTTCCCAGGATAAAAAGTAACCTATAGCTTTCCTCGATAAATGGGCTATCCAACACTAAAATATTTTTTCAATTCGAACCAGTAGTTCCTGAGATTAGCGCGTTCAAACAAACGAACAAACTTCAGCTTTATAATATTAGTATAGATGTAAAAAGTTGTGTTCAAATCCGCTACTTTTTGTTAAATGTCAAAATTATATTTTTTACCGACTTCAATGAATGCGTGAATATCACATTGTGGCGTCATAATTGTGCAGCATCAATAGCTGATTTGTAATTAAAAATCATAAAGGAAAAAAAGAACAAGATAATCAGACTGTCCAAAGATATGTAAAAAAGTAACCTTAATGAGTTTCTTGCCGGTTCTTCTCAGTTGAAGACTGACTTCCGAACAGGTAGTTTCGACGTTCATAAGTGCCATCCTCGGACCTAAACTAGGCTTTGACTTTGAATACATACTTTATCTTTTAGAAAAGGTCTTTGAACTTATTATTTACACAGTACCTACTCAATATATATCAGTTATTTTTAGTTTTATGACTGTTTTCCTAATTAAACGTCTAACCAAGCTTACGTCCCTACTAGCTTCCGCCCCGCGGTTTCACCCGCGTTCCCTTGTATTTCTCTATGTTCTATCTTATGTTTTCCCGGGATAAAAAAGTAATAAAAGTAAAAAAGTAGTTTATAATATTAGTAAGATTAGTAGGATACAATAGCCAAATTAGGAAATCGGACTCATTATGATAGCAAAGGTTAAATACCACATTTTGCAGTGAAATAGGTTTGTTTGTAAATGGATACCTACCTAACTGCATTAGTGCAACTGGCAATGCAATCCTGAACAGAATTTCTGGATAATAATAATAGGTACACAGGGACTGTGACGTCATTTATACGAATTCCTAGGTTTATATACCTAACTCGATTAGAATCCTACTATAATATATTTTTTTTTTCCTCACAACTACTATTATAATGTGAATAGGTGCTGCCTGTGGCGGCTGGTTTGCTTCAGTTTGCTTTTTATTTATTTACTAAGTCACATCATTTTATAGGTTTTATATAGAGCATAGCGAAATGTCGCTCAAATAGCAGCTCGACTGGGGAAGTACCTCCACCTTACAGAATACCGCAGCCAAATAAATTATAGTTGTGTTCCTGCGCGTGAGTAAGGTCGCCAGAGCTCATCCGGGAGGGGGAAGGGTCGGCAACGCGCGAGTGATACCTCTGGTGTTGCAGGCGTTCATAGGCTATGGTAACCGCTTACCATCAGGCGGGCAAGCTTACAGCTTGTTTGCCGACAATGTGGTATAAAAAAATGTATTTTAATTTCCGCTATAAACGCAAATATTGTGACAGCTAAATTATTATATGTGATAAATCATATAAAATGTTGGTTTTGAAAAGAGTAATTGCTGAGTTTTTTGCCGGCTCTTCTCAGCAAAACCAACTTGCTTGTGAAGGCCTATTTGATTAAAAATATTTTCGTTTCATTTTCATTTCAAATGTGTAAATATGTGTGGATGTACATGTTATTCGATCACTCCGAACGAACTTATCAGATTTAGATGAATCTTGAAACATATACCTATGTACATGGAATGATATATTCTTATCATCCCGAAAAAGCATGAAATCCCTCGGGTAAACCCGAGCGATGGATGCTAGTTTATTTATAAAATATTTTTAGTCAGTATTACGAAAATGATCTTATTATTCAAAATACCTTTCTATCGGAGTATCTAATCACATTTGATTATTGCCAAGAATATTAATGGTACAAGTAACAATATTATTTAAACCGTCTTCAATATACATCTTCACACTGGAATTACCTTTCTAATAAAAACCGGCCAAGTGCAAGTCGAACTCGTGCACTGAGGGTTCCGTACAAACTTGTAGGTATGTAAATTTCAAAGAAAACATCTGATTTATCAATATTATGGTACTTGCTAGTAAAAGATACGTAATGGGAAGTTAAAAATATCTTCGGGACAAAATTGTCACAAACGATGGACAGACGGACACGTGAGTGACAGCAATAGGGCTCCGTTTGGACCCTAAAAAGCAGAAGAAGATACATTTCACCTTGACTAGGCAAGAATTTAATTACAAAAACGATCGATTCAAGTATTTTATTGAACTGGCAACACTGGGGCGTGTTTATGACACCCCAGTATTGCTGTTGTAATAGAATTTATCTCTGGCTTCATGAGTACAGTTCGCATGGTATGAGCGGAGATCTGGCGCTTAAACTCGTTACAAATCAGTTTAACGACACAGTGTGGTGCCAATATGGCTCTGTTTATATGTACCTTATTTATTGTATACAGGAGCCAGAACTGGAACGGACTGGGAAAGTACAATTAATGAAAATAGTTTTGGTCTGAAGTTTGAAGTACTATGGAATCGTAGAGGTTTGAAGTGAGCTCTTTTCTAAACCGTTAGGAAAATCGCTCTACGAAATCCGTCCAGGCCTACGAAACAAGCAAAAATATAATCAGTTCTTGCAATCCGGGGGTTTCACCACCATTGCAATAATAAGATAAAGACGGACAATACATTTTTCACGAAACAACCGAAACGAGACCGCTAGCTTATCTTGGAAATTCTTTTTGTTTTATCTACGGTAAGCGTTGTAGGAGTTTTTGTATTTAAATAACTTAAAGAGAGTACTAAAATATATGCACAGTCAGAAGCATAAATATGCATACCTACATTAAGCATACAAACTTTGCACATTCATGCGATTTTCTCGCGTAATAACGATTGTGACTTTGAGATAACACCTACATCATAATAATCAATCAATACGTTAATCGAAATTCCCTTTAGTAGGATATGCATATATATTTATAGGCTTGTGACTGTACAACTGGTAATTTGTGTGGCAAGTATGTATTATAAACTAGCTTTCTGCCCCGCGTTTCATCCGTGAATTCCTATTTTCCCCCTTGGAGGTTGAATTTTTGAACCTACAGCTACAGTGTCAAAGAAACTCACATGCAAATTTTCTCGGTCCTGGCGCCAGGACTTTGGGATGTGCGTTGATATGTCAGTCAGTCAGTCAGATATTCTTTAATATATTCATAATATATAGATTTTAGCAATAGCAGGCAACACTACAGTTAAATATAATCTTATAAAAACTGTTAAAGGTTAAACATCCCTACTGCTAAACCTCGAACCTTCTCTTATGAAACGAAAGAAAGAAAGCTAAGAAAATACATTTATATTGAAGATACACACACATATAATAGTATATTATGATACAAGCACAGATACAAGTGAGCGAAGTTGCTCATTACGCACGAGGCTGGGAGTTGCAGCCAGAGCCGTAGGCGATGGCGTAAATCAGCCGAGCGTGTAATGAGCAGAGCTCACGAGTTTCATACGACGTTTTCCAGTACATGTGCGAGGATAGGTAGCTTCGGTAAATTCGACGTTCATAAGTGCCATCCTAGGGCCTAAACTGAATAAATGGCTTTGACTTTGACTTTGATAAAACAAACATAATTTTTGCCACACAGCGACACATACGATAAAAACAAAATATCAAAATTATGGGAAATGGCCGCAAGATTTTTTTTCAAGTGCCAAATGGATGGTCTATGAAGGTACAGCCTACTTCAAAATTATAATTTTAAGTGATAAAATGCAAATATTTTATAACAAATTCTTTATTAGTATAGATTATTGTAAATTATGAATAATTTGACTAAATAAATGTTTGTTTGACTTTAAAGACGTCCACATTTATATTTATTCCAAAAATGTATATTGGATGGATGGATTTTCAGCGGCATAAAATCTCTTTGTTGTTACTAAAAAAAAAAACTGTATTACCCGGTTCAATTGAAAATACTCGCATATAGTGCACATAACTTGTAGTAAGGTACTAATTCAACTTTGTAGGGATAATTCTATTACGCACGAGTGCGGTAATATTATTATGCAAACGTGTGTTATAGCTCGGTTTATGGTCCTAAAAGCGATGTAATAAGGGTCACTTTACGAGCAAGTATATTGAAAAAAATATAAATATTGAAGCATTTCACAAAACGTAAAAAATACAGAGTAGTTTGACATCAAAATTAGTCAGCGACTCAATAAAACACTTCTAGCACCGACACAGGCACTAATTTTCATTGTTATGTCACGCACATTATCATGTGGACCTAGTTCGGAAAGTTTGGATGCTCAAGACATTTTCCAAAAACATTGCAAACGCTTTCAGTATAGCAAAATCCTCAGTCATAGGATAATTTTAAATACAACGCTACTTTTATGTATTCTTTATCGTTATATTTCACATTTTAAATCTTCCATATATACGCAAAGAAAAGAGTCATCAAAATCCTTGACTACACGAAAAATAATGAATAGAAAGTGCTAAAATAAACTGGTTTCCCGTAATAAATAATTCTTCGCGCATCAGTGGTATCTAGGGAGTGGCGGGTCGTCTGTAATTTAAATGGAACGATAGCAATACAATCTCGATGATTTATTTGGGTTTAGACTTTTGACAGAATCTGATTGAAGTCTGAGATTTGGATTCGGAAAATTCTGGTTTAGATTCATTTTAGCGGTATATTGGTTGAACATTTTTATCTAGTAACAAGATGTCCCCCGCGGTTTCACTCGTGTAGCGGTTTAAAAAATAGATAAGAACCTATTCTCAGACCTACCCGATATGTACACAAAAATCGGTCGAGTCGTTTCGGAGGAGTATGGTAACTAACATTGTGACACGAGAATTTTATATATAAGATTTTAAGTGTTATAATAATAATAATTATGAATGTTTTTGGTTTTGATATTAATGTTATAAAAAAAGTAATCTTTAGATAAAAAATAAATAAGACAATAATAATAAAAATAAATTATTATTTTAATGTATCTTTCAGACATCACGGCGCGAGGACCGGTCTTTTTTAAAGGCGTGCGTGGGGATACAGATCCAACACGTAGAGGCCCCTTTAAGATATATTAATGTGTTGGGATGTGTACACCTAGCGATACTATCTCTGTCTGCACTATTAAAGAGATACAGGTAAAGACAGCACCCGCTAAGTGCAAGGACTATTATAGAAAACAGGGAACTGGTACTGGGTCTATGGGGGGGAACTTGCTGGACTGGTTGTTGGACTATTGATTGAGACAACGGAACGCCTGCCAAATCATCATCATGTAATAATAAATTATTATTTTTATTATTATTATCTCAAAAAGATACGAGGTTATATCTGTTGCCGGGCAGTCAGATGGATTTATTGATTGAGTTGCAAAAATATTCATGTCTGTCTAGTTTGTGAAGCCCTTCTTCTGGGGTTTGTATTCCCTTCGCATGAGCCCGTTTGACAAGAGCATATCTCTTTTGGTCTCGTTATATCTGTCTCTTTCTGTCACATGGATGTTTATGGGCTGTCAAAACAGACGAACAAATTGTGACGACTTTACTACAAACACACAACATAAAAGTATTATGTATATATAACGATAACAACCTTTTCCTCTATTTTAAGGAAATGGTAGTGACGTCAAATGCCTTGGCATATAGTGGACTCGAATCCTACTAAGCTTGAGTTTTCGGTGAAAGAAAAGACTGAGACTGCTAGCTACCACCCTCAATGGGGGCTATCGCGTGGGAATTTTCCGCTAGAGGCGCTAGTGTAGCGTGAGGTCTTCGGAATGTCAAACTTCACTGTTTCTGGGTGGGCTACGCGGGTTTATTTCTAATTAGAATAATGTTGTGAATATTTTGCAATACCTGAGATTAATTATGGCAAATATGAGTTACGGGTCAATTAATGGCAGTGCTTTGAGACAGTTTTTTCTTTCGGGAACTTTTACCTACTTTTTTTTTCGAACAAAACGTACGAATTACGTAAAACTGAGGCATGCTCGATATTTTTACGGTACGGTTTAAGGTATTAAATATGATTTAAATGCAAACATGGTTTCATGTCCGTAATAACAAACTTTTATAGGACCTTACTCGACAGTGGCGCCAACTGATGAGCACAAAAACGATAGCCCCCATTTAATAATGTATCACTTTGCGCCTGCCGTGTGTATTCCAGTAGCTGCACTTGAGAGGTGCTTACAACCTTCGGCCATATCATCACTTAATTCTCGTCAAACAAATATATCTACAGTAAAAAAAAGCCTCTACTGGCCAGAAGTAATCACAACGATTAAAAAAATCAACAAAATATATTTTTAAACTGTTATGCAGTCAGTTATCTACAGACTGATTGCCATAGTGACTAATCTCTTTGAATTGAACGAGCCGGACGATCGGACGGACAGACCGGACGCTGAATTGGTCCAAGAGCGGGCATTGAACATCGGAACGTTCTTGATATTACATAACTAACTTTATTTCACGTGTTTACTTTCTATCCATTTCAAGGTAAGAATTGAATGATATTGTTTATTAAGCTATTGTATAGCTTTTATCGCGGGCTTCGGGCTTTGAGCGCGGCGACCGAAACGCGAAATTTCGTAACGAAAAAAATCCGTAACGAAAAAACCTAACACCTCCCACACACACATAACGCGTGTGTATGCTGTTTGTGAGAAAGTATATAGGTATCTATTAATATCAAAGAAAAAAATATAATAAAATAATAAATAATTATAATTGCATAAGTTGATAAAAAATACTATGCAATAGCTTTACCGCGGCAGTCCCCGTGCTTCGGAAGGCACGTAAAGCCGTTGGTCTTGGATATCACTTAATTGTGATGGACGTTAGCTTGTTGGAGACCTCCTAAGGTAAACGCTGGTAATGTCAACAGTGTCCCAATACTCGTCAGATTGTAAAAAAAGTCAGTTATTTAATTCTACCAATATCTTACTAAAAGTATCTTATGGCAACATATTTATGGTTTAAAAATGTAATGGTGTCGGAGAGCCAAGTCCATTTAAATTTTGTATTTTTTATGAGTTCAGGTCATTACAATTTTAGCCATGCCTATGAGTTTCCTTTTCGCAAGAGCCTGTGTTGCTGATGGTAGCACCCAGTTTAAAAAAAACATCCACCCTTTAGAGGGACAGTGCATTTGTGATCTGGAGTGAGTTGCTGCAGTCTACCACCATGACATTAGTTATGGAATATTTGATTTCGAGGCCCAGTTCCATGCTGATCTTTTCCATTCTGTCGAGAAGGTTCATCATTTCAGCTTCATTCGCAGCCAAGAACGTTGTATCGACTGCGTAGTGGAGGTTTGTGATTCTGGTGCCACCTACGGTGATGCCACCCTCCCAATTTTCAAAAATGCGCTTGATGATGTACTCTCCGTAGATGTTCGCCTCCTAGTTTGCTAAAAATTCACGTCTTGACGCTGGTTTACAAACGCCACCAATGTTATCCACTTCCGACTGCCTAATGCCGGACATCCGGCAAAAGGAGGTTGTACGTGCTGTAAGTCGTGAATAAAACCAGTGGTCCTGATGGCCTTCTAGCTATTGTTCTTCGCAATTGTGCGCCCGAATTGTCTCCTGTCTTGACACGCCTGTTTCGTCTCTCGCTTCAATTCCAGGTCAAGTTCCGAAAGTCTCGAAGCTTGTTAATGTGCAACCTATGCCTAAGAAAGGTAGCCGTGTGGATCTCACCAACTATCGACCGATTGCGATCACCTCTATACTGTGTATGTCTGAGCGTGTACTGAATCAGAGGTTCCAGGCATACCTCGAAGATAACGAATTCCTCAGTCACCGACCGTTTGCTTTCCGCCAAAAAAGTTTGCGGTCTATACGAGTGGTTATAGACAGGTACTCGTCGGACCTTTTGGCTATCAATGCCGGAGTTCTGCAGGGATCAGTTCTCTCTGCAACCTTATTCCTGCTACATATTAACGACAGTGCCACACGTATTTTTTTATTTTTCACCGTTTTTAATTAGTTTTATGAACAAAAGACTTTATTTATCCTTTAATTTTTTATAATGCAGATGTTTTATATAGGGTATAAGAAAAATAATTATGCCATATTATGTTTATGTACTTAATAGATACACATTTTTAGGGTTCCGTAGCCAAATGGCAAAAAACGGAACCTTTATAGATTCGTCATGTCTGTCTGTCTGTCCGTCCATATGTCACAGCCACTTTTTTCCGAAACTTTAGTAGATGTATTCTGTGAACCGCATTAAAATTTTCACACAAAAATAGAAAAAAAAAACAATAAATATTGGGGGTTCCCCATACTTAGAACTGTAACTCAACATTTTTTTTTCATCATACCCATACATGTGAGGTATCTATGGATAGGTCTTCAAAAATGATATTGAGGTTTCTAATATCATTTTTTTCTAAACTGAATAGTTTGCGCGAGAGACACTTCCAAAGTGGTAAAATGTGTGTACAGGGGGGGCCCTGTAACTTCTAAAATAAGAGAATAATAAAACTAAAAAAAATATATGCAAACTTCCACCGAAAATTGGTTTGAACGACATTTAGTAAGTAGTTTTTTTGTTATACGTCATAAATCGTAAACCGCAATTTACCTTTCAATCAATCAAGTCAAATATAAAAAAAAATGGCAAAAAGCAAGGTCTTCCAGCACAAATAAAGGAAAAATTTAAAAAGTTGAAAATTAAAGGGTGTCCCAATACATACATAGTTACACCAATTAATAAAGACCTTTGAGTTGTATGGGCGCTCATACAATTTAGAGGTCTAGCTTAATTGGCACCAACCTCAAATAAGGTAAATAAATAAAATTGTGCATTTCCCGTGATGGATGAACGATGGACGAAGTTTGTACGGAACCCTCGGTGCGCGAGTCCAACTCGCACTTGGCCGGTTTTTTCTTATTTCTCTTTCTCTTTTTCATTCTCTTTCTTTTTTTATGTATCTTCTTTCTAGGTCACCAATAAATTAGTATCAAGTGATCGATGTATAAAAAGCCTTAATTTAGATACAGTACATATTTATTTTATAACATGAATCACGTTTGTAGACCTCATAAATTTAATTAACAATTAAAAGTAACGGCCATCCAGCATCGAGTGAGGTCAATGGTCGAATGCCATCATATTCCGGGCCATACATTTCCCCCGTGCATTACATGCGAGATATTTTCAACATCATATCGACACAATACGCGCCACGGTGGTACTACGATATATCAACTGGCTGTTTATTCATGCTTCCCTGGTTCAATGAAACTATGTCAGTACACTTTTTATGTAAAAGTGGTGTGATGTATATCGTTTTCATAAATCTAAAATTACAACAATTAACTAACTACCTACCGTCTACTACGTTTCAATGAAATAACAGACAGGAGTTTGTCATGGTAGATTTTATATAAAATAACTGCTAACTTTAAAACGTAGGAGAGAAAAAAAATGTTCCGAAAAATCGTAAAAAATGTTGTCTATATGTCCCTGCACATCGTTAAACCCGTATAAGTTAAATTGTGTTACTAATTTCCACAATAAATGTAGGCAAGTGTAAACACACCTTCGTTCCTACGTGACATTCCAAACGTGTTTAATTCGAGAAGGGAATGAGTGACGTAACGTTATTACCACGACTGAGGTAAAAATGTAAATTGCCCCTCACATTTGAAAGCTCAGCGGGCGATGCTCTAATGCATATTTTACATTCCATAACGTGTGTCGATAAGCGAATTTGCATGTGTTAAAATGTATGCGATACATCCTCATTGCTATGGCCTCCTGGTACCTACATTTATTTTGAAACAAATTCGTGGTAACTTTGCCTCCTTTGTATGTTTTTTAATATATTACCAACGGGTAGTATGCAATAAATAGGCTTCTGTGAGGTCTTTAAAAAAAAAAAAAAAAAAGGTCTTTGTGGGAATACGTTTTCTTATTAAAATTGTATAAATATTTTGACGTTGATTGGGGATTTTATTTAGTCTTCGGTAGGTTACGCAAGAAACAAATGCTTTAAAGGACGTTCAAAGATAAAAGTTTTTTTATTTTAACCCGACTGCGATAGACCTAAAAAGGGGTTGTTTTAAATGTCTTCTGAATAGGTAAATATTCAATTTATATTGATACTAAAATACTTGAATCGAAGAACATGAAGGTATTACGTATCTCTGCATAGTTATCTAACCTACAAATATTCTCTACCTATAATCTATTTTTATGATTCTTTAGATAAACATTCGATCAATGCAATAAAAACATAACATACAATCGTGACGGAATTGTACGAATACGAAAGCACAGGAGTAATTTATCTTTTGTTAAGTTGGGGAGGTTCTCAAGCGCAGGCGAGTCGAGACTGCTTGATTGATGTATCGCGCAACTTTGTTACATTACTCTTTGTGTTTGTTCCGTTTGTCATGTAGGTACATTAACTATTTTTAATAAAACTTGTTTATAAGTTACTTGTAGGTATATATAAATATATTTTTTTATACAGGCAGGATGATTTTTTAGTCACTGGCCATACTTGCAGGAGTTGAAGTACTCGTCAATATGAACAACTTTTACTATGGGACCAACTCTGATATCGCAAAAAATTTAATGGTTCCATCATACATTTTGGTCGAGTAGGTATAGAACTTTTGTATGGACAGCTGATAATTTTTTGTGATCTCGAGAGTTAGTCCCATCATAAAAGTTGTTCATATTGATGAGTACTTCCACCCCTGCAAGTATGGCCAGTGACAAAAAAATCGTCCTGTATAGACTGAAGCCGATTGCTGTAAGCGATTCAATCGTTCGTTGTGATCTATCTGATCTTACGTTTGTTGTGATGTTAGCCCCTGATGATGATGATATTGGGAAATAAGTACCAACCTATCTAAATTAGGAAAGTAATGAAAAGCCATAATATAACAGTGAATAGAGAGTTTCAAGAAGTAACAATTTTGGTTGAGTTTTTGAGTTAACGATATGACTCGAAAATGTAAGTCGATTACCTGTTTGACAATCAAATGCCATACCTATTTATTATGTTTGTACTTGCAAATGCTCATATTTAGGCATCTCTACAAGCTAAGTGAGTGGCTTCGCTATTCTGATTAGGTAAGTAGCCTAAGTTGAAAATATGAACATGGTACCAACTTACCGACAAGTTCTTAGATTTCCTCCGTAAAAAGATTAAACGTTCCGTGTAAATATAAAATTAGATTGTAGGTATGCATACACAAACACCCAGGGTAAGTGTCTGTAACGAAGTGAGGGGAGTTTTCACGGGCGGCTGCGCGGACGCCTCTTCAATTAGCGCACCAGACGGAAAATTACCTTCCATCACCTGCCACGCTCCACCTCTAAACGTAATTTACAAACTTATTAGGTACGGTATTCTAATTCAAAAAAAAATCATAGACTCACTGGCTGAATGTAGATGTAGAACGTAGCACGGTGACCTCATTCTTTTGGTCAGAAATGTCCCTAAAAATATATTGTATTTTTTTAATTGGCAATACATATTCTGTACCAAAAAGATAGAAACCAAAACACAGCAGCACATACAGCACAAAATATCCTATTAGCTGGTTTTGTTCGGTGCGCAATAAATAGTTACAGGAAATATCTGTGAAAATGTAAAAACTAACACAGATTCTACGTCACTAAAACAAGAGAGAGAAAAAAATAAGAGTGGTCAGTGGCGTACAATAACATTATGTTTTCTTAAAGTATGGATTTTTAAAGGGGCAAAAACCTTAAAATATATTCTTACAAATTCATTCTTCATGTGAGTGGAGTACCAGGCTCGCAGGACAACTGGAGAGTTCCATCAATCACGCGTCAGATCAAACACGGATCGTTGCGCGCCACAGAGGAGATAAATTGTCTCTGTAACATACACAAGCATCAAAAAGTGTTGGGTTGGGGCTTTGAAATCAGAATTTTAACAACAGGTAGCGGAGAAGTACCATTTCAAATAAATCCAAGAGCTAAATGTAGGTAAATACATTCAAAAGATAGTAAAACAGAAGTAATGTAAGAAAGGATAAAAAATGTTTCTCATTTTATACATAGTTCATAGTTCTTTATTGGCAACAACAAGTTACAGGTCAATTCAATCACACGTTGCACAAATGCAATAGTAAAAATAATAATAGAAATCATAATACCTACGTATAATTAATAATGTCAGACACTCATCACGTCGTCAAATTCATAAAATGCCTGCTCAACAAGCCATTTTTTTAATTTATCTTTAAATAGTGACCTGGAGGATACATTCAGTACGATGTCTGGTAGCCGGTTGTAGACCGCCGGCGCCATCACGTGCACTAGTTTCGCCGTCTTCGTTAGTCGCCGCGGCACCGCTCGCAGTCTGTGCTTATACCGTGTGTCGCTTCCGCACCTATCTCCGAGCCTTGAGTACTGCTCGAGGTTGTCTCTGGCGTATAAAGCCGCCTGAAGGCATACCAGGGATGGGACAGTTAGTATTAGATAGTTAGAACATAGATGACAAGAACGCATTTGAGTAATCGTTCGCTCTTTTGTGAATAAATATAAGTAAGTAGCTACTCTAAAAGAAAGAAATAAGAATGAAACCGAGTGATAATTAAAAATATTTATATTGTGTTCATCTATGATTTGAGCTTGACGGCGCCTGAGTCGTCGTACGAGCGTAGCAAGAATTTCACAAGTAGCACGTGCACCGACCACGCCACCGAACGCGTCATCCATCTTCCCACTCTCCCCACTACTAGACTTGTTTTCCTACCTGTATAAAAGGGTCGGAGCGATCGTCGATAAGGAGTCATGACATACGCGAGTAGTCATGACATACGCGAGCATACATACGCGTGTTCGCTTACGTTGCTCCCAAGCAACTTCACACCCTTCAGGTATTACAAAATAGGTTCATGCGCAAAGCCACGGGCGCCCCGTGGTACATGCGCAATGAAAACCTACACCTTGACTTAGGTCTCCCTACCATCAAACAATTCATAAAACGCGCTGCACGCAGATATTTTGATACCGCAGCGCACCACGCGAATCCGTTAATTATCAACACGGTCACTTACACCTCGTCCCTTATCTCCCGCATCCGTAGGCCAAGGTTCGCCCTCAGCGAACCGGACGATGCCATCACCCTAGCTCAGATCGAGGCTGAAGAAGCCCGGAAACAAATACAGATGCGCAATCGTCAACCCAGATTTCGTCCTCGCCGGCGAGGACCGTCGCGTCGTCCTTCCCAGTCTCGTCCCATTTAAGTGGCCCGAGCTGCATATTAGCAATCCGACCGATCCCCAAATAATAAATATTTGCATGCTAAAGCCCTCCCATATTCCCCAGGCAACGTCCTGAGCCGAGGTCGAGCCCCACAGGGGGCACCCTCAGGCTACCGTTGCCCAAAAATTTATAGTAGTTTTAAGTAGCGGTTGAGAGCCCTCAGCGCTCACCGCAAGAGTCCGCGTAACGGTGGAAGAAGGTCCCCTGGACCCACCACCTTTCTGTTCCAGTCAAAAAAAAAAAAACGTCGATAAGGCAGTCTTGGCACTGGCGTGGCACAGTGCACTCGTTGTACTCCGCTACTGGCTTATCCTTGACACTTTGGATAATTAAATTTGTGCAAACGAATTAATTATTATTCTCAATTACAAATTAGCCTCCGTGCAATTTATAGTTGATGACTTATCTTATCTTAGATTATACTGTCGCTGATTAAATTTTAAAAAAGGATTAGTTTGAGTTACCGTCCTTAATTGATAAAATTAGACCTGTCTTGTGGATTCAATTACATCTATATCGTTATACCTGGATTTTTTCTACCCTATTTCCTACAAGCTCATCATGTGAACACATGTTTGAGTTAGAATTTTGAGCATTTTCTATTTGTTTTTACTGACGTAAATTAACAGTCAGTTTAATGTAGGTCTAAAAGTTGTAAAAGTTTAGCATGGTAATATTATGCAGTAAAAATTGAATTTTTATGAATAAAATGAAAATTTATAAAACCAAAAATAGAAGGCAGCTGATATTTTTTTAGCTTTTAAGGACTTAGTTGGACACAGACTCAAAAATACAAGAGCTATGATGAGGTAAAAAACATGTGAACAGTCAATTCAGTAACATATTTCCTCATCTACCTCACATTTCATAGCCACACCCGAGAACAAGCAAATGATATTCGTGTTCATACATATTCAGTGGCATCACACTTACTTACCTCCGTCGAAAGCCTTGGAAAAAACGAGCCTGTAACGGCTACCTACCTCACGAATATTATAAGCTCCTTTGTTTTTACAATAAGCTGTTATGGGTAAAAGCTTTCCGTAATCTTCACATTGGAATTTTGATATGACAATATAGGAGTATTTATTTAATAAAAAATATTTACAATAACAAAAGCAGTTTATGAAATAAATTGTACGTAGGTTCACCTTATAAAAAAAAATGCTTGAAGCAAAATAACATTACTTATATTATTTGAACAGTTTGTGATTAGGATTTAGATCGAAGATTAAATCTAGTAGTTTTCCCTGGATAATTTTTAAGTCACTAAGTTAATTATACCACTCTAATTTTTTTCCCGTCATAACACACAAATATTGTCAGTGAGACTAGTAAAATAATTTTTTGTAATAAATCTGAGTTTGATTTTAAAAAGAGTAACTGCCGAGTTTATAGCTCAGCAAGAGTCATAAGTGCTTGTGAATGCTTATTTGTATAAAAAAAAATTACATTTTCATTTCATAAACTCCCCAACATCTTCAAATCAATGACTCACACAATCGTACGATAAACGATAGAATCGAGGAACGATAACACAAAATATTAGCGATGACTTGACACTATTTCCTTTTGGCGCCTGTGTTTAACAAATTGCTATTTTCCACGATATAATTTATTTTTCCGGCGTGTTTATTTTGCGTTGGCATAATACGAAATTAATAATCAATACCTATTCATCTTATTAGGTTGGCGAGAAAGGGAAACCTTTACCAACAATTTGCCTAATAGTATTGTCTAAAATCTGTAATTGTAAAACTCACCTCATAACTTAGCATTAACATTTCAAAATCAAGGGTTTTTATCTACAGATTTCAAACTAGACAGTTTTATTTAGGTGTATCGCGTGCTTTACTCCTATAGGGTATTTACCGTTACTGCTTCTGCATTTAACGCTTTTTACTTGTATGTAAAAATCAGTACCGTTTGTAACTTATACATAGTTTGAGCATACAAAGCCTAATCGAAGAATTTAACATTCAATTAAATGTAGTATAATGATAATTACATATTTATTTAGGAAACATAATAAAATTAAACATAATGAAGTTTAAAGCATTTCAAAATCTACTATACTGTTAACTGGCATTGCGAAAGTAACAATTTTTCCAATAGTTAGTAAATTTAGTTCTAAAAAAGAAGATGTGGTGAATTCTATTTTTTTTAACTTACATTCTTACGTTGCACTTTCCATCTCAAATATCTAAGCTCTCTCAAATTGGTTACGTGTCATATCAACTAGCAACGAAGTAGAATCTAAAAGTGGGAAGCCAATCGCCGCACTTCATTGTAACTTACATCTTACTCGACGCTGTGAGCCTGGTACTTCGAATTATTTATAGGATTTTTAATGGCGTCTCAAGTTAACAATCCAGGCCCAACTATCTATTGAAGAAATACTAAACTAGAGAAGTATTGTGATAATTTATAAGTAAAATAATTATCACAAGAATTTCCACCCTTTGCATCCATTTTAGCACTTTCAATTTAGCATTAATTTACATACCTACTGACTGCACCTATATAATGGATATTGTTTTTTGTTTCAGTTTATCAACATGTGCCATCTTCGCTTTTCGTTTCTCAGCGTTCTGCTACTGATTTCAACTGTTTACGGTCAAACTGGTAAGTTCAACTTGGTTCAACTAATCTAGTGAAATCAATCGGCTGTTCATACAAGAATTCATAGATCTAAAACAGGCAATTTTGTTTTTGCCATTTTAGATTTGGTCCCGTAGTAGGAAAAACTACATATTACAATTATTTGTAGTAGTTAATTACGGCTGTGCTTACGGAAACAATTCAAATATTTAGAATTGTACCGCAAACACCTATTGCTGAGTTCCGGCAGCTGCACTTGAGAACCAGTACCTTCTAGGCTTTGTGTGCTTTCCACCTTCGGCCACATTATCACTTGCCATGGTGAGATTGTGATCTAATAAGCTTATACAAAGTAATAAAAAAAACAGAGGAACATTCCAGACGTTCAAATACAGGTTTGAATAACTAATTTCTGTTTTAGAAACTGAGCCGCCAACCACTGCTACCACTAAATCGCCACCGACCACAACCACGGCACCGACCACCACCATTGCCTGGGAGACGGAGACGCTCAACGAAGGCCAGGCTATACAGAAGGCTCTGCAGTACTTGCTGCAGCACCGCCAGCCCGACTGGGGGTGGGGGAACGATACACACCATGTTATGCTTACGCTGCAGGTGGGAAGTGTTCCAAATTCAAATAATGTATTGCTATTTTAGTGGAGATTTAATTTCGCGCTTAAATTAAGAATAACTTCTCAAATTTTATGCGACCCTGGTAGTCATTGACGAAGGTCAATTTGCAGTACTTGTCCATCAAGAATTATATGGAAAAGTCTATTTTGCCATCGACGCGACGCGGACGACTCTTTCGTTTTATAATAATTCTATCTATCTACTATCTGTTGCTGTCTTCAGCGTCATGAATGGAATCCACAACTACGCTAGTAATAAATGTATACACTTCTCCTTTTCTTGTCGATTCTTCTTAGTTAAAAGCTGTTTATTTTACTGGTGGTAACTTCAGGTTGCTTCGTTCGACCTTCATAAATGCCCTCTAATGGACCGAATAAATGGTTTCTTTTGACTTTGTCACGTTTATTTTCCTTAAAATTTCACATCAATGTAACTTACCTATATCAAAATAATTGATAATTGATAATTTCAGTTGGCAAACAATACTGGCAAAGAAATAGAGCAACAGGGTCTGGAGATGCAACTGTCTGCTAAGCAAATGGAAATAGAGATATTGCTGATGATGTCTAAGTAAGTATTAACAGACAATTCTGATCGACTTGCCATTAAAATTTGGTATGTATTTAGTTCTATCGATGACGATACGCAACAGCCAGTCTCCTAAAATAAAGCAATCACATAATTAAAAACAAAGATCTTGCTCAAAATGAATAGCTAATATTATTTAATATTTGTAATTGGTTAATTTTTTTTTTTTTTTACTTTGTATAGGCTTGTGTTTGACTACAATCTCACTATTGTAAGTGATGATGTGGCCGAAGGTGGTAAGCACACAAAGCCTAGAAGAAACTGGCTCTCAAGTGCAGCTGTCGGAACACACCAATAGGTGTTTCGCGACAGATGAGGGTGGTAGCCAGCCAGGCGGGTACTACTAAGTACCCTACCACCGTGCTATGGTTTCCTCACGATGTTTTCCTTCACCGAAAGCTCAAGCTCATTGTAGGATTCGAACCCACGACCTTCGCCGCGGCGTCCGACGTCACTACCACTGAGCTATCATCGCCTTACATGCTTTCCACCATCAGGCACCATGAGTCACCACCACCCTTAGGCCGCCTAGCCGCCTACACGCTCGCCCTGGGCGCGCTCTGCAAGGACCCGCGCTCCTTCCACGGCCGAGACCTGGTGACAGCCCTACTACACCGAGAGCCGCCGCATGACCTGGAGTTCGCGTACGCAACCCTAGCGGCGTGCTCGTCGGCTGCTCATGTGCGGCGACGTCATATCAGAAGGCTGCTTGATATTGCTAATGCTGCTGCAGATCATAATCTGGGTAAGGGGAACTGGAAAACAATGAACCTGCGTGTTGGACTATAACATTAGTTCGGAGATGTAAATTATCAACTCTTCATTAATTCTGTGTAATTGACATCAAGTTATTTAGGAAACCATTTTTTTGAATAGGTTTTTTCTCTTACAAAGTGTTGACTTCAGGAACGGGGTTCATAGATCTAGGTCCAGTACTCAGATGACCAGTATCACAATGATTCAAACGATAGGCCATTCACAAGACAAAAGTAATACCGACTAACAAGGTATACCAATATATTGGTTTCTAACTAAAGCAATACTTAAAAGCGTCTGCTAACGCAGTCTTCTCAATGGGGTTGAAAATGCAAAGTCGTTATACAATTTACCTACTGGTAAAACAGAATAATTTTTAAAATCAACACTCATACTTATAAAGTCTTAACTCGGTCTCTGAATGACCCATCGACGCCCAGTTCAAACTAGATTTAGCATTCACACATCACATGTTCCAGATGCGATCTCAATGGTGATCCTAGCTCTGCGCTGTGTGGTGCAAGACCACCGCCACCGCAGCCTGATCCACTTCGTGCGGCGCCCGATGGCCGGCCTGGCGCGCCAGCAGCACCCCGACGGCAGCTTCGGGAATCTCACCACTACTGCACTTGCTATACAGGTGACATTTGATCAGAAAATGTTTAAATTTGCGATTAGTCAGAATTTACTTATGTAATGTCAGTCAATTTGAGACCATGGCCAGTCAATATAGAAAACCAAGTTTGAAGAGTTAACAAGATCGGCCGTTACGTTATTATCGTAAATCCACTCCAGAGTTAGAAAACAGATAAAAATCAATGCATTGCTGCAATTTTGTCTAGGTATGTTCCAACGGTGTCCGGATGTCTAATCAGATGGAAAACAAAAATTGTGTAATAATCTATTTTAAAAACCCCTTTGATCCGTTCGCAAAGTAATGAATACCCTTATAATGAACAGGCTTTGGAAGACTCGGAGACCGGCCCCGGCGCGCACCAGCACTGGAGCCTGCCGGCGGCGCGCAAGTGGCTGCTGCAGCGGCAGGAGCCGGGCGGCGGCTGGCGCGACGTGGCCCGCACCGCGGCGGCCGTGGCTGCGCTCACTCCTGCCTCGCTCGCGGCCGTGAGGCCTCCGCACTGCAGTGACAAGCTTCTTGATAGCCGACATGAGCCTTTGGGTATGTTTCTACTCGTACCCTTTTCGCCAGACAAAAAAGGACTTCAAAAAAGGCGTGGAAAGAACTCTTCAGTTTGATTGGCAATAAACCGCAAGCGGTAGTTTCCACATAACATCGCAAGCTTCTTTACCGACTCAGTGTATGAACGTAAGTATGTGTAGTTTTATAGATAGGCTTATATTTGGCTTCACGATGGTAAATGATGATGTAGCCAAAGGTGGTGAACTCACAAAGGCTCAAACAAATAGACATTATTTACCGCTTCAATCTGTTCCAACCCTTTCGTTTTATAGCTATCCATAGTTTAATTCGTACCTACGTAACTGATGACTACTTATCTCTTATAAATGGTATAGACAGCAACGGTGGAGACGGCACTCTGAAACTGGCGTATCAATCGGGACACACCACCAACGACTCGGAGGCGCGCAACGTCTCGTTCACCTACACGCTGTGGCTCGGCACTAATGTCACTGAGAACTACACCATGCACATGGTTGCACCAAGGTAACCTATAATACACAATCTTACCATGGTTTCTGATGATGTGACCGAAGGTGGTGAGCATACAAAGCCTAGAAAGGCGACAGATTTTCAACATGAGGGTGGCAGCCAGCCAGCCGGGTTCTATAAAGTACCCTACCACCTTCCTTTCCTCACGAAGTTTTCCTTCACCGAAAGCTCAGGCTCATTGTAGGATTTGAACCCACGACTTTCGTTACAGCATTCGATGTCTCTTCCACTGAACTATCATCGACGCATTATCGCAGTAGAGACTTCTTACATCCGGTTTATTTACAATAAATTCACATTCTACAGGAATAAAAATCAATCGATGACTCGACTCACAATTTCCTACAGAGATTTATTTTACATAGAGAAAAATCACGAGCCACTCGCATGAATACCACAACTGCAGATGGTCCTCGAGATCAAGGGTCTGGCCCCTCACTAAAACATTAAATATTTTTCAGGAACGTATCATTCTACCACGTAATGCTGCAGGCTGCAGAGCACGAGCCCAAGTTCAAGTTCGAGGCGAGCGAGTGGCCCAACGGCCACTACGTGCACACGCTGGCGGGGCACAAGGAGGAGCCCATGGGCTACCACTACTGGCTGCTGTACCGCCTGCCCGAGACGCCCGACCCCGCCAGCCCGCCCGGCAACCAGCTCGTCGCACCCGTCGGTAATGTTGACGCGACTCGTGCTCAGCCGAAACTAATATATTATTTCGTTAAATTTACGCAGATGCTGTGTTAGTCGCAGAATTCATTTGCCGCGATCGTGTACCGAGCGACTGTTTCATTCCATATGAAAGTTTTAAATGAGGAAATAGGAGCCATTCTAGGCAGTAGACTACTCAATCGGTTTGTCTACCCGCAACCGAGCAGGTCTGGATAACCCCGCCTATCTATCTTTGGCTTAAAGTAATAACTTAAATATACTTATACTGTGTTAATCAAAAATAAACCATAGGTGCGTCGATTGACGTTCTTTATTACCTACAGACTTTGTGCTCTGACAATCTTTACGGAATTTATGTATGGTTAGATACGCAACAATTAGTAATCGATTTTATGTCAGTGTATTTATAACCATTTAAAAAAATAAGTAACCTACATAAAAAAGAGATAAACGGACTCACCGTGGAAAAGAACGAAAAATAAGTTCCACTTTCCTGAACACTATGATGTTACAAGGAGGACGTACCGGCCCTTCCTTTTCCTAATCATTTGAAATAATTAACTCGCATACATTTAAGTATGGCATTCTTAGAGAGTACGAACTGCTATTTCGCTCCGTTCGCAATACAATCTTAACCCTTTCTATAACTTACGATATCCATTTTAATTTCAGGCGTGGACGACCTGTTAGTTGAAGACGGAGAGCACTACCTGTTCTGGTATAAGAAGCTGTAATTTTTCATCAGCAACCTTAATTCTGTTGATCACTGTTTGGATAAACTCGGGATTTTGGATACGTGGAATATGAAAATAAATGTTTTCCAATACCGATAGTTGAGTATAAGCCAATTTTGATACTTTTTTTTACTATGTATTTCAAATTGCAAAATAAGCGGATTTTATGATTATTGAAGCTTCAAAATGAGAGCTGTTCTGTTGACAAACCGTATTTACTATGCTGCGGTTGGACATAATAATTTTTGTTAAAGTTTAAGTTAATAAAAATAATAATAGTTTATTGTAGTAGTATAAGTTTGTGACAAATTTCTTAATTGTGCGACTCTAAATTGCTCTACAACTAAAATAATTCACGTAGCAGACGGGATTTCGTACATTGACCCGCCTTGAATACCTGTCACACATGCGGTGGTGCATGGGAGCGTGACGGCAATATATTTATGCGAGAGTGACAGAGACAAGTATTAACGGGTCATTGTACGAAATTCCGCCCGCTACGTGAACGCACTTAGGTATACTCAACTCTCGATACAAAAGAACTAAATTATTATTGATCATTTTAGTTTAATGTAGGTATAACATAATTTTTGCATGTTTCTTATTGCTCATAGTGCGTAGGCGTATTATGTATCGCTGTAAGCTATACCAAAGATCTTTTCCATTTCACTTCATGGCTGTAATGGCAAATTTCATGTAAATATTCATTGCTCTAAGTTTTGACATGAGATTGTGTATGAGGGTAATGGAATTTGAGAAAATTATGACAGAAGCTAAATATACATATAGGCCTGATTTTTCAATGGCCAGATAAATTAATTTAAATTTAGAACAGTTTTTGTGTGGACTTATCAGAGGAACAACTTATCCAAGGTTTATCTAGCCATTGAAAAATCGGCCCTTAGTCTAACAATTATTTTGAATCCAAGATGGCGGATTTGACGTGAGCAGTTATTTTTAATCTAGATGTGGCAAATTGTTGCTTTCTCTCTGAAAAATGAATTTAATTGTGAAATGTAGGAGCTTAGTATCTGATTGTTTAACCTTTTTTTTTTTACAAACGCTGAATATATAAATGAATTATATCTGAAATGTGGGTATTTGTTCATACATTAATCTCATGCTAAGACTATATATTTTAGACTTTGCAATTCAAATTAGTTCAGCAAATACTTAAAATAATGTTATTTATAATAGTTAAATAGTTTAGTAAAAGCCGTCAGTATTTTAGACAAGAAATAAAAACAGTGTAGTAGGTGAGCAATAGCTGGCAACTGGATGGTATTGTAATGGAAAATTAGTACTAAATAATATTGTGGAATTTTGTCAAAAATACTGAATAATTCAATATACAATATAATATGAACATGCAATAGTTACGAAGCATGTAATATAGCTCATAGATCAACGTTTAAGATTCGTGTTAAATAAGCAATTCTCAATTTAAATACATTTTTAATAATAAAGCGTTGTCATTGAATAATATTATTGTAGTCTGGCAACATTTTTTTTATCATACAAAAAAAAACAATCTTTAAAATATTTATTTATATATGGGATTTTAAATTCAACAACATTCAATTGAATTTTGTAACTCATTAAGTAATTTGTTCAATGGCTCGTTTTATAATATTTAATATAAACGATGTAATCTCAAGATAGATTTTAATGAACTAATCATTTTAGACGAGACTGAACGACTCAATCGTATCTGAATAAATTCGTTAGCATTAACATTTTTATTGTACCCACTGAATGGTTCTTAATAAATTATAAAATATTACCTATTTTATTTACTCAGAAAAAAGTTCGTCACGTGCTTTAGTCTCAGTAATAGATTGGTGTTAACCAAAAATAAACTTTATGTCATAGGGCCAGGATCCAAATCAAATTGTTTTAAAACTTCACGCTTAACACAGACTTCAAAATATGACCGAAGAAACTCACATTATATTGCTCAATCCGAAAGAAACTCCTCAAAACTTAAAATTCCACAATTCCAAAAAGAGACGAAACATAGCGAGAAAAAGAGATACCCTCTATCAAATGTAGCTTTGTAAATCTAGAATCATGATTGAATTAATTTAACTCGTGACTAGTTTTTTTTTAGGTAGTTTTGGTACGTCCCATTCGCTTAAATGAAAGGGGGTTAAATGAAAGAACATGTATTTAAGAACCAACATTTATTAAATTTGTACATTTTACACATAACACCGATACCACATTCGCTAGGTACTTCACAATACCTAATAGTGCACATTAAGCTAGTTACAATATAATTTTATACATTGCATAGAAAAACATTTGGAAAAAGAATGTCTTCATAAAATATATCGAGTAGCATTTCAATATTATATTAATCCCGACTTATGTCATAAGAAGTCACTCTATTTATACAATTAGAATAAGGTCCCTCATACACTTGCGCGATTTGTGATCACATGTACAGATTAAAAAATAAAAATTAAGAAATAAGCCCATGATTAGTCCAAAATATTTTTCTAACAGATTGGTAATTAAATGATATTAATTTACAGCCAGTCTCACGTTGCCGATAAGTTCCAGATAGATTATCTGACAGATATCTGATATAGCAGTTTCTCTCTTACGAAATGTACATAAAGATATCGACGATTATAAAATCATGTAAATGTTCCTATTAGTTTATCTATGAGATAAGCTATCAGACTTATGCAACCTGTGATACAGGCCCCTAAAGAGAAAAAGATGTTGAAACTGGTGCAAGTACAACGCATAAGATCCATTTCTATTGATAGATCCAAAGTGGTGGTAACTTCAGAAGTTTCGACGTTCATAAGTGTCCTTCTAGGGCCTAAACTGAATAAAAGTCTTTGACTTTGAGATCGAAACTTTTTCATGTGAATAAACTAGCATAAATACACTATTTATAACTCAAAAACGGCTGGACCAACTTTTATGAATTTTGATTTGTTGGATTTTCTCCGCCCCGAAGAGCAAAATAACGTTTTTTTTTGTACCGAGAACGCGGATGAAACCGCGGGGAACAGCTAGTTTATAATAGACGATTTACAATAAATCATCATGTAGACCGATATGTCGCTACATGTGAGGGACCTTAGTTTTTTACAACCAATTGTAATAAAATTGTTTTCAAATATCCACAGTGAAATAGTTTACAGTATTGCAACCATAGAACTGGGTGTACACGTTAGAGGTTCGTTCAACAATCATTTATATTACATATAAAAAGAAAGTCTTGACTCACTCACTGATTGACTCATCATGGCCCAGCCCAAACCCTTGGACCTTGAAAGCTGAAATGTTACCCTTTATGATATAGACAAGGAATAAGACCGGATTTTTAGAAATTCAACCCCTAAGGAGGTAAAACAGGGCATCGCGGGTGAACAATGGAAGATAGTCCACTTTAAAACAACACATACTCAAATACTAAAACCAAAGAGTTGTAAAAAAATATTGAATACCAATGAAGGTATATTTAATGCTGTGCTCAAAACAAACATAAATGAATCAAATTATATAGTATAGATGTATTGTATGAAATGTTGTATTATGTACCCAGTTACACAATTTGAACTAAATCAACGCACATTACCCAAACTTTAGTAAAATCACTAACAAGTTACAACACTATAAATACCGACAGCAGTTTCACCGCTGTTGTCTTTTATACTGTGTCATATTATTTTAAACTATCAATTTTTTTTTATTGAAAATTGAATTAAATAAGTAATCAATTCACAAAAATGTTACTAGAATTATAGAAAAACATAATTAGAAAAAAAGCCTGCCACTGTTGAGCAAAAACCCGATCAAAATAAATCACAACATACTAAGACATTAACTAATGCCTATATATTACACTTATAATTGATATTTATACTTTGTGTACACGCAAGAAGTTGGCTTGCTTCAAAATAATACTAACACCCATTTATATTCATTTTACTAAAATTGTGCATATTTATATTGCTTTAAAAACATCCGTAAAACGTGTTCAAAGTTAAGTAAGGGATCGTCCATAAAATATGAAAATTATAAAGCAATTTATAATTAATTAGCTTTATAATTTTCTAACTATATTTATAGTTCGAATGTTTAATACCGTAATACAGGAATCCCAATTTTCAACGCTTATGGACACCCCTTTAAATTTAATAGTGCGCAAGATTATCTATATATCATAAGGATTTCAATGAAAATCTCACAATAATAAATATTAAAAAATTAAAAAAATAGATTTATAAAATTTTATACAATTCGACATTTCATTCTTGCAACGGCCTATCTAATAGAAAATTTATAAAAACGGAATATTTAGAAACAATAATGTATACATGTACATATATATAATTATATCACATAAAATGTAGTTGTAGAGGTAAAGTTTCAGGTCAAATCACTTTGAAAATACATACGGTCGGGAAGTTGACGAATCGGTAATGGAATTTTATACTAAAAAACTACTGTTTTTTTAAATTTTATTTTACCCAATCACTTATGTATGTATATAAAATACATGAAAATATGTCGCTTTGTTATTTATCATTTATTCATGATAGATGAAAAGAAAAAGAGGACCTATTCCTTCAGGGCCAAAAAAATAATATTTTTATTAATAGATATATTTAAATTAAACGCCAACCTCCCGACGGTACTTCATATTATAACAAACTTAAGTCTCCACTTAAGAGTCCACGCATGTCACTTACATGCGCACGCGACGTAACGCGACCGAGACGTGGTGTGGTGCACACTAGGCGGCCGGGGCGGCCGGGGCGGCGGTGGGGGCGGAGGGGGCGGCCGTCGACAGTCTCTTCATGACCGTAGTGTACGCGAGCCCTAACGCCCAGGACACTTCGTGTCCGTTCACTTTCTTGAACAACTGAAAAAGAAAAGTGAACCACGAGTTATATGGTATAATAATGTAAAAATATATAATGGATCAAGTATTTTGTGAACAGATAAAATATTTTATATATTCGGGGCCAATTTCACGAAACATGATCAACACTAATTATTGATCGATAAAAAAAAGAAAACATTTTATTTAAATACATCATTAATTGAAAGAGTGAATGATATCACAAAACTAAACCGATATTAATCAGAAATTAATATTTACGAGTGGTTAAGCACTGATGCTTGTACCATTTTTAGGTAGGAAATAGATGTTTGCCAAAATTACGGAACATCTGTTATACTAAATTTAATTTTTGATTTGATTGATACGCCTTCTTGATTCTATATATCATGCAGAAGGCACACGTACTGATAATGAATTTGGGTTGCCTAATGCCTCTGATAGATGGCGTCGTCATCAGATCAGGCTCGTTGTAAGACTTTTTGGTGAACGATGCCTCCTTCCTTACAAAGGAAGATATTGATTTAAATTTTTAAATTTGTTATGTCTCTTTGACGTTGCGAAGACTACACATAAAATTTATTGGAAAATATTATATTTAAAAAACACGCTGCATATAATTAATAACTAAGTACTCTGAGAAAGAAGGATACACAGGATTGTGCCGGCCGGCGAAGATCTCCCACGGCCTGTGACGTGACTTCCCTCTTGAAGGGATTGCAGGTGTACCTTCAGGATTTAAAGGTACGTGGGCCTTCGTTCTTTCACCGCACCGATATTTAGCATTTGAGGGTGTATCGGTCCAATCTTCATTTTCGAGTAAACCGCGATCTTCCATAATTTTAGGCATTTAATAAACATAAATTTTACATCCGGAATTGGCTATTTACACGCCAACTATCCAACGAGGTTTTCTTTAAACTAGTCTTAAACTGCGAAAATTTTCCAAAATAATATTGATGTTCTAAAATTCTACAGGAAAATATAAGAAAGAATAGAAAGATAAGAATATTTGTAGATATTTGTCATATAACATATATTTAAAATTTGGCACATACATAAGTCTTAGAATGAACAGTATGAACAAAGTCATTGAGAACTACAATAAAAATAAATAAGATGCTAGGTACTCACAGAGATGGGTTTGTCGTCTTGTATCTTGTACGCGTCCTGCAACAACGTGACCATGTAGACGAGGTCGACGCAGGCCCACGGCTGCTCCACGTTGGACGCGGAGCAGGCCTGCACGGCGGCCGCGCGGTACGCTGACACCGACACTGTCCCGCCCTTCATTACGTCTGGAAATTACGCATTTACCATCAGATTACTCCTGCAACATCCAAATAAGTGTTGCATAGGATTTTATGACGAGCAATTAGGATGTGTGTCGCCGTATGATCAAGTCATCTTTATTTTCATAAAAGACGTAGTTTTGTGAAATCTCAGTTTAGCAAAACTTTACGGAAAACATCAAATAATTTCGGGTAATATTACTAGAAACGTTAAGAGCTTTTAGAAGGCTGAGGATAGTATTGAAATTTGAACTCTATTGGCATCGTAAAGACTAATGCTAATTAAAGAGTTACGCCATATTTCGTGAGTAGCGTAAATATCAGTGTAAGTCTAGACATGAGTAAAGCCTTCGATTTCGTGTGTCACAAAAGGTTTCTCCAGAAATTACTAAAATATGGTATCAAACTACACAAATGGTCAAGTAGCTATCTTAAACAGCGAACTAAAGTCACAGCTAAATAGTAACTTCCACAAAAATTAAATTTATTTATTCATACAGAATTAATAACACTGGTGTTCCACAAGGAAGTGTTCTGGGTTCACTACATTTCCTTCTTTACAAAAACAACCTACCCGCGTGTTTAACAAAGCTTACATCGTATTTGTTGATGAAACAACATAAATAATAAATGGTATGTGACTTACGACAAACTAAATATTACTAGAAAATAGTTGAACTAAACTAAATTATAAACACTAAATGTGACTGCTAGGGTAAAATTACTTAAGTTTATTATATTAAAATGTTTTTTATAAGTACCAGATATTTTTTACAGCCGTATTTACATAAAATGCTCATAATAATATTTGACGCAACATGATACATAGATAGATAGACAACTCTATTGTACACCAAAAAGCAGCTAACCATACTTCAAAATATTACTTTTCAATGGGCTGCCTATCGCTAAGAAGCTAAGAACTTGTTTTATTTAGAAAATAGTTTTTTTTACCAATGTTTTGTTCATCTAAATTATTTTGGTGGTATTTTGATAGATACAAAGGTCCAATAACGTCTGTAAATTACAAAAAAATGGTATCATTATAAATTACCTACTTAGGTACTTACATTCTGAAACATTTAGGGCCGAATATATCTGCGCGACATGTATGCTTTCTTATAATTGTTCAGGCCACTATCTCACCTTGGTAAGTGATGATGTACCCAAACGAGCTATGCACACAAACCCTAGAAGTGCTATCATCACAGATTTACTATCTGCCGGAACACTACGGTAGGTGATTGGCGAGAGATCTACCAGGCAGGCGATTATGGTCAAATAGTAAAAAAAAAACTCACCGATCATGCCAGCGTCAGCGGCAACGTCGAAGAAGTAGCTCATAGCGGCGACATTGCCCTTGGGTGCGTTCTTGGGCTCCCAGTCCAGTGTCGACATCACGTACCGACGCACCACGTCGTGACACGCCTCGTATGCCGCATTACGCTTTATATCACGAGCTCGCTTTGCCCCACTGTTTAATAACGTAACAATTTTTAGTAAGCGAGTGTAACGGTTTTTAACGAGAGATGAATGGAGATAATGACTCTAGTAGTTTTGACAAAAAAAATATTGTTAGATCGGCGAATCGCATTTATTTCGTACTTATTGTATTTGGAATCACGGAAACTGAAAAATGCTCGGGTTTTTTCCACGTTTATGTAATCGTTCGGATGTCAGCTTTCAACGAAAAGAGCAGATTTATGAAGCATATCGACCGACAAAATAAATTATGGTCTACGAATTCAAAGGCCTTACTAAAATCTTACCTAATTAAATACAGTTTGTTGGCGTAAGTCCACGGCTCCAACTGAACGATAGGGTCGACACACACTGAGATAAAATCACTGCTCCCATTTTCACCAGTTTCGAGACTGAAGATGCCGAAGCGAGCTGCTAGTAGACCGAGGTTAAGGTAGCTAGAGGAGAATTTTTGTAAAATTATTTTTCTACTTATTATGAAACTAGCTGACCCCCGCGGTTTAACCCGCGTTCCCGAGAAAAAAAATAAGCCCATGTCCTTCTCCATGCCATAGATCATCTGCGTACCAAATTTCATTACGATCGGTTCAACAGTTTAGGCGTGAAAAGGTAACAAACAAACAAACTCACATTCGCATTTATAATATTAGTTAGGATTACGATATTGTGTTATGGTGGCTCATAGAGGATTAGAGAATTATATTTTATTACATTACAACGATAACGGTAAGTAGGTAGGTGCCTAGTAGCTGGCAATGATTTTAAAGATACGAGAAGAAAATATATAAGATAAATTTTAAATAATTAGAAATCACAAAACAATAATATACTTACTCGACAGCAGCGAGGGCTTTGAGGATGTTTTCTATATATCATAGTAGATTGTATTTTTTACTTTAATTGTAAATATGTAAATAAATATATCGTATATACTTAAATATAGGTATAGTTTACCTGTGTGTGTAGAGTGTAACGTTGACCCCGGCGGGCACCACGTACTGGTCGCTGGTGGGGAACTGGCTCCTCTCCGCTGACTCTAACCGGTACGTGATCTGAGTCGAACCACCGCCCAGGTCAAGAGCTGCCATCGTCTCACCACCCATTAGATCTACAAACAAACCATTTTAGATCTTAATTGGTCAATATTAAACTAGCTTTTGCATCGCATACTTGAGAGGATTTGGAAACCGGTTAAAGCTTAAAATTTAAGGTTTATAACGATTCCATTTGGTTTTGTTTCACAGCTTAACACAATTAAAATGAGTTTTGTTGTTTGAATGATCTATAGAAAAGTATTTCGAGACCAAAAAGAGGGCGAAAAGAGAGAAAATATATATTTGTTTCATATTTTCAACCTTTCATACTCACTGTGTAGTAAGTTGACTGTGTACCAAATGAAGATACCCTCGTCTGAGCCATCCATGATCTCCACTCCCGATCCAACGTCATAACCCAATCTGGAATCCAATTCAACCTTAAATGAGTGATGTCATGACCCCCCCCCCCATAATTTCCAAATTTTTTCCAAAAAATTTGAGCTGCATCTAGCAGTTCCCAGAGAATCTAAGGCGATTATAGCTCAGTGGTGGTGACTTCGTATGACGTACGAAGGTCACAGGTTCAAATGCTACAATGAGCTTTATCTTTCGTTAGGAAAACGTTGCGAAAACTTAGCACGATGGTAGGTTACTTTTTACTTTTTTGCCTTTAAGTTGAAAATCTATCACCAATCAACTACTGGTACACTTAAGGACCAGTTTCTTTGAGGCTCTGTATGCTTACAACCTTCGGCTACATCACCATTTACCATGTTAAGATTGTGGTACAACACAATTAAAAATAATTTAAAAAATCGCGATTTCAAAGTTAGTCTCATAGAAAAAGTTGTTGAACCTATAGATTTAGAATTTTACCATCTCAAAGTTTCCACCTACTATAAGTAAGTAAACAAGCCCACCTGCCTACCGCCTGAGCGACATTCGCTAGTAGCTGCTGAGCCTTCTCCTTGGGCAACAGTCGGAGGCCGGCGGTCGCGCGCACTATGAGCGGGGTAGTCTTTCTCTTCTCTGGCGGTGTTAAGAACTCCGCCTTTTGTATTAGCTGCACTATTGTTCCGGCACCCTAAAAGTCAGTCTTTCGGTAACAGATATTTCTTTAACTCCATCTCTTTCTGACACTCAAACATATTGTTTGCTTAGAGCAAGAGACATTATTCCACAGAATTGTGAATGATACGTTTGAGCGATAGAAAGGGAGGAAATTCGACCTTAAAGCTACGCGTCTACTTGGTTGGTATCGGTACCTATGGAACGGATTCCCTTGTAAAAAATGGCGATAGCCAACGCGATCGGACGCGCAGCTTAAGGTGATGATAGCTATGCGGTAGTGACGTCGAATGCGGCGACTAACAGTCGCTAACTAACGCTTTCAGCGACAGAAAATATCGTGAAAGGTGGTAAGATTGGAAAGCCCAGCTCCTGACTTGTGGTTAGACGTTGCTGCAATATACTGATTTGGGACCGAATTGTAACATTGTTTTGTATGAATGTTTTTTTGTGTGGAAAAGAACTCAAATAGACAAGCAACTATTGCAGAACATAATTCACGTGTCCAATGTGTCCAGTTGCTCCGGCGTCTCAAGGCAATCAACTCACGCACATACAATAGTTATAAATTATAATATGTTAAATTATATATTAGGTAAATAATTAATGGGTATTCATTTACCTTCGCCGGTTCATCGGCAAACGATGATAAACCAGGTTTAGACTGCTCAAAATATTCTTCTATTAAATCCAAATTGGCTGGGCCAAATACTGAAACAAAATAAATCATTGTTATATTTTTATTCAGTCCGAAGGCTGAACAGCTGATGGTAAGTGGCCACCTTTTATAACAATAGCAATACCATTAATAAGTCCTCAAAATTGGTCACTATGATTTTAGTTCATAAACAACAGAATCAAGTCCCAGTGTCTCATTAAACATTACCATACTCCTACAGTATATTGAACTAGAAATATTTCTTTACTTAGAAAAAAAAACACAAAGAAAACTATTTTAAGAACCTTCAGTAACTGTAATATAAAATCAAATTAGACTTACCTGTAAATGGTACTCTAAATTTATAAGCCAGGACCCTTGACCCCGACGATCCGGCATCGATGATGACAGCATGATGATACACGCTCTCGTACCCGAGACTGTTCGCGATACCGTCCAGCCAGTTCGACTGACCAGCGAACATACCTACAAAACAACTCGAACTTAGTAGGAATAATAATGTGCGATCAAGTCCTAACATTTCGTAAAAAAAAGAAACCGACAGTATTTTTTTAAATAAAAGCGTTTGATATAGTGGCAGTATGGATGTAAACTAAACTAATGTTTACTTTTCTCTAAACTATACGATAGTGAAGTAATCTTAATTGATCTATGATCTTGGTTTATCATTATGTATATATATACAGTTATTCTATTTCACTATGTCCCCTGAGCCCTTCGTGTAGAAAGACGCGTGTATGTGTTGCATCGTGACTGGCCACTTTCCGAGCTTACAGCACACGAAAACAATAGTATATATACGCACGTACTCAAACGTTCATAAGCAAAAGGATTTCGTGAGATAGTAAATATGGACTATATTATTACTCAAAATAAATAATAACATGAGATAATAGGTGTAGTAGAGATAATATATGGAAATTAAATCGCGATTCCTGGTTATTTTTAATTTTATGTGTAGTTTTGAAACGTCCGTCCCATTTGCGAATCTAGGCAAAAACTGGTACGAAAATCGGCACGGTACAGTGTAGTATGCATCGACCTTTATATTGAAAATATTTCATATAATTAGGTACTAATTGCATTACATTACTTTAAAGTCACCATGACATGTAAATCTAACAATCTAATGAGTACTTGTTTCTTAGCTGGCTTTGAAATGTACAAACAACCATTTACTTAATGACTACTTATCATTAGTTTATCTTAAATTACTTACTAATAGTATACCTATTAACCTAAGTTATTTCTTAATTGTAGATTTATGATTAGGGGGACATAGGTCATATGTAAAAAAAAAAAAAAAAATTCAAAATACGGTTTAAAATTCGTATAAATTACAAGATTATTTCAGGGGATTTGGTTTTGGAGCATGCATCAATTTATGAGTTTCATTGTACCACACTCTATCTTTACTTTCTTAATTTGTACAGACACTGACAATACTGCTTCTATATTTTCAATATGAACATAAAGAACTATAAACAATAGGGTATTTGACTGACATTCAAACCAGCAACTTTTTATGAAATGTCAAAACGAAGGTTTGTATGAAATACAAGCATGTGACGTCATAATTATATAGCATACTCTTTATGGTTAGATTGGTCATTAAAAATCATAATAAGGATAAATTTAATAAAACAATTGTGGTTTACCCTTTTTTTATATGTTTTATACATTGGTTAGTGTTGGATAATTTATTTTGAATACAGTCAAATACCCCATTGTTAGACAGAGGACATGACAAATAATGGAACAGCTGTATTCTGTCTGTTATTAAATATTATATAAAATATGCATATATTAAAAATAAACACACGGTTCAAATTTGCCTGGCAAATAAAATGTTAACAATTAACTATTTCGATATTTATTGTTATTACCTATTAAGTAAAAGAAGGTACGTCTGAAATCCTAATACCCTTATAAATGCTTTAGTTTTTATGTACGTTACTGGAGTGTAAATGCAATTAAAAAAGTGTTTTATTTAACTTAAAAATAGATGATTGTCAATAAGGATTCAAGGTTCTATTCCCAAATAAAGTTTTCCTATATTCCCATAAGTAAGGCTTTCCACGAACTGATTTTTTTTAACGTGTTCGACCATAATCTCACCGTGGTGAGTGGTAGAACACAAATTCCAGAAGGAAACAGGCTCTCAAGTGCAACTACCGGAACACTACGGTAGGTGCTTTGCGACAGATTTTCAACTTGAGGCTGGTAGCCAGCTAGGCGGGTACTACAAAGTACCTTACCCTCGTGATATGGTTTCCTCAGTGTTATGATCGTCCCATGTTATATAATACACAATAACCGATCACGTAATGATTTAACAAATGCAGGAAATGTTGTGTTTATTGAATATCGCATAAAATCTTTGTTTATAGCATTGTTGAGCGCAAGAAATATTTTGATATTTATGCACATTCTAGCGCGAATTACTGCTGCAATTTTCACAGATTCATTGTTTTTCAAATTCTTTTCATTAATCATACTTTAATCAGCTCTTATTTCATCATGTACGTCTACAGCTGAACGAAGATCTTTCCCAACACGTGCCACAACTTAATGTCTTCTTCCCACCCATTTTTCGAAAACCATCAACAATTATACATTTGCTTTAGTACTACTTTTTCATAATATACTATATATACCCTTCAATATCCAAATGCTAAAAAACATGAGAAAAATGTTCTAAGTATTTTTTTTTGCAAAGTAATCCAATAAATAGAATCTCTACATATAAAGTTACCAAATTTTCATTTTCAATTCATGATCATAAGAATCATATTTACTAGCATTTCGTACGTAGCTGCGCTCGCACAAACATGAAATTTCTACCTTTTATATCGTCAATCGATTTCCTTGAAACAAAGCCTATTCGAAGCGTCAAACTAAGCATTATTAATATCTCATGAAAATGGTCTCTTCGCACACTATTTACTCTTCATACATCACCCCCAATCAGTTTTAAGTAAATACCTGTATTCAATATACAGACACATTAGTTCTACAGTTTTAATGGATTTAACTGAAACGAGATACATTCTTTTATTTCAACATGAGGATCTTTGCTACAATAAATAAAGTTTCTAACTTACGTCAACGATATTGTATTCTACTTTAACCTACACAATTTACATTAGAATAAGAATACCTGCAAAAACAATAGATAAGATACGCACTAACTCCGTAGTTTCGTTTGCCATTTTTCTGTAGTACATAAACTTCTAAGTAATTATCTGTCAAAACAAATTTTCACTTAAAACTGGAGCACTAATACACTGGAATAAGCACATTATATGTTCGTTATTAAGAGTTATTAAGCTATTGAATAGCTTTTATCGCGCGGCTTCGGGGTTTGAGACCGAATCAAGAAATTTTGATTAAAAAAAACCGTTACGAAAAAACCTAACACCTCCCACACACACATATGTGTATGCTGTTTGTATATAGGTATCTCTTAATATCAACGAGAAAAAAAAAACTGTGTAAATAAAAAATAAATAAATTATTATAATTGCATAACATGATAAAAAAAAAATGCTATGCAATAAGCTTTACCGCGGCAGTCCCCGAGTGCCACACGTATTTTTACTTGATTTATTTTAAAATACTTGTGACATGTTATCGAAACGAAAGCACGTTTTAAATTAATAGTTTGCGTTGCGAGTAATTGCGAGGCGAATACCAACTGTATTGTCAATAAAGGCCACGACACAAGGCAGTTATTATATTAGTCATTATTTTACTATCCTACTTCCTACTATCCTATATTATAAATGTGTAATTTTGGATGGATTTTTGTACTGGATGAAATTTGGCACAAAGTTAGATTATACAGCCCCGCGGTTTCACCCGCGTTCCCGAGGGATCTTTCTTATGTTTTTCCGGGATCAAAAGAAGCCTATGTGTTAATCCAGAGTGTCAGCAACATCCATGCCAAATTGTATCAAAATTGGTCTAACCGTTTGAGCGTGAAAAAGTAACAAACATACACACTCACAAACATTCGCATTATAGTGTGATTAAATATTTTTTATTGCTGCCAATAACTATAAAACATATATTACTATATGGATTTAACAAATGAAGTTTCCAAAACTACTAGCTTATTCCCCGATCTTTTTTTTTTTTTTTTTACTTTGTATAGGCCTGTGTTTGACCACAATCTCACTATGGTAGGTGATGATGTGGCCGAAGGTGGTAAGCACACAAAGCCTAGAAGGATCTGGCTCTCAAGTGCAGCTGCCGGAACACACCAATAGGTGTTTGGCGACAGATTTTCAACTTGAGGGTGGTAGCCAGCCAGGCGGGTACTACAAAGTACCCTACCACCGTGCTATGGTTTCCTCACGATGTTTTCCTTCACCGAAAGCTCAAGCTCATTGTAGGATTCGAACCCACGACCTTCGCCGCGGCGTCCGACGTCACTACCACTGAGCTATCATCGCCTATCCTTAGTTTTCTGTAATAAAAAGTATTATGTTTAATTCCAGTATAAATCTATCCTAATATTATAAAGCTGAAGAGTTTGTTTGAACGCCCTAATCTCAGGAACAACTGGTTCGTTTTTAAAAAAAATTGTCCTGGGAAAACACAAGATCCCTCGGGAACGCGGGTGAAACCGCGCGGAAAAGCTAGTTCTTTATATGTGTCAAGATTCAGCAATTTATTTTCAGGTCATTGTAAACAAACATACACGATTATAATATTAGTAGGATGGTCCAACATTTTCTTGCAAATATCCATGCGACAAACCTGGATATTCTGGATGATATCTAAATATTTATTGAGTTCCTGAATACTACCTTACCTGACCTGACCCACCGCCTAATCCTTATCGCTACTTTATACGTCATAGTTTATCTCTACTATATAAAAATAAGTCGGGTTTTCCTTCCTGACGCTATAACTCCAGAACGCACGAACCGATTTCCACGGTTTTGCATTCGTTGGAAAGGTCTCGGGCTCCGTGAGGTTTATAGCAAAGAAAAACATAAGATCCCACGGGAACGCGGGTGAAACCGCGGGGCGGAAAGCTAGTTAGTTCATAGTAATTGCCAACTTAATCTCTACTTTACTCCTGCAATTTTAGCTTTCACTTTTATTTTGTATAATGCATTATTTACGTATCACAAACAAATAGGAAATTTAATGACATAACCATGGCGTAATTAATTAATTTCATAAAAAACGCCAACGGCGTTTTTTTTATGAAATTATAGAAAGATGTTATGAATGAAAGAGATAGATGAGGCATTCCGAAATGATTGAGAATAGGGTAAGAAAATGATTATGTTTTTTTTGTACAATAATATATTATACCTAGTTATTAATAGAATGTATAGGAATGTATAATAAACCGTAGGACTTTTTTTTTATAAAAAATAAGCCTTCACAAGCACTTGATGAATAATCTGATAATACAGGTTCGGAAGGTTGCTTTTGCTAAGATCCGGGAATAAATTCAACAAGCATACATAATAATAACCTGTTGCAATTTTGCTAAATGCAAAAATCGGTACCAAATAAATAATTAATCCTTAGGTACTATCGAGGTGCCCTGCTTCGTATGTCCAGTGTAACTTTATGCCGATGTAGGGACCTTTTGACCCCGCGCAACACACACTCATTAGTTTAGTAGTATTTATGTAAGGTAGTAGTACTCTTAGTGCAGAGTTTGCCCGGGGAAGTACTACCACAATATCTAATTCCGCCGTGAAATAGTAATGCACTTGTATTACTGCGTTTCGGTTAGGAGGGTATGGGAGCCGGTGAAATTGCAGGCACAGGAGACTTAACAACTTCATGTGCAACGCGTGAGTGATACCCCTGACAGGGAAAATGTAATATTCTATTTTCTTTGCCCGTGGTGTTATGAGCGTCTATAGGCTACGGTAACCGCTTACCATCAGGTGGGCCGTAAGCTTGTTTGCCACCTAAGTAGTATAAAAAAAAACCTATTAGTTTTAAGACATTCACATGTGTTGCGACTTTGTGGGTCAATAAACAGTTGTTCTTTCTTTCTTTCTATTAATTTTGTTTTTTATATGTTAATATATGCCTGTGAGTGACCAAAATCTCATGGTAAGTAACGATGCGACTCAAGGTGGTAAGCACACATCTAAGAAGGAACTGGCTCTTTGGCGGTAGATTTTCAACTTGAAGGTGGCCAGATAAACAGGTACTACAAAGTACCCTACCACCGGTGCTATGGTTTCCTCACGATGTTTTCCTTCAACGAAAGCTCAAGCTCATTAGACTCGCGCCCATGACTATTGTCATGGCATTCAACGTCACTACCAACTGAACTATCATCGACTTACTAACAAATTTGGATTTTGGTAAATACTTACATAAATTCTCTAGAATAAAACATAAGATATATTATTATGCCGGTAAAACGATGTATCCCTAGGGAACGCCTTTAAACATAATATTTACAGTACAAAATTATAAGTATAGAAAAATTGAAAATCATTTTTCATTTAGTGACGTAAGTAGCAAAATACATTACCTATACTACTTCGTCAAAATATCATCTCAAAATATCCTATAATATACATAATAATTGTACGGATAGTATATTTTTACGACCTAATATAAGTAATGGGAAATGACTGGATGAATGTCGTCCACAATAAAGATAGATGGAAAAAGATGGAGGAAGCTTTCACCCAATCAGGGACCATACAAAAATCTTAAACACTAATCCTAATTTTATTAGTACAACTAACACACATTTGAAATGTACAATCAGTATGAGTCAAATAAAACATTAATAATAATATATTGTTTGAAAGAAAGAAAGAAATGAAAGAAAAGAAAAATATATATGTTACAGTCAAAACTCATATCTGGTCAAAATCACTTTTGACTAATCAAAACTCTTATAGGTTATAGGTTTTTTTTTATGTACAGTCAGCGTCAAAAGTAGATTGGCACTTTAGTACCATTTCATAATACCTAAGCTATTGACATTTTCTTGACAGTTTGTATGAAAATTATGAATTGTGTAATTTGACACGGTACTAAAGTGCCAATCTACTTTTGACGCTGACTGTGCCAGGAAAGAGTTTTGACTGAGATAGTATTAGTCAAAATAGTTTTGACCGGTTATGAGTTTTGACTGTAACATATATAAGCCTATATTTCTTCTGTGCCTATACTAATACTACATTAGCTAATACCCTGAAACTAATAACTAAGACTGAGTCATTTAATAACACTGAACAGGATGATCCATATAAACAAATGCATAAAAATAATTCGGGGAACTACATATCTTCCTTTACCCTCATTCAAGTGCAGGCGTCAGAGTTTGTTTTTCTCGTTTCAGTAAAAAATAAAAGGTTGGTGGAGATGGGCAGGTCATACCATAAGAGGAACAGATAAGTAGAGTAGAAGAGTAATAACCTGGTATCCGAGAATTGGAAAAAGGAACAGAGGACGGCAAAATAAAAGATGGAGAGACGACATTGAAATGATGGCAGGAAAGTTATGGACAAGGACTGCAAAAGATAGATTATTATGGAAGGAGTTGGAGGAGGCCTATGCCAGAGGGCACACAGACCAATAGCTAAGGATTAATTGTTATAATGTTTGATCTAATATATATAATTCTAATGTCAGTGTTTGTCTGTAAGCTCCTCCGAAACGGCTCGACCAATTCTTATGAAAATTTTTGTGCATAAGTGGTAGGTCTGAGAATAGGTCGTAGGCAATTTTTTATACCGCTACGCGGGTGAAACCGCGGGGGACAGCTAGTTATATATAATATTTTATACCATAAAACTAGTTTGTATAATAGTTGCATGCAATTGTCTGAATAAAAGGCTTATTATTATAACTAGCTTCCACTTCTTCCGCGGTTTCACCTGTGATCCCGAGGGTTCTTATGTTTTCCCGGGATAAAAAGTAGTCTATATCGTATTCCAGACTATAATCTATCTCTGTGCCAAATTTCACCCAGTTCCGTTCAGCCGTTCTGGCGTGACTGAGTAACAAACATCCCATCCATCAATCCATCCAAACTTTCACATTTACAATATTAGTAGGATTATTATTATAAGGGAATGGATAGTTTTCGATGTATTGATCTCCTATTATATAGATATACTAGCTGTCGCCCGCGGTTTCACCCACAGTTTAAAAAATAGTTTACGACCGATTCTCAGACTTACCAAATATGCACAAAAATTTTCATAAGAATCGGTCAAGCCGTTTCGGAGGAGTTTGCAGACAAACACTGTCACACGAGAATTTTATATATTAGAACTAGCTGTCCCGGCAGACCTTGTTCTGCCCTATTTCGCTAAAACAAAGTAACATTGATTTATTTATGTTAATAGCTGCCCCGACAGATTTCGTTCTGTCTAACGCGCCTTTGTTTTGTTTTGATTGACATTTAATGTTTGACAGCTGGGTACAGTGGTTTGTATTGGAAAAGAAAATTGTTGTTTTTACTATTTTCCTCGTATTATTTACTTTTTTTCTCTTCATAAAAACCTTCCTCAGACAGACTTCATCAAACACAACAAAAAAGAAATCAGCCAAATCGGTTCAGCCGTTCTCGAGATTTGCGGTCGGTAACACATTCAGCGATTCATTTTTATTAGGGTTCCGTACCTCAAAAGGTAAAAAAAGGAAACCTTATAAGATCACTTTCTTGTCCGTCTGTCCGTGTGTCACCACCGATTTTTTCAGGAACGGGTGGACCTAAGAAGTTGAAATTTATACCAGATATTGAGGTCTATAGTCCCTATTAGGTGTATAAAAATCAAGGTCCTGATTCAACTCGATAAAAAATATGAGTAAATTTATATTTTCGCGAAAACTTTTAAGTACCAAAATTTACCTTAATTTTCAACTTTTTTTATTTTACCTAGACCTAGAATCCCGAAATTTGGCGAAAAGCAAGGTCTTACAGCACAAAAAAGGAAAAATTCCAAAAAATAAAAAAAGTTAAAAATTAAAGGGTGTCCTCATACATACATACTCCAATTAAGATAGGCCTCTGAGTTGTATGGGCGCTCATAGAATTTAGAGGTCTAGCTTAATTGGCACCAACCTCAAATAAGATAAATAAATAAAATAGCGGTTGATCGTAGAGTAGTAGTAGTAGAGTGAAAAAAAAAAAAAAAAAAAAAAATCTCAGACCTAGCCGACACAAAATTTCATGAGATTCGCTCAAGCCGTTCCGGAGGAGTTTAACTACAAACACCATGACACGAGAAATTTATATATTAGATTATAATATATATATATATGAATTAATGAAATGACATATATATAACGGTACACGCGCCCTTGAGACTTTCTATGAGCTCTAACTACATGGACTTGTGAGTTAAGTTGTTCTAATTATTAAGACTTGTCAACAGAACATCATGAGACAGAAAATTACAAGAACTGCTCTGGGCATATGGGGTGATTGAAAAATTATGTATGGGGACAGTTAACATGATAATATAGGTTATGTAATATACACATTAAAAGAGTACATTTTTTGGACACAATAAAGACAAAATATTATTCATCTGACTGTTATTTTGTTACATCTAAAGAACAATAAAATTAAAGTTTTTTCTTTTTTTTTCTCTCAGGTTATCTGCAATCAGCATCAGCTATAAGTAGATGTGTTGTAAGGTGTGGCAGTTCAAGTGTGTCCTTTAGTAAGGACATCTCCTCATAATTAGACCTCTATTTATATGGCCAATATGTCTTTCCGCTTTAGCCATTTTTTTCAGTAAGTTGAGAGTATAGTTTAAGGTGATAAACTTACCCAAAAAGTATGTGACACACAGTACAAGTACGATCAGTAGAATGAATACTTTTTTCAACCGTCGGGGCTGCTTTATAGTCCTGCTCCTTGCGTTGATATGTGGGACTGAGGTATCATCTTTTAACTGAAAAAGATTATTATATATTGTAAACAACACTGCATGAAATATGATCTTTGATACATATTGCAAATATTTGTAGTAGTCAAATATATGACTGGTCCTATTGGAGATCTTTAGGGGAGGCCTATGTCCAGCAGTGGAAGTCTTGCAGCTGAGATGATGATGATGATGATGTAGCAATATTATATTATTATGGTTATGCCTCAACAACTTGAGTCAATTAAATCAGAAATACTATTACTTATTTCCTAAAATATCAAAAATATTAACCATTATACTGTTGAAAATATGGTCAAAAACAGCATTAATCCTGTAACTCACATTTCTAGAAAAAGGTATTGATTTTAAGCAACACTAATTAGAAATAGTTAATTAAAACAGGTAGGCCATGGATAGAAAAAAATGTGATAATCTCATATTATTTCTTATCAAAATTAACCAATTTGTTATCAAAGTGGTTTCATTGAAAAATTCTATACTATATTTAAAAATAGGAACAGGAAACCTTTAGTTACTGAAACTATTTGCTTGAGACCAAAGTGTTGAAAACCAGGTGTTGAGTTGACTCATTCAAATACTGAAAACTATAATTAGGAAAATATACACTGAAACTCACCTCTAAATACCTGTAAGTACTGAATTTTCCCATGTCGACTTAAAATTAACATCACAACCGGGGAAAATATTCGAATAATACTTATTTTAATTGTAATACTTGTACATATTTAGTTCAAGCGCAACATTTCTTTTCATAAAAAACAACAATAATTTTGATCACGATTTTCCTAATCTAAAAATATACAAAATTACTACAAACACAACAAGAACAAACGTCAGTGAATCAATCAAATCAAACGTCCGTCAGAAATAAATAGGGATGTGTTTTAGATGTGTTAATCGGTACAACTTACTTTAGTCGATTTTGAAATATTGTAATTTGTCAATCAGTTTATTTGTACCGCACCACTTAAAATCATGTAGGTACTTATTTAGAAAATACCAAAAGACCACTCATACTCACTAGTACGGTGTCTGAAAAAAAATTAAAAGGGATCACTTACGTTAAAATTAATAGTATTGAGCATCTGTAGATTATTTAAAAAAAAACTCACTCGATCGATCGACGCAAACAAAAATATATTCAGGTAAGTACCAAAGATTTCACATTATGTACAATTAATTTCAAACTTATACGTATAAAGTAAAATTAAATTATTTTACGTAGTTTATTACCTGTTGGTTTATTGTTTGGTTATTAAAACTTTGATTGTGTTCCGTGAATTAAGAATTAACTGTGTATAGTTTAACTAGTATTATGTATATGTACAAACTTATAATCACGCACGACGTAAGTATATAAGACTTATTAGGTTGGTATTTATAAAATAACCTCACTTACTACTACATATTGTTTTCTTTCACTTACCTTTCTTTGACGCACATTCATTTTGTTTATATTTGTGTAAACTATTTCAAGCTAAGGTTTTTACAAAAACTTTACTTTTGTGGTCAATGCTAAAACACTGCATATACTTAGGTCTCACACGACTTTATCATTTGGATTATTTAATGTAAATAGGTAGGTACGTACAGCTATAATAAATGTACGTCTAATAACACGCCGCGTATTAATTAACTAAGTAATAATTTAAGATAAAAACTTGTATGCTTTAACGCAAGACGCAAGCGCATTCAGGCGACTCAAATAACTACTGTTGTATTGCAGTAGATTGAATAGGTACCGTACGCCCATAAGATAGATAATAAATAAATAACCCGGTAGGGAACCACGTGATAATATGAACTCGTAACGATGACTGGACGTAATTTATTCTTTAGACATAATTATGACAAAATCATTTGGTCTCAAGGCTAATAACGATGCTCTTTGGTTATAAAATACAAACGTATCTATCTAGTAAGAAGATAGGTAGAATTACTCGCATATATATATAGGTTTTATGTATATGCGAGTAATTCTATGGTATAACTTTTATGGTCTGATGAACTGAAAACAGGTAAAAATCTGTTGTTTTAGTTAGATAGCCTATTAAATCAATGCGCTGTGCAAATTACATTACCTACTTACTACGCTAACTCAAATCAATACTGACTACTGAATACTGATATATTCACTAGCATTATTATGATCATCCAAATAGGTACAACTAGCTAGCGACAGACGTTTTATGATGAGATTACTCTTGATTGTAACAATAGGACAATCATTAACGATTGCAATTTCACATTTGTGATGATTAACGTAATAAATTAATAGGTATTATACAATTATTTATACATATACAGGGTGGAAATTTAAGATTGCTTCTCTTGCCTCGTAAATGGGACGCGCGTCCCAAAACTACATACTTATAAAAAAAATATTATCGCGAGTCAAGTTATAGACCTTGGAGCTACAGGAATACGTGTCCATGATTTTAGGAGTATAGTCTGTTCGTTGTAGCACGGTGCGGGTGACATGGGTGTTTTTCAAAATTACTCAGATCGGCAGTACAGTAGAACAGCGATGATGATTATAATAATAAGGAAACACCGCTGACACCTGACATAATGAAAAATATGATACTTTTACTGGGCTATGTGGGGTCATCAGTATAAACCTTTTACTATCAGACCAACCCTGATATCGCAAAAAAGTTTAAACTTTTCATACATTTTGATTAAGTGACGTTCATCTTTTGTATGAAGTATGACAATAATAATTAACAAAAATAATTAAATTTAAGGCGCTGACAACAGCTAAAGTCTCTCTATTGCAACCCAACCTATATAAATCCTACTAAATGTACGGTATTGAAATTTAAATACACGATACTCAAGGATATAAATGACAAATTTATTAATCTCAAAACACGATTTCATTTCATTGCCTCGATAAAAAAAATTGCCAAACACAACTCTGAAAATCAAGGAATTCCCAAATTTATCCTATACATGAATGTATTTTTCGATGTGATATTTTACATTAATATTGTTCGAATAATTAGAAAATGATTTATTTCGTTAGTTTTTGGAATAAGGAATTTATTTGTACATAATTAATTATTTTTATAAATGTCGCTTACGTTATTAATTCGGAGCAGTTAGGGGGAGGAGTCAACATTATGCCACACTCTTCTGTCACGTTACTTGCGTATTTTGCTTTGCCCTCACTCGCATTCCGCGGCGATCCGCGTTGCTAGACGGACCTATACCAGTTTTTTTCCGAGCGCGCGGTTTCAACATTATCATCCATAAATGGGTAAAGTATCTTTTAAAAAAAATGTGCAATGCCTGATGAATAAAGTAAGGTAGTAAGCAATTTATTTCACAGTGATTGACAATGATAAAAGTAAACAAATACTTGTGTTTGTCAAAGCGTCATATCACTGCCGCTAGATTGCAGTGTAATTTATGAATGTATTCACATTATAACTTTTTATCAAATTAAATGACAATATTTGGAGGGAAAATGAATTGCATTACATAACTTTTACAATATGATCTCGTCGTATTATTTCGCATAAAAAAGTATTCAAACTAAAGATTTACTTACCACAAAAAGGGCATAATAACTGATTAATTTTATAATCTTTCATGCATTGGGAATAAAATTTGTCGTGCCGCATCACTGACCGAGAAAGATTCTTATTTTCATCACATAAGTCATGTCATTGTTAGCTCAGCGGTCCTGGTTATAGGTCAAGAACCTATAACTACTTGGATATGTGTGTTCAAATCCATGTGATGACACCATGTTTTATAATAAATGTAAAGTACCTGGATGATTGACTTGTGCTGGTATATAATACTTTTTATTTTGGTAAACAAAAGAAGGAACTTGAAAAAGAGGATATTAATAAATGAAATTGGAGACATCATCTGAATTCGAACCGCGGACATCTGGTTTAAGGATCGCACGATCTCCCGCCTGAGCTATTATTTACTTAGAGATAGTGGCGAAATTTACTTTCGTATTCTAATGAAAATGTAGCAGTTTCTCATTGATTGAAAACACGGTAAAACGACAAAATGAAACCTAGCTATATATTTTGAATTTTGTACAATTATGAGGCGAATTATTAAGTAAAATCTATATGGGTATCGTTTCCATGGTTTTCGGGGTGCCGATTACGAATATATAACATATTTCGAGATTCAAGATGGCGGACGCGAATCATTAAATAAAATCTATATGGGAATCGTTTCTATGGTTTTCGGGGGTGCCGATTACGAATATATAACATATTTCGTGATTCAAGATGGCGGACGCGAATTATTAAATAACATCTATGTATAAGGGTATCGTTTCCATGGTTTTCGGGGGTGCTGATTACGAATATATAACATATTTCGTGATTCAAGATGGTGGACGCGAATTATTAAATAACATCTATGTACATGGGTATCGTTTCCATGGTTTTCGGGGGTGTTGATTACGAATATATAACATATTTCGTGATTCAAGATGGCGGACGCGAATTATTAAATAACATCTATGTATATGGGTATCGTTTCCATGGTTTTCAGGGGTGCCAATTACGAATATATAACATATTTCGAGATTCAAGATGGCGGACGTGAATTTTTAAATAAAATCAATATGGATATCGTTTTCATGGTTTTCAGGGGTGCCGATTACGAATATGGAGTAGTGATATCTCTGCGCGACCTAATTTAACTACTAGCAAACTATTATGTATTAGTATTTTAACGTACTGCCAAAAATTAGAAGACACTTTACAGACAACTTTTACAACGTTTGTTGGAAATAATATTAGAAGTCAATTATATCAACAGCTAAAGAACATTAATTTTAATACAAGACCATGGTCCTGCTTCCCGTCTGAATTTTTATTAAAATTATTTCTACGTATGAGAATTGACTACATCGTCAAATTCAACAATCGCAATCTGAAAATTAGTAAATCCAAATGTTGAAAATACCTTTCAGTTTCGCATTTGTAGTTTTTAAAAGAATAAGTATCTCAGTATTTCTCTCTCTCATTTTTTTTATTTTGGTATCCTATTATATTATAAAAAGGTCATAAACAATAAAAAATATGTTAGGTATTAGTTCTACATACACATACTACGAATAATGACGAATGTCTACACAAAAGCGGCATTTCGCGTGACTGTATGACTTGTTACGCTGTGGTACTATTGTAAATAATGGTGTGAATTATGAAAAAGTTACAAAAGTAGGATGAATCATATCGAACAAAGTAATCAAACATAAGTCGCCAACAGGACTCGATCCGTGGACATCTAGTTCGAGGATCGCACGATCTCCCACCTGAGCTATTAATTACTTATGGATAGCGGCGAAATTACTTTCGTATTCTAATGAAATTGTAGCAGTTTCTCATTGATTGAAAACACGGTAAAACGACGTTTTCTAAAAATGAAACCTAGCTATATATTTTGAATTTTGTACATTATTTTCTTCATTCATATTTCTTATTAAAAAAACATTTATACATCCACACGGGCGACGCGAATATAAAATGATAAGAGAAGCGGTTTCATTAAAATTAGTAGGTACATACTATTGTAAATAATGGTGTGAAAGATGGAAATAAAATAGAAAAGTTACAAAACTAGGTTAAAATATATTGAGAACTCGGTTATTACTATTTCTTTATAGCTAGTTGTAATTACATATTTATACTATCAATAATAGCGCCATCTAGTTGTGTTAGTTTCATAGATATATTTGTACTTGTTTATTGTTTGGATGATGGCCGAAAAAGTGCACCGTTTTACCGCGTCTTCGTGTGTGGCGCTATGCTGTGCTATACGTGCTATATATATTGGGGATGTAGAGGGGCGTGGCTAAAATTTCAATTTCTCAAGGCCATTTAGCTGTTGTCAGCGCCTTAAGTATGACATACTACAAGACCACGGTGTCAGTGAAGGATGTTCATCGGGTCGTTTGTTTACATGGATTAAAATGCTAATAGATATTTCGCAGGCATGATTTCTGCTGGGGAAAAGTATCGAGAACTTATTTATAACGACATAAGGATGCTCAAAAACTGCCAGGCGATAATTGCTGGATGGATTTAAACCATATCGGTTGGATACAGGAATTCAGGACTCATCTGGTTGCATTAGATCTACGATAGCATCGGATTGCATTGGAAGACATGTTGGCTCGAGGTAACCAGACAATTTCCAACACGTTGATTAAATTTTATTCGGCCTGTAAGAATACTTAAATTACCAAATTCATCATCTCTTACTAATAATTTTACACCTATTTAAAACGATTTAATATTTTTATTTCGTAAATGTGTTGTTTTAAATTATTACGCTTAGCTTTTGTTTGTAATAAACGGATTCATTACCCAAGTCTTTTAATTTTTTTATCACTTGGTATTGTCTTTACATAAAGAGATATACCTATAAGTTACCTATCGGCTATATAATATAATAATATTGTACCAAACATATTTAAAAATTAAGATGGCATTGTGATTGAGCCTAAAGTCACAGTTGAACAAACATTTAGACGTGAACTGTGCAATGCGCGTGGCGCCAATCGAAAGTCATGCAACTGACGACGTGGAGTCTATGGGTACCTATTAAGTGAATTATAAAATTGGTTTCGAAGATGCCAAAAGGGGATACTAGCACTTATAAATTTGTCAATATGTGCAGAGTGTCGAGACGAGTTAGACTGACTGGTGCCAATTTTACTAACTGCATATGGTTAAGATATACTTTTATATCTAGGTGTAGTCCCCTGTATACATATAACAAGCAGTAAAACTACTACTACATTTAAAAATCTTTTTAAATGTGAAAGAAAACCAATAATATAGAAGAAACGACCGTTCGTGAATAATTGTGAAGGAAAAAATTGAAGTGACGAAAAGTTCGTCTTCGAAAAGTATTGATTACAAAACAACTTATAAAAAACAGGCTGTATATCACAATACCCCACCTTAATCAAAACTTGGTAAAAAAAACTTAATATAACAAACCCATCGACAATATACACACGGTAATATTATCATTACCGTGATATACATTTACTGTGCAGTATTCGTCCTACCGGTTTTGACAAAATATCTGCTGACATCACAGACTTGAGGTATACTAAATTAATTAAAGATTCTGTGATACCTTTTCTCTTATGAAGTGATATTTTGTGTCCATATGTTCGGTTCTGCTATGATAAACCGGTTTTTTTGCCAGAGCTTGAGCAATTTGACTATCACTATTAATAACAATAGAACCCTGGTTTACCCCGCTTACCTCTTCAATAGATCGTCGCATATACAAGGCCTCTTTTGTAGCGTCCATCAAAGCCTTAAACTCAGCTTCTGGTGAAGATAGAGCAACAGTGGGCTGTCTTCTCGATGCCCACGACACAGTTCCATCAGCTAAGTGAAAGTGATATCCTGTATATGAATGTCGATCCTCTTTACAATTTGCCCAATCTGCATTTGCATATCCGACAAGAGGATTTACCGACCTTCCATAAACAATGGAGTAACATGTTATAGTCTCTTTCAGATATTGTAGAACACGTTTTGCAGCATCCCAGTGAACTTTACTATAGCAGGTGTTAAACTGACTCAAGTAACTAATAGCGAAAGCAATATTTGGCCGGGTATTTACGGCCAAGAACATTAAGCATCCTATAAAATTTTGATAAGGATATGTTTGCTCACCATCTCTCGGTTCATCATCCAACCTCTTAAGTAGAGTATATTGTCCCTTCCAAAAATCCATGTTAAACTTCTTTACTAAGTTCGATATGTACCAACAATTTTTGGCTAATTATAATTTTACCATTTTCTTAAGAAATATTAATTCCCAAATTAATAATAACTTAATTCACCTAAATCTTTGATTGTAAAATCATTTTCCTAATCATTGTTGACAGTATCAAAAGTCGAGTAATTTTTATAGAAAACGATTATGTCTTCAACATAATACGGCCAATATAATCGTTTCAGAACCAAAAAGTTTTTAAAAAACACATGGTTCCGATGGCATTTTAGTAAAACCTATTTTGAGTACATAAATAAATTTTCACACAATTTATTATACCATGCTCTTGGTGCCTGTTTAAGACTTCTGTACCAAACAAACCTTATCTTCTTAACTTTTAACTGCAAAGCCTTGAGGTTGGAGCATGTAGACTTCCTCGGAAAGATCTCCATTGCGGAAAGCTGTCTCCATGTCCAAATGTCTCATTTTGAGGTCAAGATTAGCAGTGAGTACTATGAGAGTCCGAAGGGATGAGAACCGGACCACGGACGCAATGTTTTCTTTATTTGATCTTTTCTTTCACATTGTTTTTTGTAACCATAAAATAAACGAATATCATGCGTGTAAAATCGTCGTAACCAACACAACTTATACCTTCCAAAGAAACTTCGGACGTTGGTCCAAATAAGCCGCAGTGAACCAATTCCAATAAAGAAGTTGCCTTATAATGGCTAATCTTCTTAGGGTTTCCTAGCTTGCTTACTTTCCACACATACCACACATTTTTTCTTATCTAAGTCAAAGTCGAAGCCATTTATTCAGTTTAGGCCCTAAGAGGGCACTTATGAACGTCGAAACTAGTAATCGGTAGTAACTGAAGTTACCACCGATTCGGAAGTCACCTTCAACTGAGAAGAACCGGCAAGAAACTCAGCAAGGTTACATTTTTTATATATTTTGTTTTTTTTTTTTAATTAATAGGCTTTTTCTTTCAAAACGTTCAATTTGAAATCAGTCATCTTGGTAACTGAGAGAGGTAATTTATTATAAAAGCGTACACTACTTCCAAGAAATGACTTTTTAACTTTGGCTAATCTAAAATACGGAACAACTAATTTATCTTTTTGTCTTGTATTGATATTATGTACCTCCATTTTTGATTTAAACAATTCTATATTTTTACGTCTACCTACACACTTATAATCTATACCTACATTACCTTTTTTTCAAGATGGCCATTTCGATGTATGCCACATCGATCCAAGCGTCTGTGCCACAACTCGTAACTTAGAGTACGATTCATCTGTATGTAAATCATATGCGACGGTGTTGCGTGGAGTATTGATAGTAGTCTAATTTGTATAGCCCATTGCAAACAGAACCGTCTCTTGAGAAAGAAAAGGTATCACTCCTATAAAGTTTACAGCCATTTATATCAAATAAAATAGAGGAACCTTTTCCTACACACTTATGTACAGATAATGGTAAATTCGTTTTAACCTAGGTGTATAGGTACACTTCATTAGTTAAATAGAAATAGAAATGTTTTCAAAACCTTCACAGCTAACTTTCTCACCGTTAGCTACAGGCACACTTACAGTATCCTTCGGCTTTAAAGTTGCAAACCAATCTCGTCTAGACGTATTGTATTGTGAAGCTCTATCTAGAAATGTCAAGAAAATTTAAGTAGGGTTTTGAAAAGTAAAAAAAATATGTATTACTTACTTCACTTTCCACGGTTATTAATGATTTTCAAATATTATTCTTTCCACTTCTCGTGCTGATAGCGTATTGTAAATATCTTGTTAAATATAAAAGAAAACTAATAATATATAGAAAGAACGAGAACGAGATAATATAGAAGAGTTCGTGAAATATTTTTATTGTGAAGGAAAAAATAGAAGCGATGGTCAATTTTTAAAAAAGGTTGATTATAAAAGAACTTATAAAAAACAGGCTGTACATCACAATAAATTGCCGGATACCACTGAGTCAGACGCGTCATGTCATCAGCAAGCTAGCTAGCAAAAAATAAAATAGTTTGAGATTATGGGTACGATAACCGCCAGCGACCTTGACTGAAGCGCCCGCTAAAGCTAACATTGTACGCGGATTACCAGAGGGGCACTCGTTCGTAAACTGAATTATTAGGATATTATACATGCGGTCCACCTTATGGTATGTGGCTACAACCTATGGACATCAGCAATTCCAGAGGGATTGCCAATGTGTTGTTGACTATATATAATATATATGAGCTAAAGGCACGTTTAGACGTTCAAATCATGAAATACGCCATATATCTACAGGGTGATTTTTCGTGATTTCACAGTTAGTCTAATAATAAAAGTTGTTCATATTGATGAGTACGTCCACCCCTGCATGCGTTAGCATCTGTAGTAGTCTGTGATTGCCAGTGACTAAAAAGTCACCCAGTATGTACGTTTCATATTTACAACGGTTAAAAACCTACACATAACAGGTGTTAAAATACCCATAATGGGCACTTAAAATATGTAATCAGTGCCGGTATACAGATAAGAACAAGTAGATTGTTTACATAATGTGTCCAATCGTTACATTTTAATATAATCTTTATGTCCGAGGCAAAGCTCAAGAAACCTTTGATAAGCAAGCATTAATTATACTTACATAATCAGTAAGTACCTAAGTATTTTCTCACAGAACACAACTTACGCTAAAAACACACACGCACACATACTCACACACACACATAATATTCCACATCACTACACCCATCTCTTTCAAATCACTAGGCTCTTTAATTTTATATATGTACCCTGAGTGTAAAGAATTTACGTAAATAAACGCTTACTATCACGTTTGCGTTTACTAAAAATTTGTATGGAAGAAATTAGTTCCATGAGTATTCCGCGAGAGGCGCTGTGCCGATTCCTATAGAAAAATGTCGTAAACGCTAACGTGATAGTAAGCGTTTTCTAACGCCAATTGTTTACACTCGGGGTACTGTTTTTATTTTGCTTCTTTTAAACTTTATAATTTATTGATTTGAGCAGGCTATTCTTTGCTATTTTTATATATATATATATATAAAAAAAAAAATACACATAAGCATTTTGAAACTGTAGAAATCTGTAATTGGCCTTACTTTTTGTTTAAGATTGTATGTTCTATTAATTTGTATCGCTGTTGATTTCTCAAATAAATAAATAAAATAAATAAGTATAATTTCGATGGATGACTATCAGATTATTTTCTGTATTTTATCTGGGAAATCACTGAGAAAATATCTAAGGTTTAACATAAAAGTGTGGATTTCCCATACTTTCTTTTATAAACTCGATTTAAAACCAACCATCAGCCAACAGGAAATATTGTTTACTTTACTACATGCCATGCGTGTGGGACTCTTTATTCTATGGGTAACTTCCACCTACGTTTTTCCCACCTTCCTGGGATGAAAAGTACCCTATGCCCTGAAGTAAATATATAGGAATCAAATTTTGTGAAAATCCATTTAGTTGTACGCAGCCCAATGATAACAGACATGCACATACACTGTGGCATTTATAAAACTAATAAGTATTAAAATTAGTAGGATATCCATAGGTTAATACAGTTAGCACATACCATCAGTTGACCGTCTGCCTGCTAGACAGCCTTCAGACATTAAAAAAATAAGCATGGTGATTGATTTTTTTTCTTTCAGAAAATGGAGCTTGACGAGTTACTTTTAGAGCAATTAAAATTTTTCGGTATTGGTCGTCGGAAGTTGGATGACCAACTATTTATTCATGACAAACCACCTGCCAGGCTTGGTATTTACGATTTGGATGACGAAAGTTTATGCCATGAAGTGTGAGTTAATAGGTACTTGGTATCCGAACTGGAACCTTTTTGAAAATTTTACATCACTAATATTGACTGACATGTCAAATCAGCAACTTTTTGATTAAATGTCAAAACTACATTTTATTGCATTGTGACGTCATAATTTAACGACATCAAATTATCTACTCTTTATTTATGATTAGATTGGTTAAAGAAGCATAAAAAGATGTATTTCAGTTTAATCAAAAGTTTTCTGATATTTTTTGATGTTCTATACACTGGTTAGAGTTTAATAATTTATCTTGAATACAGACACCATCCCTATTATGGTTTCGCTTGTTCATTATTATTAAAGCGATGAAAACTCAGTGGTAGTGAAGTCGAATACTGTAGAGGTCGTGGGTTCGAAATAGTTCGAATCCTACAATGAGCTTGAGATTTCGTTGAAAGACTATAATCGTGAGGAAACCACAGCTCGGTGATTGAAAGGTGATTGGATATTTGTAGTACCCGGCTCATGTTGAAAATCAGAGAGCCAGTTCCTCTAGGCTTTTTGCGCTTACCACCTTCGGCCACATAATAACTTACCACGGTGTGGTTAAACACAAGCGGGTTGTTTGATAGGTAGTTAAAGGTGATAAGTTAAATTTCAATAACTTATCTAACCATTTGTATGTTAGACAAAAATGTGCATTGTTTAATCTAAATGTAGACAAATTACTTACATAGTTTAGTCAATTTTAACTACAGGTTCACCAAGAGCCTAAAAAATTGTTAGATTCTGCCTCGCGGTTACACTCGTGGGATGTTTTTATCAGGATAAAAACAATGGTTTATTCTAAAGTAAGATATTTCTGTATCTCAAACATCACGATTGGTTGTGCTGCGGTAGTAAGGAATTATACACTCCGATTCAAACTACGCGCGCGCTGCGCAGCGACTCACCTCATTTTCCGAGCTGCCATAAAGTTTGAATCGGAGTGTACAGTAATCGGCAAAAGTATCTTGGCACTTTAGTACAGTGTCACATTACACAATTCATAATTTTCATACAAACTGTCAAGAAAATGTCAATAGATTATGATGAAAGGGTACTAAAATGCCAAGCTACTTTTGCCGCTGACTGTACCTAGTATAGCACTAGTAAGTATCAAGTATGATGATATGTTACCTAAGTAAAGTACCAAATTTATCGTCTTTGGTACCAATCAAACAACCGCATTGTCTATAAATAATTGCACAGAAGACTAAAACGAAAACTTAATTTTCTATAATAATAACTAATTCTTATTATTGACAAATTCCAGAGTGAAATCAACATGTAACATTCCTGGATGCACTTTCATCAGCGATTCCCTTCTGGAATATGAGAATCACTACAACGCATCTCATAGATATACCTGTTGTCAGTGTAAGAAGGTATTACCTTCGCCACACTTCTTGGATCTGCATATACAAGAACGTCACGATTCATATTTCGCCGTTCTAGCCACAAGGAAACCTTCAGTAAGTAGATATCTATTCAACTTCAAAGCTACCCGTTTTAGTTTCCAGTTTATTAAAAAACTTAAGTTTGATTCTAATTCAATTTAGAAGTGATAATCGTATATGGTGGAGATAGGTTTATGTTTGTTAATTTTTAAAAAACAAGATGAAAATGTAGCTCAAGCGATACGAATTTACAGTATTTTCAACAGTAAAGCGAACCATTTTAAACCGATACTATTCGTATGTTAAGGCTCCAGTCTCCCTAAAATCAGTGTTCTTGCGAAATTTATCAAAAAAGAAATATTGTTTTTTAGTCATCAGAAAAGCAATAAATGAAATATATTTTACGTTATTTTAAAGTGTGAGATTTGAAGTTTCCAATACATATTTTATTTTTTAATTTGACGCCACTTTTATTAGCTTTGTGAGGCTTTAAACATACCTCTATTTACGTTCCACGCGTAGAGGGTCTCATTCATGCACACGCCACGAAAAAATAACACAACGCACGGCTGTCAATTCCCAGCGGAATTGAATGGAATTTTGATGCGTTTTATGTTTTATTTGTTTAGTTTCGGTAAATTTATTTCAAAAGATTTTTCGAATGCATATATTTTTTATTCGACAGATAAGTAGTTGTTTTCGGAGAGGTTAAAGTGTGATTTCTCTAAACCATTACTTTGTAATAGAAAAAAATATATGTTGCAAGGGTCAAATTCAGAAATTTATAACTTTTTAAAGCAGTTTAAATAAGAAATTGAGACAATTTTGAAAAAAAGTAACTAGAGAAGGTTATTGTAAAGGATTTGCCGACAAGTGTAATCTGAATACATTTCTTGTTTTTGTTATATTTTTTTCGTGGCGTGTGCATGAATGAGACCCTCTACGCGTGGAACGTAAATAGAGGTATGTTTAAAGCCTCACAAAGCTAATAAAAGTGGCGTCAAATAAAAAAATAAAATATGTATTGGAAATTTCAAATCTCACACTTTAAAATAACGTAAAATATATTTCATTTATTCCTTTTCTGATGACTAAAAAACAATATTTCTTTTCTGATAAATTCCGCAAGAACACTGATTTTAGTGAGACTGGAGCCTTAAATACCTAGTCATAAAACTGTGACAGTGCAGACATCTGTAAAATAATTAACTTTAGAAACAAACAATAATTGAAATAACTATAGTGAATTAAAAATTATGAGAATTTATCAAAATAATGACGCTTTTCGCTCGGACTCGCTCTCCCAATAAGTGCCCCGTATGTATAGTGTGATATTTTGCCGTGCGATGCGACGGTCAGCCCATTGCAGTTTTCCCAGTGTTACGTACGTAGCCCCCTATATATGTGTTGCTTCATTTTTTTTCTATTTACTGCTAATTTGTTTATGAATATTATCTTTTTCAGTATTGCTGTTATATAGAAGCTTGTAAAGAGAAATTCATGACAGCCGAAGAACGACTAAACCACTGTGTCAATAATCATGAAATACCCAAAGACTTTCGTTTCGAAGAAAAACCTAAAAGTCGCAAAATGAATAAAAACAAGTCAGCGAAACAGGAGAACTGTATGGAAGTAGATATGAATGCAAGTGAAGATAAAAATAAGTTCTATTTTAATAATAGTAAACAGAAATCATTTGTGAAATATACCGGTAAAACATTCACAAAGAATAAAGTAGAAAAGTCGTCTAGAGATGTTAATATGGAGGATATTGTGTCAGATTTAAAAGAAAGTTTACCGAAATAAAACATGTATTTATAAATGATATTTTATTTTCATTCCACAAACATGCTACAACATTTATATTATAATTGCTATGACAACAATATAGTTAATATTGGCTTACATCCAAATATTCAAACATGTTTTTATAATTCAACTAGTTTTGGTGTCTGCGAGATCAACTCACTCTTATTCCAAAGAAACTCTTATATTATCATGATATTAATTATTATTCATACATTTCATTGCTTAATTTCAAAGCAAGGTAACTCTCTACAATAAATATTCGCTTAAATATATTATGTTCTTATATTACTTGGCTTTGCCTTGGGCAGCGACGGCCGCCATCGCCTTCTTGACTGTTGCTTCGTCGCCGAGGAACACCATTGTGTCTACTGGCTTCAGGTTCTCGTCTAATTCATACACAAATGGAATACCAGTGGGAAGGTTCAATTCCATGATGGCGGCGTCGCTTAATCCTGAAAAACAGAGAAAAAAATATAGATTTCATAAATATTTAGCCGTTTAACTGAGGGCTGTTGGATTAATGTTAATATTCCCCAGCCTTAAACTTGAGTTGGTTTTTATCAGAATATTCTATTGCAGATATATTTTAGCGGCTTATCAAAGAGGCATGATAAGAAGGAAAACTTCACAAAGCCAATAGTAAATAAATTGAGTTTATTTTAGGTTGAATGAGGTGGTATAGTAAAACCTGATCAGAAAAATAAAAATCGGGGCGCTTGGATTCATTTTTAGAAAACGTCATTTAAAAAAAAATACCGAGCAAAGGTCGGTCATCCAGGTACTTTCCATAATATGACAAGGTGTTTTATTTTTCTGGTTGGGCTTTACAGATAATTAGAGAAAAAATCTTACCATCTAAATGCTTGACAATGCCTCTCAGACTGTTTCCATGGGCAGCAATTATTATTTTCTTGCCTTCTTTGATCTAAAAGAATAGAAAAAATGAATTTTAAATAATCTACTTCATTGAAGCTACTTTTCGGTATTCAATTAGCCATTGCACAGATATACCAGTAATATTATATTAATACCTTAAAAGTTTGATACTTCATATTCAGAGATATGTATGTCACCGGAGCCAGTTTTAGCCATTAGCGTATTCGCTATTATTTTAATAAGAACTTGTTTGCGTTACATTTTATTATTTACTTTGTATTGGTATTTTTCTTTTTGATTTAATTGTATATTGTATTGTACATTTTGCCGGTTCTTCTCAGTTGAAGGCTGATTTCCGAATCGGTGGTAGCTTCAGTAAATTCGACCTTCATAAGTGCCCTCCTAGGGCCTAAACTGAATAAATGGCTTTGACTTTGGAGAATAACAAGAACTGAAAATTTATAAATTTTCTAGGAAATTTATAAACTTTCGTATAATTCTAAACGAGAGATTAATTGTATTATTTTACGCCCACATTTTCGCAAATTTATCAATTTGCGATGTGTCGTTGTAAATTTATAAACTAACGGATAAAGGTTAGGTAAGGTATGTTTATAAATTTCCTAGAAAATTCATAAACTCACGGAGGAACACGTGACTTATACAACCAATCAGGGCACACATGGCGTTTGGTTTTTGCTTACCTCTTGTTTTACACATGAGTTCATAGGAGATTCTGCTCTTCTATAATCATTTCAAAGCTTATAATAATCTATATCTATCTATATACATATAATTAAATAGTTGAATCAGGTGTGTCTGTCTGTACAATGAAGAAACTTAATAAAAATAGAAGTTCGGTAAGTTTATCAATTTGTGAAAATGTGGGCGTAAAATAATACAATTAATCTCTCTTTTACAATCCTATGAATATTTATAATGTCCTAGAAAATTTTTAAATTTGCGGTTCTTGTTATTTTCCGGTAACATGTACATTCTTTGTAAGACAAGAAAGTTAAATTCAGATGTGAAAAAAATATTTCAAAATTCGAAAAATGGAAAACTAAGAGGTTTCGAAATAAGGTTATAACTTATAAAATTTAATCAACACATATTATTGGTTTATCTCCATAAAAGATTTTTAAAAATAATTGATAATTCTACCTGAGGTACAATAACATTGTTCCAGTATGGCAGTGTCCTGTCAATAGTGAGCTTCAAGCTCTCGTACATGGGGAACTCGTCAGGCTTTGGGTCACCAGCATACCGGGGGTCCTTCACAATGGTCTCATAGTATGGGTGGTCCTTTTCCATGGGTGGGGGAGGTACGTCGAAACTACGACGCCAAATTTGAACCTGTAAAATTAAATTATAAAAAACTCCAAATGATGAATATTGCTTGACTTTGCAATGTATTTTTATGTGACCTCTCAGTAAGTACCTGCTCTTCACCATATTTGGCTGCAGTTTCAGCCTTATTCAAACCAGTGAGACCACCATAGTGTCTCTCATTCAAACGCCAAGTTTTATTAGTAGGCAAGTCCGTTTGACCGATCTCCTCTAACACCGAATTCAATGTGATTTGAGCGCGTTTCAGCACTGATGTGTGGGCGACATCAAATTGGTAGCCTTCAGCTTTCAGAGCCTTTCCCGCAGATACAGCTTCCTCGCGACCTATGAACAAATATATTTAAAAAGACTGAACCTAGATTGAATTGCACTGCAGTGGAAATTTCGTCACCTTTGTCACTAAGGTCAGCGTCGAACCAGCCGCAGAAAAGATTCTTCTGATTCCATTCACTCTCGCCGTGGCGAATCATAACAATTTTATATTTAGCGGTCATTTTGAAGGATTTAATAGAATATTTAATAAAATGGGACCGGTAAAGACGGCAAATTGAGTTTTATTTTCTATCTGACGTAAATAACCTTTTTGACCTTACCATGGTGATGAAACTGCCATACATAGGTGAATCTAAAAATTAATGTATGGAAACTTCTGCCATCTCATGCACGGTAACAAAAAACTATTACTTAAAGTTTTATATAGACGCGTATAGATGACGCTACATGCTAATCTTATCAATATCAAAAATTATTTATTCATAATTATTAAATTATTATATAATTTTAACGAATTATTACTCAATTGCAATAATTTAATTAATATAAATGTTATTTACAAAATATTACTTGAGCTTATTTTGTAATGTATAAATGTAGCAACTGTGTAAAAAGAATCGTAAGTTGTCGGAAGTGGAAAAAGTAGTGTTGCCGGATATTCAACAGTCTATCGATAGTATCGCAATACCCACAAATCACTCGTAATATCGATTGTTTTACTAGTACTTAGCACAATGCTATCGATAGCTTTGCCTTTGGAGATGGATCTCACAATACTATAATAATAATAATAATGTGAAGTTGATTCGAATCATTTTTAACCCAACCAACTAAATTTTCAAATTGATCGTATACAAAAACTTAAGTTGGTATTTTCATTCATCTATGATTATTTTCGAATACTCATGTCCACAAATTATTATAAAACGTAGAGATTGTTTATGACATGACGTATCAACGCTTCTCTGACAAATCGAACTAAAACAATAATTTTGAAGAAAATTATCAATTGTGATTGCTTCACATAATATAGTAATTTAAATATTTTAATTGACTACAAATAAAATACCACATGAAAACCACAAAAATAACATAATTGATGTAACAATGATATATTTATTTCAATGCACCATAGATAATAATTAAATCACACGTTCCCAGTTTGATTGAAGTATAGTTAAATGATTGCAAATTATCGATTGTTTGTTTCAATTCACATCATGGTTTGTTTGTTGAAGCTGAATTTCAATAAAGTTACATTAGAACACTGAAATAAATAACAGCGATAAAAAGTACTCATTATTTTTTCGATTATTTATCTGAAAAATTTATTTATATTTATACCTTTTCGATACATGAAATTTTATTTCAAATATTCAGAAACATTATATTCCGTTTAAAAATATCGGTAGATCGAACAAATAAAAACAAAATATCGATATTTTTTCAAGAAATTTTTGAACTTTGGCAGGTTCAAATCAAATAATAAAAAAATCTCGTTTGATTAAAATTTATGTATGTGATATGAAAATAAGGCATGTAAAAATTTTATTTATCGAATTAGTAAATGTCCCCGTTATTATAATTATATTCTTTTTATATCGATTTATATAAAATATCGATGAATCAATTAGTAAGCCTTACCCAACACTAATTTGGTATGACAGTTAACTGGAATTTTTCGTTAGCTTTCGAAATTTTATTTCTCTTGTGTTGGTTGATGTTGAGTTTTGTGTTTTCTTACTTTTTGTGCTCCGTGTGATATATCTGATCCCAAATTTTGACCCTGCATCCCACCTGAACTTCGTATTCCTTGCTAAACGTTTGACTATACGCTATTCACCCCGGACCTGGGTTTTGCCTTTTCAATTTGGATTTTACGAAACTGGAAAATGCCTAGAAAACAAGCCCATAAGTGTTACTTTGGATGTACTGGTAAGTAAAGTTATCAGTTATTTTATTTCTTGGTAAATAAACTACTATAATCATCAAATGATAACAGTTCATCTTTTTACCTAAAGTACTTTGTTGAATAGATTGTGTGAAGTACTGTGAAGGGTGATATGATGCCGGTATTCCACATGGCGTTGCGTATTCATGTTTTTATATTCGGAAAATATTTGACGTGCTAGGAAATATCATTATTACTTTATATAACTGTCCATACATGGAGCAAGGTATCAAAACTGTGTACCTAATAAACATAATACACAATGAGCCAAGTGATGTCCTGGCATTATAATTTAAAAAAGGAAAAGCATAAATAGAATGGTATGTATTCTATATTATGCCGACCCTAAAGAATTGATAACAAGCCAGGTAGATATTCATGTTTTAGTACTTTTGCTATAGCAAGTAGTTTTTTTTGTACTTTGTATTTGTGCCTTTTGAAATAAATATAATACTAAAAACGATTGTTCTATTTGCTTATTTTAGGTACAGTACATCGCTTTCCACCACCCAAATACCCTAATACAGAAAAATTTTATCAGTGGAAAATGGTTTTGAGTGAAGTTGATAAAGAAAAAGGTGATGACTACATTTACAACAATGTAAGATTATGTGATCATCACTTTGAAGATTGTTACCGTACTCCCAGTAAACGTCTCACTAAAAATGCTATTCCAACATTGAATATTGGTAAGTAGCTTATTTAAAGATGGTATTAAAATATGATTCCCAAGTAGTAAGAGATTATCTCTTACTACTTGGGAATCATATTTTACTGAAAGGGCACCAGCTATAATAGTACCCAATACCTACACACAATTCAATTACATAATTTATTTCTTGTCAAGTAATGTTTTAAACCTATCCTATTATTCTTACTAGTGGTTCTCCACTGTTTCATTTGTGTTTCCAGGATTTTAAAAAGTCTTTATAATCAAGCTGTCTAACGGTTTTTTTTATATCAGAGTGGTGATTGCTGCGCAGTGAATATTGGAAGCTAAAGAGTTAGTATGTATGTATGATACACACTAACTCTTCAGCTTTATAATATTAGCTGTATAGATAATTATATTAGTTAGTTTATAATATTATAGCACACACTGAATCAGCATTATGTGAAATACATCAATTTAGAAAGATAACTGAAGCTATACAAGTGTGTGAGGGTCATCTATTTCAGTATTTTGTATTTTTCTGGACAATTTGTAAAATAATAAATAATTTAAATTTCAGCTTCAACTTCCAAACATATATGTTTGGTTTCTTCAATAACTGCATTGACAGAAGTAAATCCTCCTCTTTGCCAAGGTAAATTAACTTAAGAATACTTTTTTGGCCGATAAAGTTGAAAGCCTCTGGTTCTGTAATCAGGCTACCAATTTTAGTCCTTTCCAAATAAAAAAATGTGCTTTATACAGGTGGTCCAAATACTGACATCTTAAGAAAATAAGCGCTGAAAGGGCACTGTCTATAGTACTCAACCTTACACGCAAATCTATCACATGATTTCATCATTGCTTTGTAATATTTGAAACCTATCCTATTATTATTATTACTAGCTGTTCTCCGCTGTTTCACTTGCGTTTTCGGGATAAAAAAAAAGTAGCCTGCCTATAAAAATATGCTGTCTAATGGAAATATTTTCTTCAAATCAGTGTTATATCCTAATATTACTGTGTTTATACTAACTCTTCAGATTTATAATATTAGTGTATAGATAATTAGTTAGTTTGTTTATAATATTATAGTACATACATGCTGAATCAGCATTAAGTGAAATACAGCCATATAGATATTATGCATGTGTGTGATGCTCATCTGTTTCGGTATTTTGTATTTTACTGGACAATTTGTTAAATTATAAATAATTTAAATTTCAGCTTCTACTTCCAAACATATAGGTTTGGTTTCTTCTACAATAAAAGATTCAGGTTCTGAAGAAAATAGAACAACTAAACTGAGAGAAGTGGATTCTCCTCGTTGCCAAGGTAAATTAACTTTGGATTACTGTGCTTTATACAGGCTGGTTCAAATAAAGACTTTCTAAAAAAATAAAATAAAAAATGCCCCCTGGACATGAAAAATAAATAAATAAATATTCTGGGACATTATTCCTCACACACGGCCATCTGACTAAGCAGAGCTTGTACTATGGAAGCCAGATAACTGATATACTACATAAACTACTTTTCTTTTGTAAATACATACTTATATAGATAATTACACCCAGACACAGGACAAACAGACATGTTCATGCACACAAATATTTGTCCTGAGTGGGAATCGAACCCACGACCTGCGGCGTGATAGATAGGGTATCTGGTATCATGGTTAATCTAATTAATCTAATTAAATTTCGACTTTTATTTCATATTGGTATTATAATAACAAAAATATATATATATATTTCTGTTGGTAGTATGTGTAACATATTATTTATATAAACATTACAGCTTCTACATCTCAAATAGTGCTGTCACATGCCACTACAACTGGACTGGATGTAAATTTATATACTAAGGTTATAACAACAGACAGATGTTTGAGAAAAAATATATCTAAAGGTAAATCCAAACTAATAATAATGGTTGATTATTAAGTTGACTTCAATAGATTTCAATTTCTAAATCAGTAGTTTTTCATAGGCTATCTGCATGCCAAATTTCATTGTGATCAGTTCATTCATCCTCACAAACTTTCGCATTTATAATATTACATAGTAGTATTAGTAGGATAATTATAACTTGTCACTATTTAGCATTAATTAAAACTAGAAATAATTATAAAAAATATAATATTAATTTTACGAACTTGTTTATTTCCAGATCACAATATTCTGCCAAAGGAGTGTCTCGCTACGGCAGATCTGCTACTTCTGATGGATAAACTTTTTGACTCTTTTAATGGTCACTCTTACCAGATCGGCGCAAAAGTATAAAAATGTGCATTAAAAAAAAACTCTCCACATTGGAAGCTCTGGGATGAAATGCTGCCCATTTTAAGGACAATGTTATTTGAGATAAAGAAAGATGGTATCAGTAAATATACACAGGTTCCATCTGTAAAAAACTGGGTACATAATATTAATGTAATGAAAGAAATGTTTGCATATTTAAACGAACATTATAATATAAGCAGTCTGTTGATGAGAAACCTAAATCAGGACCCATTGGAAAACTTTTTCTGTAACATAAGGAGTAATGGGATCCGAAACATTTCCCCAACCTGCAGCCAATTTATTGGAGCTTATAAAACATTATTAGTAAATAATTTAACATCCTCTCATTCAGTTGGTGCAAACGGTGAAAAAGATAATAATAAAATATTAAAACCATTAAAGTGTTTAATAAATCTAAAAACTGTAACAAGAAAGGAACCGGATGTACATGTAAATGTGGACTCTTTAATTAATTTGTTTGAACAAAATACAAGCACTGAACCCAGCAACATCGTTAACAAAGAAGCGAAGCGGTATGTTGCTGGGTATTTAGTTCATAAATGTTTAAAAAAAGTATGCATGAACTGTCAGTCTTGTAAAATGCAACTGTTAAGCACAACTCCGACGGATAAAGACTATATTTTAGAAAGAGATTACACCCGGAAATCATGCAAATATCCGTCAGAGGCGTTGTGCACATTTTTAAATGATGTCTGTTTGATAATACAAACACAGTTAAATGAAGAGCCACACACAAAAAATATAAAACATATTATTACCGAAAAAGTAAACATATTTTGTAATTTTGCGTTCCTTTCTTGCGAAACACACAGTAAAAAACTTTATGGTTTTCTTATAAATTTGATTATTAATGTAAATATTCACAGTTGGTGCACCAATGTCAACAGACTGTTAAAAGGAAAATTGAAATGTGATGCCATAAATGATAACATTAAATTACAAGCCACGAAATATAATAAGGCTCACTGTCATAAAAGAAATAAATAAAAAATATTAATATAAAGGCATGTGTTTTCATTAGAATCATAAATAATTTCTTTAATGATGTGAGCTAAGTTTTGCGGTATTTTAATATTAACTTAATCTGCCAATTTAGTTACAGCATAACATTAAATTTCCGTCATATAATTATGTTGTCTATTTGGTCGAGAAGGTTAATATTAATATATCGCAAAACTTAGCTGCATTTCACATTTCAATCGAACATTTTAACGCCATCTGGCGGCGCTTTAAATAAACTAATACGCCATCTCTCGGACGGGAACTATAGTTTCCAAAAGGGACTTAACCGTGAGTGGCGTATCTATCTCGTATATATAGTGTATTATCTATGGACCTTACTAACTAAAAATTCCGGTGCGTTCCAAACATAGCTAGAATAAATTTGGATTTAAAGTATGTAGGGATTATAAATTATTATACAAAAGAATTAATTATGTACTTACAAAATTAATTTTAGTAATTTATAAAATACATACAATACAATTTTATTATAAGGAATTTATCTTTTTTTAAATATTTAAAAAAAACAGGCATGATTTAGTGCGATTGGAAGGTGCCAACCGCACTAAAATTAATACATAATAATTAATAATCTCATTTGTATGCATATTTACTTTGTAATAACTAATAATAGAAATAAATGTTTGTTTCAACTTTCTAATATAAAATAAATTAATGGATATTTAGGAAGTAGTCCGCACTACTCCCTAAATGGTTTACTATTTAGAGTTTTTCGAAATAAGGTAGTGTAATAACCACTTTATAAGAACATCGGACGGTTATCTAGTTGTTAAACATCAATTTATTTATTGAATATATTAGAAAGTTGTAACGAACATTTATTTCTATTATTATTTATTATAAAGTAAATATGTATTAGCATAAAACTGAGATCCCGCGAAAAATTAATTAATTTTAGTGCAGTTGGCACCTTCCAATCGCACTAAATCGGAATCTAACTACGATTACATCTTCCGATTTCCTAATTAGAGTTTCTCTAAATAGATAGGGTAGTGACCGGTAGTTTAATAACCGCTCATGTAAATCATCTCTTTTTTTATTCCGAAATTGCTTACCAGAGCTGGCAACACTTAATAGTAAGTACGAATTAATTTATTTGTAAAGTAATATTGTAATGTAAATTCGACTTCCACTACATATTATAAAATCTTTCATCGTCTATCGTTTAGTTGCTCGATAACCAATAACCTTATTTCTTGTTTCCCATACATACGAATTTCAAATTTGGATCCTAACAAATAATGTGAACTAACATTGAAGAAAATCCCACTCCCGATAAGTTTTAAATATTGGAAAACATTACTTTCTCCTCATAGAAAATGCCACCAAAGAAAACTAAATCTGCAATCACGGAGAAAAAACCACCAGAAAAGGTAGTTAAGAAGAGAGTGCGAGCCGTAAAACCAAAATTAAAAATACCAACTGTCGTGAAGGTTAAAATTCCATCCGCGCCAAGTTTAGGTAAGTATATTTTGCTTACAAGTAAAAATTTGTACTGTGTTCATATTTCTGTCTCGGCGTGTTATTTCGCTAAAAGGAAACAATGTCATAAATATGTATAATGATGTACCTAACTACCTATCATAATAAAATAAATAAACATGGTAACTCAAACTCAATCAGTCTATGTCCTTAGGACATATGTTCTACCACCGGTTTGGGAGACCTACACTTGGACTGAGAATATACCGGAAAGAGCATTTTTATTTTTTCAAAGAGTTCCAAAACAACCATAATAATAACATATAGAACTACTTTGAACTAATATTGAATTTTATTTCCCACTAATACTACTACTTACTTGTTTGATAAGTGGTGATACTCATTGCCTTATAACAATTATGGCTCGAGAATGGGATGTGCATCCCAAAACTACCTACCAAAAAATATAATTCCAGTTCAAGTCAAGTTCAGTCGCAAGTCAAGTTATCAAGTTCATAGTACTTACACATTATTTAATTAAAGTAACTAATCAGCCTTCGGTAATCTGGTATATCCATAGTTTAAGATGTAAATGAAGTAACAATATAAAAGAAATAGAAATTTTTATTTCAAGAACTGTATGTATGAAAACAGGTATTGGAATCTCTTTTTAAACAAGGATTTACTTGTGTTAGGAGATTCTGCTCTTCTATAATCATTTCAAAGCTTATAATAATCTATATCTATCTATATACATATAATTAAATAGTTGAATCAGGTGTGTCTGTCTGTACAATGAAGAAACGTAATAAAAATAGAAAGGGGGTAACTAAAGATGGGAAATAAAACATAAACCAGTGATTTTTAGAAATCTTTTTTGTCTGTCTGTCTGTTTGTTTGCACACATCTCCGGAACCACTGAACGGATTTTCGTTATGTTTTCACAGATAGACAGAGATTAATTTGGAGCAGAATATATGCTTTGTTACATTAAAATAAGATGATGCGATAAAGTTATCGCCATCTAAAGATTTTTAGAATTTACTTTTATTCCGAGGTCAAGATCTTGTATGTGCCACCAATTTTAATGAAATAAATATAAATATTACGATTTTATTTTAATTTGTTACAGAAACCAAATCTCTCGGAGAAACCAAATTCACAAGAAAACAGTTAACAACACAAGTGAAAATAGATTTGGCAAATGAAGGTAACCATAATTCTTCCTTTTATTGAGATAAAATCATCATCATCATCTCATTATTCGCAAGAGGTCCACTGCTGGACATAAGCCTAAAGGATAAAACCATACAAATAATTAATTGACAGTGTTGGTTCAATGACACACTAACCTACATAGGTTGTCTGAAAGAAATCTCTTTAGCTATAAGAGTGCCTGATTTGTGATTACATAATAAATATTATTCAAATCAAATCAAAATCAAAATAGCCTTTATTCACTAACATAATGTAATTTACAGTTTAAATTAATTGATGTTATTACGCCGACATCTGCATCGGTTTTATTTGGTTAGGTTGTCCTTTGACATAGGCCTCCTCGAGACAACTCCATTTATACCGGTCTTTGGACGTCCTTCTCCAGCCTTTAGGAAGTTCGTCTTCCCAACGTCTGACTGGTCTGCCCTTTCGTCTCTTTCTATCGCGCGGGTACCACTCTGTGATCTCTCTGGTCCATTTATCCTGCTCAGATCTCATCATGTGACCTGCCCATCGCCATTTAAGTGATCTCACTTTGTAGGTTACGTCTTTCACTTTAGTTTTTCGTCGAATGTCGGCAAGCCTACATTTATCTTTAAGTCTAATGCCCAACATGCTCCTCTCCATACCTTGTTGGCATACTTTCAACTTTTGTGTGATCTGGTTGGTAAATGACCAAGTCTGGCATCCATATGTGAGTACTGGAAGGATACAAGTGTTAAATACCTTTGCTTTGTCTGAGATGGTTATTAATTCGTTCTTCATAATCTCCTTAAGTGACCAGAATCTCGACCAGCTATTGTTTACTCTTCTTTGTATCTCTTTAGTTATTTGTTGTTTGGGTGATATTATTTAGCCTAAGTATATATAATCATCTATATATTCTATTTCTTGACTATCAACTAATATTTCGACTTTGTAGCTGTTGGTCATTGCTTTAGTTTTCGTAACATTCATAGTTAGCCCTGCTTTTTTGCTTTCTGCTGTTAGTTGTTGTAGCATAATTTGTAGAGTGATTGGGTCTTCCGAGAATATTACAAGGTCATCTGCGAACCTCAGGTGATTTAGTTTTTTGCCATTGATGTTTAGTCCATACTGTTCCCATTCTAGACTTCTAAAGATTTCCTCTAGTACCGCTGTAAAGAGCTTAGGGGACAATGGGTCTCCTTGTCTCACCCCTCTTTGTATTTCAAATTCATCGCCTTCTTTTTCTAATCGGACTTTTGATGTGCTGTTTTTATATATCTGTTGAATAATGCGTATATATTTTCCGTTAACTCCTTGTTTATTTAGTGCTTTGTAGATAAAGCTATGTTCTAATGAGTCAAAAACCTTGTTGTAGTCGATGAATGAGATGTAGTAAGGTTTGCCGTATTCGTTATATTTCTCTATCAGCTGTTTTATAACATGCATATGATCGTTCGTGGAGAAGTCACTGCGGAATCCGGCTTGCTCTCTCGGCTGCTGTTCGTCTAGATGTTTACTTATTCTCCCTAGAATTATTTTTGAGAAAACTTTGTATAAGTTGGACATTAGACTGATAAGTCTGTAATTATCTATTTTGTTTTTGTCTCCTTTCTTGTGTATGAGAACTATTGTTGAGCTTGTCCATTGTGTTGGTATTTGCTCCTTAGATATTATTTCGTTGACAAGTTCTGTTAAGGGTTTTTCTATAATATTAATTGTTTCTTTCAGTAACTCGTTTGTAATTTTGTCGTCCCCTGGCGATTTATTACTTTTTTGTGACAGTATGGCCTTTCTTACTTCACTTGTAAGTACTCTCGGGATCGTCTCATCTTGGGGTATTGTTATCTTTTCGCTTTCCTTCGTAGTTCCGGAATACAACTCTCGGTAGAATTCGGTTGCGGTTATTCTAATTTGCGATCTTTTAGTTAGAATTTTGTTTTTTCCTAGCATGTCTTTACTTTTAATATTTGGCAACCACGTATTATGTTCTTTGAGTTGCTTCAGGGCTTTTTTAACCCCACCTGCTCTAGTAATTTCATTCCTGATGGTATTTAATCTAGTTGTTTTCGTATACTTTCTGATATTTTTTTGCTGATTAATTCTATTTCTTTGATGTTGTTTTTCCTATCTTGTATGAGAATTTTCCTTTTTTCCATGAGTTTTCTAGCTTCTTCGCCTATTTTATCCCGCTTTGTATTGATTGTCTTTATTTCTTTAACTATAATACGTAGGTATTTTTCCAGGTCATTGTATTTTTGTTGAATCGATTTTTCTTGACTTAGATCTGGGAGCTTCTTCGCCAATTCTAGCTGAGTCGTTTCTGGTATATTTGATATTACTTGAGGCGTGAGTGATTTATAGTTTTTCCGTAGTCTTTTTGTACTACCAATCTTGATAGTTGCTCTCACCATTCTGTGATTTGTACTGAAGTTTAATTTGTTGACGACCTCTACATTTTCGAAGTGGTAAGGGATATTCGTTATAATAAAATCTATTTCGTTTTTATATCTACCGTCAGGTGAGATCCAAGTCCATCTTCTATTCATTTTCTTCTTATAAAAACTGTTCATTATTTTTAGATTTTGTTCCAGTGCAAAATTTACTAATCTCTGTCCGTTTTCGTTTCTTTTACCACTAATAAATTTCTCTAATATATTTTCTTCTCCCTTCTGTGTTGAGCCTAGTTGACTATTAAAGTCTCCTACTATAATTTTTTGTTTATGACTTTCCTCTAGTGCTGTATGCAGTGATTTATAGAATTGATCTTTATCTTCTTCCGTAGCTTGTTCCGTAGGTGCGTATATTTGGATTATAGATGTAGGGTCTTTGTGGTCAGGTAGTTTGAAGTCTAATATTGCAATTCTGTCAGATATGCTTGAGAATTTTTCAATGTGTTTTTTGTGATGTTTTTGACCAAGAATCCTACCCCATACATTCCTTGTTTCTCTCCGTTGTAGTAGAAAATGTATCCTTGGTACTCTCTAATCTCTTCTCCTGACGCCCTGACTTCGCCGAGTCCAATTATATCCCAGTTTACGGTTTCAAGTGATTTTTCAAGTTCTACTAATCTATCTTCGGTTCTCAGTGTTCTTGTATTTAATGTTGATATATAGAATTTTCCCTGTTTGTCATTCACATCTCTTTTGTATTGTTGTTGTAAGTTTGGTTGAGTTGGTATAATTTCTTTATGTTTTTGTTGTGTCTGTTCTCAATCTAATTTGTCTCGAGGGTAGTAGTCTAATGTCCCACGGGGACCAGCCGGGTTGGGACATGTCGTGTTGTTTGTGTGATGCGTTGGTGTAGTAATTCGGTTATGTTTGTTCCGGTTGCCGATGTCTGTTAATTGTTACTTATTTCCTGATTCACTGCTCGAAAACGATCTAGCTCTCATGTAAGAGAATGCGTTTATCTTGTTTAATTTGTTTGGAGCTTCATCAAGTCTGGATGTGGTAGCACAAGAACTAGGGGAGGTAGAAGGTAATCTCTTCCTTTTGTCTTTGTTCTCCACTTTGTCCTTAATTATTAGTTTATCATAACGTATATGGCAATATTTATTATTAGCTACTTCTAATTTTTATTATCTACTAGCTTCTGCCCCGTCGGTTTCACCCGCATTCCCAAGGGATCTTATGTTTTCCCGGGATAAAAAGAAGCCTGTAGCCTTCCTCGATAAATGGGCTATCCAACACTAAAATAATTTTTCAATTCCAACCAACCATTCCTGAGATTAGCGTGTTCAAACAAACAAACAAACTCTTCATCTTTATAATATTAGTATAGATATCTTACTATAACTGTGAAAAATTATTTTAGTGTTAGCCAACTTATCGAGGAAGGCTGTAGGTTACTTTTTATCCCGGGAAAACATAAGATCCCTCCGGAACGTTGGTGAAACCGCAGGGCGGAAGCGGTGAGTTAGGCTGTTTGTGCTTTTTGCTTTTTTTTGCTGTTTGTGCCACAAAATCTCTTACCATGCTGAAATTGTGGTGAAACACAAGCCTAAAAAAATAACGATAGTATGCAGCAGCTGCGAGGTGAGGAAATCATATCACGGTGGTAGTGTACTTTGTAGTACCCGCCTGGCTGGCTACCACCCTCAAGTTGAAAATCTGTCGCCAAACACCTATTGGTGTGTTCCGGCAGTTGCACTAGAGCCAGTTCCTTCTAGGCTTTGTGTGCTTACCACGTTCGGGCACATCATCACTTACCATAGTGAGATTGTGGTCAAACAAGCCTTTACCAAGTAAAAAAAAAAAGTGCTCCATTCTGGTATTTGTGACTTGTGTTTTTGGATTTTCTTCTTACTATTTGTGGTTTACTGATACCATAGATAAATAAAAAAATGCTATCTAATACTGCTTTGAAAAATATAAAAAATATGCGTTCTATTCCAGTTGCAAGGGCTCAATTGGTTAAATCTGAACCTGTGTCACTGAGTGATGTGGCAGAAGTCAAAACTGTCAAACGAGGAAGGCAAAAGAAGGTTGTCTCGAATTTTTTTAGTGATGCTAACGCTGCTGCTCCCCCAGGTATGTTGTGCATTTAGAACTAGTTATTTTAATTACTAAGCTTTAACTTATTAGGTTATTGATCACTAGCTGTTCCTCGTGGTTTCACCCGCGTTTCCAGGATAAAACGTTCCTCAAAAATCGGGATATCAAATGCAACTTTTTTTTTTGTCAAATCAGACTAGTTCCAGAAATTAGCACATTCAAATAAAAAACATCAAACTTCAGCTTGATTATATTAGTATAGATTAATAATTTTCTCTTAAAACATTTGTCTTTCAGAATCTCCTAAACAAAAAATAAAATTAAATGGAACAAAAGCTACAGAAGATTTAGAAACTATAAAAAAACCTATCGGTATGAGAAACACTCACATAATTATGTAATATATTTTTTTTACTAAATGTATCTGGTTTACAATGGTTGTGTCAATTTCTTTTCAGCCAAGAAGAGAGTAACCACTTCCACAGATAAACCAAAACCAGCAAAGAAAGCCAAAAACCAAATTAGCCAGCCAAAAGTTAACAAAACTAAAACTGATATCACCAACAACTGTAAAACAATAAAAAATAAAAATGAAATCACTTGTGAACAGTCACAAGACATGTCAGTGACTAAAAGTAAGAATAATGTAAGAAAGTCAAGACGTAGAGTAATTAAAGGTAAGGTAAACAAAGTAGATGAAATTTCTACAGACAACACTAATTATTCACCATCTATATTGGAAACAAAAGTCTATGAGAATGTGTCTCCTAGCAAAACTACTACACTCAAGGATCAAGATAAAGCCGCTGTCCCAATAGATTCACGTAAGACTTCTGTAACAAGCAATTCCAGCATTTCATGGACCAAAGACATATCGAGTTCTAGTACCACTACTTGTGTAACAGTAACTTCAAATGATTTCGTTAGATTCAACAGGAAAATTCCTATAATTTCACTAACTAATGTAGATGGTGAAATGAAGAGAAAAGCTTCTCAAGTTATGGAATCATTGTCGTCTTCGTCCGATTCGGACTCTTCAAGTAGTGTATCTAGACAGACTATATCGGAAATTAATGGTTCATTGTTAGACGTCAATACTCAACATCTTAATTTAAGTGTGTCTTCTCCATCGGTTTCGAATCATAATGATAGTCCACGATGTGTCGCGAGAAATAAAGTCAGTCAAATAGGTGCAGCCCTCGACCGACTGTCGGCGCAACTCAAACGTTTCGATTTAGAAATAGTTAATTGGATCGGTTATGAAAATGAGTCGAATAATGACGATGTGAAGAAATTCCACGATAAAATTACTGAAGTTTTTAAGGAGGAGAGTGACGTCATAATGCACTGTCGACAAATAAAAAAAGTTCTGGCTGATGAGACGGATAAGGATGTAGAAAAAAGTGCTAAGGATGATGTTTTACCGAAAAAATCACTAGATAGTATCGAGTTTGATAAAATAAATGGTGAACGTCTTGACATAAGTAATGATGATTTTGATGGTAATACGCATTTTGATTCCGATGATAATACAATATTAGGAAGTTGTAATAAAAACATAACACCTCCAGTAAATATTAGGAAAGAGCCGTCAAGTAGTGACAGTGAGAATTTCACTTCAGACAAAGTTAAGTATATGCCTTTTGACTATAATAACGATGATGACGATGCCTTGTCACTCTTCGCTGAAAGTATTACGGGTTTCGAATCATCGAGAATGAATAGCTCGGTACCTTCGACATCATCTGTACAACACGATGAATATATCCCTCAGCCATTAACTAAAGAATGGATGCCACCAGATAAATTAATATATTGTCCTACAAAGATAGCTAATTCAGCTAATGACCAACTGACATTAAATAATAAAAATAAATCCATTTGTGAAAAACAGAACGCTGATTCCACATCCATTAAAGAATCTGAAGGCTGTAAGAGTGTAGAAGACAACGTTTTCATAGTTCCTGAACAAATTAACGTAAACAAAGACTTTGTGAAAAAAATAAGTGAATACCCACCTATTTGGAATGGTAACACTCCATATCTTCTGGCGAGTCGCTACAAACGTTTGCACGGTCACAGAAGCGTACTGTTTAAGGGCACCTGTTTCTATTACCTAATATCTAGTTGTAAGAAATTCGGCAAATGCACTTATCCCCACATCAAATTCAATATAATGGAAATTAAAAACAGGTTAGTGAAATTGAGTGAAGATTTATTCATTCAAGAGTATATGTTGATAAGAAACTGGCCAAATCTCAGACGAAAATACATTTTATATTTTGTTGAAGAGTGCCATAGAAGAGATTTAACTAGTGTACTCGTTGAAATGTCGATAGACAGCATTATAAAGGCCAATAGCGCATCAAGAGAAGATGCTTTGCTTAGAACTGAAGTAATAGAATATACTTTGTTACATTTGAATACAGTGAATTTGAACGATTGCAAAGCCTTTCTGATGTATAAATTAAATAAATGGTATCTGTGCGACGAATATATGCAAGTGATATCGGACACTCAGAACTTTTCACGATTTAAACTAGTGTTTATAAATTTGATACAATTTATAATTAATATCGGGAGGACTTTTAGGTTAAGTGTTACGGAGCATATTCTGGAGAGAGTGTGCATTCTTCCGTATGAAGAACCTTTGATCAGAGCAGTCGTCAAAATGATACGTAATACGGACGCGAACATTCTGCAGAATTCGATGATGGGACTATTCGAAAAGCATTTATTGAATGTTGGTGTTGAGTTTAATGAAGAGTTTCTGCGGTTTAAAAAGCAGGCGAGTCTAAATCAGCGGGTAGTAGTCAAACCTTTCATAGAGTCACCTCCACTGCTGAATGAGGTTGATACAATAGCAGCTTTGAACAACACACAGACGGAAAGAGGGGAAAGGTATACGTCGCCTGATACCACCAATTTGGATAGCTTGGTAAGTATCTCTGACAATCAACTTGAGCCGTGCAAGCAATCTCTTTCCAGAGTGATTTGATAGTCAAATAGTAAGCTTTATATTATAAATGCGAATGTTTGTTTGAAGAGATTTTCATTAGAAGAAATTTGTGGTTAAATTTGGGTCCTAAAATTCATCCCGGGAACGCTTGTGAAACCGCGGGAGTGGAAGCTAGTAAAAATACTTTAATAATTTTCATTGTAAATGTATATAAAAAGAAAGTACCGAGCATTAATTATCAAATATTCCTCAACAGAACAAAGTAACCGATGAGCCGATTATAACAAGAACCATAAACATGAATCCATCTCGACATATGGGCTTCCAACAGAGTTTTACTCCAAAAATTACACCGGACACGGAAGATTCTAGGCCCAAAAATATGTTCAGTCATTGGAAGAACAAGAGTATAATGTCGAAAATGTTCAACGGTTTCTCGTCACAAATAAATTCGCCAATTAGTAGGCCACCCTTGACTCCCCCCGCGTACATTCAAGCGAATCAACGACAAGTGACATATAAAACTAGTCCTACTGTATGTACGGTTTAGTTAAAAGGAGATTGCTTAAAATTGCCGTAAGGCCGGCGCAAACTAATAAAACCGGGCGGCCGAAGTTTAAATTTAAAAAAATGCGGTTTATATCGATGACGTTCACAGATCCTATTGCAGTACTAGTTTATGACATTTTTTAATGCGGTCTACATGCATATATTTTGTTTGTGATGCGCCTTTGACATATTGAGATTCGTTTTTAGTTACTGCAAAAATATTTAATCGGAAATGGCTGCTTAATATAATTGGAAATATTTATGACTTTCTTGTGAAATAACGATATTCTAAAATACAATTCGTTTGCGCCGGTCCTGGTTTTTTTTTTTTTGTATCTATTGCGTTTTTAACAGTGGTGGAATTAAATACACAACCAACTTATACGTATTAATCATGAGTTAAATTCATTGCAATCGGCAATCATAAAAGTTTCGTGTCAACTATAATGTGCACAATAACCATTTGGGTCACCCCACATCTATCGACACGAGGTCGGCATAAGCTGGTCGAAACATTGGCAATTTGCTATGTGGGGATACCCTTAGGCATGTAGTTCCACCACTGTCCTGTATAAATCCATCAATTTCGAATTCACAGTTGACTTCGTTACCTTATTTATTTAGAAGTATTATTAATTGAGAATTTAGGTAAATTGGCACAAACCTCTATTAGTTGTGTACTTAATAACATCTTTAACAGTTTTTTTTTTTTCCAATTTTGCCGACAGGACGTTTCGCTCCTATGATGAACGCATATTTATATTTGATATGCCAACAATGTACGTAAACTTTCTCCCAGACTAAATTCCATATAAAAATGCAGGTTATGATAATTATATACGTTTTTTTCCCATAATGTTGTAAAAAATGTTTGCAAAAAAACTGCGCCATTCTCCTTTAGGATTCCAAAACTAATCTATTGAACTGTTAGTCGAGGTTTGTAATAATTTACTTAAATCTTACAGTCGGGGTATTGATACTGGGATAGACGTGACTTATTCTCGTAATGTTTAGGAATTTTATACGAAAATTAACTTTAAATCTTTACAAATAAAGTTCATGTAGAAAATGGATGGTTATTTTGTGCTGATATAGATGAATCTTAATGTAAAGTTTATTTTACTTTGCTATTCTTGAACGTTAAACCGGCCTACCGCAGAAGTTGCGGGATAGGGTAAAGGGGGGGACTCCACCCTCCTCCAGACTGAGTTTCTCTATTTGGCAAACGGCACACTATAGTCCGCGCGGAACTAGTTGGCCGCGCCTTAGTTATGGGAGTGGCGGGACGGAGGGGCGGGGCGCATTTCTTCAAAGCAATTTGAACCATAGTATTCTTTTAATTTCAAAATAATATAAAACAAAGTCGCTATGCGCGTCGTCTGTTTGGACCTTAGACCGTGTTGTCGTGTTGCTCTAAGGTTTGGACCTTAGACCGTGTTGTCGTGTTGCTCTAAGGTTTGGACGCTCAGTTCTTCTAAATTACACGACGGATTTAAATAAGGTTTTCACTATCATTTAGAGATTTTTTTCTAGAACGTAGATAAAAGTCGTTATTTTGAAATCAAATTTAAAAAATAACGTATGCTTACATGGCTATCGCTGGCAAATCTTATGACATACATCATAAATGTATGAAAGTTCGCGCTCCTGTCTTACATCCTCTGTTGTCGCGCTGTTTGCGTTTTATTAAAAGGACAATAAGGTTGAAATTACTTTGAAAATATTATTTCTGTGGCCCCGTCTTAGAATGTAACTTGCACATTAAGCGGCCGAGTTAATCTTCTTTTTATTACACATACGCTACAATATAAGCTGAGATAGACTTTTTGGCATCACACAACTCTAAATCTTGTTTAATATGCTATATGCACAGTTTTTGTGTGACTCCAAAAAAGTCTTTCATCCTTTTCTAATTTTACTGTAATATATAATTCTGTTTCAGATATTTTCAAGAAGATCCGGAGCGGATTTTTAGCGATAGTTAAATGTTAAAGGTACTTTCAATTTGTTTTGTTGTAACCATTTGTGTAATATAGCATTTATACTATATACTATATAGCATTTAGTAAAAGAAGTGAATGGTAATTGTGCGATATTTGAAAGATGTTAAAAAAATATATATAGAATAGCATGGTGCAAATTTTATTCTTGACGGTCCACTATACATTATTATCTATCGATAGAATCATATATCTTCCAAAAATTGATGAAAAGCCACCTAATACGTGATTTGTAAAAAAAATCAGTTTTTGTATATTAATTCTATATATTGATAAACATGTTCAGAATACTTAATATATTTTTGCATTAAAGTACAAAACAACTGCATAATCAACTCCATTGTATTTCTTTGTGATAAGTATAATTAAAAGAAATTGATTAAGTTGTTACTTAGTGTACTTTTGCACAACAAAATGAACATATTTCATTTAACCTACCGTAAACATAAAAATAATATGCCAAAATAACCATGATGGGGTGGGAAAAAGACAGCGCCATACATACTGGCATATTTGTATAACCCTGTCACTGTCTTTTCTTATATTGTAAGTACCTAAAAATGTAGAGATTTGAGTCATCATGTTTTTTTAGCATCATTAGTTACTTTTAGTTAAGAAACAGACTGTCAAGTAGCATTTAAAAATATTTTTTAACCATTTAAGCTTTGTTTAAATGTATACTAGCTGTCGCGTCGGTTTCACCCGTTTTAAAGGGAACTGAATAAAATATGTGTGAACAAGAATTGAATTGAATAATTTCTTGTTAAAACCAGTGAACAAGAATTGAATTGAATAATTTCTTGTTAAAACCAGTGAACAAGAAATGAATTTAATCATTTCATGCTCACAGAATATTTTCAATGTGAATTAAAGAGATTGTAGCGAACAACAATTTAATACTCCGCTTCAGAAGTTTTCACCGAGGTATCAACTGCGTTTTCTAAATCGTGAACAAAGAACTATCCAACAGAGAAAACCTCATGCAAAAAGAAAAGCAGCTTTCATTTATTTGTGTATTTTTTTGTATTATACCTCAAACTACGTACAGAGTTTAAACATAGTTTAAATGTGTTTCTAACCTTTACTGACATTTTATTATAAGTGATAAGCCGATAGCCAAAGCACTGATGCTTAATTGTGATACAACTAAACTTCCTATTCAGAAATGTATATAAATAATGTATATTTAAAATTGAAGTTAGAGGTATACATTTTAAGGTCTCTATTTGAATTGACAAAGAGGTCGGTTTGAGCAAACAATTTAAAATCAAAATGTTGACAAACTCAACTCTTATTTTTCTCATTTTAAGGTTAAGATTTTACTAAATCATTATTTAAATTGTAGTCGCAAACCGCCCTTAGATTAATTCTTTGTTAGCATTGTTTAATTTTTTTTATTACTTAGAAATATATGACTATTCCCGTCTCTAATGTAGACTATTTGGCAATAATGCGCCTGCGCAGCTCAAAACGCGCTGTTGTATAATCTACCGTAACGTATTAAGCTGCGTGCGGGGAATACTTTACTGTGTTCGCTCCATGGAGGTTTATCACTCATACAAATTAAAATTAAATATAGGTACATAAGTATTTTTAATTTGTAAAAATGTAAATAAATATACTTATCCTTAATCGTTACAATTTTAATTTGTTTAACATTTTTGTTTGTTATATTAAAAACAAAATTTTAAATTTAAACAGTTACATTATGTTTTGACGTTAAATAAACACTAAAAAGTTGCTCCGAAGAGGGCACATACTCCAACCTTTTTATGAAAGTTTGATCAATGTCTCAATAGATGTCGCTGTTTATAACTCCCATTTAGTTTAAGTACAAAATGTAATGTGCTATTAAAATTTAAGGACCAGTATTTTTTGTTATTAAATACTTAAAAAGTGTTATTTTCTTAATACGTGCTGTGAGTGACTTGTGACAAGTGAATGGTACATACCATTATAATATTTTGATAATAAAGAGATTTAGAAATTAATTTGTTTAATTTGAATGTATCATGGACGAATACAAAAGAAGATGTCTACTTACTTACTAGTTTTTGACGTAGGGTTTTAAATTTTAGGTATCAAAATTTCACATAACACGATCAAGCAAGATCTAAAAAAACAGTTGGTAAAAAAATATATTTATATCACTCAACTCCATAACGCTGCCGTCATTATTAAAAAGGGCACAACTAACATTTTGTAAATATTGAGAAAATCGATGTTAAAATGTTTTTCGAAATTGTGTGCATTTATATAGTATCTTAATATATAAAAATCCAGTGTCATATGTATGTTCCCAGTGAACTCTTCACCAAGTCAACCGATTTCGATGAAAGTTGGCATTTGATGTGTAATTCGGTCTAACTTGAGATATAGGATAGTTTATATTTCGATTAATGGTCTTAATAATTTATAATTAACAATAAACTGATTCTTAAATCAGATTTTTTACAGAAAATGTCGGACCATCTATTGTGAACTTCTTATAGATGGCGCCACGTCGTAAGTTTCATAAGTCTCAAACAGATGGCGCCTTAAATCAGATTTTTTACAGAAAACTGTCGGACCATCTATTGTGAACTTCTCATAGATGGCGCCACGTTGGAATTCGAAATTTCTTTTTCAACAACACGTGGTGCAATGTGATATTTTGATCGATCTATAACGTAACATCGCTTTTTCTGGATTATTTCTCATTTAATTTCATGTGCTCTATATAATTCTGAATATTCCTTTTCAACTACTAAATTGCAGTTTCATTAATACAACAAAATATATGAACAGAAAAATTAAAATACAACAAAATTTATTCTTTTTTAAAAATTGTAAGCATAGGTTAGTTTTCCCTGATTTCGATTAATGGTCTTAGTAATTTATAATTAACAATAAACTGATTGTCAATGTTGATGTTTGTTATTAATCGTAAGTTTCATAAGTCTCAAACAGATGGCGCCTTAAATCAGATTTTTTACAGAAAACTGTCGGACCATCTATTGTGAACTTCTCATAGATGGCGCCACGTTGGAATTCGAAATTTCTTTTTCAACAACACGTGGTGCAATGTGATATATACGTTTTTTTTTTGTGTTTGATGAAGTCTAAGGTTTTTATGGAGAGAAAAAAAGTAAATAATAAGAGGAAAATAGTAAAAACAACAATTTTCTTTACCAATACAAAGCACTCTGTCCCCAGCTGTCAAACATTAGACGTCAATCAAAACAAAACAAAGGCGCGTTAGACAGAACGAAATCTGTCGGAGCAGCTATTAACATAAAAAAAACAATGTTAGTTTGTTTTAGAGAAATAGGGCAGAACAAGGTCTGCCGGGACAGCTAGTATACCTATAAGATCGTAGGAATATTTTATTTTTAAAGCATATAATTAATAATCAACTTATTTTTTTTTCAACTTAAGGCTCCAGTCTCCTTAAAATCAGTGTTCTTGCGGAATTTATCAAAAAAGAAATATATTTTACGGTATTTTAAAGTGTGAGATTTGAAGTTTCCAATACATATTTTATTTTTTAAATTGACGCCACTTTTATTAGCTTTGTGGGGCTTTAAACATACCTCTATTTACGTTCCACGCGTAGAAGGTCTCATTCATGCACACGCCACGAAAAAAATATAACAAAAACAAGAAATGTATTCAGATTACATTTGTCGGCAAACCCTCTACAATAATCTTATCTTATGAAAAAAAGTAACTAGACTTTTTTATAAACTAGACTCGGTAATAAACAGAAATATTCAAGCACGTTATTATTTATAAACACATAGTACAAATATGTAAACAGAATATCAATTATAAAAATCTGTCATTTTAGTTTGTCTTTTGGAAATGATTTTCGATGTTATAAATTTTATCAAATATGCTTTGGTCACCAATTGATGTCATTTCAAAATAACTGTGCAAAGTTTCTAGTGCTTTTACTGCTTCGCGTTTAGAAATTTTTACTAAATTAACTTCCGAGCCCATTTCGTCGTCATCTTCTTCATTTTCCAATGAAGAAGACGAGAAGGCACGAACAATGTCGCTTACAGTAAGTTCTCCTGAAACTATTAAATCGTCGTCGACGTTTATAAAATCTTTGAATGTTGGCTGTTGATTATTGTCGCTGCTGGTGGTTAGGTTCCAATCTTCAGGATCAATTTCGAAGTTTTCTTCCATCTCTTGTAAGCTTTCAGATACAGTTATACGGCATTTTTTCAAATAAACATCCATATGATAATAAAGCAAAACTAAACTGAAGGTCATTGAGGCTCAAAATTAGCTAAGTGCGGAATTTGCGGGTAGAATAAGAATGTAAGTAAACAAACAAAACGATGTTATCTCAGTTACAGAGGTTAATGCATATAAAATTCACTCGCTGTCTCAGGTATAGAGGTAACTATAACAATAAAATCGAAAGAACGAATCCCAGATATAGAGGTTTGCTTCGTCCCACTAACAGAGGTAATTCAGGGCCAAAGTGTTGGGACCTCAGCATGAGTTCCAGTTATGGAGGTTTCTCACTTATACAGGTCCCACTTAACCAAGTTTCACTGTATTTAGTTTTTGGTTTTTTTTATTTGGACAATCTGACAATGTTGGCTTTTTTTCCATTAAATGTTTTACAATTATTAATGAAATATAATACGCATAAACACAAAAATGAGAAAAAAAAATTGTATCTCTAATACTAAGTAAGTACCTACTGGCTTTTGTATAAAAGTATGTACCTACAAGATGCACTTCTGCAGAGAGCAGCTACTTCCATCATGACATGATGGAAGTGATGATTCATGACATCTTTATCCTCAATGTAATGAGCTACCTTGTAATAGGCTTTTTCTTTTAAAACTTTCTTTATGTATGATTTGAATTTAAAATCAGTCATCTTGGTAACTGAGATAGGTATTTTATTATAAAAGCGAACACTACATCCAAGAAATGACTTTTTAACTTTAGCTAATCTAAAATACGGAACTAGGACTAATTTATCTTTTTGTCTTGTATTGATATTATGTATCTCCATTTTTGATTTAAACTTTTCTATATTTTTACGTATGAACACTATATTTTCATAAATGTAAAGTGAAGGTAAAGTCATAACGTTTATATATCTTTAAATAATTCCCTTAACGATTCACAAGGACCACTATTATAAATGGCACGAATTGCTCGTTTTTGTAATATAAATATAGATTCTATATCTGCTGCAGCTCCCCACAGTAAAACGCCATACGATAAAAGACTATGGAAATATGCAAAATAAACTAATCTGGCGGTCTCGACATTCGTCAACTGTCTGATTTTTCTAACAGCAAATGCAGCAGAACTTAATTTACCAGCCAAAGATTCTACATGAGGGCCCCATTGTAATTTATTATCTAATGTGATACCCAGAAATACAGTTTTATCGACTAATTCCAAACTGCTGCCATCTATTATTATCTGGCTGTCTACTTGCGCTACATTTGGAAGAGAGAATCTTAAACATTTAGTCTTCTTAGATTTTAGTAACAGATTGTTAACGGCAAACCATATGGAAATTAGTGACAAAGTATCATTTACTTTAATTAATAAGTTCTTTGTCTTTTCTATCTACTTTGAAAATTAATGAAGTATCGTCAGCAAACAGGACGATATCTGAGAGACCATTTACAACAGATGGTAAATCATTAATATAAACTAGAGACAGGAAAGGCCCTAGTATCGAACCCCCATTTTAACTAGGGAGCCCTTGGATGTTGTACCATTAATTCCTACTTTTTGTTGGCGATTACTTAAATAAGATAAAACAAGATCATGAGCCGTTCCACGAATGCCATAATAGTTAAGCTTTAGGAGCAGAGTACGGTGGTCCATGCAGTCAAATGCCTTAGATAGATCACAAAAAATGCCAATGGCATCCTGTGAACCCTCCCAGGCTTCATAGATGTGCTTTAATAATTTAGCTGCCGCATCTGATGTGGATCTCCCCTTCGTGAAACCGAACTGATGACTATGTAATATCTCATGTTTACTAAAATGACCTAACATCTGATTAAGCAACAGTTTTTCAAAGATTTTGCTAAGTGCTGGGACTACGGCAACTGGTCTATAATCAGAAGGATTATCTTTACAGCCAGATTTAAAAATTGGCACTATTTTACTAAACTTCATTAGATCGGGAAATGTACCCTGATCAATGCATTCCATTAAAAATATCCGATAAAATAGGTGCAATTACTGATATTATCGATTTTAAAATCGTTACCGACAATCTCCATAAGTCTTCGGTGCTTTTCAAATTGAGAGAATTAAATAGCTTTCTAATATCACTAGCACTAACGTAATTAAATTTGTACTTACCTATATAAACATAGTAAATATTATCTGATAAATAAAATATAGAAGATATCGTTTTAATCATTGATTGATTGATGAAATTGAAAAATTGTGTCTCGCAGATGACGCGCACGACTATCGTTGTTGTCCTCTTCCGCGTACGCGTTTTATAGACTTGACTCGATACTAGACACACAAATGCGTGGCTCACAGTTGACCATAGTCGTGCTGCTTCGATATTTTTTAGATAAGGTTTTTTTTTGTGACAACTCTACCAAGAACTGGTTAAGCTGATTGGACTCCAAGCAACAAATAGTTGCAATCTTATGTTCGACCACAATCTCACTATATGGTAAGTGATGATGTAGCCGAAGGTGGTCAGTAGGTACACATTATTTAGGAAAAATTAATGATTAGGTATTTAATTCATAAATGTTATTTACGAGTTCACTAAATATTTTAATGATGACTTAATTTGTATATTAGTGTGCATATTTTCTTATATGTTTTTCTAGTAGACATTTTTGTACTAAAATATGACGTACGTATTATTTACCATACATTTCAAATTGCTTTATTTGATTGGATTTATTTATATTTGTAGGTAGGTAGGACCTACGCCAAAATAGGAACAACGTGCTGATCATAAAATTTAATTTTATCAACACCATGTTGAACAAATAAAACCATATTTATCTCTACTACTACCAGTGCCTATATTAGTCAGTAGTATTTTGAGAGGCGCCCAAAATGAGCGTCCTTTATACAACTTTAGCGCTTTTGACTCTCGTTGTGTATTTAATATATTATCTATCTACAAAAAAGTTTAATTACTGGAGCAAACGTAATGTGCCGCATTTGAAACCAGTGCCAATTTTTGGAAACTACGCGGATTTTATTTTATTGAAAAAATGGTCCGGCAAAGTCGCTCAAAATATATGCCTACAGTTCCCGGGTGCGCCTTACATCGGTACCTTCTATGGAACGGAACCAGCCCTCATAATCCAGGACCCGGAAATGATAAAACAAGTGATGATAAAGGATTTCTATTTCTTTAACAGTAGAGAAATAGGAAGCTACACGCATAGAGAGATGGTCACGCAAAATCTATTCTTCTCAGGCGGCGACGACTGGAGAATTGTGCGTCAAAATCTAACGCATTTGTTCTCTTCTGCTAAAATGAGGAGCATGTTTCATTTGATTAAGAAAAGTGCGCTCGGATTAGAGAGTATGCTCGACGATGAGACCAGCGTATCTGACGTTCAGGAAACGAGGTCCCTAATGGCTAGATACACCATGGACTGTATAGTTTCTTGCTGCTTCGGCATCGACGCCAACACGATGGGTAAAGGTGAGGGCAACAATCCTTTTAAAATGATCGCTAGCGTTATATTAGATAATTCCAAATACAGCGGGTTCAAGGTGGTCACTCGCGCCATTTGGCCCGCCATTTTCTACGGAATTGGATTTAAATTATTCGCGAAATCTATTGAAGATTTCTTCTCTCACGTATTAATTAATGTTTTCGTCGAGCGAAAATATGAGCCGACTCAGAGGCACGATTTCATCGATCTACTGCTGAATATGAAGAAAGAGAATTATATTACTGGTGACAGTATGCTGAGTATGAAGACTGGGGAAGTTGAGAAGATAACTCGCAAAGTGAATGACGAATTAATGTTGACACAGAGTGTTTTGTTCTTCGGTGCTGGTTTTGAGACATCAGCTGGGACTCTGAGCTTCACGTTATTCGAGCTGGCTAAAAACCAAGCGGCTCAGAACCGTGCTATTGAAGAGGTGGACTCATACCTATTGAAAAATGAGAACAAACTTGATTATGAATGTTTTAAAGATCTGCCGTACCTCTTAGCTTGTACTTACGAAGCTGTGCGTCTGTACCCAATATTAGGCATCCTTACAAGAGAGGTGGTTGAAGACTACACGTTTTCAAATGGTTTGCAGTTAGATCAAGGCACGCGGATCCACCTTCCTTTATATCATTTGCACAGAGACCCTGGAGTCTTCCCTGATCCTGAAGAATATCGACCTGAACGTTTTCTACCTGAAGAGAAGCAGAAACTAAAACCTTGCACGTTTTTCCCGTATGGCGAGGGACCAAGAAGTTGCATTGGTATGTTTTGTAGTTTTAAATTATCATCACCTAGGTCCCTTTATGTATTATGCAGATACCCAAATAACTAAACTCTATAGGTACCAAAAGTTGTTCAGCACATGCCTGTGTTAACAAACAACGCTAACCTGCACTGAACACTGTACCAAGGAGCGAGCCAGCTCCTCAATACGCCGATTACCTTACCAATTTCAACCCTACCACATGATATTCTAAACACCTAATAGTATAAGTATAAAACATATTTTAGTACCCTACCACCGTGCTATGGTGTCCTCACGATGTTGATGATGTCAAAAATACGATTTCTCTAAGAAGATGCGCTTAACTTAAAATGTAGACAGAGGGCCTACATTTTAAGATTGGCTCTTTAAGGCACGTGACCGTGGCCTTCGGTCCGCGCATTACAGATTGTCTACTCACATAGGTCATTTGATTGGTCGTTAGATTGCCACGAGTACCTACCTATATTATGACCTTCGGTTGGCACGTGTAAGCTTTCTACGTTCAAGGTTCTTTATTGTCTCATTCATGAATTTACAACGTTTTACTACGCCGCTTAAAATTATTTCCTAATACAAATAAGACAACCTTTAAATATTGTATTATTTAAGGATTTTCCCTTTTTTTAGGATCTAGATTCGCGAAGATGGTGATGATATCCTGCTTGGTGACGTTTTTCAAGAAGTACAGAGTTGAGTTAGCTGATGGGATGTCGTGCACTTTGGAGTTGGATCCCAACTCAATCCTGACACAATCCATAGATAAAATCAACTTGAAATTAATTCGAAGAGATGGATGGGAACAACGAACATTTCCACGATAATTTAAGGCATCGCTTACGAATTGATGTTATTAGATAACAGTTTATTTTTAAATACCTAATCGTTTTTTTTTAATTACAACTAAAACAAGAAAAAACTATTTTATACCTACTTTTTAGTGCAATAATAAAAAAAAGCTATAGATATCTAAGTGTATATGTGCCTATGTAGTTTTTAATGCATTTAGCATTGGGTGTGTAGGTAGGTACCTACCTAAAGATCAAAAACCAAACAGTGGATTGGTATATTTGTTAAACATTGTCATGTAAAATAACAAAATATTTAGATTAATTTCATAATCTAGGCAAGTACCTTGTACGCAGTCTCACAATCAGATAAATGATAAATACAAACCAATAGACTAACATTGATAGTCTATCTATTCTATAGATATACCAGCTGTCCCCCGCGGTTTCACTCGCGTAGCGGTTTAAAAAATAGATGTTGATTCTCAGACCTACCCGATATGCAGTCAAAATTTCATAAAAATCTATCGAGCCGTTTCGGAGGAGTATGGTAACTAACATTGTGACACGAGAATTTTATATACAAATATTGGAACTGAGTTGTGACAGTACATAACTTAATTTACATTAAGTATTTAATTTAAATGGATATCAATAATTCCGCTGGCAAATAACCTTGGTTGAATGGATTTATTACCTAAATACCTTCAACGAGGCTACAACGAGTAGACGAACAATTCGACACTTTGCGGATATGTTAAATTAACGTTTAGATTTTATATGCATACTTTGATTAGCACAGCACGGGCGACCTCTAGTACTTAATAATAGGTGACAAATAAAACAACATTAATTCATGTCGAAAAGAAAAATATAATTATGAAATTCATAGCACAATAGCTTGCAATAATCGCACAGATGCCAAATAAGTCACACATTCAAATATAACTAAATTAAATATAAATTATTTACCTTTGAGCCTCAATTATTATTGTAAAAATACTTGTTTTTAACAATACCCTATAATACAGTGTAGAAACTAAAAGAGATTGGATTTCAGATCTTTTTTTGAACTCTACATGTATTCAGTCTAACAAGTGTTAAAATTTGCCTTCTACAATTTTCATAGGAGTAGCACAGTCTATACAGAGCAATCGTGCGGGCCTTGCGGGGCGAGAGAGGGGCGGTAGCGAGCCCAAGCTGCAATACACTCGCTTGGGACACAATGGAGTAATTACGAACGCCTATACAAAGCGGCATTTCGCGTGACTTCAAGTACCCGGCTACCTGGCCTCAAACTTAAGTTGATAATCACGAAGTACCTATTGGTCAGTTCCCACATTGAGAACCAGCCTTTTAGTGGTTACCACCCACGACCACATCTACACTTACCATGATGAGATTGTGATCAAATAATATATTCAAAGAAAAAGTTTCCCAGGTTTAACAGGATTTCTATAATGTAACGTTTGACAATCCCGGTGTGATCAGTGATGATGCAGCCGAAGGTGATGAGGTAGTACAGACAGCAATATAAGTAATTGAACAGATTGAAATTTACATACAACTGTACAGTACACGTTGTACAATATTTTTCTACACCATGGACACACTACTATTGCTGACTGTACAAGAAAACTAGACTAGACGGGGATGCTTAGTGACTGAAGGGTCACTCAGGGAACACTCATTCAAGGGGCAATGTATACGTTTCTGTAACAAAACGAACTATCTGTGTATAGATTTAAAAAATTTGTTAAACAAAAGTTATGTAAAAAAGGGTACTATAAAGTTTCTGATTTTGTAGAAGACAAGAATGCATTTAAATGAAATGTTCCCTACACAAACTATTTCATTATAATTTTATAAACTTTGTTATTTGTAATTAAATAGTTACATAAATTAAATAAAAAAGAACAAAGATCTATAAAAAAATGTCCCTTGCTGAGTTTCTTGCCGGAGTCTTCTCAGTCCAAGTGTATTCTGAACCGGTGGTAGAATCAATTGTAACGTTCATAAGTGCCTTATTAGGGTCTAAACTGAATAAATGATTTTTGAATTTGAATTTGAACTATTGTAATAATTCATTCAGTCATCAGTAGTAATTTAAAAACTATGAATTAATCTTTACTATCAGGTTGGTATCTCTGAAAATCGTAATATACCGTCATAAGTACTTAGTTTCCAGCAATATTGTCAATGAAGGAAAAATGTCATCCATGTCTGAATACTACAAAACTAATTGTCACTTTACCACAGTATAATACATAGCTAGAACAGTAATTCAACTCGGCAGTTTAGTTTCTCTTAATATACCTTTTTGGGAGGTAGTAAAAAAACAAAGTATTCAATTGTATAAAATAGCATTTAGATAACGTACATGTATCTAAACATATACAATACAATATTATTATTTAGGCATAAATTTCCTACAACTTCCGCCAATCAAAATTTAATCGGTTGGGTCGCGAATGGGACGCGCGTCCCAAAACTACCTACAAAAAAAATAGAATTCCAGGAATCGCGAGTCAACTTAGTTTGCGAATATTACTCAATTATTGTGTAACTCTTTTGACAAGTAATTAAAAAGTAATAGGTATCGCTCGAGCGTGGTTACTCGCCCGCGAGTAGCCATCCAGCATTACTTTATGACATTTCACTAGGAACACAGTCATTCCATATTTGAAAAAAATCAATTGCATCCACATTTAAATTACTGTATAATATTGATTTACTAACATACTCATAGCTATATATTTACTGTGGTTAAACATATATCAAACTTATTGTTAAGATCAAATTAAAAATAAATTACACCATTCTTACAGCAGAGATTCTTATAGCAGAGTTTTTATATAAATATTGTCATAGCAAACCGTAAAATAGTATAAAATAAACTATGATCAGGAGTAATGATGGTAACAATGTAGTAAAATAAGCAAAAAGGACCAAAAAATAAATACATTTACACTATTTAGATAAACTTGTGACTATCAAGTATCAATGAAAGTTGCCAATTTTTTTAATCATTTATGTAATTAATGTTCTTACATTGTTTCTATATTAAAAAAAAAAATTCAGTCCCCATTACCTGCTTAAATAAATTTATTCTCACTCTAAAAGATAAATGAATGACGATCAAATATTAAAACACAAAACATATTTGTACCAAAATTACTCCTTACACTAGACACACCTTTTACACCTCCAAAATTGAAGCAAAATACAATTTGGCCTTATTAATACTGGATATGATTTAATACTGTCACAGACTTTTGTATAATACCATCAAGTTAGAATTTAATTCCAAACTCGCCAAATTGAAGGTTCATAATAGGAAGAAAATGTGCGGCCGTGATTTCATACAAAACTATTGTTTTTAATGTGGTAAAACTTGTGTTTGACCACAATTGCACTGTGTTAAGTGATGATATGGGTGGTGGTAAGCACACAAAACATTATAAAGGAAATAGCTCTATTTTATACTGTTGTACCGGTTGGATACCCCGACGATAACGTCTTTGAACCCTCCAGAATGAACTTTTTTTTTTTATACTTTGTATAGGCTTGTGTTTGACCACAATCTCACTATGGTAGGTGATGATGTGGCCGAAGGTGGTAAGCACACAAAGCCTAGAAGGATCTGGCTCTCAAGTGCAGCTGCCGGAACACACCAATAGGTGTTTGGCGACAGATTTTCAACTTGAGGGTGGTAGCCAGCCAGGCGGGTACTACAAAGTACCCTACCACCGTGCTATGGTTTCCTCACGATGTTTTCCTTCACCGAAAGCTCAAGCTCATTGTAGGATTCGAACTCACGACCTTCGCCGCGGCGTCCGACGTCACTACCATTGAGCTATCATCGCCTCAACTATTATGAACATACGTGTCTGGGTGTAAATCACCTGTATAAATATGCACTGAAGTATTTCCTCTATTATGTATATATTATGTACTTGGCTTGCGTAAAATGCCTAGTTAGTAGTACATAATTATTGGCCCGCGCAGATGATACTGTAGACCATTTTTTATTACAGTTAACTTTTGTATGAAAACACAACCACAATTTTCTGATAACAAGAAAGCCGATCGCAAATATACAAACCCAATCCTATAGGCATGTTATTTAACATGAACAACCTTTGTTCTAGGTACACACACCCGTTTAACCGCTACGATTAAACGGCACACCTATACATACACAATACATAGCACCAATTGCATATATAACATATCGACACTAGCATTCGGAAAGCTATAACCTTAAAATTAAGCGGTGGGTTATATTATTTTGTGCGTTTTGTTGAGATAGTAAAAGCTTCAGTGGAAGAGAGCGCGCGGTCTCTTCTTGGCGAGGATGTGCCATGAATGAGTCACGCCTTTACGCCGTTTTGGTGACAGACTGTTATAATAAAAAAAAAGTATATCATTTTTTTTCTATGAAAACAGTTATTTTGCGAACTGGTGATAGAGTATTTTGACTATGAGATTATTATGAAGTGTAATGCATTAATTTAAGGAATTGGTGACAGACCGGTTGGTTGGTAAGATACAGGTTGTGAATTTGATTATCACCCAGGACATTTGTGTGTATGAATATTTTTATTACTTTGTATAGGCTTGATTGACCTTAATCTCACTATGGTAAGTGATGATGTGGCTGAAGGTGGTAAACTCACAAAGCCTAGAAGGAACTGGCTCTCAAGTGCAGATTTTCAACATGAGGGTGGTAGCCAAATTCTGAATCTGGGCATAATTGTTATCTACTAAGAAAAACTTTAAATATGAAAAGATCCTAACTTACCCATCTGGAGTGTCAGGCATATAGGGTGACATTCTGAAGTCCCGGCTGTGTGGCGTCTCAATGCCAAATGGACTGTACAACTTTGCAGGACTTCGACCAAGCACCTGGAAACAGAACAGATTTATTTTTTAATGGATATATCTTAAATTAAATCTGCCTTTATCGTTGCCATAATCTAGCTGTTATTATAAAAATAGATCAGTTTTTGTATGGACTTATCAGAGGTTATTTAGCTATTGAAAAATAAGCCCTAATTCAACAAAATTTCATCTAATTTGACAAAATTTTCTATGAATATGTCATCTTTTAATATTTGGTAGGTGGGGGTGTGTTTTTTTTTATAGAAAGATATAGACTCTAATAATACCTGCTTCTTCTTCATAACTGGTGTGGACGGTGTGCGGCAAGGAGATCCAGTCTCCGTCAGTCGGTGCCGGCGCCTGCCTCCCAGCCTGAAATGCTAAGAGTAACCATCAATTACTATGATAATATTTGTAACTGAACAATTCTAACCTGATTATTTGGTCAGAAGCCTTAGGAGTTTTAATGAAGTTTAATGTCCCGATCTATCACGTCGCAGGTCGTGGGTTCAATTCCCACTCAGGACAAACATTTGTGTGCATGAACAATATGAACATGTCTGTTTGTCCTGTGTCTGAGTGCAATTATCTATATATGTATGTATTTACAAAAGAAAAGTAGTATAATGTAGTATATCAGTTATCTGGCTTCCATACTACAAGCTCTGCTTAGTTTGAGGTCAGATAGCCGTGTGTGAGGCATGTCCCAGTTTTTTTTTTTTTTTAATGTTCTAACTCAACCACTCTCACTCACATACATTCACCACACATACATTCTCTCACGCACACATAACTCTCAAACTAGTGAGAGATTGGATATGTAGGTACACTATACATAATACATTCTCACATATTTCTGCTTGTATAAAATTATTTGTCATAATAATAATAATAATCATCTATAACATAAACATACTAATATTATTTTTATTTTTTTTGTTTAAATAAAATAAACAATGTTATTTACTTAAATATATCATCTAGGCTCATGGGCTGGCTATTAAACTCTCGAGGGAAGTTGGCGCTGTATGTCGAAATACAGGAATATCATTCCTAGTTCGGCAGCAGATGCTTCTTTAACTTAGTTATTTAATACTCTAGCCTAACTTAGTAGATAAGAAACAAATGTTAACTTTTTGTGGAAATAAAATAAATAAAATAAATAAATAAATGTAATAATCTTATATTATATTCTTTTAGAATTTTTCTACAAGTCACAATTTCGACTTATATTTATTCTTCACTTGCCTCTCAATGATTTATTGAGAAGTCTCCTTATCCCATGAGTTTCATAGAGGAGGGAAATTATATCATGCACTAAGTGTTGATAAATAGGACCCTCTCTAAAAGGGAGTTAGTGTCTTCTTTCTAGTTTAGGAACTTCTTGATCAGACAGAGACAGAGTACACTTAGTCAAAAAGTAGTCTTAGGGTGATCCACGCTATGAGACTATGAAGTAGCCGTGGTCAAAGACTTTGCAATAGTAGGGACTATGGACACCATTAGCACGATGATTACAGGCTATCGAGAATTATTTTTAAAAGGTAAGATGTTCAGGTAGATCGTTGTGGTTAAAACATACCTGAGACAAATTTCCAAAGGTGTTCCTAACGCTCCGAAACGTCCTGGATATCTTGTCGGCGCCAGACTGCAAGGCACGACGTGAATTAGCGAACGAATTAGTCTTAAATATGTTTCTGTTGTAGCAACCATCGACGTTTCTCAGGCTATCGTGAGTCGGTGAATCGATAGCCGAATCCTTCGCAAAGGGATCCTTCATTTTAATAGTATTTATACGTCGCGTTATATAATTAATTACACTAGCAGGCTCCTAACATTACTTTTTTAATATAAAAATTCACGCTTTTATACACATTTTTGGAAATATTTAATAAAAAATCAATCGATGCACAGCCGTTCCCGTCCGTTGCTTTTTTTTGACGAGTTTTTTAAACTGCTGAAGTTGCCATTACTTGCCATTGTAAAACGGTTTGGTGCTACCACTATAAAATAATAAATACCGTGTTCCATGACAAAATGGCATACTATTTTGAGCATTACATGAAATAAAAAATAGTCGAGTAGAAAAATGCGATTATTCGACTATTTTATAATGAATTATGTAGTCAATAATTATTTGCCATATTACAATACGACGATATTTTTTTAGTGAATTACTAATTACAGAGCTTAAACTCCATATTTTAACGTTGAGCTTTGGAAAAAAAAAATTAATGCCATTATGATTATGATACGCTGAAATAATCGCATAATAGCATACAAATAAATATATAAGCAGTTCATGGAGAAAACTTATGAAAAAGCTCATTCTATTTCCAATTTATTTAATTCTAATATTATATAATTTATTTATGTCCCACGTTGGTGCATGTAATAGTCTATCACTGTTGAAAATGCCGCGAAGCCCGCTGCGCCAAATACACCCGCTCTTAGACCACCTGAAAGAAACTGTTTTCTAAATATATTGGTATAAAAATGTTTGGTTATTTTTTGAGATCTCTAGACTACTACATAAGTTATTCATTATTTGTAAAGAAAAGCCATAGGTACTATTTTTGGGCACTATTTTTTTTTTCTTGGAGCAACTCAATTTGAGTCTTACTTCGATCAGTTTTTAATAAGTACCTCTCAATCCTATCAATCCTCCTGTAACACCACCAGCATATGTCCCATTCTTCCAATCAGATTTCCCTCTCGCCGTTTCTATACAGCATTCAACGCCTGAGAATACAGCACCTAAAATAGCGAAGTTCTTTGCATAACTCAACATGGAGTTTTTCATTTCCCTTAATATTTCTCTGGCAGTTTGATTCTGTTGTGCCATGGGATCTGTTACGTTTGGCATGAGTGATGATGTAAAAAGACCCACAGCTGCTCCAAGGCCATAGCCTAGAAATAAAATTAAAAAGTTATAATAAATGTAGTAAAATTAACAATGAAATTAAAAAATAAACTGTAGCATAATGAGAGTTTGGCCTTTACATTTTCTTATACAAAAGACAGAATAATAACTATTTTAACTCAAGAAAAAATTTATGAGCAATGGATTTATATAAAATTATTTGTATATATTTTAAAAGTAATTATTTATGCTGTTTGTACCATTTTATACATTTGTCTGATCAATGAAGAACCTACAGTTAATATCAGTTTTGTATTCATCTGGCTCTCTTTGAGTATACCGGGGCTGAATGAAAAATATGTGTTATGTACAAACATAAACTTACCAATAACACAACTGGTTAATGATTTGAACGGACAACTTTCAACAGTAGCTTCTATCATTTTCTCCTCGTTAGTTTTGATGATTACAGGGCCGAGAATCCTCGGTATTATAATATTTTCACGAAAACGGTGATTATTACCAACCAAGTATTTGGCCAAAGAATCGTAGTCATTTTTCAGCATAAATTGAACTAAATTTGGATCGGGTGGAATTTTAGCATATTCTGTCATGGTCTATTTATCGGATTTACCACGTTTCAATAAAATTTATACAATAATGCTGAAATAAAAGTCTATTTATTACCCGATTATTATTTACTCTAACCTACAAATATCAGCTGTAATGTAAAATGTGTTGACAGCTTGATTGTTGATACTGACATTCGAAGATACGTTTAGAAAGAAAATTATTTTACAAACAGGACTTACTTCAGTAAGATCAAGTCAATCGTATTAATATGATTAGACTATCAAAATTCACTCTAAAATAAAACAAAATAAATTTTATACAAGAAATCTTAAAGCAATTTTATTCTATCTCATTCATAACAGGGACTTTGTACATAATATATTTTGATATAATATCGCGAATAATTTGATAATGTATTGATGTGTATTGTATAACTAACTATCTTCATAAATAAAAATAAACAGCAGCCAGGCAGGCAGAGCAAAGAAAAAGGATCAGCTGAGGTTTTTACTTACTGTCCGTCGTGTTATTTATTATTTTTTGATATTATAAATAATACGCGAATTATGTCGGATTCATCAGAAGACGAAGATTTATCACGATTCAAAGAGGCAGTAGACACTACCTTCTCTAAATTAATTGAAGAATCAAGAGGTACTCAAAATGATAATACAGAGAAAGGTAAACAACAATTTCGTTTATTTTATTACTAAATAGTTTGCGTGTAAAATTATTGTGGCTTCGTTTATCTTATTATTCCTAATATAACAGAGAGGTTCAGATTTAATAACCTCACTAATAAACAGGTTCACATTTGGGTAGGCGTTAATGGGCATTATTTACTTACCTGTAAATTCGTGTTTACTTTAGTGCTGTAAGTAGACTATAGACTACCTACGTACGTATGATATTTTCTCTCAACTGATGTACTACACATAGGTAGGTACTACTGAGAATATATATTATTTATAACATATGGAAGTTCATGAAGAATGTCCCAGGATATATATATTACTAGCTGTTCTCCGCGGTTTCACCCGCATTCCAGGGATAAAAGCCTTCCTCAAGAAATGGGCTATCAAATGCAAAAAAAAAAACAAATCCGACTGGTACTTCCAGAGATAAGCATCTTTAAACAAACAAAAAAACTACTCTACTCTTCTGTTGTTTTATTCAGAAGGAAATAAAAAAATATAAGTATAGATTGTACATAATTTATATCTATACCTACTAATATTATAAAGAGGAAAGATTTGTATGTAAGTAAGTATGTTTGTAACGAATTGGCTTAAAAAGTACTGGACCGATTTTAAAAATTCTTTCACTGTTAGAAAGCTACATCTTCACCGAGTAACATAGGCTATATTTTATCCCGGGAACGCGGGTGAAACCGTGCGGAAAAGCTAGTTACATATATATTTACACCCAAATTCATGAAAAACACGTTATTCCTTGGTGGGACTCCAACCTCCACACCAACTGGCCAGTTGCCAGATATTTATTAAGTTGATCTTAAAAATAAATATGTACCTATGTTTATTATTTTTCCAATAGTAAGCAAAACACAAAAATCAGAGCGATATTTGGAGGAAGCTTCACATTACAATGATGTGAAAGTACCAAAAGAACTACAAAAACGGATTGGCAACAAAATTTCAGCAATAATAGAAAAGAATATTGAGTTTGTGGACAACAAAGAAAATGGAATAAAGTAAGTAGATATGGATAAAAATCAAAATTATAATAAGCGTACTTGCAACTTATACACTTAGAACACTTCTCTCTTTTTTTGGAAAATGTACCTACCTATTATAAATATGATATTTCAGAAAACGTAAAATCAAAGGTGGTGTGAAACTGTTCAAAGGTTCAGAAGGTTTTTTATCGTGGGAAGAAGAGAAAGATACTTACACTGAAGTTCACAACAGCAAATATAAAAAGCTTAAGAAACATCGCAGACATATTGATGCCGATGAATATGTTTTAGATGAAAATGGTATGTATTTGTAGTGTTCATATTTTAAATTTAAATTTAAAAAATATATATAATCAATGACGGGGGTAAATCGATTTCGGCCCACTAGATGTCGCTAGTTACGACTGAAAAGATTTTAAGTTATGCTTTTATTTAAGAATTCGTATTTTAAGTTGACCATTTCTAATGTAAATTTTATTATTAACTCTCATAAGTTATAAGTTAGTGCTGTTATATCTATCACATCAGTTAAATGAGGCGCTGACGTGGTGAAAAAAATAGTGTAGTAGACAACATAACAATTTGAAAAGTTACTCTGACTCGAGATTAAAGATATCATCTATATATAAGGTCCTTACAAAGTAGATAATGTCGGATACAAATTGGAAAATTCGGGAAAACCTGAAAGTATGGGATTTTTGTATGAAATTAAGATACTGATATTTTTATATTAGATAGGCAGTTTATTGAGGAAATATAGGCTAGTTTTGATGTTAAAAACGCAGGTGAAACCGCGGGAGACAGCTAGTTTTATAAATTATAAGTTTTTGAGGGTATGAAATACTTTATGTAGCACTCTATTATAAACCCTAAAATGATACGTACACCCTAAAATGATTATATGTGATTGTTTATATTTTTAAGAAAAAATCAATGCTGTTGCTGTAAGAGGAGAGTATGTCTTATCTAAAGAAGAAATTAAATGCTGGAAGTCGAGAAGGAAAGAGAAGTTGTTTAAATACAAATCTAAAGGTAAAAGTAATGTTTTGTTTGCGGTAGAATAAATGTATGATTTAAAAAGTACTATTTATTGTTAACTTTCGTTACTCCTTGATACATTTTTCAGGGTAGATCAATAGATGGGTAAAGTGAAAAAAAAAAAACTCGTTAAACATCAAAACATTTATTTACAATAATCACTTAAACTAGGAAATAAATATGTACAAAAGGTAGTTATCACATAAATAACTGCTTTTTATTAAGTAAATAAGATTAAGTTAAATTTTTATGTAATTACTATGAGCATTTGTTATTGTCATGTATAAATCCAACACTAGATTAGAAGTCCTTGTTTTAAAAAATTGCCATAATTGAAATTTTACGAATTGTTAAAAATGAACACTATTTACCATGCCAACAAGGTTTTAGGTGGGTCATCCACTCCAGAAACATTGCTCAAATGAAATCAGATTATCAGTTTCTTCATGAAGCTTTGTATTGAAAGTTATTGATTTTAGAAATTAAAATAATTTCAATAAGTATAACATGTTCAATTGACACCGTTCATTATTCTATATATGTACATACATGGCTAGGTAAAACAGATGTGCTTTTGTAATTGCAACATATATTTTTTTAAATCAGAGCACATGTTATATTCTTCAATTTAAAAAAAAATATTATATTTCGGTAGTCTGGCTTCCAATTCAAAGTTTCACAGATTTTAAGTTGGCTCTGAGTACCAGCAAAAACCATTTAAAAATATGATATACTAAGCCATTACATTATTTAGTATGTGGGAAAACGCTGGACGCAGGCCGCCCAAGACCGGTCCTATTGGAGATCATTAGGGGAGGCCTATGTCCAGCAGTGGACGTCTTGCGGCTGAGATGATGATGATTGGACAGACAAAAATTTCAAATCGAATGTTTTAATAAATTAGGACACGAATAAACAAGTTCTAATGGTGTGTCTAATAAACAAAAGTTATTAACAAACGACAATTAACATAATGTACTTAAATTTAAATTACAACGACTTAAATCTAAATAATGTAACACTACACGACAAAATTATTAGATAAGTAAGATAATTTTACAGAATAATCGCAGAACAATCGTTAAATTTAACATTCAACTAAACGATCGTCACGATCTCCGCGATTATTGCATGCTTTTGGAACATTGTTAAATTCCGATAGCATAGCAATTATTTACAGTTTAAAAAAAGGAACATTAGAATGCTTAGCGTTTGCCCATTGAAAGCCTATCTCGGTTTGAGGTTTTATCACGTCACGTGTTCCCAATTACGGCCCTGCATTAAGTCTTTATTCTATTATATAACCATAGCAAAATTTTGCATTTTTTGATGGTTTACTTCCTATCGGATAATTCATCGTGAGTGTAAGCTCTGTTGTCTAATCCATTTGCTTTAGGTAAAGTTGATACGACTGTTTCTTCTTTCTTCTCGACTGGTCCGTCCATCAGGAACATTGTGAGGAAGAACAGAATACTACCTGTGGAACAAACAATACGTTTATATCAATCGTGCGTGCAAGCAGACATTTCAATGATATATGCAAGGAACATGATCTAGATCCATTCTCAACTAGTGTGAATTCGGCCAGAAGGTGCTTAAGCCTAAATTTTTTCAAGTAGCGGTAGGTTATTACTTATATTAATTTCACTATTCTTTCATTCGTATTATATTATGCGAACTAAGTTTTTTATTTTTTAAATTGTATTTTCACATAAGGCGTTTTTTGTTATGTGCTCACATGTGCTCACACCATAAATAACAATATTATAAATCTATACGTGAGGATTTGTAATTGGCCCTCTGGTGATTATGGTTTCTTCGTTTGGTTTGTTTTTATTAGCTGTAAGTCCTCCATGTGCTAAATAAATAAATAAACATTATTTCTAGCAAATAAATTATATTTTTCTCTGCTCCATTTGTTAGGATCAGTAAGCTCTTCTTTATTTTTTAAATTAATTGAGTATCACCGCCTCAGGTTATAAAAGCCTCATATACCTCCACATGTAAACCTTCACTTATTATTGAAAAAACGTACTTATTCCATAAAATCCAGCGTAGAAGATCATAATTGCCTCCCTATAGCCAATAGCCTTAGCCACTGGATCGACCAGGATCGGCAGGTTTCCTCCAACGTTGTTCATTACAAAGAGGAATACACCAACTGTAGTTGAGCGTACTGAGACGGGGACGATCTCGACAAGGATGGCGAAAACTATTCCGAACCACATCTCGGCTGTAAAAATAATGATATTCGTCAAAATATGAAAAAAATAAAACAAAAGTTATGGGTATGAATTGAATAGGATTTTAACTTTACTAACAAATATCCGAAATGAGATGACTCTTAGTACTAGTTATATGTAAATGTTGATGGATACAAATCCATCCTCTAATATTCTTATCGTACCTACAGATACGAGCATAAATATGTATATACCGGGTGATTTTTAGTCACTGGCAGTACTATCAGGGGTGGAAGTACTCATCAAAATGAACAACTTTTTCTATGGGAGTAACTGAAATCATGAAAAATATATCAGCTGTTCCATACAAAAGTTTAATACCTACTCGACCAAAATGTATGAAGCAACTGATTTATTTTACCTGATATCAGAGTTAGCCCCATAATAAAAGTTGTTCACATGGATGAGTACTTCAAGCCCTGCAAGTATTGCCAGTGATAAAAAAATCACCCTGTATACTGTAAAATTCTAAACCTATTATCAAAATAACGATTGCAACTTTGAGATAATACCTATGTCACAGTAGTTTTGGTTTGAAAATTTAAATCAATACTAATTTTAAGAGAAAATCCCTTTTGAATTTTGTAATCTTTACCTATTTAAGTCGAGCCAAATATTTTGGACGTATTGTGAGTTTTTTGTACTTCAATGATAAAAGTTAAATTCTTACCAAAGAAGTATGAAATTGCTAGTGTGATCATAGCCCATAGAGGCCCGAAAACGACTGATCCGAATGCGGGTAGGGTCGCAATCAACTGTGATATCGCCAGGACGAAGACACGCGATCTAATACCCATTTTAGCGACGAATCTATAAAGAACAAGTAGTGTTAGTGTTTCACAAGAAGAATATACATTTTTAGCGGAATGTGAAATGTATACATTGCTCTTAAGTCTAGTCGTTAAATGCTGTAAGATGGCTGCAAGGCGATGATAACTCAGTGGTAGTGACGTTGGATGCCCCAGCAAAAGTTGTGGGTTCGAATCCTACAATGAGCTTGAGCTTTCGGTGAAGGAAAACATTGTGAGGAAACCATAGCATGGTATTAGGGTACTTTGTAAGTAGTATCCGCCTGGCTGACTACCATTCTCAAGTTGAAAATCTGTCGCCAAACACCAGTCGGTGTGTGTGTTCCGACAGCTGTACTTGAGAGCCATTTTCTTCTAGGCTTTGTGTGCTTACCACCTTCGGCCACATCATCACTTACCATAGTGAGATTGTAGTCAAACACAGATCTATGGATAGTAAAAAAAAAGTAGTAGTAATTGGTATCCCAAGTTTCTCTATCGAATCCCAAACAAAATTTATCCTCAAGTAGGTTTTAGAGGCTTCCTCCGATTCCCTGGCTGTATCTAAACATACATACCTATTAATTTATTATTGGAACGAAGTTCCTTTTCGCGCGTTGTGAAAGGGGGCTAGACGGAAAAAATTCTTACGAAAAGTTGTCACGACACTTTTTGCTATAGTAAGCTATTGTAAGCTGTGCGGCGTCGCATGTTTCTCTGTCTGTCTCTCTCTCTCTTATAGGAAGCAAGCCAGATATTTTCATTTCTGATTTACTTCGTTCCATCCGGGTGTCCCTTGACACCTCTCAAGTTTTTTTTATTAAAAACATGCATTCTCTTGTTCCATATTTAAATTAAAACTTACTTATCGGAGACTACTCCTCCAACAACAACACCGATGGAGCCAATGCCGACGGTGACCGCGAACAGCCACCAGCCTAGGTCCACGTCGGGGAAGTAGTCGCGGTAGTACAAGTCTGCGTTGTACGCGAAGCACATACCACCTGAAGATAATAAATAAAGAAATAAATATCCTGGGACACTCCTCACACAGGGCCATCTGATAAACTTTTTTCTAAATACATATTCATATAGATGAATTACACCCACACTCAGGATAAATAGACATGTTCACGGACACTAATGTCTGTCCTGGTTGGGGTTTATTTTATATCAGAATTCTGATAAGCATATAGGCGGTCCATCTGATGGTAAGTGGCTAGCGTCATGTGTTGCCGACTTTTATAAAGCTGGCCACCAGCTTCTTTCGCACCTACCAATTAGTTCCGGCAGTAGCACTTGAGACCCAGAATAGTTAGATTATGATCAACACAACAACGCATTTATAATATAAGTTAGGACAATATATATACCTATATATTAATGATTTGCTTATAAACGCCCGTAAAGCCCAATCCTAACTTCGTATCCTTTAAAAGTTTTGGGTCCTTTATTTCTTTTTGAATAATTAAGACATCACACACAACATTTATTGTAAGTAGGTACCTACCAAGTACAAAAAAGATTTATATAGACGGAAAAATTTGCGACAATGTAATTTCCGGCGTGCCTAAGAGCTACATAAGGCCTTGTGTTTTGCGACAAGTCACCCATTGCCGCGACTGGCAGGATACGATCAACAAACTTATGTTTACTACCGTGTTTACATATAACATTGTAATTTGAAACTTATTTCGATGGTATAAAGTCGCGTCAATAACATGGAAACAGAATGGTGAAGGTGGCACGAGCTTTTGTCGTGAAGGAGGTTTTTCTTAACACCTTGGCCATGTACCTACGTACAGTCAAGTGGAAAAGTTCTCAAGTGGGATACAAGACTTGGTACGTATGTTTACCTACTAAATGACTAACGAGTTGTACCTACTACAAAAGGCGCAATAATTTACTTTATTTTTTTTATACCACAATGTCGGCAAACAAGCATACGGTCCGCCTGATGGTACGCGGTTACCGTAGCCTATGAACGCGTGCAACACCAGGGGAATTACTCGGGCGTTGCCGACCCTTCTCCCCTCCCCGATGACCTCTGACGACCTTACTCACGCGCAGGAACACAACTATAAGTTATTTGGCTGCGGTATTCTGTAAGGTGGAGGTACTTCCCCAGTCGAGCTGCTCTCTGAGCGACATATTGCTATGCTCTACCTCTCCTAAACAAAAACTTACTAAAAACTTTTATCCGTGCCGTGGATTCCTATGTCCAATCTCCAAGTCCCAAGCTATCAATCACACTGTCAAGTTTCATCAAAATCATTTTTTACTTATAGGCTTGTGTTTGACCACAATCTCACTATGGTAATAGAAAATGTGGTCGAAAGTGGTAGCACACAAAGCTTAGAAGGAACTGGCGCTCTAGTGCAACTGCCGGAATACACCTGTAGGTGTTTGGTGATAGGTTTTCAACTTGACGGTGGTAGCCAGCCAGGTTACTACAAAATACCTTACCGCCGTGCTATACTCAAGCTTATCGTAGAATTCGAACCCACTACCCCGTGAATACGAAGACTAGGCAACAAAGACACTTTCGCATTTATAATATTGTATAATTGTTGCACCTGACTGTACTTACAATTAAATAGATTAGTCATTGTATATTTATGCATAAGGTTTTTTTTTTACTGGCGCATAACCTTTGCTTATAAAAACCAGATAAGTAATATGAATCTATTTGAATATAGATCAGTGTTATTACGTTACTTGTTGCAATCAGTAAGATACAATTAGATACCAGAACTATAGAGCGGTATTCTGATAACTTTTTTTGAGTTTTTATAACTGCATTCGCAAACTGATTCATTGCAAATGGAATAACTTTTCATAATGTATCGATTTTGTGCTTGTTTCAAATTGAAACTCATCGTAACATTGTTAAGTTATAAAGTTACTTATTATAGGGTACGTAGGTAGTATATTAAAACAGTCGTGTAGGAGTTATTGAACGGTACTTATCACTTGTAGGTAAATAATTTTAATCTGAAGCGATTTAAATGCAATTTGGCACACAGGTATATAGATCATGCCCTGGAATAGAACATAGGGTACTTTTATCATGGATAAAAAATAATAAAAAAGCCCTCATCAACATCAAGCCCAAATCTGGAACTAGAAAGCTGAAATTTTGCACAGAGGGTCCATTTATGGTGTAGATAAGGAATAAGGTTGGATTTTTTTTAATTCAATCCCCAAGGAAGTAAAATAGGGTATCGGGTGTGAAATTGAGAGGCGGAAAGTTAGTAAATAAAATAGTAATACTTTAGAATAGTAATATCTATCATAATTGCTGTTACATGAACTAAACCATTAGTCTATAAATACGAGATAATATTTACAGTTTAAATTATACTCATTTGCTATAATTATATCATAAATAATCACAAACTAAGTATTTTAAATTCAGCTAAATTATAAACTACTAATTTCGAAATATTACTTACGCGGTTAAAGGAACACACGCGTGACCAGAACGGTGGCTTTTATTTCGGTCAACGGATAAGCTTAGCTATGCAACGTGGAAATGCAGCCAGCATTCTGGGCACGCTCCCATTTGGTGACGGTCTAACTTTTTAGTTGTAAATATATTTTTTTCATTTTAGTGTTAATCTGCTACTAATTTTCTTATGCAGTTATGATTATTAAATAAAACTTACTGGAACATTCTATTACAATTTACTTTAGTACTTAGGAATTTAGAATGCAAACAACTCTTTATAATGGAGTCTTATTAACATGTTATTATATTTATGCTTAACTAACTATGTCCTACGGTTTCACTCGCGTTCCTAGGATAAAAAGTATTATATAATGTCCAAATCTGGGATCAAAACTACCCCTTTGCAAATTTACTATTCCTTTCGCTTTTATAATATGTAGGTTCCGCCCCGCGGTTTCTAACTTATCTTACTCAGGATAAAGTATTCTATATGTTATCAAGGTATAATCTCTCTGTCCCAAATCCATTCAGTCGAATATACACACACGTCACACACACACACACACACACACAAACTTTTGCATTTATCCTAACTATCCTAATCCTAACTTAATATTATAAATGCGAAAGTGAGTTTGTTTGTTTGTTTGTTACATTTTCACGCTTCAACCGCTGAACCGATCGGGATGAAATTTGGTATGCAGATAGCCTATGGCATGGAGAAGGATATAATACTACGAAAGCTAGTAATATGTATTAGTAGGTACGATAAGGTATGGGTCCACCACAAAGTATTTTCTTGAGAACGTCTATCCAGCTGACTGCATGATTTTACCTACTTATCTATACTTATAAGAAGTAGGTAAATGTAACTTAGGTAGATACAAATCTTTCCATTCGTTTTCCCATCTGGATGATTTTCTACAACACGACACAGATTAGGTACAGTTTACTAGAAATTGTTTTTACTGTTTTATTTTGTAAAATTGTTTTTCTTTCTTTCTTACATGATCAAAAGACAGTAATATTTGTTCATAATTTCAATATTAAGTTTGTTCAAATACAACAGCACCATGTATAGCTCTTATACAGGTTGTTCTACTTACCACAATGTCTGATGGAGGCAGCGACGCAGAGGAGAATGATCCTGGGCTGAGCGATCACGTGCCAGATGGTGAGTTGTGGCATCTTCTTGCCTGACTCCAGGGTCGAGTCTCCGCCCTTTGTGTTGCCAGCACCTGACAGAATATAATAGATTAAAGAGATCGGCTGCTGATTTTACAGTTGGACAGTAACTGTCCTTTACTGACCGACAGGTACTGGGTTCTTGTTCCCATGGGGCGATTAACAGCCAACTACTGGGTCAGTGCATTATACTTATAGCTGAAGAAGTGAATGGGAGGCCTAAGTTCGGTAGGACCCTAAGCTAATTGGTGATGAAGTAATAAAGCTAAGCTTGTTGTGAATCATCATCATTCATTGGTACTGATTTTAATACTATCTTTGAAAAACATTCTTAATCATCACCTGCCTGACTAGCTATAGAAGACAAGAATGCATTTGTATGAAATGTTCGCTACACAAACTATTTTATTATATAATTTCATAAACTTTGTTATTTGTAATTTAAATTATTAAATAAAAAAAACAAAGATCTATAAAAATGTCCCTTGCTGAGTTTCTTGCCGGAGTCTTCTCAGTCCAAGTGTATTCCGAACCGGTGGTAGAATCAATTGTAACGTTCATAAGTGCCTTATTAGGGCCTACACTTAATAAATGAGTTTGAGTTTGTCAATTTTCTCGCTCAAGAAATGTACAATATCAATAAAAGAGTGAAGGTTTCTCTTGTGTTTTCCCGGGATAAAAAGTAGCCTATAGCCTTCCTCGGTAAATGGGCTATCCAACACTGAAATAATTTTTCAAATCGAACCAGTAGTTCCTGAGATTAGCGCGTTCAAACAAACAAACTCTTCTGCTTTATAATATTAGTATAGATGAAGTTGCCCGTTGCACTCGCACACTCGCTTGTAGTTATACATCAGCAACAAAACCTTAGAGTATACATAAACAAGCCCTATATAGAGCACGCCTTATTAGTAGGTATGAATCGAAAGCACAAGTGCACAGAGGATCTCAAAAGGGGATGCGGGAGACGCGGGGCGGTTCCATACATTTCGTCATGGCATGGAACATCGCTATGAAAGCGCTATACCATAGCTAAGTATCCATAACATATTTGCTTACTATCGGCACAACGGACTGGAGTGATACTGTTACTCTATACCTTACTTATGTATACTCTAAGGACAAAACTATCGGAACTACACATCGCCAACTCGTTTCTACTTTCTAGCTCACCTCTCTTCTCGCTTATCGTCGGTGGTGGGACAGGTGCCTTATACTTCAAAATTTGAGGTCATATGATAAAAATGCTATTACAACTCGAAGATGTAGGTCTATAAGTAATTGTTTTCCTATTTATGATAAATAAATAATTATCCTGGGACATTCTTCACACACAACTTCACCTAATCCCAAATTTAGCAGAGCTTGTAACCACATAACTTATATACTATTATTTTAATTACTACCTGCTTGTAAATATTTATTACCTACTAGCGACTCGCCCCGGTTTCGCACGGGTAGCAGAGCATTATACCTAACTATTTAGTTTACGCGGCGCACTCGCAGTCGGTATTTTGTTTTAATTCCGATATCTTTAACAGTCATCGTAATATTTCACGCCACTTTACAGAAAACCATAATGAAATATATACGTAAACCTTCCTCATGAATCACTCCGTCCATTGGTGAAAATCGTATGAAAATGCGTTCAGTAGTTTTGAGTTTATCACTTACAGACAGACGCGGTGGGGGACTTTGCTCTACGCTTAATCATACATATAATATACTAGCTTTTCCGCACGGTTTCACCCGCGTTCCCGGGATAATATATAGCTTATGTTACTCGGTGAAGATGTAGCTTTCGAACGGTGAAAGAATTTTTAAAATCGGTCCAGTACTTTTTGAGCCAATTCGTTACATGTTACGTACAAATCTTTCCTCTTTATAATATTATCATTAGTATAGAGTATAGATATAGATATGTATATGACTCATAAGTGAAATAAATTAATGGTAGATACCCTTTACATTTTGTAAAGTGCATCGGGTAATTATAAAGTTAATTCATCACTTAACATCATCATTGTATGTATTATGAGATCTTTATTAAGTAGGTATCAAGTAAGTAAGTAAGTAAGTCGTCGAGGAAAATTTTCCGCGGCAATATTCATTTACAATTTTTCCATTGTTTTTTTTAGAATTTTATTCGTTCCGATTTAGCATTTTTTTTAAATTTAAAACATGCTCCTTTATTAGTTATAGATAAACGTAATAGTCTGAATAAGGATTTAGGGAAAGAAAAAAAAGGAAAAGTAGTCCGGAACATTGAAAAATACGGGAAAAACTGTGATTGCTATTTTGTTTTTGTCTCTGTCGGGTTATTAGTTAGTGATAGATGATAGCCTAGTGCAAATGAATTCTCACTTGCTATCCAAGCTGCGTAGACGCAGCAGCGGAGAATTAATCCTACAATGAGCAACCAGACTCGTTCGTTGGTTAGTGGTTTGTAGTACACGCCGGCCCAGAAATCCTAGACTAAATACCTATCGGTATTTTCCGGCTATTTTACTTGCAAGCCACTTGCCTTCACATGCACAACTTTAGATCAATCATCACGTTACATAGTGAGTTTAAAGTTAAACACCTCCCCAATGCAGTCCATTAAATTTCCCATGTCTCATTTAAAAAAAAAACCTTACCCTAAAAGCATTGCTAGAGCTTTTTTCATGTCGCAAGCTTGCGGGTGCGTTGTGGAGGCGGGCCTGATTTATACCGCGCTTATCTAGCGGCACTCTAAACTTAGCAGTTCAGATTACGCCCTGGTAAGGAACGTATGATTGACACTACCACCGTTTCATACTCAATACACTTGAACTGAGAAAACTCCGCCAATAAACTCTGCAAGGCATTTTTTTAGGAACCTTTACTTCCAATTTCTATAAGTTCTTAAAGATTATAATGTAATGTAACTGTACCTTCTTCTCCAATAGTGGTCCTCTCAGGTTCGCGAAGTGTCAGGAAGGTGAGAGCAGCGATGAACAATCCGATGACGCCAGCACCATAATAGCAGAGGCGCCAACTCTGTTCATTTGAATTTGAGTCTTATAGGGTATATTATACGAACAAAATCTTTCATTGGGGGTTTTATTGTAAAATTTCGTTGAATTTCTTGCCCTAACCTAAATAAACATAGTCATTCCGTAGTGATCAATTGTAAAGTAAAAGAAACTGTCTACAAGAACTACCAGGGTTCCATAAATTATTGATATCTAATATTATACAGATTATATGTATATGTCACCGGAGAATAACAAGAACCGCAAATTTATAAATTTTCTAGGAAATTTATAAACTTTCGTATGATTCTAAACGAGAGATTAATTGTATTATTTTACGCCCACATTTTCGCAAATTTATCAATTTGCGACGTGTCGTGGTAAATTTATAAACTAACGGATAAAGGTTAGGTTAGGTATGTTTATAAATTTCCTAGAAAATTCATAAACTCGCGGAGGAACTCGTGACTTATTCAACCAATCAGGGCGCACATGGCGTTTGGTAATTGCTTACTTCTTATTTTGCGCGTGAGTTCGGTAAGTTTATCAATTTGCGAAAATGTGGGCGTAAAATAATACAATTTTCGTTCACAATCCTACGAAGATTTATAAATTTCCTAGAAAATTTCTAAATTTGCGGTTCTTGTTATTTTCCGGTAACATATATATGGCAGTGTGTAATTTCCACCACTAACCCTTTTATAGAAGTACCAGGGAGCCACCTCAACACTTAAAGAACCAATACAAATTACTTACTAGTCCCCAAGCATTCACTTCAGGAATGTACCTTCCAACCGGGAAAGCGATACCATATCCTCCATAAATGCCCCAGTTGAAGATCGACAGCACCAACGCCCTCTGATGTTCAGCGAAGAGATCCGTAAGTATTCCTGTAGCTAGTGGATTGCATCCTGATTCTCCTGCAGCCATGATCATTCGGAGGATGACGAGGTGCCAGTATTCTGTCACGGTGCCCATGAGCAGGATAGCTATGACGAAGACAAGGGTGCAGAAGCCGAGGATACGGGCTCTATTGTATCTGAAAGTGATGGGAAGACCGTGAGTAAAGTGGTAGGTTGGAATAGATCAATGGAAAGATAAAGTAAACTGCTTTCGTAAATGTGTGCCAACAAAAACCTACATAGGTACTATAATTTTTTACATTATGTTTGTTGCTGAACTGTACAAATAGGAACAAGGGACAGGAGAGGGTAGAACATGATTTAATCACGCTACTTTAAATAAAATAATTGAAACCACTTCTACATTGATTTTCCGATAACTTGCGTTTTTTTATTTGTCAACTTTCATACATCTTTCGTACTTACTTACAATAATACGTTGATAAAGCTCACGCGATGAACTAGGTAGGATACAAGTGATGAGAAATTCTAAACACGTATAGAAGTATTTTCGATTCAATTCAATTGCGTGTTGGAAATGATTAGCTACAGTTCACTAATTTCAAGAATTTAAAAATGACATCATCCATTGCTTACCTACCATTTATTTGCACATAGTCAATTCTTAACACATGCTACGAGAACTGAAAAATCCAACTCATTCATAGCCATCCAGCCGTCTCCAGCTGCATCTTGAAGCTGTAGCGACATCTATTAACCACACAAAAAGAGTTTTCACTACCTGCGGATAGATGGCGCCACAAGGTTCTACATCGCGCTATCAAAGTTTCCTGAGTACTCGGAATATATACAAGATTCCAACATCTACAGTTGAACCGTGGTCCCCAGCCACGATGATGTAGCCTGGCGGAAGATCTTCCCATAAATGGAATGGAGTCTACCACCTTGCTCCTCCATAAAGCTATCCAATGAACATTTTTCATATTATACTTACTTATCAGCAACGACACCAATTATGACGCCGACGACTGTAAAAACAGCCATGAAGGCAGGCCCAGCGAGGACCTGGTAATCAATTCCCAATCCATTATAGCCCCACTCGCAGTATCTGGTCCCATTTAACTCTAACGTCTCGCATCTGAGAAGCAAAGATTCATATTTATAAACAAAATTGCGGATTTATCATTTTTGGGGCTAAATACGCTGACTCCAGCCGTGTCGATGAACAAGACTGTTTTTTTTTCTATTTGGGTGCGATATATTAATAATGTTTTTGTAGTAAAATATTTCGTCAATTTCCTGAGAGACATTCAGAAAATCTTATATATATCTATAGGATACATGGTAACATTACATGACATCATTTATATGATTACAAATGTTGTTACCGTTTTAAAAATGCCAAGAACTTGGCGACCGGAACTCATACGGTGATCAGTAATAAATACTTACATAATTAATGACATAAACGGTTCAGGTAGTGATCACACATGAAATAATAATATCGACATTGCAGAATGACCTTGTCGTGGGTGTTTAGATCAATTTATATATTGCGTGACTGCAGATAATAAAGAAACAATTGACAATATGGATGTGAAAAGTTTAAGGAAATGGTACGCAGAGTTATTCATATTTCGAATGACCGAATCGATTGTCTACTCGAAAGGACGAATTGAAAAGCTTATTTTTTTTTAATTCGGAGTTGATATCCATTCAGAATTTGACAGTCGATCATTTATTTCGGTATTCGACATCGGTTTATAAAGACTGATTACAGCTTCCTAGGTATTAATATTATGGCGAAATTTTGTGTGAATGTTTGCGACGTAATTACGTCACAATGGCTGAACGATTTTTTATGAAACTTAGCACATAGATATATTATACTTTTGTCCCGTTAAAACAATACTGGAACACAGGTAAAACATAAAACGAGCTAAGTATTAAGTATATATTTTTTGGCCAAAAATAGTACTGAATGAATTCAACTGAATATGAATTAAAGGGAGTATGTTATACAAATGTATAATAGATGGCAATACACGAGTAATTACAAAATATCATACTGTTTCTCATAGCAACACTTGAGAGGCATTCCTTCCTACCTTTGATAAAGTACCTAAGCAATCGGCGCGATACCCGTTTTGACATGAGGGAACCTACTGTCTCACTATGCTTGTCTCTTTTGGACGTAATGTAATGTACGGATATGCGCTGTCAAAACGGCCATCATTGTCTTACTGCTAATTTATACTTTAAATATTACGAAGACACCCTAGATTAGTCTTTCCCCAACCTTGAATATAAACATTTTACAGTATGCGATTGTTTTTGGTTCAAAAAAGCGTTAAAAGAGCTGTTCAAGGTCGGCAACACATCTACAATCCCCCTGGTATTGCTAGTGGCGAGTGACCACTTACCATAAGGTAGGCTGTTTGCCTGCTTATCAACCTACTGACATAAAAAAAAACAAACAAAAAAAGAGGCGGTGAGCTGTTCGCACGCGCCAATCAACCTTTTTCTAAGTATCCTATACCTACCTATCAATATGGGTATACCTAGACTGAGATTGTAATCTAGATTTCTTCCGCACTATGTTTTTGCTGGTATAGGTATCTATTACACTATTCTATTGTGTAGTTACTTGTGTTATAATGTGTCTCTGATTAGCTTTTGTCCGTCTGTAGTTACTTGACTCTACCAAAACATACCTACATTCTTAGCCTACATTGTTGGGACTTAATTTGTTAAGCTTTTTTTCGGTCTATGAATTATTAATATGCAAAAAAATCTCCTTCATCCGTTGCTACGAGTATAATGGATAAGCCAAGATATTATACATTCCGAATTTACACGGTTAATAACTAACTTCCGTCCCTCGGTTTCACCCGCGTTCCCGAGATAAAAGGTAGCCTATGTTACTCTACGATACGTAAACTATATCTATACAAAAAAAAACATGTTGAGCCGTTGCTCCTTTGGTGCGTGAAAGAAGTATAAATCAGTGAGCTTACAAATACTAGAGTAGCAACGCCTTACAATCATATCTCAGAAATGCCCAGGGGGGCTAAAAAGGAAGCTCGAGCAATATTGCCAATGCAATTCATTTTACCAAATCTTTTAATGAATTAAATTGTATATATGTGACTATTTGTAGTGACTATTTTACGTAAAACATATTGGAATAAGTAGGATCTGCCGAGAATTCAGAAAATTAATTGCATTAGCAATTTTACTCAACCTTCCTTTTTGAAAACCATTTTAGTTTCGTTTCTTCTACCGTTAAACTAATTACGTCAAATCGAGACAGGGATACTTGACGTTAAGCTGAGAAGTATGGCAGATATGCGCCTATATGCCATACAGGCATATACAAAGTAGCAACGCGTCAGTGCAGTAAACAGCTATCTAGTTACGATAGTGACATACAGATCATTGGTATAAACCAACAAATACAATTTTGCATATAATACTTAGGCTTGATTTTTCAATGGCCAGATAAACGGTATCTGGCTGTTAATTTGAATTTAGAACAGTTTTTGCATGGACTTATCAGAGGAATAGCTTATCCAAGGTTTATTCAGCCATTGAAAAATCGCATCTTGGATAATTTTCTAACAAAGGTAGATTGTTTGAATAACAAAGCTTTCCGTAAATACTATTTGCTAAATTCACAAATAAAATTAGTATTTCATTTGACGCTGTATCTTTTAATTAATTAAATAATTTTAATTGTATTTACTTTATTATTATTAACATTATAAGCTTGTTGTTATATTTTTACGATGTATTGTTATTTTGACATTGAGGTTCATTGTCATGAGGTCATGGCGACTATTTTTGTCGTTATGTCGTCTGGTTCTATTATTTTAAAGTGCATTTAATGTAAAATAATTACATACTGGAAGTATTAATTAAATTGTTCAAATACAGGGTTATTTTTAATTAATTAATTTACTTATATTCGGTGTTGTAAGTACCTACTCAAAATTTTATACGGGATCAAAAAATTTTTTACCTACAGTATTTTAACTCACGGCTGGACCGATTTTTATGACCTTTGATTTGTTGGATTTGTCTCCGCCCCGAATAGCAGAATATCTATTGAAATATAGGACTTTTTTTATACAGGCAACGCGGATAAAACTGTGGGGAACAGCAGTAGTCAGCCAGGCGGGTACTACAAAGTACCCTATCCGCGGAGTGGCGTCATTTCCACTGAGGTGATCGCCATGTTGGATATGTTAGGTACCTAGTGGCCCTTTAGAAGGTCATTTGTACAACATAGTTGACCTTGGGTCATTCCAGTTAAGACCTTGAAGGTAACATTTCATCGTAGGTATCAAGTGACTAATCTCGATTGTACGTGTTTTGGTAAAAAAAAAAAAACTGGTTAAGTGTAAGTTGGTCTTGCTTGGTAAGTGTTCCGTTTAGTGATTTTTAATTAAATTTCAGTCGTTATCCATGAAGCATTACTGAAATTACTGAAAATAATTACTCTTTTTTTTTTTATTATAATATTAGTTATGGCACCATGCCGTATATTGTAGGTATTGTAGAAATATGTCTATTTTGATGAACTCCGTTTTTCAGAGAAAAAGTTTTTATGAAAACCGAGACCGGTTTTACACACCAAAAAAATTGTATACAAGCCAAACAAGCCAAAAAGTTACTTCCCGTATTACTAATTAGTTATTATAAATATTAAATTGGCACAATAAACTGGTTTAAAGTATCTTTTGTTTATTTAAGTAATTATTAATTATACTCAAATAAAAAACCGCCTACAAACGTGATGGGTGAGCTTAGAAATACTAGAGTAGCAAGGCAAATTCAAATTCTCAGAAAGCTTTTTTTATACTACAAAGGTGGCAAACAAGCTTTCGGCCCACCTGATAGTAAGCGGTTACCGTAGCCTATAGACGCTCATAACACCACGGGCAAAGTAAATACAGTATTTTATTTTCCCTACCAAGGGTATCACTCACGCGTTGCCAACCTTGAGACATGAAGTTGTTAAGTCTCCTGTGCCTGTAATTTCACCGGCTCCCATACCCTCCTAACCGAAACACAGTAATACAAGTGCACTACTATTTCACGGCGGAATTAGATATGATGGTAGTACTTCCCCGGGCGAACTCTGCACTAAGAGTTCTACTACTACTTTATATTGGTATTTTTCGTTTTGTTTTAATTGCATATTGTATTGTACATTTTGCTGTTTTTGAAAAAATATAGCCAATAGTCAGATAATTAAAAAATAAATGTAACCTTGCCGAGTTTTTTGCCTGTTCTTCTCAGTTGAAGGCTGACTTCCGAACCGGTGGTAACTTCAGTAAATTCGTACCTTCATAAGTGCCTTCCTAGGGCCCAAACTGAATAAATGGCTTTGACTTTGACTACCTACGAGTTTTTTCCCGTATCTTGTGTAAAGGTCAGCAATAAATTGGGTTTTATTACCCACTGGTTTTGCTAATGTCCATAGACGACAGTAGCCACTTGCCAGGTGGATCATTTGCCTGCATGCCTTCTGACATAGAAAAAGATGGAGCTACTTACATATCACTAGAGTTGACATTCTCGCAGATGATTGGCAGCTGACTCAGTCTCAGGTGTGTGGCATTTAGCATGCATGATTTGTCACCGTAATGGAGATCCTCAGCTGTCACTTTCGATGTTGTGCCTAATGGAAAAAGAAGTTCAGTAACATTATTTTTAGTAGGTACCTATACAAAAGAACCGATACACCCGAAATTGTAGTTTATGGTGAAAATCCTTATACTATTATTATTCTTTTTTCTATTTGTATAGGCTTGTGTTTGACCACAATCTCACTATGGTAAGTGGTGATGTGGCCGAAGGTGGTAAGCACACAAAGCCTAGATGGAACTGGCTCTCAAGTGTAGCTGCCGGAACACACCAATAGGTGTTTGGCGACAGATTTTCAACTTGAGGGTGGCCAGCCAGACGGGTACTAAGTACCCTACCACCGTGCTATGGTTTCCTCACGATGTTTTCCTTCACCGAAAGATCAAGCTCATTGTAGGATTCGAACCCACGTACAATATGTATTGAAATGGCCACGTAAGAAAAAAGCGTTACGTGACGATTTCCTAACTTTCTTTTTCTCTGTCTCTTTAAATGTCTACAAATAACAACGTATTACAGAGACAGGAAGAGAGAGAAAGAAAGTCGAATGGAGGGTATTAAGGCTTTTTCCTTTTTTTAGCTTCGTTCCTGCTATGCGATTCTCTAACGTAACCATTCGTGGCTGTACTCAACGACGAGGTCGACGTCGAGCAAGCCTTGAATTCGACGTCGAGCTCAGCGCTGTTCAAATTCGTATTCACTAACGCATTTCAGCTCGACGTCGAACTGGAGGTTGTGTCGTTCGTCGCTGTTCTGTAAGGCGAGTTAGAGCTTGACAAAAACTTTTTGTCGGTAAAACCCGTTTTATTTTTACTAAGCCAATTCAATTAAAAATAATATGTTAATACATTTTATTAATACAAAAAATGGTTTAATAAATAACATACTTCAGTTTTAGGGATAGAAAGAAAGTCTACATCAATTTCTTTAATTATTTTAGTTTGCGTGGCAGAATGTCATTAAACCCTCGCTTGCTTCGTACCTCAAAAAAAATCAAGGTCGCAATCGCGTCATCATGCATAACCCAAACACTTTTTTGTTTACAAACCAAAGAATAAAATAATAGACCTATGTTACAAACAAAAAACTTTGTTTCGCCCATCCACTTACTCTTTTGTATTGCATTAATTATGAAATGAGATTTATAGTTTAAAGAAAGGAATAACAGTGTGTATCGTAAGTACATATTTTCTATGTAAACGCATGTTCTTGATAAAAGTTTTATTGTTGCCTAGTTGGGTCTTGTCACACGTATTAGTTTCAATAGAATAACAGAATTCTGATTTATTTTAGCAAGGAAGTCGCGATCAATGGTTCCTAGTCAATCCAGCTAGAAAAATTAGTAGATACATATGTTTGGCTGGAACAAGTTTCTCGTCTCCGGACACGCACGTACCGCTCATGCAAGAGACCGTACTTGAGCAGCTTGGCTGGAAGTTGCCCATGCCCTAAATAGTGAGGGCAATGGCTGCATCAAAACTTGGTTGCAATGGGCTAAGGTCAGTTCACTTTTAATTGATTATATATCTGAAATATTTCCCTATAGCACTAAACTCCACTTTGCCTGTTTTAGTAGTGGAAGAATAAAAAGTCAGCCTATAAAAAAAAGTTCAGTCTGCAAAACCTAGCTAGGCATTGTACTGGTGGTGGTGCAGTAAAAGAAATTAATTTGACTTCTATAAAAGAGAGATGGGTTGCATTAATCCATTTGAAGTATGTTTTAAATGGTTTTACTTACAAGTATACCTAAATACTTGTGAAATGCTAATATTTTTCATTACTATTGTAGAACCTACCTGATGAGCCAGAACCGATACCACCAACTCCTCCGCCAATTACTAGCCATAGTCCAGCTTTTTTGTTGGTAAGTGAGATATGTTACCTAATTATAATTTATAAAGTTGAATCAGAGAATAGAGTGTTCATTGTAATCGTTTCTTTACAGACTATAAATGATGAGTAGCCTGCAGTGCCTGCAGTTCAGGCAATTCAGAAAGCATATAGCAGGTAGGTAAATAACAATAGGTAATGAATACTTGCTTGTAACAGTATCATTAGTTTAGTGTATATTCTATTAGTAATGATTTTATAAATGAACTCATACTTTTTGTTTTAGGGTTTACATTTCCAGCAGAGGTTGAGCCTGAGTCAACGGTGGTTCATGCAGGGTGGTTCATAAAAACTACTAAACGATAATTTATTTATTATTATTTTTAATCATTTGTACTACTATTAAATCTACTACTTATCTCAATCATAAATTACAAAATATTGTACAGATAATACTTATATTAAAATGTATTTTTATTCATTCATAGACCTTTTTTTGAGAGCCTGCCTATCACTTGCATTTTGTGGAAACCTAATATATTTATTTATAATATTAGGGTGGTTTAATCAGTGGCGTATTTACACATTTGCCGCCAGTAGGCTATTGAAATTTTGCCTCTGTATTATATTATCGTCGTACGAAATCTTGTTCATTAGTTCAGACTTTAGGTACAAAAGACGGCTTTCTATCTTTTCTTGACTTAATACTTTAAGTCAAGAAAAAATAAACGTAGATAGTTTTCCACCCGCTTTAGCAATAAAAGTTACATTTGTCCCCGCGCTACTACGCGACTATGTAGTAACTACAATAATATTATTTTAGTGGTGAAAGTGTAAAACATAACGTTGGTTGAACCGTTATTTCTGTAAGACAAAAAAGTTTTGGGCCAAATTTGCCGCCCCCTTAAATCTGCCGCCCTAGGCTCCAGCCTACTCAGCCTGCTGGTAAATCCGCCACTGGGTTTAATGCATCTACAACAGCATGAATAGCCCGTGAAGCAGAAGACTGTGACACATAGCAATCCACATTTTTGGCTACCAGCTTCTGGTATTGTCCGTTCGCCAGAAAAGATAGAGTACACAAAACCTGAAATAAATTAATATTTTTACTAAATAACATGATCTCAATATTTTTATATAATACGTAGGTATGACTCTTCAGTCAGTAAACTAGTTGGTAGGTAGGTGCCTACAAAATAATGGGCAATATGCATGCCATAAGAGAAAAATAAGAGCTTCTTACCTTCAGTCTGTTAGTTAATCCACTAGACCTTAAACGTCTAGGTAGATCTATGTCGAAATATCTTCTATTAAAATATTCAGCAAATCTTCAGAGAATTTGTAGTTAGAAATAAATTCGGAATCGCGAGAAATTGTTCGTAATTCACGAGCTTGATGACGCTTTCGTAAATTGTCTGATTTTTTTGGCTTCTTTTAAATATATATATATGATGCACAATACACGAGCAGCCATTGCATTACTACTATGATATTATTACAAACAAAACAAATATTCACCTAGCTTCTATAATTTCATCAAAAACTGTTTATTTTGGACGGTTCGCCTACAAAATAGAAGCTTTTGATTTGACAACTAAAGTCGAGACTGTGGTCGAGGCTGTGGGCGAGGCGGTCGTCGAAGGCTAGGTTTTTTTTGCTTAGTGAATACCGATTTTCATAGAAGAACTGTCAAACTATTCAACCTTGAGTAGTTCCATCAAAATCCGCAAATCTTCGTGGCGCTAGTGCCGCGTAAGCCAAGTTAGTGAATACGAAATTGTAATTCGCCGCTGCCGCAGCGTCGAGCTGGAGGTCGTGTTGCTTAGAGAATTGCACTGCTGGCGGGGGTTCCCCAACCGCACACATTTTTATATCAGCCTTGTCACATAATAACATGTCATAAAACTCATGCGGTCTCTTTACGTGAGATGGTTTAATTAAAGGAAGTATTGTAAAACCCAGTTTTAAGATAGTCCATCTCTTTTTAACCGACTTCATTGCTATATGACCTTAGAATATGACGGATTTATAATATTTAAAACCCTGGGTTTTTACGAGACAAACCATCTTATGTAATAATAGGGGGTGTGTACGCGAAGTAGTAAGTAAGTATACAATACAACGGGCCGGTTGGCGTGGTTGGTAAGATACCCTATCTATCACGCCGCAGGTCGGGGGTTCGATTCCCACTCAGGACAAACATATGTGTGCATGAACATGTCTGTTTGTCCTGTGTCTGGGTGTAATTATCTATATATGTATGTATTTACAAAAGAAAAGTACTATATTTAGTATATCAGTTATCTGGCTTCCATAGTACAAGCTCTGCTTAGTTTGGGGTCAGAATGGCCGTGTGTGAATGAATGTCCCAGAATATTCAATTTATTTAATCTAACTTGCTTCTAGCTTATAGTTTATCTAAATTACCATTACTAATTATAAATGATTATTTTAACTAAAACTATGTTTTCGGAATGGGAAGTTGTTAAAAAATACTTCATCGCTCAAAATTGCACGATTCGAACATTTATTTGCATTCGCCAATTTAATGTTAAATATTCATTTGATTGGAACTAGTACAGTCAGCAACATAAGTGCCTGAACGGATCCAAAATAAAACAATTGTAATCTAAAAATATCGATAATATGGAATGAAAAAGTAAACAAGTGTTTTATGTTAAATTTACAAAAATCTCACTCTTTTTTGGGAATGCAATGTATCGATCGTGAGAGTCCATAATCGGACTCGAACTTCTCCGATTTTCGGGTAGCCAGCCGTGACCACAACCTTTTTTGAGGTCTTCTATATCTTCTTAATATTCTAATCACCTATTCATAAAATTCGCGGAGAGATGCAGCTTTATCAGGAATATTATTACCAGGGGAACATAAATACCCAAGTTGATGTTTTGTTCAGTAGGATGGACCGAAATCTAACTTTTGATTGTGTGATTTATTATTAAGTAATACCCGGGGCAGATCTACGTAAATTGAGTCGTAAAAGCTTTATATAAGTTACAAAGACAAAGGAAAATAGACTCTATAGGAATTTTGTATCCACAGTGGATAATACCTACATCAATGTCAAATACTATAGAAATATTTTATGTTCTTTAATTCGGATATAAAAGGCTGTTTATGTTTGTAGACATTCATGTCACGTGTCTCTCGCAAATCATTCTATTATGATTTGATTTATAAATAATCTCAAACTATGTTTTAATTATAATTTAATCATATATATTCACTCTTAATACTTACGTGATATGGTTTAAAGTCATGTCTAGTAAAACCTAGCTTTATATATATCCGTCACTTTACGGGGCTGCTCAACTGATGTAAAGAGAAATATTTGATAAATAGTATACTTTTTTTAATTTAATTTCACTGATACTAATGCATATGGGTATTGTTTTTCTCTCGTTTTCGGAACTTTACCGTTTATCGCTACGGAGACTTCTATCGCATGTAAAAACTATAGGTTTTCATACTTAGGTATACTTAGGTAATTAAGTACATCAAATAAGATAAGTCTTATTTGATGTACTTAATTAAGTCTTCCATGTAAATAATTGGTTAGAGAAAATGCGTTTGTTAAATCGTCTAAACAATCTAAACCTTAATTTCTTTAACTATACATTTTTGACATAAATTAATCTCTTACATTCAGAGCTATAAAATCGCTTCAACAGCGCGCAATCCTTGTCGCGTCATAAATTTTTCTCGACTTATTTTATTATTAATATGACTCCCCCAAAGTTTTTGGCTGCGACTGCGCCTGTGTAGAACTACATCGCATAATGCACACGACGGACCGAAAATTCCGCCCTTTTAGTATAAAAAGCTCGCGGTATTTTCCTCTGCGAACATAAGAGTATAGGTACATAAGCAAGATATAGAGTAACAGTATCGCTCCGGTCTTGTGCCGATCGTAAGCAAATCTTTTATTGATACTTTTACTAGCTTTGGTATAGCGATTTCATAGCGATGTTCAATGTATGACGAAATGTCTGCACCCACCCCGCGTCTCCCGCATCCCCTTTTCATACCCTTCTGTATTCATAAGTACTTGTGCTTTCGGTTCATACTTAGTAAGGCGTAATCTATAGCTTGCTTATGTTTACTCTAAGGTAGCTATTTTATATTATATATCCCGGATATTCAATTTTAGATCTAATATTAACACGGACAGAAGCAATTAATCAATTATTATTAAATTAATTACTAACATAACAAAAAAAATACTTTATTAAATAATAGTCATATACAACGCAATGGCCATGACTTTGAACGGCCTTGATCAATGTCCCAGAATAAATGATACGATAATTACAACTTAATCGTTTATAGGTAGATTAGAAACGGTTTTTTATCGGTACATTATTACCGGTAACTTCGTGATTATAGTAATAGTGAATTACCTGTAATTGCGAATGGTATAGTACTTAGTTTACGGAAATAGCTTGACTCTTTATTAATCATTTTGTGTGTGTTCTGTTGAGGAATTCTATCATTTTCAAAGTCCATGGTCAAATCATCATACAATATTATATGGGACCAGTTCAGAACCTACCTTAATTGTTGAGAAAAATCGGTATCCTTGCAACCAAAATCATCAAGACGTCGCCTTAACCAAGAATCGACTAAAAGTTAAAAATACTTACCAATAAGGTAGTGTCCAAGCTCGCCGAGGATATAGCCGACCGAGACCAGCCCCAGGACATACCACTTGTAGAAGCCTTGAAACCTTGACCATATGCCTCCGTGGAACATGTTGATTTATTCTGTGAACAAGAGAACATATCGTTAATAAATATAAAAAAAGCAAAAAAGAAGGGGGCCAAAACTGTAGATACCTGTCCTAAAAGTATAGCTCAGTGGTAGCGACGTCGGACGCCGCGGCGAAGGTCGTTGGTTCGAATCCTACAATGAGCTTGAGCTTTCGGTGAAGGAAAACATCGTGAGGAAACCATAGCACGGTGGTAGGGTACTTTGTAGTACCCGCCTGGCTGGCTACCACCCTCAAGTTGAAAATCTGTCGCCAAACACCTATTGGCGTGTTCCGGCAGCTGCACTTGAGAGCCAGATTCTTCTAGGCTTTGTGTGCTTACCACCTTCGGCCACATCATCACCTACCATAGTGAGATTGTGGTCAAACACGAAGCCTATACAAAGTAAAAACAAAAAAATCATCGAAAAATCTATGAAAGATAGTTATGGTACTAAAGGCATGAGAAATCCTAAATAATTGGCGTAAACGCCTCCAATATAGGTAAAAGGCTTCTCTTTTGATTTATTTATCTTCAAAAGACATAGGTACCTACTTACTGTTATTGTTTTGACTGGAATGGACTCTCAAAAAAATGGTTGTCCCCTTATACAACAAAAAAACTATGATATTACAAAATATATATATATATGACTTTACAAAAAAATATGATAATACTTATTTTATGTCCGCAAATAAAAGTCCACCACACTTTACAAAAATATACTCACAGATACATAGTATAGCACATAATATTAGGCCTAGCCAATTAGTCTGTCACAAAGATATATTTTCGGACGCTCTGTTCGAAACAACAATGACCCAGTTGACAACAATGACGTAATTAAGTGCATTTGGCGTTGCGTGTCAGTTCCATTGTGCTGTCCCATTCACGACATGACACCGCTAGGATTATCTAAGGGTACGTTTCCACTGACGCGGAGCTGGGAAGAATGGAGAGGAGTGGACCGTGAATTGGCCAATCACAGTGCTCGAAATCTCCATTCCGCAAATAGTGTATGTGGAGCGGAGCGGAGTTTCAAATAAAATATATGAATACGAGGCCCCGAGCCGGACAGAACGGAGCGAGCCGGACAGAACGGAGTCGAATAGGCTGTGGTGCCGAGCGGAGGGCACGAAGTGGAGGGTAGTGGGATGGTGCGGCGCGGCAGGTAGGGAATACTTGTCAGGACAGGATTCGTGCGCTGCATTTTAGTTTAGGTAGTAATATTACGTTATAAACTTCACGCGTCATCGACATTGTATGTGAATCAAAGTTGATGAGAAGCTAATTGAAAGTGTCAAAAAAATCAAAAAGGTCTGCTCAGCTCCTACACCGCTCCACTCCACCCGGTTCCACTTCAATGGAAACACTTGCCACTTTTTACTGCTCTTCGCCCATCTCCGCGTCAGTGGAAATGCACCCTAAGTCGCATCTTGTCTTCAAGGTCTTGGTTTAAATAAAAAGAATAAGGAATTTACGACATTAAGTCATATTTACATGACAAATCATTTTAGTGGAATTATTAGATTTAACAATGTAATTATGGGTCATAAATAGTTCTTAGTCGATTGTCTTGTGTCTTATTATAGGTAAATAAATAATTTATTGACAGAGATTGATGGTCTGTCGTTACTCGTTAGGTAGTAAAGGTTGGTATTAAAATGTAAATGTTATAAATTAGTGCGTGTGCCATCTAATAAATATGATTGTTTCGATACAATAAAAAAGATCCTCAGATTTTTTTGGCGCTCTAATTTATAGTACACAGAATGTTATGTCAGTCATTTTCGCTACTGGACCTTGTGTTATAAAAAATATGTTTTTAAATAGTGAGAATAGTTACAGAAATATATATTAACAGCACAGTTATGATTTCTCAGTGGTGATGACGTCGAGTGTCTTGAGGATGGTTGAAATGAAATGAAATAAATGAATTGAAACTTTAGCATGGTAGTAGGGTACTTTGTTGTACCCAACTAACTGGCTACCAAGTTTAAAATGTACCACCTTCGACCCAATAATCACTTACCTTAGTGAGATTGCCGTCAAACACAGACCAATACAAAAACCAACCAGCAAAAAAAAAAAAAATCATACATAAAAGTTTAATATAGTTCTAACTAATAATTGTGTTTTACTACATTGTTACACAGATCTATCAAGGTCTGTAGAGTCTGTCTGTTTGAACAGAGTTTGCTGTTCCCATTGATCAGTTTACTAGTAGTTTGTTGAATGACTCTATCAAAGGTGACCTAGAACTTGTCTAAGCATGTGAAAACAAATTTTCAATCCTGAAAGTTATGACAAAGGATTTATTTTTGATCACCAATATTCTTGATTAGGTAGGTAAGTATTCACATGAGTAGGTTTATGTATTAATTACTATATACCAATTAAAATACTCTTCCGTATTTGCCTTTTATGGTTCTCAATATTTTTACGAAGTGTATGAGTATTTTATAATTTAATATAGCTTAATTTATAGTGTTCCAAGTCAAGAGCTTAGTAATTTCTAATAAATAAATATATTTTCAGCAATTGGAAATAAAAAATAAAGTACTTATCCAGTATAATATTGTGAGATCTCAAAAAAATTGTTAAGAAAAATCCAGTGGCTATAGTATCTCACTCAAATTTCTTTGATATACAACCTACGAGGCTACAACCTACATAATGAAATGCCATTTCAAATTTGGAACGGTCTTATAAAGATACAAAAAAAGTTTCTATCCCATACAATAGGGATGATGACTGACACATCAAATCTGCAATTTTTTATGAAATGTCAAAACGATAGGTTTATATGGAGTTTTGTACAAAATACATACTTGTGACGTCATAATTATACTATAACATCAAAAGTTTTACTCTTCATGGTTAGATTGGTCATTAAAAATCATAAAAAGGATAAATGTAATAAAATAATCGTGGTTTCCCCTTTTTTTTAGATGTTTTATACATTGGTTAGTTTTTGATCATTTATTTTGAAGACAGGCTTAATCTCAACATAAATGTCAGTGGCATTTGACCTGAAGATACGTAGAAATAGCTTGTTACAATCATGAATAGCTGGTACAGCAAAACAAATTAATCACGACGACCCTACACGAGTCAGTCAGACAAAGAAAACAACAATGTGCGTGCCAAACAAGCATTATTGGACGTTTAATGAGTAACACTGAGTTTTAATTAACATCATGTCATAGAAAAGTAGCTGTAGTTTATTATTTAAAAGATATACTATCAATTTAATCATCAGATTTATCACAATTAATGTTTAATTACAAAGTATTGAATATTAAACAAAAGCTAATGAGCTATGGCGATGAAGACGATGAAGGCGATGAGTTACGGCGGCGGAAAAAATCGTGAGGAAACCATAGCATGGTGGTAGGGTATTTTGTAGTACCCGCCTGGCTGCCTACCACCCTCAAGTTGAAAATCTGTGGCCAAGTAACTTGTATTTGAGAGCCATGCCGTCAGCCACATCACACTTAGGTACTAAGTGAGATTGTGGTCAAACACAAGCCTATACATTTAAATCAAAAAACGAAGCTTAATTAAAAACGAGAATTTAGGTTGTTTAATTTTATTACGGTTAGGCGTGATGAATCAGAGTATATATTAAAAAAAGTTGTTAATCAAGATCATCCAAAGGTCACAAAGTCAATTACAATCTATACACAATCGAACAATGAAAACTGCATCAAAATTTGTGAAGTGAACAATTGGCACCGTAATTTTTTGCCCTAATCGTCCCCCTGACCGCCATTTTGAGAACAATTGAACAACTTAATTCATAAACCCGTGACGAATTACCCATCCATGAAAAATTATAATGGATTAAATAAAAAAATAAAGCAACACGTATTCTGAAGGCGAATTATATCAACCTTATTGTAGTAGTAGTTGTAGAACAAAGATGCTATGAAAAAAAGTTTGAGGTCGTCAGTCAATTATTGGGTTAATAAATGGTAAAATCCGTACCTGTCAAAAGGCTGGCGCTGGATTGGGCTTTGTTTATAAATAGAGTGAGTGAGAGAGGAGTGCGTACCTTGACCTAGTTCCGTGGGAGCGAAGCCCCGCGGCCCAGATCCAATGTAGAATAGGGATGAGGCTCAAAATACCATGTTTTATGTCCATCGGTATATTGCACGTGGAATACTGATTCTAAACAATATACAGGTTGATTTTTTAGTTACTGGCAATACTTGCAGGGGTGGAAGTACTCATCAATATGAACAACATTTAATATGAGACCAACTCTGATATCGCATAAAATAAAATGGTTGCTTCATACATTTTGGTCGAGTAGGTATTGAATTTTTGTAATAGCTGATAATTTTTTCGTGATTTCACAGTGGGGACTACCCATATAAAAGTTATTCATATTGATGAGTACTTCCACCCCTGTAAGTATTGCTAGTGACTAAAAAATCATCCTGTATTATCTATTGTAAAGGAGAATACCCTCTGCTATTCAGAGACCAGAGACAATAACAACAAACCAATATTACCCTGATCGATATAGGCCTGGTTCTACATTCTAATGTGATTGGCACCAGAATTGAAACGTCTGTCGTCTCGTTCTATTGACTATGGTTTAGTTACGGAACTATGTCGCAATGTGGGCTTTCAATATATCGAATAATGTTTTGTCCGTAAATACTTGGGTACTGGGTATATTAGATACAAACTATTTATGTTTCCAAAACTATATTTATTGTTTTAGTTTTGAATATAGATTTGAAAATTTTGGAGTTACTCGGCTTTTTCTGACCACATAATATTGCGTGCGTTGCGTGACCACCATAAGTTGGACCATCTAGTGCTTGACACAATCTGACATGATTAAATGGCAGATTTTTCAAAGGAGAATGTATTCTTTTGTTGATGGATTATGAATTATTTTTACTAATCTCCCTATTATATGATTTTATGTTTCAATAATAAAAAAATATGTACCTAAGTAGACACCTACCTAAATATTTGTCTCTAGAGTTTAACATCCTTCACCCCTCCTACTTAGTGGTAAAGGGAGGGTGTTATGGTATCCATAAACCCACGGAATAGGTTTACCTATTCCGTGAATAAACCCCCCACTGTGGTAATGAAAGCAGCACTCACCTCGCATTATAGCATTGGGTTACGAGTTGATATTGTTTGACAGTTTATTATAAACTAAGTATCCCCCGCGGTTTACAATCCATTAGTTAATCATTTATTTGTAAAATATGCGATTATAACATTAAGGTGGTAATTTAGGTTCGACGTTTATAATTGCTCTCCTAAGGACTAAGCGGGCTTTGACTTTGAAGATCTTTTATCAATTAAAATACATGCACATTAAGGCGTATTGACATTTCAATGTAGAGAAATAAAATTAATGAACATAAATACTTATTAAAAAATGTTACTTCGTTACCAACAATAAGTCAAAAATCAGTTTTATACAATATCTGGGATTTACCAATGCCCGGTATAAAAAGTACGCAAATGATTAAACTAAAAAACATTTTTTTTAATTATACTGGAAGTTCCAACTTACAAACTCTTTATAATATTGGTGTAGATATTATATTAGTATAGTCAGTAGTATCTAAGCCTATACTGATTGTATTTTTAGCTTTTATTAAAGGTTTTCGATGAGGATTAAAAAAAATATCCCTTATTCGTTAATTTGTTATGACACTTTCTTACTTATTTTTTTTTTGTTTCATCATTTGATTATTTGACTAAGGAGTGTTATATTGTGACAAATTATAACGATACTTTTTATTTTGGTATGCATATAAATAAATACATAATTATCCAACACTGAATGCTGAAACCCATTGTAGGATCAAACTTAGTTTACGAGAAAGGTGTTATTTAGATACATAATTTTCATAATTTAACACCTCTTCAGGTAGCATCGATGATGAAATCAAAAATGCAATTTCATCTTATATCATTACATCAATATGCGAGTCATTCACGGACTCATGGTAATGTCACTCCCACATGACGACAAATGACGATCATTCCGACCTTGACATTGTTTTAAAGCGGATTTATATAAAAAAAAAACTAAATTTATGGAATTTGAAATCGTTCGATAGATAAATTCAAAAATCTTGCATGCGTGTCACGTACTTATTGCATCATGATAATTATGTTCTTTTTTTAGGAGATTTTTTAAATGGATCTGGCTGGATTTTCCAAATTAGAATAATTGTATCTAAAACTTGACTGCTTTTAAAATATTATAGCACATGATAGTTAAGTACGAACAAATGTATTAACAAAATTGACAGAGTTGGTCTATATTCAGCCAGCTTTGTACATAACTAAAGAATCATGTAGGTTTTATAACGAGCAATAGTCGATAGAAGACTTCAATATAATATACAATTACAGCTTAAGTAACATAGATCCTGTGTTGCGTTTATCGTTCTTAATTAAACTTTCTTTTAACTTATGTTCAGTTAAAACTAAACTGTTAACTGTCTACGAATTGGTTGCTTAAAACTTGAACCATGCAGTTTTACCTGCACCCTAGACAGATAAGTCTTATGATTTACGTAATAAAAATATCCTATCATTCTCTGTGCTTCAAGTTCTCTTCTGACATTCTGTAATTGCTGTTGACATGTGCGATAGACAAACTAATCTTCATCTCAACCCCAAATTCCTGACCTTGTAACAACTTGTTTACCATTCTATATTTAAACATTCTCAATTTGATATTAGTTTCCAAACATTATTCACTTACGACTGAGTTTTTGTCTCCGTGATAATTTGTTTTTTTTTTGCCAATCACAGTAAATAGTGAAAGTCATCGTAGTGTCAATTATTTTGCAACCTTGAGTTAAGCCGGGGGCTGGCACTACGTTTTACGATTCGTTCTGGTACGTTCTTAGGTATGAAGACTTCTCTAGTCCCCGCCGAATCGACGAGTTATTGTCCGCCTCTATTTTATCAAAACATCATGTTACACGAGTTGTTATACAGGTGGATATTTCATGATGCCATATTTTTGAAAAATGTTATGCTGATCATCTTTTATTATGAGACCACTTCTGACGCATCTTATTTTATAGGACGGTGGAATTATTATCATTTTTATGAAGACGCGATAATTTGCAGAAAACAATAACTATTAAAGTATGTACTCAATAGTTTTTTCGTAAGTAATAAAAAATAAAACATCATGCTTTTATAGGTAAATGTGACGCTCAGTGAATTAATTGTTTTCCTTACATATTCTGTTTACATTTTATATGAAACATAAATTGCATTCAAACCGCTAGTGCACCAGTGATAATGCACATTTTAAACAACACGTTTAATTTGCTGCCTTAGGTAATCGCAATAAGGTTTCCAATGCAGCGTAAATAGTAATATTAAATCACTATAGTTCCACCTACATATTATTTTAGGGTTTCCCACTTTCCCACCAATTTGTTGAATGACGTTTTAAAGTATAAATTTTTGTCGTTGTCCTTTATAATGAATGGAATAATTTTGTAATCGTACACGTTTCACCCTTCCCATATACTAACTAGCTTCTGCCACGCGGTTTCACCCGCGTTCCCGAGGGATCTTATGTTTTCCCGGGAAAAAGTAGATGTTATTCTATGGTATGATCTATGTTCATTCAACCGTTTATATAATTGAGTCGCAATCATCCAAACATACACATTTATAAAATTACTAACTGTCCCCCGCGGTTTACCACGGTGTCCAGAGAAAAAAATGTTCCCTATAGTCCCTCTCCATACCATAGGCTATCTGCGTACCAAATTTCATCGCGATCGGTTCAGCGGTTTAGGCTTGAAAAGCTATAATAATATAGCGATAGAGTTGCTTTCGCAGTATTGATTAGTAGATATACGTGGACATATCGAAGTAAACCATTGTACTTTATTGAGTGTAATATGAAACTAAAAAGAGTAATTCATAACACGAGTATATTTTAGTAGCGAGGTATGAAAGATTTAGAAGCATGGCTGGTTATATGTGTCACTGCGCACGGGGCGGTTAGACAGGCGTGTGATCGTGTTATTTGCGTGGATACGCAAGCGATGCCGCAAGATTAGCATGTATGTATTTCTGTTTGAAGTGTATTTTACCGAGTATCTATCTCGTGAATCGAAAGATTTTGTAATGACAGATTTATTTGAATCAGTTTTTGTTTTAAGTTTTTTTATTTTTTTTACATTGTATAGGCTTGTGTTTGACCACAATCTCACTATGGTAAGTGATGTTGTGGCCGAAGGTGGTAAGCACGCAAAGCCTAGAAGGAACTGGCTCTCAAGTGCAGCTACCGGAACACACCAATAGGTGTTTGGCGACAGATTTTCAACTTGAGGGTGGTAGCCAGCCAGACGGGTACTACAAAATACCCTACCACCGTGCTATGGTTTCCTCACGATGTTTTCCTTCACCGAAAGCTCAAGCTCATTGTAGGATTCGAACCCACGACCTTCGCCGCGGCGTCCGACATCACTACCACTGAGCTATCATCGCCTTAAAAACCTTTATGTGTAACAAACAAGCATACAGCCCGATATGGTAAGCGGTTACCGTAGCCTATTGACGCTTGCAACACTAGGGGAATCGCGCGTTGCCGACCCTGCAAAAATCTCTTCACTTCTTGAAGAACCCCTTGCTGTAACTGTAGGTACTCCCTTGGGAAAACCACGACAGTCTATCTTTCAGTGTGAGAAATATTTGATTTGATACTGAACGAATGATGAGATACTTTTTTATGTACTCAAAAATTGTATGGATGAAATTAGTTCCATGAGTATTCCGCGAGAGGCGCTGTGCCGATTCCTATAGAAAAATGTCGTAAACGCTAACGTGATAGTAAGCGTTTTCTAACGTCAATTCTTTACACTCGGGGTACAGAAGAGAAAATGGTACTCAACTATTTTGTTTTTGCCCTTTTATATAATAATTATTATTTGCATGCCTCAGATCATTAATTAATTATTCTTCATTATGTAGTCGCATGAAAAACAGTAAATATCTAAATAGAACATCTTGTAATTATATAATATTATAATAACGCATGTGTGTCAGGGTTGTTGCTCTGGTATTGACCGCAGGCTTGAAATAGGGCTGAAATTTTCCGAACAGAAATTATTTACATGCTGTCTTATTTTTCACTAGCAAGTATGCTATGTTTTATTCCAGGATATGATCTATATACATGCCAAGTTTTATCGAAATCCGAAAAACAGGATGACTTCAAGCGAATTTCAAATAAGCATTACTGAATTGTTTATACCTACTTCAAATATGGATGACAATGATTGTGCAGTTTGTTACTAGGTTTTAATGGACACGTTTCATCTTATGGTGGATGGTCGCCATTTTGAATTTTTAAACAGTTTTGCATTTTAAATTAATTTATCAAGTTATTTTTTTTTGCATTTTAAGTTTACATACATTTTAAGCACATATGACGTAATTTTATAAATGCATGCGCATGAGTCGTGCAGTAATGGATTGTTGTGTGTCTTAATTAGGTTTTTAAAATTATTTAAAACCGTAGAATTTTACGTTGGTTCTTTAAAAATAAATAACGGTCATTTGTAACCAACGTACTTACCTGTAGTTCTATAATTAATGAAAAATAGGTACCTAGAGATGCAAATATACGTCTACTGCCACTTGAATTTGACGTATTAAATTAAAATGCAAGAAATAACCAAAATAAACAAAATGGGAACTAAAATAGCTCTAATGAAAATGATTTTTATATTCTAAATTCAAACAGAAAAATTAACGCTTTATTATGTAATATAGCTGAGCCATTTTTTTTTCTTGTAATAAAAAACCAATAGCACATCCCTAATCCATTGATCACGAGCACTGAAACCCATTCATTGTAAACATTTCACATCATTATTAGGTTACCTACTCTGATATAACTACAAGCAGCACTTTGCTGCATATTACATACATCCTTTGTTAACCTATAAGTACGTGACGCACTTTTTGAGGTTATCTTTACTATTAAAGTGTTTAAGGTGATGATAGGTCTGTAGGTGGTAGTGACGAAAGTTGTTTCGAATCCTACATTGAGCTTGAGTTTTTAGTAAAAAGCGTGCCACAGCCATTCTATGGTTACCTCATTTTTTTTTTTTTAATTTCTGCATGACTTCATTTAAAACGACGTTCATTGCAGACAGACGTAGTAGGCTTTATATAAAGTTATTGTAGGTATGCTAGTTATGAAGTCACGTAATGCCGTCATGTCTGCAACTTGAAGATAATCATGTTTGTGCTAAGTTCGTGTCAAGATTAGTTCTGACTGATAAGTTGTAGGCGATAACAAACACTGCAGATATTATGAAGTAAATTCCACCCCACCCACAGTTAAATTCGCGTTCCAAAGAGCTAATATTTTCTCTGAATTTATTTATTTAGACATATAGTTGACTTTGACTTGACTTTGACTTTGATCGCGGGCTTCAGGGTTTGAGACCGAATCAAGAAATTTTGATAAAAAAAAACCGTAACGAAAAAACCTAACACGGGAGGTGTTAGGTTAAACACCTGTTTGTGAGAAGGTATATAGGTATCTATTAATATCAAAGAAAAAAAGGAAAAAAAAAACTGTCTAAATTAATAAATAAATATTATTATGTATGTTTATTTACAACAAATATTTACAATCAATGTATAAAATACAAACTATGATATATAGAAAACATCCTCAAAGCCCTCGCTGCTGTCATTTACCTATATTTTTTTAATATGGAAGCTTTGGATCAAAATATTGGACAAAACCAATTGAAACCAGTAATGCTTTATCAGAAAATCAGTTGCGGAAAGTATGTTTCACTTGCGGAACTGCAGCTATCACGTAATCATTTATACTAACTAGATCAGATAATATTATTTAATTAGTTATAGTATTAGGTCCGTATCGAACAGGAATCAAAACTTAGTCTCTAGAGATTGTGTTAATCGACAATAGAACTTATGTAATAGAAACACGATTCAAATTAAATTGTCTCAAAACGTTCCTTGCGCTTTGATTAACGCTCTAACTACTCAAGACGTCAAATATAATGTAATGTCTGATTTATTGAATGATTGTTTGCCACCTTAATGGTATAAAAAAAACATCATTGTTTTGTAATTGCGTTCTCTCGGCAATCGCATTTTAATAGTTTATCCTTTAATAAATTTATTTTGACGTAAGTAAACACGTGTACTGTCATAAACAAAGGGTAAAATATATTTACCATGTTTATTTAATTAATCTAAACTAACTAATCCACCCTGGATATGTGAGATGGCATGTCTTCGAAACCTATGTTAGGTTGGTGAACCACTTTTACTTTAGGACCATCTCTGAAATCGTAAAAAACAAAGGATAACACTAAGTAGATAGGCAAGGATACCTCAGTGGTAGTTTAATGACGTTCCTACAAAGAGCTTGAGCTTTCGATGAAGGAAAAGATTGTGAGGAAACCATAGCACGGTGGTACTTTGTACCCGCCTGGCTGGCTACCACCCATAAGTTGAAGGCTTGTCAACCTTCTGACATAAATCTATATACATAAAATCTTAGCATATAACAAAAAATGTTTGTACATGTTGTTTCTAAATGTTTATAGGTAGTAGAACTCTTAGTACAGAGTTCGCCCGGAGAAGTACTACTAACATATCTAATTCCGCCGTGAAATAGTAGTGCACTTGTATTACTGTGTTTCGGTTAGGAGGGTATGGGAGCCAGTGAAATTACAAGCACAGGAGACATAACAACTTTATGTCTCAAGATTGGCAACGCGTGAGTGATGGCAGGGAAAATATAATATTGTATTTTCTTTGTGCGTCTATAGGCTACGGTAACCGCTTACCATCAGGTGGGCCGTAAGCTTGTTTGCCACCTATGTAGCATAAAAAAAAACTACCTACCTACCTATGTCCGTTATAGACTTGAAACCATCCAACCGATGTTTTCAAAGTCTTAAGTCTGTTTTCAACCCAAAACCGAAGAAAGGCAATAATGAGAAGATGGTTTTAGACCTTTTTTAATTATTTTTAGCGTAGTAGCACATCCCGGGTATCGACTAGTATGTAATATCTATGTTTGTCTGTCTGTCTGTTTGTTACGTATGTTCTATATCATCTATAACATTGGTGATATGTTGTTGTGTTGGCCCGTGACGGTTTCTGACAGCGCGCTCCGGTTATTAGCTAGTAAATGAATCAATGTATTTAAATATTTATACTAATTAAATCCATCAGCCAGCATATTCATTACAAGTTCAAGTTTAGTTATTCCATGGTCTGTCATTAATGTAAATATATTTTCAAATGTTGTCATTGGCCGAATATCAATTGCGGAATGTGTTAGTTCCGCAATTGATATTCGGAAATTACCAATTAGCTAGAAACACCGTAACATTTTAAACATGTTCAAGGAGTTTTTTTTTTTATACTACTAGGGGGCAAACAAGCTTACGGCCCACCTGATGGTAAGCGGTTACCGTAGCCTATAGACGCTCCGAACACCACCAGCAAAGAAAATACAATATTATATTTTCCCTGCCAGGGGTAGGTATCACTCACGCGTTGCCAACCTTGAGACATGAAGTTGTTAAGTCTCCTGTGCCTGTAATTTCACCGGCTCCCATACCCTCCTAACCGAAACACAGTAATACAAGTGCACTACTATTTCACGGCGGAATTAGATATGGTGGTAGTACTTCCCCGGGCGAACTCTGTACTAAGAGTTCTACTACTTTATTTTTTTATTGATTATGTATACGTACCAACAACACAGATACTCAACACTTCAAACGTAACAGATATAACGTAAATATTAGCTATTTATTTCATACATTAAAGGTATTTAGGATAAAAATAACAAAATTATAGCAATCATAGAAAAGTAAATAAAAGACAAACCAATCAAATTAAACTAATCTAGCTTGAGAAGGTAGCTGAACCTTCTTTATTTAAAAAAATAATTACATCAGATGGCTGACTAAGCAGGCAGGCGCTAGGTGGTCAACTTGATGGCAAGTGGGGGCATGGCCGACGACGTTTTGACAAAGATGTACCACGCTTGCCAGACGAAACCTATTTACCATGGCCTTGAAAATCCTTAGATTATAATAATAATTGTAAAGTCGCTGGGGCGGCTGCGACCGGTGCTGAAAAATCCAAAGGAGAATGCCCATGGCAGTATGGACAAATGTACTTCATTCAGGATTTTTGTGTCTTCATCAAATCACCTTAATTCTACTCTATGACATGTCTAAATATTTTCTCAAAAAATTCGACACAAAATGTAATTGCATTTCCAAGATATTTAACATAAGTTAAATTAATATTTTGAGGTTAGTTTCGACCAAACCTTAATCCGACTGGTCCTCACAGTCCTACGATTAATTAAAACGCATAGAAGACGCATAGAAGAAGTCGTCATTATGATAGCCAGTAGCTCAGTGTTAAAACTTACGCTATGGAAGCCAGGTAACTGATGTAACGCTACTTTTCTTTTGTAAATATATACTTATATAGATAACTAGCTTCCACCCCGCGGTTCCTTACGTTTTCCCGGAATAAAAAGGAGCCTATAACCTTCCTCGATAAATGGGCTATCCATCATTACAAGAAGTTGAGACATCGTCTCACAGTCGCCATTTCCAATATATCACAAAAAGACCTGTCTTTACTAATAAACAACACAACACAGACATGCACGGTGCAGCGGCGTCAAAAGTATGTTATTTTCAATGGTTTAGTAACAGTAAATGAGGAACTAAAAAGCTCAAACTCTGTACACAAACAAACCGAAACCGAACAGAAAATACATACTGACTGATTGTCAAAAATATGACAGACGAAAATGTCAAATAGGGTTGTACCCGTGTCGAAAAATGATTTAAATAATCCGATATATCTTCTAATAAAATACAGATTAAAAATCTCTGTTGTTTATCAACCTATCTTATTTGTTTATTGTTTTTTACTTAAGCGAGTCGGAAAGAATTCTGATTTCAGTATCAATAATAAATAAAAAAATGGCTAACAACGGTCTGCCACATTTTTTATGGTTCATTTTTGTGTTTGACCATAATCTCACTATGGTAAGTGATGATAAGGCCGAAGGCTTTGTGTGCTTATACAAAGCCTAAAAGGAACTGGCTTTCAAGTGTAGCTGCCGGAACTCACCAATAGGTGTTTGGCGACAGTCTAGTTCTAGTCTAGGCTTTATAAAGGTCGGTAACACACTGGCAATCTATGTCCATAGGCGACGGTAGCCACTTACCATCAGGTGGACCGCCTGCCTGCTTGCCAGTATTGTAATAAATAAAATCGAACAATCAACACGGAATCGATATCGTGAATTACATTACATGCAATAGAAGAAATGGACATCCCTAACATTGACAGGCGATAGTAAAAATGCCGGAAACAAAAAAATACTCTTTATTCCTCAAAAAAGTATCCCATTATAAATAATAACTAGATCATATTCAAAAAATACTATTTTATTTTAGCTTTTTGATACTCATTAACTTTATGAGACACAATGCGTTTCTCAAGAGTACTATCCGCGGGCATCCTCCTTTAAAAAATACGCTTGTCCTGGTTCAAATTTTTTGTTCATGCCATTCGCAGTTGAAACCTTGGGTCCGTGGGGGTTTGAGGCTCGCCGATTTGCTCGGATTTTATCATCCAAGCTCATCGAGGCTTCGGGAGATCGACGGGCTGGGAGCTTTTTCCGCCAACGCATAAGCTTGGCCATCCAAAAAGGGAACGCTGCCAGCCTGTTGGGAACCTTGCCTATCGACAGCAGCGAGGGCTTTGAGGATGTTTTCTATATATCATAGTTTGTATTTTATACATTGATTGTAAATATGTAAATAAATAATTATTTATATATCAAAAAGTTTTTACACAATTTACCTATATACTAGTTATGCAGGAAGATTTAACCAAAATGTATGAAGGAACGATTTTATTTTTTGCGATATCAAAGTTGGTCCCATAATAAAAGTTGTTCATATTGACGAGTACTTCAACCCCTGCAAGTATTAGTAGTCCAGTGACTAAAAAATCACCCTGTATAAGTAAATAAGCTTAAATAACATGAACTAGGTTTATATAGCCTGTATTTCAGCATACAGTGCCTATAGCTTCGGGTTTTTATGATAAAAGAATGAATATTACACAGCTGACTTGAGCTGACGCGAAGGTAAAAAAGGATATAATTCTATCCATAGACATTTTTTTTTTATGTTACAGTCCTCTCGGTGTAGGGTCGTAAAGCAGATTCTATTATCATCGACAAATTATTAATGGTATATAATTTATTAATAAAAATCAGACTTCCGCGGGTATTCCGAGGTCGGTATTCGGTCTTGACCGCGATGATTAGCGCCTGCGAAATTATTGTATACGTGTGAAGGTTCAACATACAAACAAACATACACAACACTTATTATAGTGTTTTGGTCAAAACCGGCATCGACTTTTTTTTATTTCTTACACGTTCACAGAAATGTAACCTCTTTTCTTAATTTAAAAATTATATGCTTTTATCTATTTCCCAAAGTAAAACGGCTTCAAATAAGTACCTTACCTACTACACTAAAACAATGCATCCAAAAAATATAAATTCTTGCAAAAAAAAAATGGTATGAAATTTATTTAGGCATGTAGGAGCTTCCGCCCCGTGGTTTCACCAGCGTTCCCCAGGGATCTTATGTTTTCTCGGGATAAAATGCATCCTATAATTTAATCCAGAATATATTCTATTTGAGTGCCAATTGTGTTTCATCCAAATGTGTTCAGTAGTTTTTGCGTGAAAGAGTAACAGACATATACCTCGTCACAAAATTTTGCGTTTATAACATTTTGTGTTTAAAAAAGCATTTTCGGAATGCGGGTGAAGCGGGGCTGTAAGCTATATAGAATAAATGCGCAGAAAATCGTCGTTATAAACACGGAAGCGATAACTAATAATATAAAATCCAGTTTTTCATATTAATGCTACAATTCCCATTTTGCTATTATTATTTTGCATAAATACATAAGATTTGCATAAATTAATAGTAGATATTATGTTCGTGATCACGATGACCTGCTATTAGTTAATTGGTCCTTCATTGTAACCACAAGGTAACTAACTCAGGGTTTGGTATGCGTTACCAGGCTGTTACATGATTGTACTACTTCAGGATAATGTATTTTTTATTTTCGTGTTCTTTGTTTAAATTAATTAAATATTTTCCGTCAATAGAACACGAATCAGTGAAAAAAAAATACATTCTATTTTTAAAATTCGGTATAAGTATAATAGCTTCGATTTTTATTCATGCCAACATTAAAAATAAAAGAGGAATATTCATTTTTGTTTGAGGTGGCAAGCATTTGTGATATTTTAGTAAAAAAGTAAAAATAAATAAACTAATTGGGTAGCTTATGTTGACCAGACAATAAAAAAAAATCACTAATGAGTGGAATAAGCAACTAAATAAGACTGGTCTTCCAAGGACAAGGGTTTTATACATTATTTATAAACATTTAAGTGAAGTAAGCACATGAGGTTTAAGAAGGGGCCGACCGCAAAAAGGCACCCAAGCTACAATGAAATAAACAAACTTGGTTACAAAAGGTAACTTTAGTCAAGTTACAAATAATTAATTGTAGTCAAAATGGAAAATCCATTTAAAAAACTCTACGTCCTACTTTCTACTAATCGTACGGATATTATAAATGTATCATAAATATATTTGCGCGACAATATAGATGTTGTAAGATTTTAAAATAAAAAAAAAATGCACTCCGGGAGTGCCGACAGAAGTGAAAACTTATTTTGGCGCGTTAGACATTTTTTAGATGGGTACTAGGGTTATTGGGTTATGAATTGCATTTTATTTATGAATCGATTAAGATTGAGATTGAGCTCTTGTATCATTATCATTAAAATTATTACAATCTAAAATAGAAATTATAGATGCGTCTCGTAACGCTGTTTGTAACTCTTTCACGCAAATACTACTGAACGGATTTGCACACAGATAAAACATATTCTGGATAAAAATATTGGATACTTTTTATCTCGGGTAAACATAAGATCCCTCGAGAACGCGGGTGAAACCGCGGGGCAGAAGCTAGTAAACTTATACAATTATATCGAATAGCCATAGTGCGAAAAAGGTTTTTTAGTTTCTAGTAAGAAATATAAAAAAAGAAAAATATTTTGTGACCAATTACAATAAAGCAATTTTAATTTAGAACAAAAGATTTATAACACTTTTGGAAACCATGGGTCCGTTGGGTTCGAGGCTCGCCGATTTGCTCGGATTTTATCATCCAAGCTCATCGAGGCTTCGGGAGACCGACGGGCTGGGAGCTTTTTCCGCCAACGCATAAGCTGAAAAAGGGAACGCTGCCAGCCTGTTGGGAACCTTGCCTATCGACAGCAGCGAGGGCTTTGAGGATGTTTTCTATATATCATAGTTTGTATTTTTTACTTTAATTGTAAATATGTAAATAAAAATATTAAATAATGTATCTAATAAATATATCTTATATAAGTATAAATAAAACAAAGTCGGGTTATTAACACCATTTACAACTCAACGGCTTGGCTGATTTTTATGATCTTTGATTTGTTGGATTTGTCTCCACCCCGAATAGAACATCGGTTTTTTTATAACGGGAACGCGGGTAAAACCGTGGGGAACAGCAACTTTTTGAAGTGTAAACTTCTTTAAGCGCGGTAAGCATATTTTTAGATGAGGTAAAACCTCGCGATACCGAGACGCAGTTTGGCCAGTAATGTCGCTAGTCGCTGTCAGTAGTTTTGGCGCCATAAAAAAACAAACTCACTCAGAAAAAAAAAAAAATTACATTGTAATAATAATATTACATTGTAATAATTTTAATGATAATGATGATGATACAAGAGCTCAATCTCAATCTCTCAAAAAAAAAAATAGTTTTCTCTTCTGTCGGCACTCCCGGAATGCAATTTTTTTATCCTCGGTATACTTGAGTTTATTTCTGTTATTGTATGGATGTTTGTTACTCAATCAAAAAGGAAGAAAAGATTTGAATGAAATTAGGTACTTTTATAAAACATAGGTTACTTCAACCCGGGAAAACATTAAATCCCTCGGGAATGCAGGTAAATAATAGTGAACAGCTAAAATTAGCATTCTTTCAAGGCTTTATATTTTTTCTAATAAATTCTCGTGACTAATTCATATCAATTAACAACTAATTTATTTATTCATTATCCTCAACCGCAATACAGTAGGCCTGCATAAAAACTAAACAAAAAATCGTACCGAGTTAACCTTGAACTTCAAGCAAACTAGTCTGGAGTGAAAGGGTGATGGATGGTGTCATTCAGTATGTAGGTAGGTATCAACAAAAAAAAACTGCGTTAAAATGACGCATGATGTGAAGAAAACGACGTGATTTCTATAATTTTCTGATATAGTGATGACTGATAGATTATAGTGTGGCGGGTTTTGAAAGGGATGTTGAAAATTGGCATTGGTTTTTTAATATATAAAATAATATAAATGATACTGTATTTAATTATAAGTTTTTTTTAATATAGGTAAGATTATACTACTAGTTCGCTGCTGTACAGAACCCAGTTTTTGATGACTGCAGTTTCTAGGCAGCAACGATAGAGTCAAGGTAGTTAAGCCAGTCAAGTTCTGCCTGCTTTATATATTAATTACTGAATTTAGATTTGTAATTAAATACTAAGAATAATTACATTCCAATGTCACAGAAAATTCTTGGTACCGTACCTAGGTCTATTAAATTAATTAATTATTTAAAACAATAAAATTTTAGTACGACTGCTTGTCAATCAACTTAGAAAGATTACAACGTTATTATAAAAAAGGTTATACATTTTTTAATTTATTCAAATTGAATTAAATCATAGACAATTTACATAGGTACTGATAGTTGTAATTCTGCTCATTTTTGTTAATATTTTCCTTAAGGCAAAACATGTCATGTATTTTTTTATTTTTTTATCGCATTTTTAGCATTTTATTCATACTAGCAAACATAATATAATATCAGAATATTTTGATGTATGCTTGTTGATTTATTCGCAATTATTTATGTTTTTTTTTTTATACTACTTAGATGGCAAACAAGCTTACGGCCCACCTGATGGTAAGCGGTTACCGTAGCCTATAGACGCTTCTAACACCACGGGCAAAGAAAATACAATTTTATATTTTCCCTGCCAGGGGTATCACTCACGCGTTGCCAACCTTGAGACATGAAGGTGTTAAGTCTTCTGTGCCTGTAATCTCCCATACCTTCCTAACTGAAACACAGTAATACAAGTGCACTACTATTTCACGGCGGAATTAGATATGGTGGTAGTACTTCCCCGGGCGAACTCTGCACTAATATATTGAACACAACATTATTTATATTCATTAATAAAACAGTGTTTTACAATCTATTAATTAATATCCATTAACTTAGCTAAACACTATTCATAAAGTTATCAGAGAATAATGAATTAACTATTTGCAATAAAATACACAATAAAAGCTTGATACTTATAAAAATATGGATTCTTAATCAATACAGTAACAGTGATTTTTTTTTATAAATTGCATAATTTTTTATTAATTTTTAATTCACAATAATAAATTTTAGAATAAACATAATCTGTACTAATAAAGAATATTGAATATAACATTATAATTTGTAACGACTAAAATCACTACCACGAACATTACATTTACATATCGTTTAGATAGAATAGACTTTGGGACTTGGGTTTTACTTTTAAACTATTATTATAGGACTTCACTTTAACGTGATTTTTTGACGTGTTCACAAACAGTTTTGTTCGGGTAATCTAAACACTTGTAGCCGGTATTCATTAACGTTGTGTTCGTGGTAAATAACGATTAAATGGAATCTGATAGCCTTTGATTTACTGGCAGATTGAGTGACTATGTGAGTCAATTGCAATGAATGAGAAGGAATTATTAATGTAAAGAGCTATATTAATATTGTTGTATTTATGCAATCAATAAAATAAATAAATTATTAAGTAGTATTTCTTACTGATACATTTTCGTATAACTCCATCCAATACAGTTGATATTGTTACGGATATTGACCCCGAGCGGTCGGGCTGGTTCAGCGGAAATTCTGCCTGCGACTTACTATTTATTTTTATTTTTTATGTATAGGCAATGTTTCTTTTTATTTAAGTACATATACTGACCTTGGCCACGGTTGAACTAATTACCTTGGCTACTTAAATGTCGTTTTGTAGCTACTTTTGAAATTAATTAATTTAGATAAATTTAAAAAGCGAAACCTTATCTAAATACAAAGATCCAAATCGTTAGAGCCGTTTCCGAGATACAAAAAAACAAATTTAAATAGGTATTATAAGTAATATACAAGAATTGCTCGTTTAAATTTATAAGATACTAGCTGTCCCCCGCGGTTTCACCTACGTTTTCAACATAAAAAGTAGCCTATGTTCCTCAATAAACTGCCTATCTAACGTAAAAATGACAGTGTCTCAATTTCATACAAAAATCCCATACTTTCAGTTTTTCCCGAATTTTCCAATTTTCTCCTGACAATAATTAACACAACTAAAAAAAGAATTAGCGAAATTGTTCCATCCGTTCACGCGTGATGCGATGACCAAGGGAAACAGGGATTCATTTTTATTTATATAGTTAAGATAACATATAAGATAAGATAAGATAAGAAGATCACATACCTATTTAGGTCTCTTAAAAGCCCCCATTCCACACACACACACACACCACAACTCATTAATGTATGTTATTATTTTTATACTATGTACCTAGGTGTATTTAAAATTTAAATTATGTTCTGTGTTCTACAGAATATTTTTTTCTTTATTTTTTATTTTATATTTGGAATATTATATCTAAGATTATTAATTTAATAGCTACAATGACTTAATTTTAGACTAATGAGTTTCAAATTAAATCGAATAGGAAATATAATTATTTTAAAATATATTATTTAATTAAAAGACCTTTTCAGTATTTTGAAGGTGATATTCAAAATACCTAGCATATTTTTATTTATTTATCAGCGTATACGATAATAAATAATATAATTATGCATTATATAAATTACATATTTAATTAAGTTTATGGGGAAACATTTTGAGATGAAATATTCGTGCATAAATAAAAAAATAAAAAAAATCTTCGTGTCTATGGACAAGTACCTACAAAAATGTAGAGGTCACGTTAGATACTGAGACAAACTTCAAACTTTATTGTATTCAGTCAGGGTTTAACAAAAATGGCACAAAATAAGTAGGTAACTACAACATAAAACCTTGTTACGGCACAGCGAATTAATTAAGTACCAATATTTCAAAATAAGTTGCTCGAGCTTCCTTTTTAGCCCCCCTGACTTGCTCATTGACTGACTCATCGACGCCCAGTTCAAACCCTTGCACCTAGAAAACTGACATTTTGCATAGAGGACCTTTTTTATAATGTATTCTACGTAGATAAGAAATAACGCTGGATTTTTTTAGATTACTTTTATCAACTTTATTTTATATGGTATCTAACATGATTATTCATATAAAATATAAGGAATAGTATCCTACACTAGAAAAACCTATATTGCGTATACCGTACCTGTATTTGAATTAGTGCCAGTGATCGATTTCGGTAAGGCTACAAATTACAACAGCTTTCATATCACGATTTACCTTTAAATAAAGTTATGGCGTCAGTAAAGTAATATAAGCTGTGGATAAATATTATAATACAGGATATTAATTAATTAAAAATAATAAATAAATGGAATTCTAATAATAAAAATCATTAAGTACAATATTTCCATTGAACTTCTATGAGACGTATTGTTATTTTGTACCTTATTTTGTTGTGGATAGGTATTATTTTAACCTAGTAGTATGGCGTTTTAATATAACTAAAACGTTTTTATTCATAACACTAAAGCTCATCAATAGCTACAAAAAAAAATACGATTCACAAGTAGAAGAGAAAAACTTTTTAATTATTTAAATTTTAATTTAAATAATTAAAAAGTTTTATCAGCCAGTAGTAGGTAATTTATTCGAAATATATTAGAACTGAAAGAATTTACGTTACAATTAGGTACTAAGATATTATTATAGTTAATTTTTAAATCAATTTACATCTTATTTTAAGGCCCCTAGATACAAATTTAGGACCAGTTGAAACATTCTAGTTGTTAAATAACGAGGTCGACTACTTTGCCTATTACAATCTCCTAACAAAGAAATTTAAAGCAAAATATTAAGTGTTGTGTACATACATTGTTAAAACTAGCCGGATATCCGTATTCCTGATCGGGTATTTTATGATTTTAATTTATGTCGTATTAATTTGAAAGAAGCATTTCAAAGTTGTGGCTACATAAGCTGTAGTGGTAGGATTTCCACAAATATTATAAATGTAAGAGTTTGTGTGAATGTTTGTGTGTATGCTTGTGTTTGTTACTCAATTACAGATAGACCCCTACTCTAAAAATAAAAAATAGAACTTTTATCCTAAGAAAACATTAGATGCCGGCAAAACCGTGGGGCAGAAGCAGTAAAGAATCGCACGAAATGTTATATAATTTTAAAATCATGTATGACTTTTAAAATTATCGTTATTATAAATTATATTCAATGACGAACATAAAATTACATTACATTACATATTTATTTATGCTACTTTATAAAGTAAATAATAATTTATTTTATCATATTACTTTGTATAATTTAATACGTATTAATTAAATTCTCTGAAGGATATAATATATAACTTATTTTATCAATAAATTTATAATTACTAGGTATACTTGTATTCCGGCAGCTGCACTCAGGCACCATCGCCATTTCGTTTTAGGCATCGCCTTCGGCCAATTCATCACCATGGTGAGATTGTGGTAAAATAGAAGCCTACCAGTACTAAAAAAATGTTATTGAAGGCTCGCGATGTTTTTAGGTGAATGTGAATCATAGCAAATCCATCTTTCGGACATCAGGATAAATCCGGATTTGCGAACCGGTTTTATAATGTGTCCTATGCTTAAAAATCATATGGCAACATATACAATGGGCACCATACAATCGAAAGTGTTAGCCAATATGTAAATTGTAAAAATAAACATTTAATATTCTTACGCATAATATATTCTTTCACATACACTTACATAATGCTGTTCATTTATTTTATAACTCTTTGGACTATCAGGCATGCACGCACTACCGTTACAAATATATTTTTGTTTTTATTTGGTTTTGAAAATAAAATGGAGACTGAAAATGCGTGTTTACCTACATAAATCTTACACATTTTACTGTTTTTTTAGGGTTCCGTAGCCAAATGGCAAAAAACGGAACCTTTGTAGATTCGTCATGTCTGTCTGTCTGTCTGTCTGTCCGTCCGTATGTCACAGCCACTTTTTTCCGAAAGTATAAGAACTATACTGTTGAAACTTGGTAAGTAGATGTATTCTGTGAACTGCATTAAGATTTTCAAAAAATGGCAAAAAGCAAGGTCTTACAGCACAAATAAAGGAAAAATTCTAAAAAAGTTGAAAATTAAAGGTGTCCCCATACATACATAGTTACGCCAATTAATAAAGACCTCTGAGTTGTATGGGCGCTGATACAATTTAGAGGTCTAGCTTAATTGGAACCAACCTCAAATAAGGTAAATAAATAAAATTTTGCATTTCCCGTGATGGACGAACGATGGACGAAATTTGTACGGAACCCTCGGTGCGCGAGTCCGACTCGCACTTGGCCGGTTTTTTTTGCTAAAAATCGGAACCTTATTCGTTACATTTTACTTTATTATTTTTGACTAGCTTTCGCCCTGCGATGTCTTCCCCATTTAGGATGAATACCTGTCTCACTCCGATCCATAAACAATTTATCTTAATGCAAATAAATAGGTATACTACAAGAATAACAAATGAGATGCAGACTAACATATCAAATCAGTTACTTTTTTTTATGAAATGTCAATCAATAGACAGGATGCGGAAAATACTGTGCATATATTAACAGTTGTTAAGACGCAGGAATTTTGTACATGCGTCTACATAAATTATGTCTAACTAGCTGTTCCCCCCGGTTTCACCCGCGTTCCCGCATTTTTTTTCCAATGTTTTCAGGGATAAATCCAAGAAATCAAAGATCATACCGTTCTTGAGTTATAAATGGTGTAATTAACACGACTTTATTACATATACTTATTATACCTATAGGTACTAGCTTTTCCGTGCGGTTTCACCCGCGTTCCCGAGGCGCTTGTGTTTTCCCGGGATAAAAAGTAGCCTATACCCTTCCTCGACAAATGGGCTATCGAACACTGAAAGAATTTTTCAAATGGAACCAGTAGTTCCTGAGCTTAGCGCGTTCAAACAAACAAACTCTTCGGCTTTATAATATTAGTATATATAGATAGATAGATTATTCCTAGTCTAAATGTCTAAATTTCTATGAAAATTTCATAACAATTAATACATGTTATTAAGTAAATTGATATAAAATCTTATGACCATAAATGATCATAATAAAAAAAAAATTGCTTAATTTCGAATATTTATAAGCAATCCGATTTTACGATAACCACATGGTTTTCATAATACGAAAGTGTTATCTGTGAAAGTCTCAACTCAAATAAGTCGTGTTTCGCCCATTATAGGTGCCAGAAACGCATTATCACGTCACGGCGTACAGCTGCACTGTAGTTAAAAAAATCAGGTAAACGGCAAAAAAAAATCTAAATAGTACTATGGTTAATAATTAGTTTAGCAAATAAACTTACGGACAAAATCCAGATATATTCATTTAAAGATTAGGTAATAAAAAATAAGGAATGCAACTTACCCTAAACAACCCCAAAGAAAGTACCACCAATATTTCTTCCCTTGTAACACTGGATACTCGTATCCCGCCAAAACAAAGCGCGCGAGATAAAAAAAACTTCACGTTTCGATTTTCAAATGTTCGTAACTTGAACTCGACACGATGCCTTTTTATTTAAACTTTTAACTATGTACCTATACAACCTCTATAATAGTTAAAATAGGTTGTAGCGGTGACATAGGCGCGTGCGCTGGTGGTTGCAGCGCGTCGGATACTAATATTGCTGGTCTCCTTACGAACCTTGAAAGCTACTGAAAGCCCCGCCCACCTATTGCATTCTTAGTAATCAATTAGACAGACTGTCGTTTGAGTAATGAAGTCCGTAGGTCCTTCGTGTCTCTTTGTTTAGAAGAAAAAAAATAAGGCCGCGAATAAGATTCAGCATAATTACATTCGGCGTAATATCTGTAACTGGGCGTCTCGCAAGGCTGTTTATATTGAAGCAGGCAATAAAAACTTGGTTATTTTTTTTTATAGGGCTTATTATGATAGGAACAAGGATTAGAGATTTACTTACGTTATACTTCATTTGCGCTCACGCAAAATGGCGTGTCGTCAATAGTCATGCAAGCATTTTTTGGCTATTCAAATATTATCCAAAATCTTAGTTTGGTCACCCAACACCCTGTTTATTACCATCGTAAGCAGCAGCTAGTAACCTATCTATTTCGCTGCACTATTTTCTTAGTTGCCCAGGATAAAATTAAATAAATATTCCTGTGACAGCGGCTAGATTATGCCGTATACTCGTACCAGCTAAAAGCCAACTGTGGTCGCTATCTGCGATGTAGAGACGGTCGGGTCCCCGTAGCTCCGGGGGACCCATCGTTCTCGTTGGACCGCTTCTGAGCGCTCGGAACCCCCACCCCAATTGTCCAGAACCATATTGGACCCCGTTTAGTCGGCTTTTTCAACAGGTAGAGCCCCAGCTATACAGCTATAGAGTAATAGAACAATAACCTACCTCAACTAGATTTTTAATTTACATTACAAATAACAAAATAAAACATTTGACTTTCTGACCTACTTTGTATGCAAATTAATGGTTTATGTATACATACTTAAGGTTGTTTTGTCATGTTTTGTTGATATTCTAATCACGTGAAGTGGACAGTACTTTCCAAAATCACATTGCGTCACACAGCCGGTGAATAAATGGAAAAACGGTAAAACAACTTCCCGTGAATTAAATTAAGAATTTGTTTTTTTTTGTTTTCTTTTAGTTATTTATGAAGCCAGCATTCTTTTCGACGTTAATTTTATTGTTATTTTTTAGATTAATAAAATTCTTTTAAAAAATAATATAAAATTATGCAAATATTTACAGCGATTTTCCGTGTACCTCATCCAGCCAGTATCTTAGAATTAAATAAACTAAAACCTCTTTTGCTTGCATCGTCACGGTTCAAAAACTCCTTTATGTTAGACAACCTATAGTATCTGGATAGAATGGGTACTGTAATGCGCTAGAAAAAGTTAATGGAGTATTATATCGGCAGTGACAAGCCGTGTCACGTATTTGCACGGATATTAAAAATTTCAACGGATTCCTTACAATAAATTGCTAGGAAGCGCTAAAGAAGGCACTTTTTGCTAATGTTAGAACGTCACATAAAATCTAATCTCCTTGCAAAAAGTTGTTTATTTGAATTAACTCTTTCGTACTTAGGCAGGTATATAAAAAAAAACAATACTCTGTTAAATCTTATAAGGGTACTTTACCTCTTAGGTACTGTTCAAATAAATTAAAATTCAATAGGTAATAGGCCCCTAGTCATATAAATGTGTAGTCTAATAGTAGTCAATAAATAATACTAGTGAAGATATCTTCAAGTCTTTTTGGCGGGAACTTGTAAAGTGACGTTGCGTTTTTATTTTATTCTCATGAAAACTTGACTTGACTTATTTATGACAGCCAGTATGACAATAATTTAAATAAAGAATCTAAATATGATCAATAACAACAGACGTTACACGTGTATTACTCGTTACAATGTATTATAACACCTGACAGCAATCAACATTTTTCAATAACTGATTCGCTTACAAATATAGTTTTTTTTTTTTAGGTATCATTAAGGAGGCAAGTGGCAAAATTTCCCACGGGGATGCCAAATACCATAAACAACGAATTGAGTTTATAAGTTTAAGCATCTGACTTCTGAAATATTATTTTATTTATATTCGCCTAGTTTCAGACAGATTTAGTTTTTTTTTTAATTCAGCGACCATACAAAATCGAGTTTTGGGCCCTCACTGCATTGTCTGACTCTTAAACTGGTTCAGACGGTTCCATTTACTAACTGACAGTTTTTTTTAAAGAAATGGTATGACGTCGAATGCCGAGGCGAAGGAAATGAAGCAAAACTTCTCTACCGTCTTTATAATGGGGAGTGTTCTCAAGAACTTTTTAAACTGGCGCCATCATCGCCTTTCCACCATTGCACCACTCGCCGGCAATGTGGAGCTCATCCTCATATCCTTGTGTCGCCTCGACCGTCCCACTCAACGATTCAGTCGGGCGTTCCTACTATTAACCATTAGGATCTGGAATGAGCTCCCCATTACAGTTTTCCCTAAGCGCTACGATATGGGATTCCTCAAAAAGGGCGAAAAAAGTGCTCTTCAAGGTCGGCAAAACATCGGCAATCGACTTTCAGTCAGTTTTCTAGCCCATAGAGTCGAAAAACAGTTGAGCTTCATTTAACGAAAACTAGAATCGAAATCCAACTTCAAAATCCCTAAAAATAGAAGAATCATTCATCAATAAAGAAATCTGAAAGTGGTGTATGTTTGTAAAAGTCAATCTAATTTATTCAGTTTAGAAGGGTACTTTATGAACGTCGAAACTACTGAAGTTATCACCGGTTTGGAAGTAGCCTTCAACTGAGAAGAACTCATCAATGTTAATTTTTTTATATATTTTAATATTTATTTGTTCTATAAATATCCATGATCTTGTAATAACGAGAGCAAGATCAAATACATTATTATTTACAATAAATAATATAATATATGGTACGGAAAGTACTATAAAGGAAAAGCCGCGCTTCACCTCGAACGAGTGACAAAGATCGTAAACGATCGCTAGCTTTATTAAGTCACTACCGGAGTTGACTCCACCCACCTGAACACAGAAATCTATGGAGCTTCGATAAAATTATATATATGTTATCTTTTTTTGCAAGCGGCGAAATTTTCTAGTAGCATTTTTAAGAAGTCGTATAGTAATAAGGATAAGTACCTATATTTTGGAAGGTAGTAGAACTCTTAGTGCAGAGTTCGCCCGGGGAAGTACTACCACCATATCTAATTCCATGAAATAGTAATGCACCTGTATTACTGTGGACAGGCACAGAACACTTAACACCTTCATGTCTCAAGGTTGGCAACGCGTGAGTGATACCCCTGTCAGTGAAAATATAAAATTGTATTTTCTTTGCCCGTGGTGTTATGAGCGTCTATAGGCTACGGTAACCGCATACCACCATTGTTTGCCACCTAAGTAGTATAATATATATATATATATAATGTAAGTACCTATACACAAGTATGTATTAGGAAACGATAGTCAAGCCATTACCTAACAGGTGGACCACCTGCCTGTTTGTCAGGCTTCTAACATAAAAAATATAAGTTTTGATCCGAAGTAATATGAGTGATGACGTGGACTTTTTTTTCTAGCACTAAATATACACAAGGGTATTTACTGTGGTCTTACAAAAATATGATTTACGTGCAACATAAATACCAATACGACTGTAACTATGGCAAATTGTATTCGATGTACCTAATTTGAGCGATCCACGTTTAGGATGCCTGGTACTGTCTTCCCCTTTTTTGGTTTTTGTTATAAGATCCCGGCAACACAAGCTATGCTTGTGTTTAGAATTACATTTTTTTTTTTTTTTTTGACTGGAACAGGAAGGTGGTGGTCCAGGGGACCTTCTTCCACCGTTACGCAGACTTTTGCGGTGAGCGCTGAGGGCTCTCAACCGCTACTTAAAACTAAAACTAAATAAATTTTGGGCAACGGTAGCCTGAGGGTGCCCCCTGTGGGGCTCGACCTCGGCTCAGGACGTTGCCTGGGGAATGAGGGAGGACTTAGCATGCAAATAAAATATATTATTTGGGGATCGGTCGGATTGCTAATATGCAGCTCGGGCCGCTTAATCGGAACGAGACTGGGAAGGACGTCGCGACGGTCCTCGCCGGCGAGGATGAAATCTAGGTTGTCGATTACGCATCTGTATCTGTTTGCGGGCTTCTTCGGCCTCGATCTGTGCTAGGGTTATGGCATCGTCTGGTTCGCTTAGGGCGAACCTAGGCCTACGGATGCGGGAGATAAGGGACGGGGTGTATGTGATAGTGTTGATTATCAAGGGATTCGCGTGATGCGCTGCGGTATCAAAATATCGGCGCGAGGCGCGTTTCATGAATTGTTTCATGGTGGGGAGACCTAAGTCAAGGTGGAGGTTTTCATTGCGCATGTACCACGGGGCGCCCGTGGCTTTGCGCATGAAGCGGTTTTGAATCACCTGAAGGGTGTGGAGATGTTTGGGAGCAGCGTGAGCGAACACGGTGCTCGCATACGTCATGACTGGTTAGAATTACAGTTTATCAGATATAGTATTGACAAGCTATCCCCTGCGGTTTCACCCGCGTTTTCGAGAAAAAAGTTGCCTATGTCCCTTTCCATACCATTCTATCTATCTGCGTGCCAAACGCCCAAACATCGCGATCGGTTCAGTGGCTTAGGCGTGAAAAGACAAACAAATCAATTGTGAAGTAATCTATTCCATTTCTCTCACTGTTCTAACAAAGAATCCATAATTGTAACACAATTAAATAACTGATATTATTTGATTTTAATTGCTCCATATACCATATAAGTCGTGGGTATTACGATAGGTACCACTGCTTGTAGGGTATCGAAGGATGCTTCGGAAAACAATGACTTACGGAACTTTGTGAAGGCAATAGGACTACTTCCGATAGGTTTATGGCTTACTAAGTCTATGAGGTCTGGAAAATTGGACCAGAGTTGCCTTCTAGGCTTTATAAAGGTCGCAATTACACTGGTATTGCTAATGCCCATAGGCGACGGTAGCCACTTACCATCAGGTGGACCGCCTGCACATTTTTCATGAAGAAGAACATTGAGTAAGAGATGGATGGATTGGAAGAGATATAGAAGAATAGAAGAGTTGTATAGAAAAGTATAAAATATGGGAATATGCAGATTACACGGATGTAAAAAAAAGACGGATGCCTTCTTTCATAGAAACGGTGTGAAGCCACTCAACTCCTACACTTTCGTGTGCATACACGAGCTAACACTCACACAGATACACCAAGTCGAACAATCCGCCGCCATTACGCTCCGAGCCCCAGCGCCCGTAAGTCTTGTTATGCGCAAGTAAAAATTGTGAAATATGCCGTCTTGTGTGGTGCGGTGTAAAAACTTCACGCAAAAATACAATAAGTCCCAAGGAATAACCTACCATGCGTAAGTTATGTTTTAAGTTAGAGATTCGTGAATATTTTTCATAATTAGGTTTTGTTTACTTTTGTATGAAATCGGGATATCAAAGACAGCAGTGTTACCAGTTTTTTTCGGGAAATTAAATGAAATTGATTGGGGACATCTGTATTAGTTGCATTTGTTAGTGTTATTTTGTAGCATTTAATTAATGTAAATTTTACGTAAATAAATAAGTGTTAATAATTTACAGGTCATGTAAATAATGTAACGTAATGTAAATACTTAATATGGATGTAATTTGATTCATGTAATGTAAATAATAAATTATTTTTGCAGTGTACTTATGTTGTAAACTTAATATAAATGTTTGTATTTTTTACTTTAATTGTAAATATGTAAATAAAAATATAGATTTTTCATGAAGATTATATTGTGAGAATATAAATGTAATGTAAATAATTTACTTAGTGTAAATAGTGTAAACGTAATGCAAATAATGTGGTTCATTTCAATTATTTTGTCGTAGAAAGGAATAATAATAAATAACTTCAATAAATGTAAAATCATTTAGCTTTTTGCGATTAGAAAATACCAAAAAAATATTACTAATTAATATTAAGCTCGCCATTGCACAAATTTGTTTGTGCAAAATTTTATAATAATGATAATAATAATACGCCCCAGAACGGTAGTCATAACCACAGTCCCTCAATCGACGAGTCACCTCCTTAATAAAAGCCTTAATTCACCACTGGGTGAACTGCTTCTGAACACAGATAAGTAAACAGTTACTACGTAACCAGTAGTATGATAAAAGTGAAACCGTCACTAGATAAGTAAGTTTCAACTTATGTTTTGATAACATGATTTGTTCTCATTGATCTGAAAAAGTGGGCAAAGTGATATTCATCTGGTAACACCTATGGCACGCACACATCAATAGACGGCGGCCATTTGTATGCTTCACTCACAATGAGAGGTGGTTCCATCCGTCTTTTTTTACATCCGTGGCAGATTATTTATATTTATTTACAATAAGTATTTATAATAGTTTAAAATAAACTATAATATATAGAACATTTCCTCAAAGCTTCCACCGCTGTCGATAGGCAAGGTTCGCAACAGGCTGGCAGCGTTCCCTCTTTGTATGCCCAAGCTAATGCGTTGGTGGAAAAAGCTCCCAGCCCGTCGGTCTCCCGAAGCCTCGATGAGCTTAGATGATGAAATCCGAGCGAATCCGCAAGCTTCGGACCAATTAAGATTAATTAAGTATCAATGTAGGTTATTCTTTATCTATGTATATCCTAAATATTATTATAAATGTGAAAGTTTGGATGGAAGGATGTTTGTTACTCAATCACGCCGGAACGGCTGAACGGATCTGGATGAAATTTGGCACAGAGATAGATTATAGTCTGGAATAGCACATAGGCAACATAAGAACCCTCGGGACCGCGGGTGAAACCGCAAGGCGGAAACTAGTATTATATATATTAACGTCGTGATTTAATAATAAGAACAAATCGGGGAGACACAGATATTTTTAATTTTTTTTATAAAACAACCTTGGAATTTATTATGTGTAATTTTAAGGCCATAATGCCAAAAAAATTTGGGCTTTTTAAATGAAAAACAAAATATGTTTCAATACATTAGTCATTAGGATATTTTGGCTCTTTATTTATACAAAATTATATATTTTAATGTAGGTATCACCTTCATATAAAATCAGCTATAAAATTATTTTATGAGTTTAATCTTGAGATCATAATTATGAGGCAAAATGTGTAATAAATTCTATCATTCCGGCATTATAAAAAAAGGATCCAAAGGTTATCTGGAAGAGATCGCATTTTAGCGATTATACTGTACTTTGTATAGTAATCTTCTTCTTATTATACAAATCTCTTGTCGCAGTGTTTGTTCGTTATCGAACTCCTTCAAAACGGCTTCACCGATTTTTATGTTTTTTTTTTGTGTAAGTAAGTCCGAGAATAGGTCGTAGGCTATTTTTTTTTTACCTCTACGCGAGTGTAACTGCGGGCGACAGCTAGTTTATGTTTAATCTTATTAATTATGTCGTTTATTTTTTATTTTCTTACTGGTGTACGATAAAGAGTTATCTATCTATCTATTAAATATTAGTAGGTAATTATGGTATATATAAGTATTCCGTTATTATACATTAGGCCCCAGTTTTTTTTCCATGAGAAATTATAGATATCTTCCCCTTTTTGATTTTTTATCATAACATTTTTTTCTGGTTACCCGGCCTTTTGCAAGGTCCCTCTTTAAATGCTACAGAGGCTTTTTGGTCCACTCATGAATGATTCCGAGGCTGGACTGCCTCACTCTAGAATATCGTTATCATTTCTATTACAATTAACTAACACCCAACCGCAGTTTCACCTGCATTCTCGGGATAAAATGTAGATTAGTCGACAAACATTCGAAAGTCGATCCATTCCTTCACGACATAAAAGAAAGACAAAATTATTTTCGCATTAATAATATTAATTCTTCATCTATGAAATTGATGTTATAAAGTAATGTTTTCTAATCAGATATTTAAAAAAAAAACACTCTTGGATAGTTAGTTGCCTATCCTGCCAAAAGTCTACTGCACGGGAATTACCGAAATCTATGAAGGCGTTCTTCACCTCGCAATTGATGTTTTTCCAAAAAATAATCGAAACTGAAAGAAGCTAAATGAATTGAAGCTAGACACTCTTTCTGTTCCACCATCCTAACCAAACCTAGCCCTAATACCTTCACACTTTGGATAGAATAACTATTAAAACAGTTGTTTAATTATCTTAGCACGTGGTCAAGTTTAGTTAAAGCTGTCGACATTCAATAAATAATATAATAAACATTGAGTGGGAAGTATTAACTACTAGTTTTGCATATGGCGGCATGGCGGTGACCACCCGGGGCATGTCACGAGTTTGGTTGCCTTGACGACGGAAGTTTTATAATAATTTAATGCCAACAGTAAGTATAAGGTTTATACTAACACTAATGTGAGTCTCTGGTCACACCTGGTTTCACCTGCGTAGCGGTATAAAATATATTTTATGACCTATTGTCAGACCTACCGAATATACACAAAAAAATCATAAAAATCGGTCGAGCCGTTTCGGAGGAGTTTGCAGACAAACACTGTGACACGAGAATTTTATATATTAGAATTATTAATGTCTTAGAGCAGTTATTAAAAATAGAATGGTATAGAGAATTGTATAGAAATGTAGAGTGCCACAAATTATGTGGCTTAGCAAACTGTATTGAAATCTTTCCAAACATACAGGTGTTTTTTTAGTCGTTGGCGATACTTTCAGGGGTGAGTTGGTCCCATAGTAAAAGTTGTACGTATTGATAAGTCCACTCCTGCAAGTATTGCCAACACCTAAAAAATACTAGTAGATAATGTGTTCTGGCAGCACTTGAGAGCCAGTTCCTTTCCAGACTTTGTGTACTTACCGCCTCTCAATAAAATTACCATATTTTTTTAAAGAGGGAATGCCAATTTTTAATTTATTTTTAAGTAAAAAGCAATGAATGCAGCGTCGAACGCATGAGTTCGAATCCTTTCGTTCGATGAAGGAAAACATCGTGAGGAAACTATAACTCGGTGGTTAGGGTACTTTGTAGTATCCACCTTGCTGGCTACCACCCTCAAGTTAAAAATCTGTTGCCATATTTCTATCGGTGTTCTGGTAGCTCTTGAGCAGTTCGTTCTAGGCTTTGTGTGCTTACCACCTTCGGCCACATCATCACTTAACATGGTGAGATTGCGATCATACGCATGTCTATCCCTAGTAAAAAAAAAGTAGGACTGTCTAAAAATATATATAAAAAAAATTGCCTCGCTGAGTTTCTTACCGGTTAGGCTCACTTCCGAACCGGTAAAAAAAAACAGTCTGTTGAAACCTAAAAAATATTGATAAATAAAAATCAATTTTGGAACATCAATGCAATCAAGAATTTAAAAACAATTGACTATTAATTATGTATTACGTGGAAAAGAATCGATTGTCATTTAAAAACATAAGCAATCGAAGGCCACTACGAATTGCACTTTCACTCGACTAGACCACTTCCTTATGTTTACGTTTGACGTCAATGCGTTGGACGTAGAGTCATTAACACGAAAATAAAATAGCAAACGTACAATTAACATGTTGTTGATGAATCGATTCTGTAATCAAATTAAATCGATATACAATATTGAATTCTGACTGTCGACGCATAATTCTACTATAAATATAAAGGCGAAAGATTGTGTGTTTGTTTGTCAACTGCCCCTGAACAAAGGATGAAATTTAGATTGATGGAAGGGATTTTTTTGTCCCGGGAAAATATAAGATCTCTTGGGAACAGTAAAACCGAGGGGTGGTACTGGCAATAAAAAAAAATAGCGTGTAGGTACGCTATTTTTTTGTGTTTCATTTAATTTAAAAAAAATGTTCATTAGCAACCGAAGGTAATCAGTACCATAGATTAGAGACTTTTGATGTCTGGCTCACTTACATTTTAAAGATATTTGTGTAGACGTGACATTAGGTAACATTGTCACTTAACACCATCATCGTGCAAACCTATGAAGCTGGTGGTGGTGGTAGACTCATCCATTGAAAAGAGAAGATCTTACGCTAGGCTATACCATCGTTCCTGGGGACCACGTTACAACTATTGATGTTGGAAACTCGTATATGTATAGGTAAGTATGTCCAGTACTCAGGAAACATTGATAGCGCGATGTAGAATCTTGTGGCGCCATCTATTAGTGAAAGCTCTTTTTGTGCGGTTAATAGATGTCGCTACATAATCAGTCCAGGACTACATACGATTATTTCTAAATAGAGAAATGTCAATTGCATTTTGTCCGGCCCAAATATCGAGCCCGACCTCCTCCCGGTTTCTACCCGAACTTTACTTCTCGAACACCGAGGCAAAGGTAGTAAGGTTATAATGCCTGAAAAATAAGCAGCTCAAGAAACATACCTACGACACCCTCGTAAGCAGATTTTTTTTTTGAAATCATAAATGAGTAGGTATGTATTTTCAAGGTTATTTGTTTTTGTCGAGAATACTGTATTCTTCTCTGACTAAAATACCATCGACTTTGATTACCGTACAATGTTAGCCTTCAACGAAGGCTCAAGCAAGTAGAATTCGAACCTACGACGCCGCTACATTAAACGCCTTAACAGCTATATACATGTTATCGGTCCCACCCAACGGAAGACCAGCGCTGATTTAGCTTTATGATCTCAGCTTTATGCTGAGTTTGGACAGTTTTGTGACATTTCTTTTTTTTATCTTTAATAGACAAACTGTTTTTTTTTTCTTTATTAACAACATAATATCGTTGCATATTCAGACGGTAATCTATTTTTTATTAGTACATGGGTGGATACAAGTACCAGGCTACCAGCATTTAAGTAGAGTTGGAGCAATTATGTCTGCTTAAGGCAATAGCTAGGTGATAAAATTTCAATTATGTTAATAGAGCAAATAGACACATCCGTTCTAACTTATACGATCCGGGTACATAAATTATTATATATAAATCACTTGTCACTTCCTATAGTATTGATTTCAAAGTCAATTATGTATGTCTTGACGTAATTATGTCCATTTATTAAATAAGAAGTGATACTAATAAATGTGGAATTCCCACAAAAACTCGCCAAGCCCATAAGTGTGACCTTTATTAAGAGAAAGCAACTGGCTCTCAAGCACGACAGCCGGTATACATCATTAGGGGCGACAGATTTTCAACTTGAGGGTGGTAGCCAGCCACGCGGGTACTACAAAGTACCCTACCTCCGTGGTATGGTTTCCTCACGATGTTTTCCTTCACTGAAAGCTCAAGCTCATTGTAGGATTCGAACCCACGACATCCGACGTCACTACCACTGAGCTATCATCGCCTTAAGAGTAAAAGTGTAAAGTACTCTACCACCGTGCTATGGTTTCCTCACGATTATTTGCCTACGGTGTGAAGAGGGACATAGTCTACTTTTTGTCTTAGGAACGCGGGTGAAACTGCGGTGGACAGTTATATTTCGATAAAATCAATGAATGCATAGTATTTCTTAAATTTAAAAACAACGTCACGGCTCCTTAGTGCATTTTTTATCCTGGGACATTATTTCTCACACACGGCCATCTGACTCCAAACTCAGCAGAGCTTGTGCTATGTATCCCATATCAGTTATCCTACATATTATTACTACTTTTCTTTTGTAAATATATACTTTAATATAGATAATTACACCCAGACTCAAGACAAACAGACATGTTCATGCACATAAATGTCTGTCCTGAGTGGGAATCGAACCAACGACCTCCGGGGTGATAGGTAGGGTATATTACCAACCACGCCAACCGGCCCGTCATCGATTAGGTACTTTCTGGTTTCCACGCACTGATTGGTGTTCGATACGAGGCCTGAGATAGATGAGGGTCATAGAATCTTGTAAGGAGTTTAGTTCGACAAAGTTACGTAATCAACGTAAATGTTATAAAACTGGCTCCTCGCCGTGGTTTTCCCGAGGGAGTTACATCAGAGTTCTTCTAAAAGGCTGTGTAAAGGATTTTGCAGGATCGGCAGCGTGGGGCAATACCCCTAGTGTTGCAAGCGTCAATAGGCAACGGCAGGGGTCACCAAATGGCGGGCGCCGACCTATATTGTGCGGACCAAACTTAGACAATTTCAAATGATATATAAACTGCGCAGATCCAAACACAATAATTTGATATATTATAACATTATAGTAGGATTTGTAGGAAAGGATCTAAGCTTGGTCGCCAGTCATCATCTACCAATCGGCCCGCGATAATCTTTTATATTTTTTAAACGGACCCCTAATATACCTAATTGGTGACCCCTGGGCTACGGCTTACCATCAGCCGGGCTTTATGCTTGTTTGTCACCTTAGTTAGTGCTATAAAAAAAACTACGGTGTAGAAAGTTAGTCAAGCAATATAGTCATGAAAAGCATTTTTCCAATAGTACTGTAATCAGTAAAATACATATATAGATCGGAAATATGTACAATTCGATTGTTATAAAATTAAATGAAATATATCTGCTTCCGTTTCCGTTACAGATAAGAAACAGCTGTGACCTCTGTGTCAGTTTGTATGTCATTCAGTTACCATGCGCAGGAGTCACGATAAGTTGGTTGTCATTATATAAACCACGACACGATTTATTTACATTTAATTTATATCGCAGTGAAATAAAGTGAATAGTCGAGGTAGAGCATAGCAATAAGTCGCTCAAAGAGCAGCTCGACTGTGGAAGCACCTTACAGATTTTTTTTTTTTTGGCAGGAACCGACGGTGGTGGGTCCAGGGGACTTTCTTCCACCCTTATGCGGACTTTGCGGCGAGCGCTGAGGGCTCTCAACCGCTACCTTACAGAATACCGCAGCCAAATAATTTATAATTATGTATGTTCCTGCGCGTGAGTAAGGTCGCCAGAGCTCATCGGGGAGGGGGGAAGGGTGATACCCCTGGTGTTGCAAGCGTTCATAGTCTACTAATCGCTTACCATCAGGCGGGCCGTATGCTTGTTTGCCGACAATGTGGTATAAAAAAAATTAAAAATAATTATAACCATGCTCATTATTATATTATATCTACTTTTCCCCATTAACAAATACAGTGACATTTATAAATATTATTAGCTACCGCGGTTTCACCCATATTTCCCGGACAAAATGAAGCCTATGTCACTCCCCGATCCATAAACTATCCTTAGGCAAAAAATCACGTTGTTGATACATTGCTCCGATGCTGCGTGATTTTTTTTTTTTTTTTGGACTGGAACAGGAAGGTGGTGGGTCCAGGGGACCTTCTTCCACCGTTACGCGGACTTTTGCGGTGAGCGCTGAGGGCTCTCAACCGCTACTTAATACTAAAAACTAAAACTAAATAATTTTGGGCAACGGTAGCCTGAGGGTGCCCCCTGTGGGGCTCGACCTCGGCTCAGGACGTTGCCTGGGGAATGAGGGAGGATTTAGCATGCAAACAATTATAATTATTTGGGGATCGGTCGGATTGCTAATATGCAGCTCGGGCCGCTTAAACGGGACGAGACTGAGAGGGACGTCGCGACGGTCCTCGCCGGCGAGGACGAAATCTTGGTTGTCGGTTGCGCATTTGTATTTGTTTTCGGGCTTCGTCAGCCTCGATTTGAGCTAAAGTGGTGGCATCGTCTGGTTCGCTGAGGGCGTGCCTAGGCCTACGGATGCGGGAAATAAGGGACGGGGTGTATGTGATAGTGTTGACTATCAAGGGATTCGCGTGGTGCTCTGCGGTATCAAAATATCGGCGCGAGGCGCGTTTTATAAATTGTTTGATTGTAGGGAGGCCTAAGTCAAGGTGGAGGTTTTCATTGCGCATGTACCACGGGGCGCCCGTGGCTTTGCGCATGAAACGGTTTTGAATCACCTGAAGGGTGTTGAGATGTGTGGGAGCAGCGTGAGCGAACACGGTGCTCGCATACGTCATGACTGGACGGATACACGCGGTATAGAGTCTAACCTTGCTTTTTAGGGCAAGTTTAGACCGGGCGTTGATCATGCAGTGGAGTCGTCCTGCCACAAAGGCGGCGCGCGCGCGAACCGCCCTTATGTGTGCAGCGAAGGATAGGCGATCATCGAGGGTCACCCCGAGATATTTGGCTTGCCTCTCCCAAGGGATCGGCTCGCCGAATAGTGTGACTGGATCGGGGATGGGGGGACGTCTTTTTCGGTCGGTTCTAAAAAAGAGAACCGCCTGACTTTTGGAGGGGTTGATCTCTATTCTCCATTTCCGGAACCAAGCGCCTAGGGCGTTGGCTGCGGTCTGGAGTTTCTTAGAGATCGCGGGCGGGCTTTTGCCTGAGCAATATACGGCAGTGTCGTCTGCAAAGAGAGCGAACTGCGTATTCCTGACTCTAGGGATGTCGCTCGTGTAGAGCGTGAATAGCAAGGGAGATAGTACCGAGCCCTGCGGGACACCGGCACTAATGGGGTGTGGAGAGGACAGGACGCCTTCGACCCGATATCGAAAGAGGCGATTCGACAGAAAGTCTCGTAAGATGGTCACGAGTCTCGGTGGCACACCTAGGGTGTAAAGCTTGTAGATCAAGCCTGTGTGCCACACCTTGTCGAATGCCTTTGCGACATCGAAGAAAAGGGCGCCTGTCATGTGACCTCTCTGGTAACTTGTGGAGATGTGTTCAACAATTCTATGGACTTGGTGAACACACGAGTGTTTGGGTCGGAACCCAAATTGCTCGTCTGGGAGGAGTTTGTTAGCATCGGCAAATGCTTTAAGGCGGACATAAATGATTCTCTCATAAATCTTGCCCAGTACGTTGAGCAGACTTATGGGACGATAACTGGAGGGCTCGGACTTGGGTTTGCCGGGCTTGTGGATCCCAATCACGTGGGCTTCTTTCCACTGGTGTGGGAAAATATTGTTTGAGAGGGCGGCATTGAAGATGGCCGTCAATAACATGATAAGGGAGGCTGGGAAGAGTTTGATCACTCTGTTGGTGATCTTGTCCGAGCCCGGGGCCTTACGAGGGTGTAACTTCCCGATGATCGCTTTCACCTCGTCATGGGTCGCGGGTGGAAGTGGGTCGTCATTTGTGTTGACGTCGTTGGCGACGTCGTCAGTCGGGGGAGCGGGAGGAGGTAACGGAAGAGCGGTCCTCCGTTCTACTTCGGCTGTAACTTTCTCCAAATGACGCGGGTCAATAGGGAGAGAACTAGGCGTACATTGAGCCTCCAGACTTTCGGCGAGGCATTCGGTCTTTTCCACGTCTTCAAAGGCGGGAGGAAGATTGGGTCGCTTTAAAGGAGGCATTGGAACTACTGTGTCCTTTGTGAGGGCACGAGACAGTTGCCAAAAGGCTAGGTGGGAGGGCTTGATTTCGCTGAGGGTCTGGCCCCAGCTATTCTCGCGAAACTCTGCGATGCGTGCCTTGACGGCACGTTCGAGAGCTCGTAATTGGACACGATTTTGCTCTGAGGGAGCTCTATCGTAGGCGCGAATGGCGACTTTCTTCTCCCTCAGCAAGTCCCGTATGTCGTCGGGCAAGTGCCAGCGTCGGTCATCCTCCGCTGGAACTGTCCGAGAGCAATCGCTAACTAACGATTGCACGTGACTTGTGAGTGAGTCGATAGCGCCTACAGCGTCGTCGGCGGTGACTAGGCTGTCGGGGATACGGTCTAGATGGACGGACGAGGTCGCCTTGAGGCTTTCGCCTAATTTGTCCCAGTCCGTCACGACCTTGGTGCGAGAGGGTTGACCTGAATCTGGGGGACCTACGCGCGGTGTAAACTCTAGGATTACAGGCCGGTGGTCCGATTGGAGCTCGTGTAGCACTGCTAAGTCATGCAAACGTAAGTTTACATTACGCAGCAGCGCCACGTCGAGTATGTCGGGTCTGTGAGTCACTATGTCCGGGAAGTGAGTCGGTTCGTATGGGGCGATCAGGTCCACGTTGAGTGGCCCGAGGAGGGATTCAAGAATACGCCCTCTGGTATTGTTTGCGACGCAATTCCAGAGGGTGTGTTTCGCGTTTAGGTCGCCCGCCAGAATGACTGAGCTACCCAAATTGAAAAGGGATTCTAAGTCACGTTTGAGTGACGTTCCTAAGTCGGGTAGGTTATGAGAATGGGAGCAATATGCCGAGACTAGTATAATGGATGAGTGTCCAGTCATACCGAGCCTACAGATTGAAGCCTCAATGTACTCTAGGGATGGTGCGTCCATAGGGGAGCAGTGAAGGGATCTTTTATAATAAATGAGGGTGCCGCCTTTTGCGGCGTTGGGTCTGTCATTGCGAATTATCTGATAATTCGCAATTTTAGGGTCCCTATGAAAGGGCTTTAGAAATGTTTCCTGTACCAAAAGGATATCGAGTTGATGCTCTCGCAGGAATTCTGCGATCTCATCTCGTTTACCTATAATGCCGTTGGCATTGAAGGTTCCTAACTTGAGGGATCGGGGTTTGATTCTACCGCGCGTGGGTGTAATATCCATTATGGATTTACGCGAAAGTGATCGAGTTGGCAAGCGATTTTGTTAAATCGCAGCGCTGCAGATGCAAGGGCACGACCGTTGCCCTCGCTCTGTTTAATAATATCGGCGAGCTCCCTAATTTCATCGAAGTTTATGAACTCGATGAAGCGCTCCACGAGTGCGAAATCCGCATCCACACTCGACGGAGGGTTTTGGTCCCGTTTTGGTGACGGGTTTGCGCGGCGGGTGGTTTGGGTTGGCGGTGACGGCGGGGCGGGCGCTGAAGGCGCTGCGGTGGGTTTCGGCTGCCAAGCGGAAACCTTGGGAGGAGGAGGTGGTGGCTGGGTCGTGGTTTGCTCGGAGAGAGCAAACGCTTCCCTAGGGAGAGGAGGGTACTCTTTAGGAGAATTAGAGTTAAGGCGGGCCCATTGGGAGTGCCTTTGAGGGCGCAGATCGGTCTGCGCCGGGTTGGAAATGGGGGCTTTGCGCGTTGAATGGCGCGAAGGGCGGGGAGCCTTCGAGCATCCGCGGTAGTTCGCGGTGTGCCCGGTCTGGTTGCAGAGAACGCAACCAGGTGGCGGGGTGTTTTCATCTATGACCTTTGGGCGGTCACAGTCTTTGGTGGCGTGAGGTGTGAGGCACTTCACGCACCGGGGGGGAGCAAAACAATTGCGGGCGGAATGGCCGTATAACTGACAGTTGTGGCACTGGGAGGGGTAGCCGCCCTTTCGGACGCCCTCGACGGTGAAGCCGTCGCTCAAGCGGCACACAGATTTTACTCTGTATATGGCTTTGCCGGCCTTGCCTTGGTCCAGTGCCACAATCACCATGTTATACGGCTCGTGGCCGCGTCCTTTGTGCATCCGGTGCACTGACTGTATTGGGAGGTCGTGCTCCTTAAGGGAGGCTTCGACTTCTGAGGTGGGGATTTCGCGGGGGATGCCGCGGATCACCACCCGGAGGGCTTTCTCCTCAGGGAGAGTGTAAGTGTGGAAAGCCACCTTACGCTCTTTAAGGAGTTTGGTCAGGGCCCGGTGGTCCTGTGAAGTGGGCACGGTTACCTTGATGCCGTGCTCTGTGGAGCGGGCAGAGGTATATTGGATCTTGTTAGGAGTAAACCATCCGGACACTTCGGTCCATCTGGTCTTATCCTGAACAAACAGGGGAGGCGGAGAGTCCTTCCTCATCGGGACTTGGGATTGGGTCTGGGATTGGGGCTGGGATATGCGCGCCTCTGGGCGGCCTTGTTCCTCCGGGGGAGGAGCCATGGGCACGTCCATTAGCGGCGGGGGTGTGGGCACAATAGTGTCCATGAGTGGGCGGGGCTTGGGTGATGGGCAAGGGGAAGGGGCGGAAGCCTTGGCAGCTTTGGCAGCTACCTCGGCTTCAGTGGCTTTCGCCTTCTTTTTCCTCTTGCGCTTGCCACCGACGACCGTCGTGAACTCTCCCTCCGAAGAGGAGGAAGAGGACGACTGGCCGGTCGTCGCGGCAGGCGCAGGCGGAGAGGGCGGTTCGGATTCCGCAGGAGAGGGCGGGGCGGAGGGTTCCGCGGGAGAGGGCGGGGCGGAGGGTTCCGCGGGAGAGGGAGGGGCGGGGTGATCCGCGGTTGATTCCGCGGGAGAGGGAGGCGGGGAGTGTTCCGCGGGTGATTCCGCGGGGGAGAATTCCGCGGATATCACGGACATCCTTGAGGATGACCGTGAAGTGGGAGCGGGTCGGGGAGGTAAAAAAGTTGTCCCGTAACGCTCGACGAGGAAATCCCAGGACTCGTTGTCCTGGAGGATCTCGTCCAGCGTCAGGGGTAGGTGGTCGTTCTGGCTGGCCATGATGGCCAGCCAGAGGGAGCTATTCTACTTCGGCAAACTAACGTGGTTTCGGACGCGGGGCGTTCCTGAGTAAAAGAAACCACAAGAAACCTCAGGCGATCGCCCTAATCTAACCTACTATCTCGCCCCGGGTGGATGGGCCCGGGGGTGTGTGTTACACTCCCGACCGGGATAGGTCGGGAGGTGAGTAGGCCCTAGGGTGTGCCCTAAGCTTGTCTCCCGCTGCCAATCTTATTGTGCAGCGGGTTCCTACGTCCCTGCCTAACGACAACTGGGGTTGGCTAGGGAAGCCCCCAAGGCCAACTGGTCCAGTCCCGTCCGGGTTAGCGTTTTCCTTAAGGGAAACCGCGAGCGCCCGGGTCACGCTCGAACCAGCTTAGTTATCACCGTTAGGTATCCACTGGTTCACCACAAGTAAATATCTGTGGTTTTGAGAGCGCGATGTCGTAAGAACAAATATTCGTTTGGAGACTCTAAACTGAAAAGTTCCGAGTCAACAAACTGATAAGGTCGGTTCTGCGAAAGGCCAGGTATAAATACCAGAGCGCTTTCGAGAATCGAGTCGGGGTGGCGGGCGGAGCACAATAGACCGTACGGGGTACGTCTGTACTGTGCGGCGGCTCGGAGCGAAGTCTGGATGCTGCGTGAAAGAAAGACAGACTAATAAACATAATTTCGAATTAATAACAGTAGGAAAGAGATAGCTATATTATCACGGCTATGATAGGAGCCTAATTTCCATCTCTATCTTTGCATTACGAACGTTATTAGTGGGATGTAAAGGTTAATTTACTAAATTTACTAAGAAATTAGTTCCATGAGTATTCCGCGAGAGGCGCTGCACCAATTCCTATAGAGAAAATTGACGTAAACGCAAGCGTGATAGTCCCCCTTATTCAGACCCATTCTCTGTTAAATTTAGACTGATACAGTGTTAGTCGCAGAATTAATATGCCGCGATCGTATACCAAATGAGAAAATAGGAGCCATCCATATCAATTTTGAATAATTATTGTATTGAAATGGATTATAATGTGATAGATTGTTTTGTGTATTGTTGCTGTTTGTTTTTATTTGTAATTATTTTTTTGCTGCATATAAGTCATTGAAATTTGTACTTGGTTGGATAAATTTGTATAATTAGAATGCTTAAAATGCAGAGTCTATATTTATATAATTATTTTAAATTTATAAAATGTTTGCATGCCAGTTACTGGTGAAAGGTGAGAACATACTGTAATTAAAATAAGACCTTAATGTATACCACAGTTTCGAGCAAAATAAACTATAAACTATTCTATTCCTATTCAGTAGACTACTCAATCGGTTCGTCTACCTACATGATCGGGACCGCAACCGAGCAGGTCTGATTAAGGGGGATTATATAATAGAATATATTTATTTGTTAAACACAGGTTATTTAAAAGATGTTATACAGTTTACAGACGTATAAAAAAAAATTGTGCGTGGAGGGAGTCCCTCCGCGCGGAAGAAGTGAAACTTCGTAATGTGGAAATGAAAATAGGAATAACAGTGCTTTCATACCCCCTCCATGATAGCGTTAAACGTTGTTGGAAGTCGCATAAGATGTTTCACTTCAAAAATATGATAAAATTCGGTTGTTATACAATGACATAATAATGATTATTAAAATGCAAGATAAGTAATATCATTCAGTAGTAATATATAAAACCGGCCAAATGCGAGTCGGTCTCGCGCATGAAGGGTTCCGTACCATTATCTATAAAAACGGCAAAAAATCATGTCTGTTGTATGGGAGCCCCCTTAAATATTAATTTTATTCTGTTTTTAGGGTTCCGTAGCCAAATGGCAAAAATCGGAACCCTTATAGATTCGTCATGTCTGTCTGTCTGTCTGTCCGTCCGTATGTCACAGTCACTTTTTTCCGAAACTATAAGAGCTATTCTGTCGAAACTTGGTAAGTAGATGGTTTCTGTGAACCGCATCAGGATTTTTACACAAAAATAGAAAAAAAACAATAAATTTTGGGGGTTCCCCATACTTAGAACTGAAACTCAAAATTTTTTTTTTCGTCAAACCCATAAGTGTGGGGTTTCTATGGATAGGTCTTCAAAAATGATAGGTAGGTTTCTAATATCATTTTTTTCTAAAGTGAATAGTTTTCGCGAGAGACACTTCCAAAGTGGTAAAATGTTGGTCCCCCCCTGTAACTTCTAAAATAAGAGAATGATAAGACTAAAAAAAATATATGATGTACATTACCATGCAAACTTCCACCGAAAATTGGTTTGAACGAGATCTAGTAAGTAGTTTTTTTTTAATACGTCATAAATCGTAAACCGCAATTTACCTTTCATTCAATCAACTCAAATATTTAAAAAAATGGCAAAAAGCAAGGAAAAATAAATAAAGTTGAAAATTAAAGGTGTCCCTATACATACATAGGTACGCCAATTAATAAAGACCTCTGAGTTGTATGGGTGCTCATACAATTTAGAGGTCTAGCTTAATTGCCAAAATTTCCGGATTGAAAACGCTTAAACCAAATTTGTGCTACTCTCACAGACACTGCACTAGGTCCATAAATATCGCAATTTTTTTTCGCGGCTTGCGTTGCATTTTTATTTTTTTGTAGTAAAATTTTAAAATGTATCGAATTTCTTCATTAGACTCACTCATCTTGACGCGACGGTACGAAAAACAATTGGAAATCACACATTTTCCTAATTTGAATTTGGAATTATGTTCTTTAAAATTTAAACTTTCAATGATACCAAAACCAGCCAGATACAAATAGTATAGCCAAAGAGATTTTATTACAAGTTCATACATACTATAATGCGAAAAGACTTTTCCCCAACCTAATATATAATGCATCAACTTCATTGGGGGAAGATTGCGAGCTAAATACGGTTATGCTGTGAAAATGAATCGTTTCATTACATTTCTTTAAAAATACATCTCTCGCTCAGCATCTCAGGTGGAAAGTCGCCCTAATCCTATCCTAGTTATTACAAGCAGTGTATGGATTTTCTTGACAGCAACATTATACTTAATTTTTTTTATTATTATTTATCTGTTATATAAAACGCGAAGAACGTGGCTTTAAATTGTCATGGAAAAGTTCGTTGTTCCCAACCCTCTCTTCGAATAAATTTCAAGTTGATTCCATTGATGGATTGTGTCAGGATTGTGTTGGGATCTAACTCCAAAGTGCGCGACATCCCATCAGCTAACTCAACTCTGAACTTCTTGAAAAACGTCACCAAGCCGGATATCATCACCATCTTCGCGAATCTAGATCCTGAAAAATGGAGATATATCATTTTAAAATTGTGTTCTGCTACTAAATGGTCGGTTTTTTTTTAGAATAACCTTTATCTTCTTCGGTAAGCGTTTAGGAAACCATCGTGAGGTAACCATAGCACAGTGGTAGAGTACTTTATAGTACCCGCCTGGCTGGCTACCACCCTCAAGTTGAAAATCTGTCGCCAAACATCTACCGGTGTTCTGGCGCGCAGTTGCAATTATTGAGAGTCAGTTCCTTCTAGATTTTTGTGCTTACCACCTTCGGCCACATCATCATTTACCATAATGAGATTGTGGTAAAACACAAGCCAAAGTAAACAAAACAGAAAAAAGCTAATTAACAGTGAAAATAAAACCGGACAAGTGTGAGTGGGTCTCGCGAAAGGAGGGTTCCGTAACCTTTATACCGAAACATTCAGACAGACACCGGATGTCTTATCATAAGGTTTCCTTTTTACCATTTTGTAATGGAACCCTAAAACATAAAATTATTTTAACTCCCATACAAAGTTAAATCGCGGCCAAAACTTCGTATGTCTATGCCACAGTCTATGCTAATTAGCGTTCCGATAGCGGCTTCGCTCACGTCGGACATCTTGAAATATCAGTTAATGTATTATTTATTTCTACCAAGGATAAACTCACTATTCAAAGATGGTCCATACAAATGTTACCAAAAAAAATTCACTACCTTAATCTATACATATAATAATCTAGTACCTGGATGACCGGTTTTTTTTTTAAACGACGTTTTCCAAAAATGAATCCTAGCTAGATCGATTTATCATAGCTAATATATACAAGAATTGCTCGTTTAAAGGTATTAGATATATTTATATATATCTAATGTAGAATCCGGTGTGTCTGTACATTGAAGAAAAGTAATGAAAATAGAAAGGGGGTAACTAAAGATTTTTAGAATTATTTTCTGTCCGTCTGTCTGTTTTTACACGCACATCTCCGGACAATTACCGAACGGATTTTCATGTAGTTTTTTTAGGTAGATAAAGATTAATTTGGAGCAGAATATAGGCTTTGTTTCATTAAAATCGGATGTTGCAAAAAAGTTACCGCTTTTAAAAGATTTTGAAAACGGGTGAAAAGCTAGTTTATAATAAAGAAAAAATCTTCTGCAGACACGTTGTTGGTTCTACAAATTTATAATATGTTTATAAATAGACTAGCTGTCCCAACAGACGTTGTCCTGTCCAACTCATACACAAAATTTCATCCAAATCGGTCCAGCCGTTTAATCTAAACCATTCTCGAATCTCCACGAACACACACAAAAAATTTCATCAAAATTGGTCCAGTCGTTTAGGAGGAGTTCAGTCACATACACACGCACACAAGAAATATATATATTAAGATGAGGCAAAATTGTAGCTACGAATTGCTATATGTATCTAGGTACCTGCCGATAGTGTTGGGTAGGACACGGTTTTAAAATGAGTTTGTAAGAGTAGCCTCTTTTTTGTACTGAGCCAGTACAATGTCCCACTTCAAATGAGGTGAGGTGTCGTGAAGCTCTGTAGTACATTTGAAGTAAAGAGTAGGTATGTATCAGTCGCGTCAATGTCCGTCGTTCAATAAAAAGACGTGCTATTGAAATGAAGCATGACATGCCTCTCTATCTCTCACTCACTCACCCTACAGTTCACGTCATATGAAAGCGTAAAGAGTACCGCGACATTAAATTTGAAGTAGTACGTGTCAAAATCTCGTACCGCTCTTAAATTTTTTCGTCATGTACGGGACAAATGTACTGCCTCTTGTATGTCCTACTCAACACTACCTGCCGATGTCTGGTGCAATAGCCTTGAAAGTTTATTAATAAACATGACGGAGCTCGTGTGAAGTTTATGTACTTGGATATCTAGATAATACATAATAATATGTACCTAATTAATGAAACTACAAAACATACCAATGCAAATTCTTGGTCCCTCGCCATACGGGAAAAACGTGCAAGGTTTTAGTTTCTGCTTCTCTTCAGGTAGAAAACGTTCAGGCCGATATTCTTCAGGATCAGGGAAGACTCCAGGGTCTCTGTGCAAATGATATAAAGGAAGGTGGATCCGCGTGCCTTTATCTAACTGCAAACCATTTGAAAACGTGTAGTCTTCAACCACCTCTCTTGTAAGGATGCCTAATATTGGGTACAGACGCACAGCTTCGTAAGTACAAGCTAAGAGGTACGGCAGATCTTTAAAACATTCATAATCAAGTTTGTTCTCATTTTTCAATAGGTATGAGTCCACCTCTTCAATAGCACGGTTCTGAGCCACTTGGTTTTTAGCCAGCTCGAATAACGTGAAGCTCAGAGTCCCAGCTGATGTCTCAAAACCAGCACCGAAGAACAAAACACTCTGTGTCAACATTAATTCGTCATTCACTTTGCGAGTTATCTTCTCAACTTCCCCAGTCTTCATACTCAGCATACTGTCACCAGTAATATAATTCTCTTTCTTCATATTCAGCAGTAGATCGATGAAATCGTGCCTCTGAGTCGGCTCATATTTTCGCTCGACGAAAACATTAATTAATACGTGAGAGAAGAAATCTTCAATAGATTTCGCGAATAATTTAAATCCAATTCCGTAGAAAATGGCGGGCCAAATGGCGCGAGTGACCACCTTGAACCCGCTGTATTTGGAATTATCGAATATAACGCTAGCGATCATTTTAAAAGGATTGTTGACCTCACTATTACCCATCGTGTTGGCGTCGATGCCGAAACAGCAAGAAACTATACAGTCCATGGTGTATCTAGCCATTAGGGACCTCGTTTCCTGAACGTCAGATACGCTGGTCTCATCGTCGAGCATACTCTCCAATCCGAGCGCACATTTCTTAATCAAATGAAACATGCTCCTCATTTTAGCAGAAGAGAACAAATGCGTTAGATTTTGACGCACAATTCGCCAGTCGTCGCCGCCTGAGAAGAATAGATTTTGCGTGACCATCTCTCTATGCGTGTAGCTTCCTATTTCTCTGCTGTTAAAGAAATAGAAATCCTTTATCATCACTTGTTTTATCATTTCCGGGTCCTGGATTATGAGGGCTGGTTCCGTTCCATAGAAGGTACCGATGTAAGGCGCACCCGGGAACTTTTGGCATATATTTTGAGCGACTTGTCCGGAACATTTTTTCAATAGAATAAAATCCGCGTAGTTTCCAAAAATTGGCACTGGTTTCAAATGCGGCACATTACGTTTGCTCCAGTAATTAAACTTTTTTGTAGATAGATAATATATTAAATACACAACGAGAGTCAAAAGCGCTAAAGTTGTATAAAGGACGCTCATTTTGGACGCCTCCCAAAATACTACTACTGGCTCTAAAATATAAAAAGGCTTATTTAAATAACAAACACGTCGTCGTGTGCATGTGCAAATTTTAGATAAGTCAACCTAATTGTATGTGTTCAAGGTTATCAGTTTGTTATCAGGATATTTTATAAATATTCTATTTTGATAAATATTGGTTCATAAAAATTTTATTTCGGAAAAGATTTAGTTGGTAGTTGTATCAATTTTTGATTTTTTTTTTTACTAAAGACTTAATTTCAATATTTTAGTATTATACAGATATGTTGTCTCGTTTTTTTTTATGTTAAGGTTTAGAAACTAATGCTAAATATGTACATTAAAAACTAGTACATACGTAACATACATATTATAGTATATTTTTTAAATTAATTCACTCAAAAGTATGCAAACAAAAAACCGGCATTTGGCGAGTTGAAAAAGCAGTAAGTATGGAGTTCCGAAATCAGTATGATGTGGTACCTACTTGATTGTTTTCTGCTGTTAAAAGTACTTTTGACCGCTAAGAGGTCTGATTGTAACATATACCAGAAAAACCGGACAAGTGCGCGCGCGTGTAGATAGTTCGTAATCGTGTATAGAATATTTTTTCCCGTTGTCGCCGAAACGTATTTACTACAAAATTGTATATCTTCAAGGCGAGAGTGAGTATGTTTTTACACCATCGGTGTGCTCCGTCTTCATTGAGATATACGTCACGGTGTATTTTACTACTGCAAAAAAAAGTTTGTAATCGCAAAAATGTATCTAATATGTAATATATGTTCGGATTTCTTCCTTTACTTGTACCATCTTGTCGAATTTCATAATTTTAGGTCGACGGGAAGTACACTATTAGTTTTGATTTATTTGCGAGTGTCTAAATATGCGGCATAAATTAGCTTGAATTTTATCGAGTTCTATGGAACCGTAGACCAGGTATTTTAAATTAATTTCAACTTGATACTTGGACGGACAACGAAGTTTTCTTAAAAGGGTTTTTTTTTTTCCTTTTGAAGTACGGTACCCTAAAAACAATTTTGTCACAAACAGTACCAAAAAGGTTATAGTTTTACGTAGAAAATATAGCATAATTCTCCAATACCCTGCTGGTTAACACTTGAACGACGTTAGCTGAAGGGCCTGGCTTCGAAGTGTAACCAATTGAGACAAATCGCCCACCGAGCCGTGCCACCCTCACCTAGGGATTGTTAGGACGCTGTCACATCAGACAATCCGTCCGGAATGAATGTCCTCACGATGCGTACGATATGTTATATCACTTTATACCTATTATAATTGACGTATAGATATTCATTTTGTGCTTTCACGCGCTATCTCGCGTTTATTTCACAAGGCGTCGCTCACCGGTTTAGTTACGATCATCGTTTAATTAAGGTGACGCCGCGTTAAGCTTAAAAATCTGAAATTCAACGTGCTGCGTCCCGCTCCCTACTATAGCGACCTCTCATAGAAAACCCGTGTAAACGGAACGGGCGTATGCGACAAAATAGTTTTTATTGTTTAATTTAAAAACTACAAATATATTTCATAAAACCTAAGTACAATTTATAGTATCAGTTTCAATTAATATATGTAGAAATTTTGGAACCTCAAATCGATCCACTACGCCGGTAAAATTGGAATCTCTTATTTTAAAGAGGTCTTTTTGATTAATTATTTTGTGTTATAAAAGTTAACCAATCGTGTTATGCAACGTACAAAATAAAGTCAAAGACATGATGAATTCTTACAATAAATTTCAGTTCGTTCGCTTCAGTCATTGTTGAGAAAAATCGGAATCCTTGCAACCAAAATCTTCAAGGCGTCGCCTAAATTTTTTTAAATATCCAACCACTATCTTTTCAAGATAGTAAGTAATGTGATTGATTGCAATAAAAATACTGTAATAAGAACGAATGACATGTACAACAACGTTCAAAGGAAAATACACGATATTGATTGTAGGTATTCAACGATTCATTACACGTCTTGAAGTCCTAGGTTCAGTTTAGATTCATTCATGTAATGTTGTTAGGGTCAAAATTATCGTCACTATTTTTTTCACTATGCGCGCGCTACAAACAAGCCTCTTTTTTTAATTGTAATATCATTATTATGTACTTAGTAAGACTTTTATTTCGTGTCTATCGGCTTGAACACGCTTATCTTTGAAACCGCTAAACAGATTTTCATGGTGTTGCAGCTTGGGTTGGCGCTTCGAAAAGGTTTTCATCAAAATCGAAAAAAATAAAAATAAGAAAGTCTGCGGGAGCAAAACTGCGGGCGAAAAGCTAGTGAACAATAAAATTCTCTTCTCATGTCATATTAGTCGTAAACCGTTTTCCTCGTCATTCTATGAAGCCATTACTTTTATTTACCACTAGCTGTTGCCCGTGGTTTCACCCGCGTTTCCGAGGAAAAAAGTAGACTATGTCCTTCTCCATACCATAGGCTATCTGCGTAACAAATTTCATCGCGATCGGTTCAGCGGTTTAGGCGTGAAAAGGTAACAAACACACATTCGCGTTTATAATATTATTTAGGAGTTTACGTGTCCCTCGACTCCCGGATAGATACCGGTTCGGATAATAAATGTAGAAGCGCCTTTATCGTTCGTAAATCAGTGGCGTGCAATTGGTTGCTCTATCCATTCGGCTTGGCTTCATGCTTCATATGTTTATCTAAATGTATATACCTAAGTGTTAAGTATATTGATTTAGTCAGGGTTTTCATGAATTTAACCTTGATTTTAGTGGGATATAGTTAGAAAAGATTTAAATATACCAACCGCGCATGCATGCCCTAAAGATTTCGAAACATAAAACACGGCAAGGATGTGCCCCCGCCAAGTCGAGGCACGGCCTTACCATCCTTTTCTCGAAGCCATTCGGGCTTTTTTCGACCCCCTGTAACTTCGCTGTGGAAGAAACTAGAAGCCTAAATTTTCAGTGACCAAGAGGGCATTACATAGCTAGATATATTTCCAAATTTCCTAAAAACAGACACTCATAGTTTGAACACTAGAAATAAGCACAAACTTGCTGTACCTGTAACTCGGCTCAGCAAAGTAAAAGACTCTTTCAAAGGGCAATGTATACGTTTCTATAACAAAGTACCCAAAGAAATCCAAGAACTATCTGTACATAGATTTAAGAAGATAGTAAAACAGAAGTTATCTAAGAAAAGGTACAAAAACGCTTTTGAATGAATTGTTCGCTCCGCAGGCTATTATTATGAAACAAAATTTGTAAATTATACTTTATACCTACTTCTAAGTGCATACCTAATTTAAATGAAATATACAAATCTATTATTGGAACAAGTGACGATTAAAAATACTTGAAATGAGTTCATTTAATAAAGAAACTTTTGAATTTGAATTTGTCACTGACTGATTCTCCATACCAAAGTCTATCTGCGTACCTCATCGCAATCGGTTCAACGGTGTAGCCATGAAATGTCAACAAACAAAAAAACTCACATTCGTATTAACACAGATAATATTAGCACAGATATTAGTTAAGATAGGATTATCTATGGTGCCTTTCTTTTGACGTTAGCAAACGCTAGTCTATTACGTTTGCATTTACATTTCTCTAGGGGACTTTTTGGCGGGATCTTGCAAAGTGACGTTGCGTTTTTATTTTCATCAAATCTTGTAAGTATTTAACTTTTATTGATTAATATCGATAGCGTTTTGTTTAATGACGATCAATCCAAGTGCTCTGTGTATTGAAATTAAATGAATGGGTGTATCGTGACTTTTCAGGTAGTCTCAAATAGAGTATTTGAATGACCACCATTTTACTAAAACCTGACTGACTTGTACGGATTTTGACTTGACATTTGCAAAATATACGGTTACAATCCGTTATAATTAAATTACTATTATAATATATAACGACGCTATTATAATTAAAAGAAAAAAAAGAAAACATTTATCTATCTATAGGAACTAATTACGCTCATACACAATTTTAGTAAATGTAAAAACGATACTAGCTATTGCTAACGTAAAAGAGATAATAAATTATTCAAACAACATACTTGTTCACCCTCAAAGTTCAAGGGCTCTATCCAATAACATATTGTATGCTTAGGACAGATATCCACTTCCGAAAGATAAACAAAACGTAACTAAAACTGTATAATGCTGTTTCCCGGTACCCAGTGCTATTTTATGAAGGTCAATAGGCAACCTTTCAAAATATTTAACTGCTCACGTATTTATCGAACGTCTTCTTGTTTTCAAACTACGTGACTTTATTTACGTGATCCCTTATTTCAAACAGGGGTTGAATTTTGGAAAATCTTTCCTTAATGCACCCCTGATACTCAAGGAATTTGCACCTTTCTCTAGGTCTATCGGATTATGTTTTGCGTTGTCTGTCAGTCACCTTTACCTACAACATGTAGAACAGGTAAGTACCTACCTATTTCAATACTTATCTACCTTACTCCATACACACATTTTTTGATCTTTGAAGTTTCTTCATAAAGGTACCTAGTTAATAAACATTGAATAGTAGGTAATTCTATTAATAATTCGTCGTTTTTACGGGTACGTACCTACATAATTTATAGTATTGTAATACAATTTCGGGTTAGTTACAACATTTATAACGCAAGAATGGCTGGACCGATTTTTATGATCTTTGATTTTTGGATTTGTCTCCGCCTCGAATAGGTACCTGAATAACTATTAAAACATCGGAAATATTCACGAATTTCAGCTAAGTATTTATGTATAATCTAATATATAAAATTCTTGTGTCACGGGGTACGTAATCGAACTCCTCCGAAACGGCTCGACCGATTCTCATGAAATTTTGTGTGCATATCAGATAGGTTTGAGAATCGGACAACATCTATTTTTCATCCCCCAAAATGTTAAGGGTAGTCCACCCCAATATTTTTAAATTTATTTTTTAGATAAAATGTTTTGTTTTTATTTTTTTATGATACAGCATCAAAAAATACATACAACTCTAAATTTTCAACCCTCTACGATCAACCCCTATTTTTTATTTGTTAAATATAAACTTTAATTTTTTTGGCAAGATTTTTATTTTTATTTTGTCATGACTTAGATTAAAAAATATTATATTAAAACCTCTAAGATCAACCCCTATTTTTCAATCGCGTTTTTTTTTATAGCCGGTCTCCTGTCTAACTTACCTACTCACTATACAGTTTTCGGCCATTTTTTTTTGTTTTATTTGTGTATCGATCGTAGCAGTGACTGATATACGTATTTTTTTTGTGTTTGATGAAGTCTAAGGTTTTTATGGAGAGAAAAAAAGTAAAAACAACAATTTTCTTTACCAATACAAAGCACTCTGTCCCCAGCTGTCAAACATTAGACGTCAATCAAAACAAAACAAAGGCGCGTTAGACAGAACGAAATCTGTCGGAGCAGCTATTAACATAAAAAAATCAATGTTAGTTTGTTTTAGAGAAATAGGGCAGAACAAGGTCTGCCGGGACAGCTAGTCTTATATATAAAATTCTCGTGTCACAGTGTTAGTTACCATACTCCTCCGAAACGGCTCGCCCGATTTTTATGAAATTTTGTGTTCATATCGGGTAGGTCTGAGAATAGGTTCTTATATATTTTTTAAACCGCTACGCCAGTGAAACCGCGGGGGACAACTAGTGTGTTTATATACATAAAATTATATTATTATTTAAAATTAATTATTTTCAAATTATTTTTGGTTTATAGAGAAGTGTTTATGATCAACGATTTAAGTTTAAATTGGTTAGTTTTCACTTCTATCGGTAGTCCCCAAAGACTGCCCCAAAATCGTAGAGCGAAAGACTAGTAAATAAATAAAAACGCTTATCTAATCACACCAACGCCTGTTTGGCTATTAAGAGCAATACACGTTCAGTGGAGGATCGATACCATCAGGCTATTTTAAAACAAATTGAATTGTTAAAAAGGCAGACAGTGTCGTAACTAGGATGGTATAGTAATTGATGTACGTCTTCTATATTTTGATAGCGCCGGCCCTGGAGTAGAGCGACAGGAGCGGTCGCTCTGGGCGCCAGTTGGCAAGGTTCGCCAAAATGTCAAAAAATAAAAAGATTGATTTGATTATAAAAACAAAAGTTGTATTAAAATAAATAATTATTGTAGTCATTTATCTGCATAAACTGAAATACAATTTATAAGCAAAGAGCGTCAAAAGGCAATCTAGCTCTTCCTGATGAAGGGATGTCGCTGTTTTTTAAATATATCTAGTAGTGACGCATATTTGGAACCTGGTAGTTTACTCAACGCCTGTGACGTCAGAGATCGCGCTCCCATAGGGTATACACATTCAAATGTATCAATTAAAAATAATCCCTTTAAATTGTACCTTGACTTAAAGTTCACAAGAGTGTGAGGTCAATGTGGGATCATGTCCAAAAATATCTGTTGCCACAAACAAAGAATTATTGTAAACGGTTCATATTTACCAAAGTTATATCCTAATTGCGGTTATCATTACAAACAACGTGCCTATTATTTACATACATAGTGTATATTTATAAAAAAAAGACATTAGGTACCTATGATTAGTTAAATAGCGTTTATTGTTTTTGTAACCATCGTATGATAATTTAGTTATAAGTAAATGTTTAAAGCCTAACCAGAAAAATAAAACACCTCGCCATATTGCGGAATTTCACGGAACTAATACGTGTACTGATTTTACTATGAGCTGTCAAAATATTTTCAAGTGGCGCCCTCACGGAGATTTCATTTTTCTGGTCAGACTTTAGTTATATCTATTTTCCATCACCGGAATCCATTTTGAGTGTCACAAGGGAATAAATCTGATTTTATATCATAATCTATGGTGTGACGAACTGCCGCTGTTTCCATCCTTCTCGAGAAGTAAACTTCAATTTTATAAAGCCAATCGGTTGCGTGACAATAGCTCTAGGGTCTAACTCCACCGTCCGTGACATACCGTCGGCTAGTTCTACTCTATACCTCTTTAGTATCGTCACTAAACCCGATAGCATTTGCATTTTAGCAAATCTCATACCTACAAACAATAATAAGTTATTAAATACATTGCAGATTTAAATATCCACTGATATCAAGTTATCTGATGGAAAGATAGGTTACATCTATATCCTTTAGAAACCATTTAAACATAATGTTGCCAGAACAACATGTAAAGATGTTGCAAACTGTCAGTTAGAATTGCTACAAAATGTATATAATCATAATATCCTGGGACATTCCTCACACACGGCCATCTGATCCCAAACTAAGCAGAGCTTGTACTATGGAAACCAGATAACTGATAAACTTACTACATACATTTTTTTTAGGAAATACACCCAGACTCAGGACAAACAGACATGTTCATGCACATAAACGTCTCTCCTGTGTGGGAATCGAACCCACAACCTGTAGCGTGATAGTTAAGGTATCATACCAACACGTTTCAGAGGAACCATTTTGTATAAAAAATCACTTACCTATGCATATTCGAGGACCTTCCCCAAATGGCATGAACGTATACGGTTGAATATTCTTCTTTTCCTCAGGCATGAATCGTTCTGGTCGATACTGTTCTGGATCTGGGAAGTAATCTGGATGATGATGCAGGTGATATACTGGCACGTGCACGCGCAAGCCTTTATCCAGCCGCTGTCCAGACGGCAGAGTGTAATCCTCCACTAACTCCCGAGTAAGAAGACCTAAAACAGGGTATAAACGGAGAGCCTCCTCAGTACATGCTTCCAAATATGGCAGCTCAGTAACACACTCGTATTGAAGTTTATTTTTATATTTAAGCAAATATGCTTCAACTTCCCTGAATGCTCGTTCCTGTGCTTCCGCATTCTTAGCAAGTTCATATAGCGTAAAACTAAGCGTTGTTGATGACGTTTCGAATCCAGCAGCAAAAAACATAATACACTGCGCTGCCAGCAGTTCGTCACTCACATCTAAATCTACCTTTTTTCCTTCACCAGTCTTCATATTACTCAAGCTGTCGCCACTGATGTGGTTGTTCTTCTTCAAATTCAAAACAAGATCGACGAAATCGTTTCTATTCGTCGGCTTGTATGCTCTCCCTTCAAAAACCCGTGTCATCATATTAATGAAAAACGTGTCAATTTCTTTAGGGAAAGCTTTAAATCCCAATCCGTAAAACGCAAATGGCCACATGGCTCTAGCGATATTCTTGAAGCCCCGAAAGTTTGTGTTCTCGAAAATAAGGGTGCCGATGGTGGTAAAGGGGTTATTTTTAGAGCTTTTTTCCATTGTGTTTGTATCGATGCCAAATGCACATGATCCAACACAGTCCATTGTGAATTTCGTCATCAGTGATTTCAATTCAATTTCATTAGACACCCTGGTTTCATCATCAAGCATGCTCTCAAATACACGCGAGCATTTTTCAATCAAATGGAACATGTTCTTCATTTTGGATGATGAGAACAGCGGCGTCAAGTTCTGTCGGATCACTTTCCACCTGTCTCCATAAGTGAAGAAGAGATTCTGCGTGATGACCTCATTATGGGTATATTTGGAAATTTCTCTGCCGCTGAAGTAATAAAAATCCTTTGTCATCACCTGCTTTATGAAGGTAGGATCCTGGACAACGAGTGCGGGTTCTGTTCCATAGAAGACACCGAAGTATGGGTCTTTTGGGAAACTCCAGCATATTTTTTGCGTAACTTGCGCTGCATATTTCTTTAGGAGAATAAATTCTGAAAAATTTCCTAAAAACGGAGCAGGCTTTAAATATGGAATGCTTCTTTTCTCCCAATATTGAAATTTGGCCTTTGATAATTTATACAAGATATACAAGGCACATGCAAATGCTAAAATGACAGGATATAGAGGTAGCATGTTTGGCTGTGATATTACTGGTCTAAGGTTAAATGAGACTCTTTAACTATTTATACTATTTTACTGTTCTAAACTCTTGGCAATGTTAGCCATATTTTTCGACTATTTAAGGATTTTGCATAGAAATATTTAAATATAGAATGACTATTTGACTATGACTAATTTGAAGCATTTGTCTCTTGCTTCCTGATTGCTATACGATCAAATTATCATCCCTACTAATCCCTACTATTAGAAATGCGAATGCGTGTTTATTAGTTTGTCTTTCTTTCACGCAGCAATGGAGCAACAGATGTACGTGATTTTTTACATAGAAATCATTTAGGAACAGGAGATTGGCATTGGCTACTTTTCATCCCTAACTGCAACGCGGTGGATACATAGAAATGGCAATTTTGAAAAAAAAATTTTTTGTATACGCCTCTTTTGACGACCATCTCATCATGGTAAGAATTGATGTAACCAAAGGTAGTAAGCACACAAACCTTAGAAGAAACTGCCTCTCAAGTGCAGCTGCTGAATTTAGTAGATTTTCAATTTTAGGGTGGTAGCCAGCCAGGTGGGTACTACAAAGTAACTACCACCGTGCTATGGTTTCCTAACGTTTTGCTTCATCAAAGCTTAAGCTTAATGTTGGATTCGAATCCACGATCATCGGCATTCGACGTCACATCCACTGAGCTATCATCGTGAGCAAGGCTTTCTTGTTTGTCTGTATGTTACTTGGGTTTCTTAAAACGTGTCCCGGTGTCCATCAAAATTAGAGAAACGTGGTAGCAGTAGCATCAATGACATTGATGATATAGCATATTCTAATGTCATCATAGGATATAGTCGTATACTTACATCTTTAATTTGTTAATTATAGTCGCATTATAAATATGCAAGGAATGAGTTGAAGAAATAATTATGGGGATCGTGAGTACTGGTTCAGAGTTTACGAATCAACAATGTAACGTTTAATTATTTTTTCAAGAAGCTAAATCAGTGAAAATTCCAGGCTGCCAGGAAATATACCATAACCATATAATATGCCACTCGGTTAGCCAGGTATAGCTCTTTTAGATTTGGCCTTAGATTCCATTAAATCTAAGCTAGTTCAAAACATGGTCCGGGGGGGGGGGGGGAAAGAACAGGTTCGTATTACGGTGGGTTCCAACATACAAGAATCGTCGGTAATGAAAAATCTGATGAACTAGCCCAGCGCCGGCCCTAGCTCTTGATCAGGGTAGAGCGAGATTGATTTTCGAGCTCTTTGTTTTCCACGCTACATAAACTGTAATTTTGAGGATGTTTTCTATATATCATAGTTTGTATTTTATACATTGATTGTAAATTTTTGTAAGTAAGTATTTAAATAATATCAGTTTATTTTAAATAAATAATAGTCACCATTTTTTTTTTTTTCAAAAATTGATTTTCGCATTTGACATTTAGGCACCTTGGCGCTTAGAGCAACCACTCATCTCGCTCTACCCCAGGGCCACGCTGAACTAGCCAAGGCCGGAGCTAAGGGTACTAATTCGTTAAAATATCAAAATGGGGACCATCCTTAAACCGTATTGTAATAATGACAATGCGATATTATAGCTTAGTTTAATAGTATATCATTTACAGTAACACAACAATATAAATATAAGGTGGGACGTATAGAATGAATGACATTGCATTTACTGGGATGTTTTAGGTACTATGTTTTACCTACCTATCTTGTTTTGTTACTACTTTAAATAATTAGTACCTCAATTTGACTTATTATAGCGCCCCAGCTTCGCTAAAGTATCACTCAGAAATACGTTTTTTTTTTAACTTTATGTGATAATGTGGCCGAAGGTGGTAAGCACACAAAGCCTAGAAGGAACTGGCTCTTAAGTGCAGCTGCCGGAACACACCAATAGGTGTTTGGCAACAGATTTTCAACTTGAAGGTGGTAGCCAGCCAGGCGGGTACCAAAGTACCCTACCACTGTGTAAGCCGGGTTGTTTATGAGAGGGAAGAATACAGGCAAAGAAACTCACGGCAAATCTTTTTAATATGCACTGATAGTAATATTTTAGTGTATAATTTACAATTATTACGCCTGTAGAAACGGCTGTAGTTATTTTTAAAAAAATTAGGTAAATATTAATTACTTAAGGTTCAGGAATACTTCTCATCCCATGAACGCGAGTGAAACCATGTTTGCTGAAGCTAGTAGTAAATAAATAAATTCATTGAATGAATGCTTCCAATATTAGATTAGTCACTCATTTTTATTATAAAATGCAATTCAATAAAAACTGGTTTTGGATTTGATTAATTACTGTGAACTCGAGAACTAAATATGACGGGTGGTGTCAATACAGTAACAAGTTCTCGGTCCGTTTGTCTTAAAACCTCGTGCAGTTCTATAAGCGTTTATTAGCGTATTCGAATGGCGAGCAAAATCTAGCCTTGGGCTGGACAGAGCATGCGCAGAGACCACCTTCCCCCATCTACTGTCACCCTGATAATGTAGGGTGACCATGATTCCATATGAAATTTACAGGTAATATGAAATAGTTCATTTTTGGCAAAAATAGCCCTTGACTTTGGTTTACAATTATAACTCAGTGGTCGAATCGATGAATGACGTAAATCATTCGGAAGAAAGAAAGAAGGAGGAAAACATAGTATTCGCCTTGTTGGCTGAAAATAAAAATATGTCTCCAAGCTCCTACTGATATTTTCAGACAGCCTCACTTGAACCTTTCTTTTCTAGATTTCATGAGTCCACCGGTCACATCATCGCTTACCATTTTGAGATTGTGATTAGACAAAAGTATTTTTTGTATGACAGAAGGCTGACATACCGCCTGATGCTTATTGACTGACGTGGCCTACCTTTTCAAAGCCTAGAAGTCAACTGGCTCTCAATTGAAAATATTGGATCACTGGTGGTGGCAGCAGAATTTCAACTTCAGTGTACCAATTAGAAAAATACAAATTTATCCTACAGCAACGCCGCTCAACCCTATGCGTTTGGCCCGACTGTTAAACTAATTGAGCAGACATGTCCTACAGCATCCCATATCATGGGCACACGAGGCACCCTTCGATCTTCAGTGTAGCGCGAGCGGCGCCCTACTACACCGACGCGACGTACAAACACGACTGACAAACATTCTATGTTATTTATCATTAGACAATAACATATCAGTTACGAATTTAACTATAACCATATCAGAAACAATAATTATAATAATAAACAATAATAAATTATAATGATGAAATAATATTTTGTGACATTTTTATAGTGAAGTTAAGATAGAAGGTTGTACCTCAGTGAAATGTGTAGTGTATGGATTGAATAAGTGGAATGAACCGTTTTGATGGTAAGTCATATAAAAAGCAATTGTTATTTGAAATAACTATGTAATTTATATTGTTAGTAGGTATGTATGTACCTAAGTACTGTAATTATTCTGTACTATATAAAGCGAGATGTGGGCATCGCTTTTTTTATCTAAATCAATATCAAAGAGTATCTTTCATCTGAGGTTTTTCATATCTATCATTTATTTCTAAACGTTTTATTTTTAGATATTTTTTCAATCGATTGGCTATATACTGTATTTCAACTGGGCATGGATGGCTTAATCCGAAAGTATATCTAGGGAATAACGAAAAATACTCAAATGCTCATTCCTAGCCAGAAATTTGAAAGACTGCATTATAGGTACTGTTTAAAAGGCTCAAATCCTTGGAAGTAATTTCATGAATATACATCAATAATTGTATTGCGTCTATAGGCGATTGTGGTCCCTTACCATCGGACAAAACTGTATTCTTTTTTTTAATTAACTTCTAAATTCAAAATGTTCAATCGACCTATCATCAGTGTTTTCCTTCCTTCCCTAGAGCGTTTAACCTCGTCAAATATTTTGGTCCTGTGCTCATTGCAACCACTGCATCCATCGGTTGGTTGTTGCACCGATGTTCTTCACCATCTGTTGACTTGGCCACCACTCTATGCCAATATCTTGGCTTGCTCACCACTCTATGTCACATTAATCTTGTGATATTATTACCAACAATCACGAGTTTTGTTTATCGAATCGGGAAATAAAACCATTTGGGGATTATATATATTAATATTTATTTTCTTATATACCTACCTACCTACAGCATGTAACATAGGATTTATTTATAAAATTATATTATATAAGCCTTTATTTCAGATAAATATACAGTTAGTATTTATTAACACTTATTTACTAAATTGATTCGCTTTGCGATGGGTCGACATCGACAACATTATCTGATTGCCCTTTTTTGGCAAAGGCCTCCTCCAAATTTTTCCACTCTTCTCTGTTTCTGATCCAAGTTTTTCCCGCTATCGCTTTTATTTCGTCCTCCCATCTCCTGAATTGCCTTCCTCTTTTTCGTTTCATATATTTCGGGTACCATTCCATTATAATCTTACTCCATTTCTCCTTCCCTCTAACTGTGTGACCTGTCCATTTCCATTTCAGTTTTTTCAATTTCACTGTTACATCCTCTATCTTTGTGCATTTTCGTAGAGTATTGTTTTTTATTTTATCTGTCTTTCTTTTGCCTAGCATGCTCCTTTCCATGGCGGTTTGACAAACCTCTAGCTTCTTGACATGAGCTTTGGTTAGGGCCCAGGACTGGCAGCCATAGATTAGCACGGGGAGTATACAAGTGTTGAAGAGTTTTCTCTTATAGAACACGTTCATATCCCTATTTTTCATTATGTCTTTGAGTATCCAGTACCTTTTCCATGCATTTCCTATCCTTATTTCGATCTCTTTCGTCATCAGATCCGTTGGTGAAATTGTTTGACCAAGATAGTTGTATTCGTTCACGTATTCAATTTGGTTTTTTATTATTTCGATGGGTTCTTGTGTACTATTGGTCATCATTTTAGTTTTTAACGAGTTCATGGACAATTCTACTTTTTGGCTTTCTTCTTCAAGGTCTGTTAGCATTTTTTGAAGTTCTTCTTTTGTTTGTGCAATTATATTTATAAAATAGTAAAGGTTAAATAGAGATGGAGTAGGTAATGTTCCATACAAATAAAAGAAATAATTATAATACTATGTAAGTATATATATATTTTATTATATAGTATTCAAATACCTTATATGACTAAGTTATGACACAGAGATGCGATACAGTTTTGAGTATAATAACAATTCTAAATGATACATCAAAAGTCATATTAAATTTATGATTTTATCATCTTTTTGTACAAAGCAATAAGGCCCTTAAAATAGTTTAAAACTAGGGGAGATGATTGCAATTTGACACTTATGAAACTCATTCCGTCGTCATAGGCTTTTAGAGTGTGTAACATTTTGTACACAAAAGTACCGTTATACGTTTTCTTATAAATAGTTGGTTCGTATGGCGACCCGCATAGTATATTTAAGTAATTCATGTGTTCAAGGCAATGTTGAAATTCGACTAAAGGATGCAACAATTTCCTATCAAACATATTCATAATTTCTTCTTTAGACAGTTTGAAATAATCGCTCATTAAAATGGTTGCTACGCGACGTTCAGATATCAAATTAGGTTTTTCCAATTTATTTCCAGACTGTATAGCGAATTTACCATTACCTATATTATTTACAACATCAATCATGATGTACGATAGAATGATAGAGTACACTTCGTTCATTGTATTCAATTTTTTCATTCGCGAGAAATAAGCAAGAGATATCATCAAAAGTTTAGCGTCGTCTGGTACTTGGTTGATAGCATCCATGGGTACATCAACGAAAATTTTTACCAAAAAATTATGGAATAGTCTTGATCCATTTAGCTGATTCCATCCATTTTGAAATATATTATCACTGTGATCGCTACGAAGGGGTAATGGGCACTCTTGTGTCATTATTTCTTTAATTACTCCATTTTCTCTGTGTAAAGAAAATGACTGTTTTTGAAAATTTGTTAGTAAGGTATAAGCGTACTTGACTATGTCCAAAGACAGCGTCATCGCGTCGTCCGCTTCGTGATCTCCGATGGCCCACGACCCCCACAGGATATTCGAGCGATATAAATTTATGTATGGTATAGCAATGTAACGGCATGCCACACCTTTTTCAAACCACAGTGGATCGCGGTGATCAATAATATCATTACCTTTATCCAAATAGTCGATGGGTACACCTGCGGGTTCTCGTCTACGTAGGAAGGCCCCTACTTCTTTTTCTGAGCTTATGAACGTTTCTTTGTCATTGGTACTCAGGGAACTAAAAATTGTTTCAACAGCATCATCTCTTGAATTCTCTGAAAGCCATCTCAATAAGTCCTCATTGCTACTAATATTACGATTCTTGAAAAAATTATGTAAACTCGATTGAGACAGAAAATTATTTTTCATTACAATAAATATGACAAACTTTTCATTCGTAATATGGTATTTTTCATAAAATTTGTTCAATCGAAAAATTTTACAGGTAATTTTTGAATTTTTCTGCAATTTTAAGTCTGTGTATGGTATGTATGGTGCACTTGAAAAACAGAATTCCTTGTCATAACTGATGACGGGACATTTGAGTTTCTGAGCCAAAGCTATGCAGGTCCTCTTAGCTTCATATTCACAGGTTACATAAGGGAAGCCCATTTCATCCAAGACCTGTATATATGTTTCTTTCATGAAAACTGGTGGTATATTTAAATCTCTCTGACCGGGGATAAAATGTGAAGCCGTTGAGCGACGTTTCTTAGCCGCCTTCTTGATTCTGCTTTCCATATCTTCGTGTCCTCCTTTGAAAACAAAAAAGCATTTCACATTGGCTTTTTTGAACATGCTCAGGTATTTTTTTAAGTATTCTGTGAACCGATCACACTCACACCCGAACACATAGGGTCGGTGGCTGTTTACGTAGCTATTGTAGAAGAAGTTCTGTGCATCGACCACCACTGTGCAGTCCTTTAACTGGTGGTCTTGAAACGAATCTCGCATTAATAAGTTGAATTTACAAATTTCGATCTTCATTTTGGTTTCTGAAATTAAGTAAAAATATACTAATTAAAGGAGGTACCTAGGTTGGAATAGCGCCGGTCCTGGGGTAGAGCGAGAGCAGCGGTCGCTTTAGGCGCCTCAGGTGGTAAAGAGCGCCAAAATGCCAAATGCGAAAAATAATATAATTTTTGCAAAATTTGGAAATTATTATTTAACATAAACTGAAATTATGTATGTAATGTGAAAGTGTCAATCAAAGAGTGCGAAAGACAATCTCCCTCTACACCCGGGCGCGGCGTTCTGTTGGTACATATACAGTAGGTCCTAGTCCGGTATTAGTCAGTATCTACTTCGAAAAACGATACACGATATTTTTTTATATATTTTTATTTAGTAAAATAGTATTCTTACCTACATATAGTCCGATCATCGTTTTCATATATGAACCAATGGAATGCAGCAGAACTGACAAGACGTGAATTACATGCAATTCTATTGGTTAATATTTTGAAAACGATGATCGGACTATCGTGTATCATTATTCAGAGTAGAGCCTCAGACCATTCCCTAGTATCGTATCTTCGCTAGATGTCGCTTACATTAAATATAATTTTATCTTGATAAAATTTTAATGTGTTATTCATAATTAAAATGTTATAGTTTTTTGACTAGGCTATTTATAACTCAATAATGGCTGGACCGATATTTATGGTTTTTGATTTGTTGGTTTTTTATTCATAAATCGGAAAAAAATAAACCGGGAATGCGGATAATAGTCCAAACACACATATTACCGTTCCTGAAAGTGCCGTGAATCGTACAATACATGATTACTATTGATTGCATAAAATTTTCATCAGGCGCATTTTGGTATTAATGACAAGCATTCAATTTAATTTCGTTACATAGAATAGCTTGAAATTCCAATCAAATAGGCGGTAAATCATAACCTACTAGGTACATTAGTTAAAACAAGAATAAATAAATTCACTTACATTTTCAGATCCTAGGATTAGATGAATGTAATATGGATGATTCTGGTCCAAAATAATCTACTATCGCGACAATGCAGCGTACCTAGTGCTAGTTCGCAATGAAGTCCCGGGCGTAACTGGGAGTATGAATCAATTTCGCATTATTATAGGTATACTACACACCCTGCGATAATTCGGTAAATGAAATGCGTCATAAAAAAATCACCGCAAAAGTTTGTAAATGTTACCAGTAATAAAATAAAATTATACAAAATATGTTACAAAATTATACCAATTTTATTCGCAATGCCAAAAAAGTATTGTATACTGGTGTGTATAAAAATGGAATCATTTAAAAAATAAATATAATTGGGAATTGAGGATGTTTTCTATATATCATAGTTTGTATTTTTTACTTTAATTTTAAATATGTAAATATGTAAATAAAATTAAAACATTGGGAATCGAATCTATAGTTTTATTACGGATTTGATAGTTAAGTCTGAAAGAAAATAGTCTTGATATGAATCCCAAAGTCGACCATTAAATTAAAACAATTTAATTTAGTATTTAATCTTTATCAGTGCTTCTTAATATGTGTCCAATTTGTAATATTTCAATAAATAAATGTTGAACTACTAACATAAATAATACAAATTGTATATACTAAAGAACATTTCAACATCTATCTATCGAGGGAATCTATTTGCCCTACTAAAGTGTAATTTCCATTTTATGTAGTGTCCCAGAATATATATATATATATATACTTTTTATTATACAATAAAATAAAAAGTAAAATATACATCATAACTAAAATGTAATAAATAAAAGTTCTGCCTGGAACAAAAATTCGATTTATTATACTTACTACTAAAAGTATATTTTTTCTGTCATCTGACAACACTGTTTTGTAGAGTCTTAATATTTAAGGTGCACAACATTTACTATTAATTGTTGCCATATATAGGGATTTTTCCGTACACGTACGGAAATTGATTACTCTGTACAAATAAAAAATGCGTACGTAGCGTATATTGAAAGTATACAAGGCCAGCACGCATTCATAGTGTTCTTACACTGTACGATTTCAGAATGTGTAACAAAATAAAGTTTTTGAAAATATACACGTTTTCTGCGTAATTGTCGCGTATACTTTCTGACACTGACTTAGTCAATTAGTTCAGAGAATATACAAGGCTAGAACCAACATGTTCTGAAATTGTATAGATTTAGAATGTAAACGTGTAACAAGTGTTTGTAAAGTATACAAGCTCAGAAAGTTAGATAATATCAAGCATATAAAAAGATTTACATATAAACTTCTAAAACCTCTTCCTATTCAAAAACGACCCGGATACTTTAGGTTAGAAGTCTATGGCAATCGAGAAGCACAGCGAGAGATCTTTTTTTTTTTTTACATGTATAGGCTTGTGTTTGACCACAATCTCACTATGGTAGGTGATGATGTGGCCGAAGGTGGTAAGCACACAAAGTAGAAGGATCTGGCTCTGCTAAGTGCAGCTGCCGGAACACACCAACAGGTGTTTGGTGACAGATTTTCAACTTGAGGGTGGTAGCCAGCCAGGCGGGTACTACAAAGTACCCTACCACCGTGCTATGGTTTCCTCACGATGTTTTCCTTCACCGAAAGCTCAAGCTCATTGTAGGATTCGAACCCACGACCTTCGCCGCGGCATTCAACGTCGGATAATCTTTCAATTTGGATCAAATTGCACACGATGTGGAAATCAAATTTAAAATCGGTTCAGTAGTTTGGGAGTCCATCGCGGACAAACAACGTGACACGAAATTTTTATGTATAAAGATATATCTAATAAATGGGAGTTAATATTTAAACACACAATTAAACTAAAACAGATGTAAAATAAATATAATAATTACAATTTTCATAATAAAAAAAAAGTGAAATTTGTAAATTATTTTATCTGTGGTTAGATAATTGTAGGAGTAAATGTGCCTGTGGTTGGGAAATCCCTTGTTGTTTTCAGTGAATCGATTCATTATTCTACACGCTATTGATAAAATGATGATAACATGTTTGCGTACTCATTTTTAGATAATGCTATTTATAAATCGTGACTGTTTTTAACGTGACATTCCGTAGACAAACAGTAGGACATTCAACATCATGTTATATTTCCTTATCGGAAGGAAGGAAACACATGTCGAATATGGCAGCCCATAAGACACATTGCGAGAATGTGGGATTCCCCTGTTGTTCAGATCATGTTACCTATGTTTGCATACCTTTCAATTTTGTATGTTATAACTTAAATCATTTATTTATATCCAAACTATCCCACTTAATACCTATTAAAGGCGAATGTTTGTGAGTGTGTTTGTATATTTGTTACTTCTTCAGCACAGACGACTAAGGAATGGCTGGAACAATTTTGAATAAATTTGGTGTGAAGTTAGCTGACACACTGGATTAACACGTAATTTTTATCCCGGGAAAACATAAGATCCCTCGGGACCGCGGGTGAAACCGCGGGGCGGAAGCTAGTTTATATATAAATAAATATTATAAATGTGAATGTGAGTTTGTTTGATTGTTTGTTACCTTTTCATGCCTAAACCACCGAACCGATCGCGATGAAATTTGGTACGCAGATAGCTTATGGTATGAAGAGGGCCATAGGCTACTTTTTTTTCGTGCGAACGCAGGTAAATCTGCGGGGGACAGCTATAGGGTTTAAGTATCACAAAGATTACAGAAAAGCTATGGCTAGATTTTCAACTCAACTCCTTCGGTAATCTGGAGCAATAATTTTAGGCTCGTTATCTTTTTGATCATCAGGTATGAGAACTGTAAACTGGAGGTAGATAAGGGTGCGGTGAAGCTATCGTATGGGCAGTCTACCGGACCTGACGGAGCGGTCGCGCCCCCCGCCCGCCCGCGCCGCCTCCCGCACCGTCTCGGACCCGCACCGGAACCGTACCATCATCACACAGGTTAATTTTGCTTTTTACATCGTCACAAATAAATAGATATCAATGCTCAATTACAATCCAACAGCTGCACTAGTCGCAGATCTTGATATCACATTTTTATCCTAATCATCTAACCGTTTAAAGTCCGCCATCTCATTCGTCTTCAATAGTCCAAGTTACTAAATGGAACTCCACATTTTACAGATACCAGTGAGCACGATATGCAAGAAGGAATGGCCGTGGCGGAAGCAGAAGGCGCCAACCAGGGTGACAGCTCCCGCGGTGGTCGCTCGCCGTCGGGACTCCGGCACGTCATCAGTAGGCGCCGCGTCAGTCCGCCGGCTCCTCGCCCGACAACCACCAAAAGTCCCCAAACCCATAGTCAGGCGTTTCACGATACTCTGCATATCCAGCGGCTTATGCGCCACAGCACTGCTGCCTTTCACAGCGTTCGCCGGCGCAGAAGCGGGTGCTATGCCTCTCGCCTTAATGCACACGGTCGCTGCCATCATCGCTCCATTCTCCCCTATCATACTGCAAAAGGCTGGTCCCAGAGTGGTGATAACGATAGCACATATGCTCGTTTGCGCTTTACTTGCGGCACATACTATTGCCACCCCCCTGTCTGTGCTGCTCTTTTTATACGGAATATGCGGTGTAATGCTTTCGCCAATGTCTTTGGCACTATCCGCGTCGGCGACGTCGCTATCCCAAGCGGCGGGCGATGAGAACAGGAGGCGAGTCGCTTTAAGGAGAGCGTTGAGGGCGCTCAGAGCGGCTCAGGACTTGGGGCTGGTGTTCGGGACACTGCTGCTCGGCGGTGCGCTGCTTATATGGCCAGAAGATATGACCCCGGCAGCGACGAATGTATCAGTGCCGCGGTGGCCGTCACCTGAGGAATACTTCTTGGATGATGATTATGAGGTAGTGATTGTGATCTCAATAATTATGTTCTTTTATCTTTTATTTTATTATTAATATTCGTTTTAAGGACCGCAGATAAAACTCATTGTCCTACTTAAGAACCTCTTGGAATGGTATCTTGTGGCTTAGGTAGTCGTGGATTCAAAACCTGTAATAAGTTACTTTCGTAGATGGAAAACATCGTGAGGAAACCAAGAGGGTACTTTGTAGTACCCGCTTGGCTTGCTACCACCGTCGATATGAAATTCTGTCACCATGTACTCATCAATATACTCCGGCAGCTACATTTGAGAGTCAGCTCCCTTATAATAACTTACCATGGTGATATTGTGGTCAAACACCATCCTATACATAGAAAAATAAAATTTATGAAGGATGTTCTGATATGTTTATGAAAACCAAGTTGAATAGTCCTACGCGCGGATGTGGTCAATTTAATCTATCCCCAATATGCTGATGGCACTTGGGGGTTACCTATTATTTTCGTCGCTTCATCATTGTGAACAGGTTAAGTGGAGTTTGTAGTCAATTTAACGTACCTACTGTACAAATTTTATGCAGTTAATTATAGACACGTTTGTTGTAATTGTTAACAAAGTTATTTTAGCTTATACTGTATTTAGGTAGATTAGCACTTGTTACTATAAAGCAGTGCAGCGCTGGGTATTCTGACAGAAGAGTGACCCGAACATAAAGGAAAGGAAAATTTGATTTATCTAAATATTTATCACCAGTCAGTCAGTTTATAAGTCAAACCAACCCGCAGGAGCAAACATGCGGCGCGGCAGGTTGCCCATCGACGCAGAGCGCAGCGGGCACGGCGCTGAGCGCCGCGGGTCGGCGCGCGCTGGTGGGCACGTGGGCCGCGCTGGCGCTGGCGGCCGCCGCGCTCGCAGCCCTCGGCGCCGCCCCTGCGCCCGCCCCGTCGCCGCCCCCGCCCTCGGCGCCCCGCGCCCTGCTCACCGACCCGAGGGCCCTGCTCGGCGCGCCCATGGCCCTGTTCATTGGCCTGCAGCAGGGGTTTATTTATACTTCTTATATTAAGGTGAGCTGTAGATACGAGCTAGCACATAATACGATATGACCAAAACTTCAAAAACATAGGCCGAACCGAAATGGGGTCAAATCATCATCATAATATAGTCACGATCGAACTAGTAAGTAGCGTGGTAAGTAGTACTTAAGTAGTACTTACTGCTAAACACTGACCCCGTGGATTTCCACCATGAACGATCTCGCTTTCATTGAGCCACTTGCATGTAGCGCCCCCTGAAGATTGAGTACTTAGTTATTGTATTGTACTGTACTAATAGTGGTACGGTGTGTGCGTGGACGGATGGTGGTGCGCGTGGCGCGCGCTGGTGGGCGGCGGCGCGCTGCAGGCGGTGGCGGCGAGCACGGTGAGCATGTGGGCGGCGCGGGGGCGGTGCGGGCGCGGGGCGCTGGCGGCGGGCGGCGCGGCGGCGCACGCCTCGCTCGTGCTGGCGCTGCTGCGGTGGCGGGCGGCGCGCACCGACCTCGCGCTGCCCGCCCTCGCCGCCGCCGCCTGGGGCGCCTGCAGCGCGCTCTGGGACGTGTTGCAGGTGAGCCGACCCACACTCATCACTACTTGTGTATCCCCTAAGTTTCACTCGACATCCAGGAGCTAATGATTTCTCAAGATGAAAAGTACCAATTCAGGCTTTGGACGTTTTAGTTTTCTTAGATTACGCTGATCGATTCATCATCGACAGCATCCGACCCTGCTCTGCTCAGTCGAGGCTTAAAGTACCTCTACCTACTAACTAAGTAAGAATTAAACGTGGGTTGGCTGGCACGGGGAAACTTGAATAAGTATAAGTACTTCTGTAGTTAACTCCTCGGACATCCAAATTTCTCTAGGACGCTAGGACGTCAAACCACCATGAGATGAGAGTCGTGCTGAGTATATTCTGTGATTGTGCGTGAACACTTATTTACTACGCATTATATAGAGCGGGATCTGCATCGGTGCCGGCGGGTCGGGGTCGGGGTCGGGGTCGGGGTCGGGGTGGCGCGGGCCGTGGGCGGCGGTGCTGGCGGCGCGGCACGCGGGGCTGGCGCTGGCGTGCGCGGCGCGCGCGGTGGTGTGCGTGCGCGCGCAGCTCGCGGCGCTGGCGGCCGCGCTGCTCGCCGCGCTCACCACACACGCCGCGCTCGAGCTCACTATGCGAAGAGGTCAGTCACCATCAACCGTGGATTAAATACAAATCACACACAATACTTAGCTAATATGAATAAGGGGTCCCTGAAGCTGAAAATGTGGAGAAATTATCCACCCATTGTTGAAATACCCTCAATCCGTAAATATGTGGCATTATATTTTGTGTTCATTGTAACACGACGTTAACAGACCCTTGGTTTATAAATACTGCAGTGTGTTTGCTCGGTATTTTTTTTTAAATGACGTTTTCTAAAAATGAAACCTAGCTAGATCGATTTATCATCGGGGGCTGGTCTGCTTAAGTTTGCAATCCATTTGTTTACTAAGTTACTCATAATTTTGATATATTTTTTCCTTACTGTCATATAACACACACATATTGTCAGTGAGACTAGATAAATAATTTGATGTAATGAATCTGAGTTGGTTTTGAAAAGAGTAATTGCTGAGTTTCTTGCCGGCTCATCTCAGTAAAAGCAACCTTCCGAACCGTGCGTTAGTCAGACTATTCATAAGTGCTTGTGAAGGCCTATTTGAATAAAAAATATTTTCATTTCATATTTTCATTTCATTTCGTCCCCGAAACTACCTGCATACAAAATTTTATGAAAATCATTGGAGTCGTTTCCAAGATTCAGATTATATATTTATATATATACAAGAATTGCTCGTTTAAAGGTATTATTAGATAGATAGATTAATAAAAATAATCAATTTCGATCTTAGTTAGGCTTTAGACTTCAGAGGTGTTCTTTACTTGTATGTGACGCAACAATAGTAACTCAGTATTAAACAATATTTTTAAAAAAATGTAAGCACATTTTTTTGTTTACCTCCTTCAGCCTCATTATCATTTTACAATGGTGTTTTTTTATTTTAATTTCTCAGGTGATGCGGGTAGGCACAGGTCCTAGCGAAGGGCCACAGCAACCCAATTGGCGCCCCTAGCTCCGTCGTCAGATGACGTCGTCGAGGAGGGCGAAATAGGTTGCCATGTCATTAGTTAATGAAAGACTTTTTTAGACGTTAACTCCACTGTGACATAGACAAATTGATCGTTTATTATGTACTGTTTGTGACGTCACCTACTGTAATGGAATTGTACTACTGTTACAGTCCCCGCAAATGAAGCTAGCTGCAATAAGATCATTGCTCTATTATATAATGTTATTTTAGTATCAGAAACCGATACACCCCAACAAGAGAACATATCATAATTGTTTTAAAATGGCATCACATAATACTGCTTTAGATCAGGTTTGTCATAAAATAACATAGCATTAAAAGTCATGGGATTGACTCTCCTGCTGAAACTGATCAAACTAATTTCTTGAATTTGGTAAACATTGAATAACCCTGTAATTTGTACCCGCTTGGTTGATAGAGTAGTTCCTCATGTTATGTATGTTTCCAGAAGATAAGTAAATAGTAGATACGTAAGTGTTTTTGTTCATGATGCATGCAACATTACAATATACATGGTAATAGCACGAGGTTCCATTCTTCACTTTACTTCGCATTTGGTCCTATTATACTAAATTCGGCTTGCGGTATCTAGCCTAACTATCATTCTATGTAGGAAACTGTATGCATGCACAGTGGTGGCTCTGTGATCTACACACCTTTCAAAGATCATGAGGGCAAGTCCATTGGCTTTGATGGAAAATATCGTTAAGCATGTCTAAGTCACGAGAATTTCTTCTCGCTGTTAGGGCAGGCTACAACCCCTGTTGTCTCGCTATTAGGGGAGGCTGCACTGCAGCCCCTGTTGTCTCGCTGTGAAGGGTGGCTGCAGTGTGTGTTTATAGTTTATATATCAGTATAGGTAACTAAGTGTGTGATTTTTTTCACAAAATATCGCTTTAAAGCCTTAAAATCTTAAAATTTACTTGCAGCTAACTTCAGGTCCTCCAAAAATATTAACTACTGTACCAACCTTCTTTTAATGTTAGTGTTGTTTATTACGAAAATGTAAAATAACTCATCCCTACTAATATACTTACTGGACTAAATTATGTTATAAATGTTGATAGATTACTGTCATTATAATAATAAATACTATGACCAATATCAATTCTGAAATTAAAAGAGTACGGGCGATTTGGGTCCACCCTACAATAAGAATGTGCCGTACACAAATCGAAAGGTATTACTTACTGTAATCGTTTTTCAATAAGTAGGCAGACCTCTTAACATAATTTACTCTTCATGAGATATAACCTCTTTAAGGTTTATTATGCGTTTTCCTATTAATAATTTATATTCTAAATATTAACCAAACTGTTTTGAATTAGTATAACTCCAGTATATTTCACTGTCACTGGAATTCAACCACCGAAATATTAATGAAAATATAAATCTAAATTGCACGATGTTTCTAAAACCTTTCCACAACGTGTTCTATCTATGTAAACAAAATAGTGTTAATGTACAACATTATCTATAATTAAGTACCTATTATTATCTAATTGCCTAATTATAAGATCTCCACGGCGAGTAATGGAGTCCCTGAAATATTTTGTAAAAGACTTATATTCGTAAGCAGAAAGTCGGAGCGAGAAAATGGACGTAAATACGGGTGTTTCTTTTTGTTGTTGGCAATACTTGAAGGGGTGGAAGTACTCATCAATATGAACATGAGCATTGTGATATGTCGCTCAAAGAGCAGCTCGACTGGGGAAGTACCTCCACCTTACAGAATACCGCAGCCAAATAACTTATAGTTGTGTTCCTGCGCGTGAGTAAGGTCGCCAGAGCTCATCAGGGAGGGGAGAAGGGTCGGTTTTTCATAGGTACTACGGTAACCGCTTACCATCAGGCGGGTCGTATGCTTGTTTGCCGACAATGTTGTATAAAAAAAAGTTTTCCCAACGACTAAAAAATCATCCCTGTATTTTGAAATTTTGGAAGGCATTTGTTTTGCGGTATAATGAACGTTAGGAGAGGCCTACATAAAGCGGAAGACGGACATGGGTTAAATGTATTATTGAAATCATTACACTTCCTGGGGCGCAAGGCGCACGATTTCCCTTACTAAGTACTTAGTTCCTAGGTCTTTACATAGGAGGCACCACAATCTTTGTATCTCTCCTTTATATTATCCTACAGTTACCTACTTATTTAATGTAAATATCGAATACTCACAGAGGAAGTGTTGATTGTCAAATAGATTTGTGTTAAAAAGGAAAATGTAAATAAAATTATTGTTGACTGAATTAGTATAGACTTTTCTATTACTAATTTGTTTTAAAGGTGTTCCAGAGTTTACAAGACGTCTCTTTTTCTCGAAAGGCGAAGAAGGTGAAGGTAGTGGGTTCGAATCCTACAATTAGCTTGAGCTTTCGGTGAATGAAAATATCGTGAGGAAATCATAATAAAAATACAAAGGGGGAAAAAAATACAAAAAAATAAATAAAAAATAACAGACATCAAAAACTGACTAGCATAAAATAAATATTTTCTTTCTACCTACTTACATCATTTTGAAGTCGGTGCCAAGTAAAAGATAAAAATGACTTGGTCTTCAGGTTACTTTCTTGAAATCGGTTCGTTAAATCGGTTCGTAAACAAAGCGTTATACACACAATTTATAATTAGCTACAGGCTATACTGGGTACTGTTTAAACGGAAATCAGTCCAGTATACTGTCATCCTTGGCTGTCATCCATGTATACAGGACCAAACTACAAATAACCAAATACAAATCGCTACTCAGAAATAATAGAAAGAAAGAAAAAGATTTTATTTTATGCACGCATCCAACGCACACAACTTCAACAACATTTCAACACGAAATATGCATCAACACATAAAAAAAAAAATATATTATGAACTAATACAAAAAACAGAATAAAGACACTATGATAGATTTTATTTTTACATAAATAAATAACAATAAAAAATACGACTAGGCTGAATGGCTCTGATTGCTGATTGAATACAATGTGATTAGATTAGACTTTTAACTATAACAATAGCATTCTTATTATCATAAGCAAACAGAGAAGATGCCACGCGCCATTTTTTAGATCATTGTTACCTACATGAATGAAACTATACGCTTAAAGAGACCACCAAATAGTACTTATTTGGCGGTCTCTTGCTCGCAGTGTATATCGGAACTCGGAACATACCCAACCCAATATGTACGAATCAACGCCCTCTACCTGCTGGCAGTTGGTGGCTGTTTGACAACCGTGTTGTGTAGCAGCCCCTTTATTTTACTGTTGGTGAGTTGCTTCATATTATGTAGTCCAAAGAGAGTTAAACCACTACATGTAGTCTATGTAGACCCAAGTTAAGTACCTACATACGTACATTACGTACATTGTATCAGAAATGTTGATACATTTGAGTTACTGATCCATTTAAAATACGAAGTAACGATAAACAATATTTAAAGGTAAAATAGATTAAACTCTAGACCTTTTGAAATAAAATCACTAGTCAACATTAACATGATATCTTTATTTTATTCAATGTTATCTAAACCTAAGACCCTAATACATCGTCGTCGGAAGGATATTATCCAAATAAACGATAGCAAATACATTTATACAACATATTATAACTCATCAAATTATATAGTCTAAAAAACACCTTCTCAAAGCGCTCCTGTAGAATAATTCCAAGGGAGCACCTTCTCAAAGCGCCCCTTTAAAATAATTTACATAAATTACGGCGCCCTTTTTTTGACAGCGAAAAAATAAGAAATAGATTTTAAAAAAAGAAGTACGTTGGTTTTCTAACTATAAAAGCAAGCCCCTTATAATTAATATGGACGACTACGATTCAGGGTTTCATACACCAATCAATGTAAGTGATAATAATTTATTAGGACCGATACAATTACATACAAATATTTATATTATTGTCAGCAATGATTTAAAGTAGGATTTATATATTAGCTAACAACTTCAGTTGCTGTGGATTGAATGTATTAGTTTCCACTACTGATATCTAGTTTACTTCACCGCACCGTTATGAATAATGAATGAAAAAAGTTATATTTCTTTTTATAATCCAGACATTAGTTACACATGACTACACATCGAGCTATAATAAACCTCGCGTAGGTTGGTGTCAGCACGGTATTGTAAAAATTGGTAGCAATAATAAATTAAAATGTTTTATATATACAATTGAATAATTGACATTTAAAAGATAAAGTGTATCTATAAACATAATCATTATCTTTGTTAATTCAATTTAGTTACTCGACTAAATGAACAACATTTCGAACATTTTTAAAACCAATAATTTATAAGTAAATTTCTCCTGACGCCCCTTAACAATCCCGTTAGTATAGGAAAATAACAGGCAGGAAAATAAAAAATAAAAGAAACTTATCAAAACGAACCTGTCTTTATTAAAAGTCTATTCGTAAAATAATCTAAAAATAGCATCACAATAATTAGCGCGGATATTGAAAATTATAAACAGCTTATAAATAAAAATAATTAAACCACAAAATTATATTCTAAAAAAAAAACAAACACGTAGGTACCATAATCATTTAAATAATTCCAAACAAAAATCAATCACGGCATATTATTTTGATTTCCTTCAATTGATACTCCCCTCTAATGCCAAATATTATTTACAGTAAATTATAATGGCAGTTGTTGCAATCGGGAGAGATGATCATTCACATAATTTGTAATCCTAACTAAAGTGTATATAGGAACTGTAAGCAACTACGCTAGGGATGGTAGAAACTCGCGGCGTGCTAGCTTCAAGCCGACCAAGGGGGCGCGTGCTTAATTTCAAGGGGCACATTCAAATACCCATTTTATTGTTTCAATGGTTCTTTGCGCAAAATATAGCCTGGACTTCTAAGCGAATTCGGAAGCGTAGCTGCTATTATTTAAAAAGGTTATAACAGTCTTTATAACAGAAATACTTTGAAAATAGCTCATAAATTCAGCAGTTCAGCAGTTGACTGAAATAACCCGTAGGTATGAGAACAACACAATAAATAACGTAAGAGTAAATTATGACTTACTTATATTATTAAAAAATAGTAAGATCTGAAACGCAAAAAATGCATTCTACCCCTTTTAAATAATATTCGCAGAATAAATTTAACATAAAAATGCAGAGGTGGAGATTGCAACCGCTGCTTTTATATAAAACCTTTTTTCACATTTTTTTCTTTTTTTTAAAGTTAATGTCAGCAAATAGTTGGTTTAGATTTCAAAATACAAAATGTCTAATTATGTCAATTGCAATAATTTCAATTCAAAACATAATTTTAATGATGAGATGATCGATCAGTTAAACCTGTTACAATTTTATATGTAATACTTATAAGCTAGTGTTGCTAGAAAATCGACAAGTAAAATCGATAAATGAAATCAAAATATCGATCATATCTTCATTTGTAACATCACATAATTGATAGCTTTCAGTCGCGAAATTACAAACGTGCTATCGCCATTCTAGTGAAGTACCTATATACCGACACAATAGATAGTGGACTTGTCATTATACAGATAATCGATTTTCACATAACACTTTAACGGTTCCAACGAACGTAATACGTGATTATTTTATTATAATATTGTAAATTTAAACATCTACGTTTTAATACAAATAACAGCAATCTAATTTCGATATTCATTACAACACTATTTTAATGATAATAATTAAGCATTGATAAATTAAATTCGTTAATCATTGAAAGAAAATACTGTACCAAGCATTTATAAACCAATCAATACTATTGTATTTGGATTCTCCTTCTCACTTGCACATTCTTTCCTAAAGTCCAGTCAGACAAAATTACATAGGGCTGCCACCCTATAATTTAGATTCTCCACAATAATATAAATTGCAAAATGGATAAGTTGTAAATGGTTTATCTATCTAGCAATCTACTATAATCAGTAATTGGTTTAAAATAGGATGATCTAATTATTTAAAATAACGTCGTGATTTTGAATTTTATGATTTTGTCATTTATTGTTGGTTATACAAAATAATTGACATCATTAATTATAACTCAAACAACTAGAGAAGATTAATATTCTTATGATCAAACTACATTAATTTTATTGTACCTAATGGTTGTAAAAATGACAATTATACTTATCGATAAATCGATTTGATGTACCTAACAAACTTACAGATGACAGCCCTAGCTCGTGTCAAGTTCCTAATTACTGTCATATCCGTGTATTTATCATGATAGAATTATAGTGATGCGACAAGAGTAATAATTTATTTGTTATTCAATACTTTTATTTTATTTTAAAGTGTACTCGTATTACCGCACCACTCGAGTAACAAGTTACATTACCTACTTTATAAACGGTATCACATAGACATAACAGTTGGGCCAATCACAGTTAACTAAACATTATCTCGTAGCAATTTTTGAATCAATCAATATCGAAATCTTGTGTCCAATCATGAGTTGTAAAATTCTCAAATTATTATAATAAGATATAAGTAAACATGGAGTTTAATAAAATCCATAGTATAATTTTAGTTGATTGACAATTGAACGATTCAAAAATTGATGAAGATAAACAGCCTACAACAGAGATTCGAGCCGACGATAAATGTGGATATTACATTAAAATCAATAAATTTTCAATTGTCGATGATGTTATGAATAATACAATCGACATAATCTGTCAAATGAATGCGAACATCTCTATCATGGAATTATAAGTTGCTTGACAGATTACATCGCAATAGAATCGACAACTCGGAAATCAATTACTTTTATGCAACACTAAATTATCAATCGATCACAAGTTAACATCCAAGACATCCCGCAACAAAAATTAGACTATAACACGTGGACTTATGGTTTATATTTACACGGGTGTGTAGTTACCTACTGGCTTGTAGAACATTTTGCCAGTGACGACTCGACGGACGATTTCTTTGAGTATTAATTTCTTTTCCTTCTTGATTTTGCTAAGGAAACCTCTGTTCTCATTCGCCCGCCGCGACAAGTATGGCAGCACCTCTAATACTGGGCCATAGGGTACATATTTGTATGCCGAGTAGCCAGCTTGACCTGAAAATATTATAAGTCCTATTAATCCCGGCCATGAAGTACTGTTTTTTTTTCACGAGTGGCGTCACTTTCGCCTTATCCTTGTTGAGCCGTATGATATTGCCAACTCCAAACCGATAGACATAGAACACGTACAATGGTCCAATTCAAGGACTAAGTGCGGAAACCATACCCACTCACACAGAAGTGGGTTCTTGATGATGATGATGATGATGACCGATAGACATTTTTTTTAAATATTGGATTTGTTTGACAACAAAGATGTCTAGTGATAATTTTGCCCTAGGTGATAAGCACACAAAGCCTAGAAGGAAACTGGCTCTCAAGTGCATCTAATAGGTGTTTGGTGACATATTTTACAGAGCTAGATAGGGTATATTAACCTACCACCGTGCTATGGTTTCCTCACGATGTTTCTCTTCTCTCAAAACCTATGAAACGGCATTAGACTTGAACCACTAAGAATCAATGACTTGACTTTAAAACAAAAACATACCTAGAGGGAAGGTGATGTGATCACACATGCCAAGCAGCTGTCCGAAGCAGACGACCTTGTCTTCAGGCTTGATGTTGTGCTCCTTCATGAGCTGTATCGCGTACCGCACTGTGTCCTCGTTGTGAGAGGCCACCATTATACCCAGTCGGTCCTTGCTTGCACCCTGATGGAAGAAAAAAAAATTAAAGCCTCGTTTGTTGATGACCACAATCTCACCATGATAAGTAATAATGTGGTAAGTACACTTGTTTTGGTTGATGGCTGAATGTGGTAAGTACATGAGTTTGTACATGATTTTGAGGACTCCAAATTTCATCATTCTAATAATAATAATACATTTATACCACAATATTATGTTACTATCTGCATTGAGAGAACTGTTTTTTTCTCTCTCAAGTGCAACTGCCGGAACACACCAGTAGGTGCTTGGCGACAGATTTTCAACTTGAGGGTGATAGCCAGCCAGGCGGGTACAACAAAGTACCCTACCACCGTGCTATGTTTATACCGTATCAGTTTATGGGATCGGTTAGGTTAGATGGGGATAATAAACAATAGATGATACCTTAACTCTGCTAAGTATCTCCTTGAGGCATTTATGGAAGGAAACTGTGGTGGCTTCCACATTCTCGCAAGTAGGGTCTTCGTAGCCCATAGCCGCAGCCCTGGCACGCTCCTACAAATAACAAATCATACATTTAAAATAAGCACGAAAAAGAAGAACTGTAAAGAGGGTTTAATCACAATGATGAACCCTGGCATCTAGTTTATCAACTCAATGGCTGCTTGGTGAAATATATAATTTGAACTGCAAACTATAACCAATAATATGATCTTAGGAAATGATGATTAGAGAACCAAATACCTGTTCAATGTAAGCGCCGCGAACGAGCTTGGCTCCCCAGTAGAAGTTCTGTCGCTGCGCCTGCTCCAAGTCAGTAAGGATCTCGTTGTATGTGTTCTTCAGGTACGTCTGGTATGTGTTGAACACTAGGAATTTATCCTGTGAAAATAATAATAATTAGTCACTATAACTCAATTAAAATATGAACAGTCGAAAAACTAAACGTTTCAGCCTGAAGGGGCTCTTATACAAGATGATTTTGAAGTCATTGGCAAGCTGCTTGCAAGTAATGCCAACGACTTCAAAATCAACCTTATATAACATACTGAATGTAACTGGAAAGTTTTTTGGCTAAAGATTAAAAATCAATTCATCGATCCATCAACGGGCTATCAACAAATTTCAATTCATCACTTTTTATATTACAAAACTTTAAAAAAACCAACATACTTTGTTATATCTCCTCATCATCTCCAAACAGATCCTAGATATAGCCGGTTGGAAGTAAGTCTGCTCAGCATCAATCATAATCCTGACATCGGCTTCGTTTGCTATCTTGATGATATGGTTCAATCTTCGCAACATATTGCGGAACATTTCCTCCTCCTTTGTGGATATTTGGGAAATGAGACGGCGCATCTGACCGGACTTCGGGTCTGGGACACGAAATGAGTCGGACAAGCCCATGTCCTCATCCAGAATGTTCGACCACGGGAACAGGTGGACGATTCTGGAAGCATAAAATACTTAATTGATAATACTGTTGAAATTAATTATAGAGCAAGCCTAAATGATGGAAGTTACCGGTGAGGTTGATTGAAACATAATTTTGAAAATAAGTTGTAGCCTACAATTGAGACATAATCACTATTTTGTTCAAAATATAAGGTCCTACATAATTAAGTTCGGTGCTTTTAAGGGATGAACATATTCATAAAATAAAAACATTCCGTCGTATGGTGATACTACGTATACCAGGCTGCAGTGTGAATGACCTTGCAGGAATTCTCACTTCAGCGTAGGTACTATACGCGCGTCGTGGTCACAGCTGACTACCTAATAGCTAGCATTTTTTAAAATTTAATTATACCACTGATTTATTTAAGTTAATGGTTTAAACTAATACTTTATACTGATTTTACGTTCAATTTCAGATTTTTAGATTATCGAAATCATTTTCTTTTAATTTCTGAGGAATACTTATATATAACCTATACTTTCATCCCTCAAAAGTACTCTACTTAATTTCGTAGGACCTTATATATTTTACATCCTATTTACCAGGTTCAAAATTCTATCGAAAATCTCACACATTTTTATGACCTCGTGTATTCTTAGATGACTAGGATAGTACCTCGATTTTGAATGAATGAATGAATTCCAAATCTACCAATACTGATAGTTCAAAAAACAAACAAAAAACACAAACACACACATGCAGACACTCGCGAACCCGTTCAATCAAATACACTCACATGTAAACAGACAAATTCAACACACAAACTCAATCAAGCAGGCACAATCGCACTTACGTATATTGACAGACAAACATTGCAGGACAATGACGACGGAGATTTTGTAATTGAAGGGTATTACCTACTGGGATTATGTATGTTATGCAAGTAGCTACAGAGAATAGCATCGAAATGAATGTAAGTTTTAGCTTAAATACAAATGGTTAGCGACATTTACGAGACAACGCTTACAACTGCCAAAAGATGTCGCCACTGACCGGTCCCAAGGGAAAAGATGCAGCACGCTGAAATAACCGTCAACATGCTAAACCGGCACAATATTTGCAATAACAACTAAAGACGTAAATTTTTGTAAGTTTGTATACATATAAACATACTACGTGTGCTCAACATTAAAATAAATAGATCTTGGACAACAAACATGGAAGAGAAGACATAAATATTAAAACTAATACCCAAGTTCACAACTCGAACGATACGGAAAATAAAATTTTAAAAAATAAGTAGATAAGTACCAGCAGAATCAAAATAAAACAATACTCACCCCTCCTTATCAGAAGTGATCTGCTTCATGAACTCCTGGACCTCGGGCTTGTTGCTCAAGTCACCGAAGTACCGCTGGAAGTCCTCGATGGTTTTGTGGTGGGTGAGCACGTTACCGGTGCCACCGGCTATCTGCTGCATATAGTTACGGGCGCGCATGATCACTTCCGACAGTTGAAGCTGGGGAAAAAAAACAAGAGTTACATGAAAAGGCGCTTACGAAGGTAAGCTCTTAAATAGAAAACTGGCTCTCGCGTGATTTACTAAAAGACTCAACGAAAGATGTCCAGCCATGTGCTGTGATTTCACCACAATGTTTTCCTTCAGCGAAAGCCCAAACTTGTTAGATTCAAACCCAAAAACTTAACGGTGTAGACCGATTCTAGATTTAAGCTATCATGGCCTTAAAATTTCATTACGTTTCATTAGTTCACGGCCTCACTACCGCACCAGCCATATTCCTCCGTATCGTGATGTCAGTGAAATAAATGCCAACAAGTCGGTAAAAGGCCTTTAAAGGTATAGGCTAAGCAAAACGTCTTTCATAATATTCGTAGAGTACATTCGGATTCGAATTACGATAAAATAAGAATAGTGATTCACACCTACAAAATCATTGAACACTAAAAATATTCTGCTGATAATTAATATCTCACTCCAGAATGAGAACTATCGCAAAAAAAATCAGTTAATAGGCCAACTTCGCAAAATACATTTTTGATCTCCTGCCAATACTGATATCTCACATATTAGAACATTGGCACATGTCCAAGGAAAAAGTGTTATAACACAAAAGAAACTCACAAGTAGCTGGGGCCTTCCAAGTGCCGTTAGTTTGACAGCCATCAGACCTGTGCTCTTAGTAATACCTGGAAAGAAGATATAAGCAAATATAATAAAGCTGAAGGTTAACTAAAAGAGATTTATAAATGTTTAGGTGCAAGACTATTATAGTACCCTTACGGCATACGATGCAGTTGAACTACATTATTGCCTTTATCCCTTATTCCTTGTTTAAGAAGAAACAAAGAAAAACCAAAAACGAAATTATTGTATTTGGGCCTAACGACCAGTCAAACTCGTGATAACTAAAGAATAAGTAACAAACACGATACTAAAAATTGATAAATGGTATGGAAAGCATATAACTTGCCGACTCAATAAAAGTTGAAGGTGAATTCCCATAAGACGTACGCACAAAGAACAAAATGAACAGTTAAAATGCTCAGACTGTAATCAGGGATATTCTTTAAAAGTGAAAGTTTAACAAAAACGCATACCAGCAACAGCATCGATACTCTTCAAGAAAGCCTCCATGTTCTTTTCGCATGAAGCCTCATTCAGGTAGAAGTAGGTCCTGGCGCTGGTCACCTTGTACCGTCGGTCGGCGAACCTCTGCTCCACATGGTACTGCTTCAGCTGGCCTTCCTCTTGTTTGTCACCACACGCGGATATTGAGGCGCTGTTTAACAAAAGCAGTTATTAACATATTTCACTGATTATTTCATTGGATGATATTCACAATAATTTACCAAACAGTGATGATACCTGTGTTTTATGAAGACTTTTCGGGTATGCTTTATGTTAAACCATGGCAGCTTCAAATCAAGCGCGAAAATTGTGCTTTGTTACGTTATTTTAAAATAATTAATCCCACGAATGATTGATTGATTTTTGGGCACCCGATGTTTAGTCTAGCTTAGCCGTCGTAATGAAAAGAGTCGGGACCTCTTTCTAGCTTCCAAAATTACGCTTACAACAGAATTGTAAATTTTCAGTTGTAATTTTTTGAAAACCTTTTCATTCTTTGCCAAAGAATGTAAATAGACCGAGAAGTATTAACTCAGTTATAGATCTTAAATTCCGCGTGGATTTCAAACTTTAAATTTGAGAAGTAATAAGCCTATATTGTATCACAGTCTACGTAACTCGTCGGTCAACGGACATGTCTAGACAGAGCAATCGTGCGGGGCTTGCGGGGTGAGAGAGGGGCGGTAGCGAGCCCAAGCTGCCATACACTTGCTTGGGACACAATGCAGCAATTACGAATGCCTATACAAAGCAGCATTTCGCATGACTTCAAACGCGATAGACCACTGTATGTATTTACGCTGTGATTGTACAATGATTTTAGTTATGCACCTCGGCATGATCTTCTGTCCCGCTCCCCCTCGCTTACAACCATATTTTCGATTTCAAAAAACGAAGATTGCCGACGCGCATACCTTTAATTGTAGTTTAATTGTATTCTTCGGCCAAAATTAGAGAAGAGAAAGTGGGATAGACAAGACGAAAATAATATCATAATTAATGTGACCTATTTATGTCTAGACTCATCATAGACAAGAAAATCTATAAATAAAGTCCTAATATAATATTTTATTTACCAATATTGATCTTTAAATCGTTAGCAATTAGGTTTAAATTATAATGCATACATTAATTCTATCCTGCCAAGATTTGTTTCAATGTAACGATAGTGAAAGTTCAGGCGTGTGCTATTTTTTACGGTAACGTAAAATGTACAGTCAAACAAATTTGCAGTACACTTTAAAAAAAAATGCAAGGTCGTTTACACCTCGTCACATACATAAAGAATAGCTTTAATATAGCTTTTATTTTGCCTGCTCGGCATAGACGTACAAAAAATCTAGTACCTATTTGAAAGAAAAACATAAATTAATATCATATTTGTAAGTGAAATCAGTACTGACCGCTACTGGCATAAGCGACACTAAGCCTTATTGTCATGGCTAACGTCTCAATGCGGAATGACAACCGATTGGACATATTGTGTGTGTAAGACTAATATTTACAAGGCCGGTCAGTCTAGATATTTTTCTACATCTATGGCTCGGGCATAATAATTTTCCAGAGGAAAATCCGTATGAGACTAATAGGTACGAATACGATATTAGAACCTGTATAGCTATTCTGTACTTAAACTCGACGGTGAATTCTCGAGGTGACTATTTTCTGTCTCACTCGTGAACTCCTGATTACCGAGTTTCACGAGTGAGACAGAGAATAGTCACCTCGAGAATTCACCGTCGAGTTTAAATATAGAATAACATAGCTGTTCCAGGTATTTGCTGATATTTAATCAACGACTGTTCTATATTTCTAGAAAAAAAAAAGTTTACATCGCGTCACCATTTTTCTTTTTATAAAATCAAAGCAAATCCTCCAATATTACCATCATCAATATTATATTAAACCAACAATCTATCTTATTCCATTTTTGAAATCCCATACATCATTATAGAACAACATATGTATGAGAGTTCAAAAATGGAACGAAGCCATATTATGGTTTCTTATATCGATATCGATAAGAGAGTAGATAGTAACAATGTAAAGGTCTGTAAGTAATATGAGTGAAATTAATTGATGTTAGTATATGCTTATACGTTTGCGTTTAGTTTACAACTAATTAAATAGAAATTTCAGCTCCGCGGTATTATCAAGAGTTACCGAGGATACCAATGTTTTTCTAGAATAAAAAGTATTCTATCCAAATCCGTTCCGCCATTACGGTTTAACACACACAAACTTTCGCATTTATAATAGAATTAGGTCTTTACACTGAAGATAATACAGTCTTAAATGCTAATAAACCTCCCAGGCTTTGTATGGTACACTTTGGATACATCATCATTGACCATGGTGAGGTTGTGGTTTAACACGAGCCTATCAACATTAAAAAATAATCGCAAGATTGATAGAAAAGTAAAATTTAAAAATAATCTATTCAAATAAGTAAGAATAAAGAATAAATACGATGTTTTTCAGTTAATGATTTAAATTACCATAGTATAAAATTAATAAGACAAAAAAAAAATAGAACTCTACTACAATGATAATGATGACCACTAGATAAATCGTTATTGAACGAACTATAAAGATATGACGTTTCTACTACTAACTACATGAGGCTCGTTAAGTTGTCTTTGCCAGTTTAGGCCCGTCATTGCCAGTTGAGGCCCGTCATTGCCAGTTGAGGCCCGTCATTGCCAGTTAAGGCCCGTCATTGCTAGTTGAGGACCATTATTGCCAGTCGAGGCCCGTCATTTTCAGTTGAGGCCCGTCATTGCCAGTTGAGGCCCGTCATTGCTAGTTAAGGCCCGTCATTGCTAGTTGAGGCCCGTCATTGCCAGTTGAGGCCCGTTGTGAAAATGGTCAGTAGGTTTTACGTCATTAATCATAAATTAGGGAAATCATTAATGTAAAATAGTACCTATTCTACTCTATAACTAACACTATATAATTTCTAAATTAATATCCTAAACCTACAGAAATAATAACAAAAAAGAAAACAGCAAATAAACCCAGCCACGGCTAATTCCTGTAAATTCTTCGGAGTGCACTGTATTAATTCGTCTAAACGTTCACTGGTCAAACTGCCTCTGAAATAAGGCGAGAGTTTTATAGAAAATAAATTAATAAAATAATAATAATAAGTATAAACAAAGTGGTGATAAAAAATTCAACATATTATTGTGTTTGTAACTCGAGAACTGCTGTACGGATTTCGATACAGCTTTCACAGTTAATTAAATAGTTTCGAGAGGAAGGTATTTAGGCTGTATATCACTGAGTTGTGACAGTAACACGCGGGGGGTTCCACGAACAAAGGCTAGTGTATCTATAAATAATATTTCTTTACGTTTGTTCAACTGCTGCCGTAAACGTTACGGTATAAGTACTCAAATAAAAATTTGTAGTAGAAAACTAATATAAATAAATATCCTGGGATATTCCTCACGCTAAGCAGAGCTTGTACAATGGAAACCAGATAACTGATATACTACATATACTACATTGTTCTAAATATATTATTATAGACTTGGGACAAACAGACATGCTCATAAAGACAAAAGTCTGACCTGGGTGGGAATCGGACCCACGACCTGTGGCGTGATAAGTGGGGTATCTTACCAACCACGCCAACACGTCCGTCAAATATACAGGCTGATTTTGAAATTGTTGTCATTACTTGCAGGGGTGGAAGTACTCATCAATATGAATGACTTTTACTACGAGACCAAACTGTGAAACCACGAAAGAATCATACTATTCCATACAAGAGTTCAATACCTATTGGAATAAAATGTATGCAGCGGCTGACTTATTTTACGCAATATCAGTTGTTCATATTCATGATTCTTCTACCCCTGCTAGTAATGCCAACGCTTTAAAATCACCCCATATAAAGTCTACGAAATGTACTGGAATAATTTCTAGAAACATGTCAACACAATTGTACATTATTTCCATACAATTTTGTAGCACGGTTTCTATTCAGAAAACTAATTAACTTTACAAACGGTTGTAAAAATACATTACACGATAACTTGTAGCATAAAACATGTAACATATATACAATGTTACTATGCAAGACGGACTGAAATCATTTAGACAAAAGAATAAATAGTAAAGCTATAATGTAGTACGTTTAAAATCACGATATTGTCTATACTGATTGCCGTACGTACGTTGAATAAAACAAGGTACCTATACTCGTTGACCACATTATTTCAACCACTTAGTGAAGCCTAATATGCGTTAGGCTACACGTTTTTAGTTTCGCTTCGAATTTTTCAAGCAATTATGATCCTTATAATTTAGAAGAATGTAAAGAGAGAGATAGGAGTGTTCGTTTTTTGATAAAGATAAAACATAAAGTCCCCAAAGAGAACTTAAACTACTTATAGCATGCTGCGTTTTCGGCGCAAACGCATCATTACTGCCAACGCAAAGTTGAGCAACTTTTCTGTAAAGTAATATTTACCTGACTTCTCGTTTCTCCGCCTCTTCCTGGGTAATATCTTCCTCGACTGAGTAATCAAGGATGGACTTTACGCCAAACGATCGCAGTCTGAAAAAAAAATTTAAACTTGTAAAATCTATTGTGAATTTGTAGTAAGTGTGTGACAATCCCACTGTTGTACGAAATTAGATGAAACTTAGTCATTCAAAAGTAAATTAAATATGGAATTGAAAAGCTACGTCGGCATTATTGACTTTCGGCAAATTTTGTCTCTCGGCAATATTAGTTTCGTAAAAAAATGGATTACCATTATGATATCATACAGAAATAGTTACCAGGCGTCCAGTAGCTTAAAGGAGCTTGCCATTCAAGAATTAAAATAACAAAATCACCTCTCAATCGTTGGCCTGATCTTGTTTTGATCTTCGCCGGCCACGAACTGGCCGTAGAACGTTGCTTTCATGATGACTTCGAACAACCTCTGCCCAACCACCTGGCGCAGTCTCTTCATAAGCTGGAAAAATAAATTAGTACAAAGTTAGCGCATGTATACGAGAATATAGGATTATTGAAAATACTGTTTAGCAACTTTTATATTTAATACTGCGTCACCGAGATAAAAAAAAGTATAATTTATCATTCTGCCAATTTTTCATTCCATAGTTTCCCCATAGTTTTCCCATGAAAACGCAGCAGACATACATAGACTTTCACACAAATAGAGTCACTTCAAATTTTATATTAGGAGGGAAATTATGACAGGCATAACTATTGCTGAACAAATGCCTAATTGATACATAAAAAAAAAATGACTTTGCTATCAAGGATTTCCCTAGGTGACATTGTTACGTAGTCAATAAAAATATTACGAGCGAACAAGTTCTAAAATTCGGCTAGGTAAGGTATACATTAGCTAAATAAGGTAAACACGTCTTAATCTCTTTCAAAGCATGGAACGAAACCTATAGGTACAACATTTATGATCTCCTAGTACGGTCAGCAACATAAGCAGATACCAATTTACAAAACATGTGTACACTAAAACTATCCATATGTAAGTTTTTGAAGACATACATTTTTAAAACACCACTTTACTTTATTTTTCCATATTATGGATACTTATGGTGTACAAGTTCTTTGTAAATTTGTATCTGTTCAGCTACTTATGTTGCTGACTGTATGTACCACCCAACATATACGTTAGTTATTACATACTATTGTTTATTCGTTCTGTATGTGCTTACGTCACACATTCGGGGTCATAGCGGGAAAACGGCTAGATTATAGATAGCTACATCAATGATTACAGATTATTATACTAACAAGGTCACGTTTCAAGTGTTTCTTTTAGCTTAGATATATCTTACTTACTTTGTGAAAAAAGTTGACAGACAAGCATATAAATTGATTTGGTGCGCTATTTCGACGCAGACTGGCGTATTTTAGGCTTCTTTTTGAAACCTGTCAGGTTTGCGGTTTTTTTTTTTTACTATGCCTATATTATGTATGACCACAAACAATCTGAATATGGTAAGTGATGATGTCGCCGAAGGTGGTAATTCAGATTTAGATTCTATTTTAGATTGTTAAAAATAAAATAGAAAATGTGGAAACTGTACGCCGTATTTTTGACAAAGGATGTTGACAGCTAATCTACCTATACTAATATTATAAGGCTGAAGAGTTTGTTTGGTTGAACGCGCTAATCTCAGGAAAATATTTTAGTGTTGGATAGTCCATTTATCGAGGAATGTGTTTTTATGTGGCCGAAGGTGGTAAGCACACAAAGCCTAGAAGGAACTGGCTCTCAAGTGCAGCTGCCGGAACACACCAATAGGTGTTTGGCAATAGATTTTCAATATCAAAATGTATTATTATTATTTTTCTTCAGCATAACAAACCCAATATAAATAAATATTCGAGACATTATTCCTCACAGACGGCAACCTGACCCCAAACTAAGCAGAGCGTGTACTATGGAAGCCACATATTACAAATGTCTGTCCTGAGTGGGAATCGAAGCCACGACCTGTGGCGTGATAATAGGGTATCTTACCAACCACGTCAACCGGCAATATAAATTTCGAAACTAAGGTGACGCCGCGTTAAGATTAAAAATCTGAAATTCAACGTGCTGCGTCTCGCACCCTACTATAGCGACCTCTCATAGAACACCCGCGTAAACGGAACGGGCGTATGCGACAAAATGGTTTTTATTGTTTAATTTAAAAACTACAAATATATTTCATAAAACCTAAGTACAATTTATAGTATCAGTTTCAATTAATATATGTAGAAATTTTGGAACCTCAAATCGATCCTCAATGCCGGTAAAATTGGAATCTCTTATTTTAAAGAGGTCTTTTTGATTACTTATTTTGTGTTATAAAAGTTAACCAATCGTGTTATGCAACGTACAAAATAAAGTCAAAGACATGATGAATTCTTACAATAAATTTCCATTCGTTCGCTTCAGTCATAGTTGAGAAAAATCGGAACCTTGCAACCAAAATCTTCAAGGCGTCGCGGCGTCGCCTTAAATAATAGCATCTCTCTCACAAGGGGGGAGGGGGGGGGGTGTAGTAAGATATCACGTGTATTAAATTTTTCGTCAAACGCGCGATTTCTAAACCGAAAAGGGGTGTGTAGTGTAACCTTGACTCGCCGTTGCCAGGCTACGAACGAAATCCCCGCACGCTTCTTCCGCGATTTTCTAGAATAAAATTAGGTTATACTTTATACCTGTATTTAAAGATAACATAAGGCAGAACAAGGTCTGCCGGGACAGCTAGAATAATATAAATTGAAGTGTTTGTTTGTTTGTAATGTCAAAATAACAGCTTTTTATTAAAAGCATATGAAATTAAATAATATACGATACTTATAAAAAAAAAAATTGTCTGTCTGCCTGTTTGTTCCAACTTATCTCTGTAACAGCTGGACCGATTTTGACGGGACTTTCTCTGGCAGGTAGCTGATATTATAAAAACCGGCCAAGTGCGAGTCGGACTCGCGCACGAAGGGTTCCGTACCATTATCTATAAAAATGGCAAAAAATCGCGTTTGTTGTATGGGAGCCCCCCTTAAATATTTATATTATTTTGTTTTTAGTGTTTGTTGTTATAGCGGCAACAGAAATATAGTAATAGGGTCCCGTTTTTACCCTTTGGGTACGGGTAATAACAAAAATCGCTCAAACATGTGTTACGCGATTTAGCTTACAATCCGTTGATTCTTAGTAACACAAGGTGACGCATGACAACGTGACTTTGAGGTGCTCTTGTACCTACCTAGTTGAGGACGATTGAAGGGGACTCAAGTTTTTACAAATTACAATTAAGCCGGGCATTAGTGTTACTATTTACAAAAAATACACGTCTAATACAATAAAAAAATACGTGTGGCACTCGGGGACTGCCGCGGTTAAGCTATTGCATAGCATTTTTATCAACTTATGCAATTATAATTATTTATTTATTTTTTATTTATGCACTATTTTTTTTTCTTTGATATTAATTCAAGTTTTTTCTTTGATATTAATAGATACCTATATACTTTCTCACAAACAGCTGCTTACGTTACGTTACAGCTATGCTATTCTGTACTAAAACTCGACAGTGAATTCTCAAAGTGACTATTGTCTGTCTCGCTCGAAACTCGGTAATCAGGAGTTCACGAGTGAGGCAGAGAATTGTCTTTTCGTGTTTTCACTGTCGAACTCAAACTCGACAGTGAAAATAAGACCTAAGACGAGCTGCTAAACATAGCAGCCTTATTTTCGTAACGGCATTTCTTGATTCGGTCACCGCGCTCAAAGCCCGCGATAAAAGCTATACAATAGCTTAAAAAATTTGTTAAAATTGGGCCAAAAAAAAATTCAAAATTCTTCTTTTTACATTTTCTTTAACTATTCGAAATGCCATTTGATTTGACTACTAGCTTTCGCTCCGTGGTTTCACCCGTTCCCGGGATAAAAAGTAGCCTATATCTCCGTTCTATAAACTATCTAAGTATATATGCAAAAAAAAAAGTCTACAATATAGAATAACTAATCTATACTAAACACTTCAAACATCCTACACGCAACAGTCTAGCTCTATTATAAATATTTAGTCATAGATCATTTCTCTCTTCATTATTTTTAGATTTGCGTCAGCACACACCCACCATTGTCAGCAACGACCAAACCTTATGTATGTCATATGTGAACATTGAGATGTAGCTAAAATTCACCTAGTTTTTGCAGATTGTTAGATCGCTAAATCATTTCTTACAACAAACAATAATTGAAAAAAAGAAAAAAGTATTTATTTATTAAAAATTTAAAAAGTAACACTTCTGTATACAAAGTTATATATAGTGTATACTATAGCCTAAACACAATAAAAAAATCATTAAAATAGTATAATGCAAAAAGTAAATTAACTAATGTTGAAACTCGCCAAAGTTTTATCACATAATCATGGTAAGACCATTTATGTTGGTTCAGATGGTTTAAAAACAATTGCAATCGATTCTACAATTGATAATGAGCAAACAATTTTCAGGTTTAGTATATTATATACTCTAAACAGCCTCGCTTAAGATAGACAGTCAATCGAAACAAAACATGTTACAATTTTGGATTGTTATAAATAAAAAAAGTTGTGGAAACTGTGCGCCGTATTGTTGACAAAGGAGGTTAGTTGACAGCCTGATATTAATTATTGACATTTCGATATTGAATGAGAAGAATCAGACCGATTTACCACACACATTACATTGGCTTGCTTTTTGTTACGGTCAACTGGTTTTGCATGTATAACATCTAATATACCTATTTGGCCGTCATATTTAATTAATCTGTAGTTGGTTTGGTACACTTGAAAACCGATATACAATATTCTACAGCGCCCGGTTACACAATGAACTTAAAAAACAACAAAACATAAGACGATCGAAGATTTTGGTAGACATTTTAACTCGGGATGAGTTTTGATTGAAACTTAATAGACACTGCAATTAACACGTAATTACACACACTAACAAAGTGTGAGTGTGTGTAATTACGTGGTAATATTAGGAACCTGGGACCATGCTTATCATCGTCACGACTCATGCATGCTATAGTTTGGGACACTAGGCTATTTGGTCAAATAGCCAAAATAGACGGCCTAATCTGAAGCGATTACGAGGACGAGTGTAAATAAGATACAAGTGAATCTGCAAATATGATTTGACAAAATTAATAAAAAGCTTTATTTCTGAAATCATTTTAACAAAATTTACGCCGAGACTTCCCAGTAAGTAATCAAAGATACTTGGTGTTGGGAATGACTCGCAACTTCCCAATTGGATTACAACGATTTCTCTTATCATTATATATTTTACAGTTTATAATAGAAACAAAATAGCAAACAAAGTAAGTTTATTAAAGGTTAGTTAGTGTGTGTGCGTGCCTGCATCTATGTTTATGTGTGTGTGAATATATGTAGGTTTGGTGAATGTGTATGTGTAAGTGTGTGTGTGTAAGTGTGATTATCTATTTGGGACTGTGTTTAATAACTATACATCATTCAAAGCTGCGTGTCTGGCCTTGAATCTATGCTATTACATTCGATCCGGTAAGAAGAACTGCCATTGTTTAAATTTACATAAACTGTAGACATCTCAAGGCTACCTTCATTCATCACGTGGTATAGATTTTTTCTAGTTACAAAGTATATTGAAATATATTTGTATTTAAGAACCATAAAAAACATCTTTCCCATGCCATCTGGCTCAGCCAACAGATGGTAATCATTACTAAAATTGGAAAGAGTGGCGTTTCTTTATAAATCATAGTGTTAATAATAGATAAATCTGATTACATAGCTAATTTATTTGTCCAACGCCAGATCTGTCTTAACAGTCAGCTATTAATACCAATAAAGCTCGCAAAGGCGAACGGTTTTTTATAATCTACCCAGTATGGTGGAATAAAAAGATGATTTTAATTGGTAACCATCAGCTATTTCGCTGCTTAATTATATGACTCCTATGGAAAGTGCTAATGAGGAAAATGTGCAAGCCTAATCGATATGTGGCTAAACATAGAAACGGTATGTCATATGTATTGCCATATTTAGATGTCAACGTAGCTTGTAAACGCGTAGAATATGGTATCTAAAGCAAAGTTTAACAATTATAACACTGTTAAAGTAACTCATTATATGTATAGAAAAATAGATAATAAATATTCTGGGACATTATTCCTCACACACGGCCATCTGACCCCAAACTAAGCAGAACTTGTACTATGGAAGCCAGATAACTGATATACTACATATACTACTTTTCTTTTGTAAATACATACATAAATAGATAATGACACCCAGACTCAGAACAAACAGACATGTTCATGCACACAAATGTTTGTCCTGAGTGGGAATGGGCAGCAGGTCGTGGGTTCCTGAGTGGGAACCCACGACCTGCGGCGCGATAGATAGGGTATCTTACCAACCACGCCAACCGGCCCGTCGGTGAGTTTATATGGAAATAACTTAGGATCTTAATTAAATAAAAAAACCTCGTGTTTTAAATAGAGCCAATTCACCCACGTATATACAATTTTTATTGAAATTACCCACACCATCTTATCTGCATGCAATACCCACACATAAAATGTTTGAAAACTTTAAAAATTAGCAAAATGTACAAATGGAAATGTAATATATGTTACAAAATATAGATTTCTTATGGGAATCTGCAACGTGAACGTAATTTACATTAATTATATCTAATCATAGACAGTAATTGTCATCATGTTTACCTTTTATGCGGTAGTATGCCGTCACAATACTAAATAAAATTGACAACGTATGCGCTATTCTTCGGGAGTTTACGACAATAGAATCCAAAACAAAACTAACTTATACAAACAACTTTCGTCAGTACTTATTATAATCATCATTTAGGATTTATTTTGCATTTTAACAGGTACAAATAACATTTTCTTCTGTGATATATCTCATATATAAATATATAAAATGGATCGCCGAAATGTTTGTACGCGTATAACTTCCGAACGACTGCACCAAATTGAATAAATCTTTCTTTTATGTGTTTGTTATTGTCAGGAGAAGGTTTGTAATGTACCGGGAACGTAGGTGAAACCGCTGAGAACAGCTAGTTGTTTATAAAGTAACTGGCATTTAATTTCGTATTAATTATTTTTATAAACTCAAATACTACGTGGTTTTTCGATTAAAGTACTTTTAATGTAAATCAAAGGTCAATTTATAGTGGTCCTCGTAATATCCATCATGACACAAACTAATTTATAATAAATTTTTAACGCACATGTAAACTAAAGACACGTGTTGTTTAAAACGCAGTTAAAAAACGGACCTCCATTCGATTCCCGATCTTATTCCAAGTAAACGTTAAACCATTTTCATTTAACGCGCGTTTTAAATTTGCACCCAACAATTTTCAATCTTGTCTTCCAATTTTTAACTCTATATCTTTATAGTAAGATTTCTTTCGATTAAAACGTCAAGCAAAGAGAGTTTAAATTCTTAAGTCGTTCGCGAAACCAGTTCTTTGGCACTTTTTATTGAGACGATCAAGTTCAGTATGCCTACTGAACCAGTTGTAATGCACATGGAAAAATGAACTTGATACAATAAGATAAAGCTGTAAATGCTGTAATATGTGGTTGAAAATAATTATTAGCTGTCAATAAATAATATAATCCTAAAGAAAAACATTTAATTTCACTCACAACACACAAAAAATATTTACTTATTATCTACCTACATAATATAAGTGTTAAGATTTTAATTGATAGATAACTATGATCAAAAACATAATGAAAATGATAGATTGATTTAAAAAGCAGGATTCTTAAAAAAAAGAGCGAGCTAATTATATTTGTTATATATAACTTATTAGTATAAATAATGTCCAATTTTCATCCTTTTTATATTAAAAAAATAACACCAAAATGTTTTTGGTGTTCGTTTAATATTAAAAGTAAGTTATTTAGGAGTATTTAACATAGTAAACATAAATTAGAATAACAATTAAATCGTCATATTTTTTTTTACTTGAACAAAACACTGCCGTGTGTCTCATGAAATTTTGATTCTGAATTCAATGCAGAGATTTCTAGATGGACCTTGAAAAGAGCACAGGTGAAGCAGTAAATTCTAGTCAGGCACCTACACGTGATAATATACCGAAATAACCAGTTAGTACCCGAGTCCTACACAGTTTGTTATAATGCTATAATTGGTATGTCATACACTTATGTTTGCATAACCATTAGCACACGCCATTTTATTAGTGTATTGAACCATTTAAGCAATGTTATTTGAAGGAAAACTATACTGGGTGATTTTTTTGTCACTGGCAATACTTGCAGGGGTATAGATAAGTACTCATCAATATGAGCAACTTTTATTATGAGACTAACTGTGAAATCACGAAATAAATATCAGCTGTTCCATACAAAAGTTCAATACCTACTCGACCAAAATTTTTGAAGTACCATTTTATTTTACGAGATATCAGAGTTGGTCCCATAATAAAAGTTGTTCATATTGATGAGTACTTCCAACCCTGCAAGTATTGCCAGTGACTAAAAAATCACTTTGTGTAAGATACTTTGTTAAATTGCTACTAAATTTTGCCCTACAGAAAACCGTAGTCGGGAAAAAATCCGCATCTGTGTATGTGTTAATAAAAATCGAGTGTATGTTTAGCCAATCGACAGACATTTATAATTTTGATTACTAACTAATTTTCGTCCAAACTAACAAATATTGTTAGTGTTCGTGTGTCTGTAGTTAGAACGTTGGAAAGCGTGCACACGTCTTAAAGTGACTTAAAGGCTCTGAAAATAACTTGGCTCATTTTTTACATTCAAGTTTTTAGAGGAAATTTTTATAGGTATACTTTGGGACAGTAATAGGGTTCTATCACAGCTTAAAAAACATACAGTGGTCCATCGCATTTGAAGTCACGCTAAATTTCGTTTTGTATAGGCATTCGTCATTGCTGCATTGTGTCCCAAGCGTATGGCAGCTTGGGCTCGCTACCGCCTCTCTCTCACCCCGCAAACCCCGCACGATTGCTCTGTCTAGACGTGTCCGTTGGCCGACTGTAAGAGTTACATAGACTGTGGTAATAGGGTTTTATTATGGCACCATTTGGGTACGGAACCCTAAAAATTATAAACCCTGTTTCATTATCATCATTATCACTCATGTGGGGTTACCCTGACCAAATAACTATCATAACAAGGTCATAAACTAGACTAGAATTAATTAGCTATGCAGTGAGCATAAATGCTTACGCATAGGCATACTAACATGGCGATAACACAGCGTATTTACAGTAAAATCACCCAGTATAAGGTAAGACCAATACAGTACCTATATCTGTCAGTCACCCCCAGATTCTTGAAACTAAATTGTCAATCTCCGATTAATATAACATGTACCTGTCACCAATGATCTTATATGTTAGTATCGTAACTAGATTAGCTATTCACGGCACCGAACCGAACGCGTTGCTACTTTGTGTATGCCTGTAGGCATATCTGCCATAGTTCCCAACTTGACGTCAAGTGTCATTGTCTCGTCTTTTGAATGCAAGTGGCTACTCATTTCTGAGAAATGTTTGTAAGGCGATGCTACTCTAGTATTTGTAAACTCACTGCTATCTAAGGTAAGACCGATACAGTACCTATTTAATTCTGTCAGTCACCCACAGATTCTTGTAACTCAAATGTCAATCACAGACATGACAAAGACGGTTAATCATCGATTAGGTAACTTAGATTAGGCTTTCAGAAAGTGTTTCCTTTACATTAGGTACCTACGTGTCGGTGATGTATACCTGATTCATTAAAAATACTGTTTCAAAAATATGAGTGATATTTATGGTGAAACTAGCTTCCGCTACACGGTTTCACCCGCGTTCACGAGGGATTTTATGTTTTCTCGGAATAAAAAGTACCCTATATGTTAAACCAGGGTGTCAGCTACCTCCATATCAAATCTCATCAAAATTGGTCCAGCCGTTTGAGAGTGAAGAAGTAACAAACACACTCACAAACTTTCGCTCTATGGGTATAAAAATTAGAATGTTACTTTGTAAAATAAGTATGCGCTCCTATACCATTCATCCAATTGCGATGTATCTTTAGTGAGCTGTGCGCACGCCCGCGATTGCTTCTGACAAAAAAAGGCTAGTTTTTAACAAAAAAAAAACTGAATTTGTACCATAACTGTTCAATAATAACCATCGAAAAGCCTTACGTAGACAAGTCTTCATCAAAACTGGTTTTAAAATGTACAACGTGCTGACGGAGACGAGAAGGAAAAATCGATAAAAAATTGTGTTTTTTTTTAATTATCGCAATAAATTACAAGTAGGCATCCTACAATGACAGTGTTTCACATTATCTTAACCTTAATCTATACTAATATTATAAAACTGAACAGTTTGTTTGTTTGAACGCGCTAATCTCAGGAACTACTGGCTCGAATTGATAAATTGTGTTAGATAGCCCATTTATCGAGAAAGGCTATAGGCTTTTTATCCCAGGAAAACATAAGATCCCTCGGGAACGCGGGTGAAACTGCGGGGCGGAAGCTAGTACATATATAACATTTCCGTGTCACAATGTTGGTCCGCGATGAACTCCGAAACTACTTAAACGATCTTGACGTATTTTTTTCTAAATGTGTGATTCTTTCCAACTTAAAAGATAGGATAGTTTTTATTCTGATTATTTCTTTTTCTTTTGCACGGTGGTAGAGTACTTTGTAGTACCCGCCTGGTTGAAAATCTGTCGCCAAACACCTATTGGTGTGTTCCGGCAGCTGCATTTGAGAGCCAGATCCTTCTAGGCTTTGTGTGCTTACCACCTTCGGCCACATCATCACCTACCATAGTGAGATGGTGTTGGAAGTTAAATGGTATGATTATAATGTATATTTGTTACAGTACTAAAAGTAGTAGCCTAGGTAGCTCTCAAGTGCAACTGCCGGAACATACCGGTAAGGGTTTGGCGGTTTGGGTTTCCTTGTCAAATAACGACTTATTTTATACGTTTTTGTGCAAACCCATTTTGAAGTCGTTTTTGGTTTTTGTTAAAAGTTATTTAAATTTTTCCATTTTTAATTATTTGTGTATTGAATACTTATCAAGATTTGTCACTTGTGTTCATAAGTGTTCAGTAGCATAAAATAAAGACTCCCGACGCAATCACACAAATAATAATTAAAAAAAACTGGCGGTCTGGATAGTTTATTTTGAATACAGGCATCTTTACTATTATCCCATAACTCCTAACTAACAAGGAGTTGTACTTTCCATCATCAGCTCACCTGACTAACTCAAAGGAATATAAGTAGCGGTCTACACGAGCCTATACTATAATATTTTATTAATTATTCACTAACTCCTATTTTCCATCATCAGCTCAGCAGCATGAGATGATGAGTACCAGACGCAAACACTTGAATAGTTTTAGAAAATATATAAAACACACTATGCGTCCCTATAAAATTTGAGGGTTGCCCTTGATTTTTCTGGGATCCCATCATCAGATCCTGACTTGGTGCCAATGGGACCAACTGGAAAGTATACCTTTCAAACAAAAAAAGAATTTTCCAAATCGGTTAGGGCGTCTTCGAGTAATCATACATAAAAAAAAAAGATTCTGACGAATTTTTGAAGTCGTTTAAAAAGAGTTCAAACACTCATCGTAAAAATTTAGGAAATTAAGCCTTGGTCAAAGACTGCTTATCTATAGTATTAAAAAAAAAGACAATCTCATGCAAATTCTGAAGCGGAATAGCTAATGTCAGACAGACAAAGATTAGAACGGGGTTTCTGAAACGGGGCAACCATATTAAAAATAGCACATTTATCCCTGTTTTTACGGTTCACAATAGTAAGTCGTTGACCTATTCGCAAATTCGTAACTTCGTGTTCATAACCATGCGATTATGCAAGAGGTAAACGCCTTTAGTTATTTTTAATACTGAGTCAAACATAACGGGATATTACGACGATACTATGCGGAATGTATCTCGAAATTAAACTAAATTTTTGTACTTATGTATCATTATAAAAATAATTATTTGCATGCGCAGTAAACGTGGCTCAATGAATGAGTATAATTTTGCATAAAATTTCAAATACCGTTTCCGAATACTAAATCAGCAGCAAGCGATGATGGCCGTTTTGACAGCATAGAGAGACAGTAGATACCCTTGTGTCAAACCGGCCATCAAAGCGTGCCGATAGTTTAATGTACGCTGGGTGAATCCATGGTACAAAATCTCGATTATAATAAAAGACAACCAGAATAGTCAGGTGTTCAGTATACAGTAGAAACGGTGTCCGGTTTTATGAAACATGAAAAGAAACCTGTTCACGAAGTGTCCGGCTTTTTTATAGGGTTCCGTGTTTATTTGAAAGCGTTGTCCATTAGCGAAGCAAGAACATTTCAATCAAATTCAAATCATTTTTGTTATTTTATTTTTATCACAGTTACAAAGCAAAATTTGAAAAAACTGATGTCTTTTTAGAATATTTTCCACATTGATTCAAAGAGTAAGGAATGATTCGTTATTGCATACCCTAAATTGAAAAGATAGTTGAGTAAACGTTTGTAACTTAGCCAAGCTTTAGTCAGACAGTCACATAAGTACCATCTTTGTGAAAACCAGTGAAAATCAGATAGATAAAGTTGTATGAAACTAGAAATATTCCGACAACGAAAAACGACCAAATTTCCCAAATTTGCAAGACTTGTAAAAAATCAAATTGTTAAAACTTTATGATGGTAAATCTACATTATTCAATCAGACAATAGCTTCCGTGAGAATCTTTAATTAAATACTGATTAATCAACCTAGCAAAAACTATCGCTGAACAACGCCAATCAGCAAAAAATCAAAAGGTTGTACATCTAATTTCGCAGCTTGTGTTGAAGGCGTGCAATCACGTCGCGACAGGAATTTTAAATTAGACTTCTTTCTTAGCTTAGCTCTATTACTTGTTCTAACATTCAATCAGACCTCAAGACTCGAAGGTAGTTCATAAATCTTTAATAATTCCAGGGCAGTTGTCTATGCCATGTCTGCTTTCCCGATACCGGCAGACCCACATCCACGCATGCGCATTGCCACCGCATCAAAAATCCATTCATTCCCTTTACCATTAGGTAACTAACATGGGTTCGATCTCCTGCATTCGTGCCACCCCTAGTACATTCGTATCGATTTGCCGTAAAACAGCCATAAATGACTTACATTTATCCGTTCTACATGAAAACGTATATACGGTAAAATCGTAAACCACATTAGTCCTAGTAACACAGCTGAAGGCCAGTCAATTTCGATGCTATTTCCGATTCGGACGTTAGCCGGCGTGTAAACATTATGCAGACATTCTTACGTAACACTCACCATGGCATTGTTCTCGACAATCCAGTTGACGGAGCATAATTGGTAGACGAAGTATGCGCGAACTAGTTCGCTGGTCTTCTTGCTTTTGAACGCGTCTTTGGGACTGCTGAAGGTGAGGTCCAGATCGTCCCGGGACGGTGGGGCGGTGGATAGTACGCGGACGTTGCGGGGCGCGTTTACCGCGAGCCGTCGGATCAGAGCCATGGTTGCAGCTCCGCGTACAAGTTACAACCAACACTACACGCGCCCTCTCTCTACGGGTGACAGCTGACAACTGACACTGACATCCGCTCGATACCGTCTCGCCGGTGGCGCGCGCACCCGATCCAATTTTAAACCAGCCGATCGTCCGCGGAGGTGTGTCTTCGAAACGAACAGCCATTGGACGTCTCCAGCCAGCGCTAATCTTTTATTTTCTTGTAATTATTCACAGAAACCTATACCTGAAATGATAACACAAGAAACATTTGCAAAACAATCAGTTGATTGGAGAGAAACAATAGGGTATTTCGCTTTAATGGCGTAGATTTTCCTAAACTTTAAATTGCAATGGTGTTACGTAAAAGTACTTGGGTGGGTTGCGTAAGTGCCGGTTAGGGTTCAAACGCCCGACATGACCTAAAAGCGCCTCGGACCGTAGGTTCTAAGTTATGGCTGCGGTCTCTCGAATCAATAAAACAAATTGCGGATGTTTCTTGTGACTTGAACGTGTTTTGACGATAAAAAGTGTGATTATTGCTGATTTTGCAATATTATAACCAACAGATATGAGTTCAAGGACTTTTAGTACTTTTACGTAGATTAGCAACACAACCTTAAAAATCTTAACTTAGATTGAATCCACAGTAGGCTATACTATACAGATGCTGTTTCCCAATTATTGTAATCAACTGTAACTACATTAAAACTGAGTACGGTCTTGGTATAGTTCCCCTATGCACCTTCGGTTGGGAAGAGAAGACTCTTTGATATTGCCGATCATAATATGGATAAATTCTGACCTAATTAGTTGATTGCAGACTTTGTAGAAATACAACAACAGCATGCAGTAGTTAGTTTTTATTATTATGGCCAAGGGCGGATCCAGGTTTTGTTTTCTGGGAGGGGCACGGGGTAGACGGGCAAAATTACTTATTTAATAAGGACAGTTTTTTTTATGTTTCCTGCTAAAGATGTCCAGCACTTCATTAGCGTAAATTTTTGTCGCAATGTCTTGATGGATATACATTAAAGTCAGTACATTCAAAGGCTCCTCTGTCATCCTGCTGCGAAACAACTCTGATAATTTGATTTGCCTATAAGTATGTACTGTGATGGAAACTCCACAACCGTCTGGGGGGGCACGTGCCCCTGTGACCCCCCCCCCACTAAATTCGTCCTTGATTATGACCAGAACCTCAGCATTACAAGTGGCCGAAACTGCTGGAACAAAGACTTTATATGAGGGTAGTAGAAAGCCAGACGGATGCCACAAAGCACCCTAACATATGTATGCTAAGGTTCCCTTTTGATTAGAATCAATTGTAATGTTCATAAGTCCCTTATTAGTGCCTACTGAATAAATGAGTTTGAATTTGAAAAACTAAATTTGTGTACTAATTTTTTTCCGATATTCAATCCCCTTAGAGCTAAAATAGCGGGTGAAACCGGAGGCGGAGACTCATATAGTTAGTAGTAGGTATCCATATCGGTTATCAATCAAGATATCAAAATGCGATGATAGTAGAATGCCTACAATGAGTGGTAGGGTACTTTGTAGTATCCGCCTGGCTGGCTCCCACCGTCAAGATGAAAATCTGTAGCCAAAGACCGCGTGTTCCGGCAGCTGCATTTGAGAGCCAGTTCCTTCTTGGTTTTAATTGTGTTGCTTCTTACCACCTTCGGCCACATCATTACTTTCTATAGTGAGATTGTGGTCAAACACAAGCCTATAAAAAGTCGGCAACACATTGGCAATCCTCCTAATATTGCTAATGTCCATAGGCGACGGTAACTTACCATCAGGTGGACCGCCTGCCTGATTGTCAGCCTTCTGACATAACAAAAAAAATATATTGTGCCAAGTTAATGAATGAATAGGACAGTAGTCCAAGTCAGCGTTAAAAGTGAAAATCAGGAGTTTACATACGCCTAGTATGTAAACTCAAATTAAAGTATTTATTTACCAATGGACACATGCAAATGGTGACAAATATTTAGATGTTTGCGGTAATGGAAATACACATATTTGTGAGGAAAACGAACATGAATTTCGATCGGTTGCAAATTAGTCGAGCATACCACGCTAATCCTGCGTGATTTAACCACTAACATGACGTAATATTATAAAGTCTCATCTCTCTCGTCTCATCAATATAAGCAACTTTTACTAAGTGACCAACTTTGAAATACAAAAAAAAAACATTATTTTGATCGAGCATGTATTGGAGCATCGACCTTTAGTATGAAAAGAAAAAATATATTTTCAAGATTTCATAGTCGGTCCCATCGTAAAAGTAGGTCATAATGATGAGTAAACCTTCATACTATCATTCTGTTAATATTTTATAGTTTTTATTAGCTTGTTTGACCACAATCTCACCATGATGAGTGATGATATGGCCGGCAGTGATAAGTACAAAGCTCTCATGTGCAGATGCCAGAATACACCGACAGGTGCTTGAAAACAGATTTTCGGTTTTATTACCTTCCAATACGCAATAAAGTTTCTTTACTAAAAAGTACACACTTCTTGGATTATTTTTGGCTTTAAACTTGGTAGTTTACCAGGTGTGAAAAGATCAGGCGCGGATCCAGGACTTCGTTCAGGGAGTGGCATATTTTGTCATAATTTATCTGTCAGATTTTTTAAAAAGTATAGAAACCAATAGTACAGTTGCTGACGAGAAATATACGCGCCTGGAAAATATATTCTTTGATTTTCTGAATTCATTATATTTGCTTGTATAAACTTTATGTAAATACCTTTCAATGAAGTCATAGTAGGTAACACCAGGATAATTCGTGACAGATAATTGGCATTAGGCATAGGAATTTACACACATTTGGTGACAAATAGGTAAAATAATATTCAATAAAGTCATCGATGATGTTACAGCGGAAAATTTATTATTCATTACTTTCCTGAAATTAATACTAGTTTTTCGCCCGCGCCTTTGCTCGCGTAGACTTTATAAAAGACAAGCTTCCGCCCCGCGATTTATAAGTAGCCTATGTGCTATTCCAGACTACATATAATCTATCTCTGTGCCAAATTTCATCCAAATCAAACCATTCTGCCGTGATTGAGTAACAAACATCCATCCATCCAAACTTTTGCATTAGCAAAAGTAGGATCTATATCTTTTCTCTCTCTCTCTCTCTAAGCCAAGCTGCATTGACCTGTGGAAACTCATGAAAATCTGTTCAGTGGTTTTGAATATTAGCATAAGTATTATGTAAACAATAGAAAGAAAAATAAATCTCTTTGCATTGTTATGCTTCCTAGTTCACCTACGCTACATTTTTGTAAAAAATAATGTACCAACAGACACGCTGAAAACCGCCTTCGTAATAATTAATCAGTTATTTGTTTTCCCTCTCTACGGGGTAACACTCTTTCGGTGATAGTGGATGTGTAGGTGACTAATAAATCATTACCACATCATTATAATGATGTCATTTGAATTGATTTCAAACGAATTTCAGAAATTAGTTATGCAGGGCTTTTTTTTTATACAACATAGTCGGCAAACAAGCATACGGCCCGCCTGATGGTAAGCGGTTACTGTAGCCTATGAACGCTTGCAACACCAGGGGTATCACTCACGCGTTGCCGACCCTTCTCTCCTCCCCGATGAGCTCTGGCGATCTTACTCACGCGCAGGAACACAACTATAAGTTATTTGGCTGCGGTATTCTCTAAGGTGGAGGTACTTCCCCAGTCGAGCTGCTCTTTGAGCGACATATCGCTATGCTCTACCTCTCTTAATTCAATAGTTCAGCTATCTCACTGAAGGCACTGACTCTCAAGTGCTGCTGCTGGAACACACCGGTAGCTGTTTGGCGACAGATTTGCACGTTGAGGGTAGTAGCCAGCCAGGCGGGTACTACAAAGTACCCTAACTCCGTGGTATGGTTTCCTCACGATGTTTTCCTTAACTGAAAGCTCAAGCTCATTGTAGGATTCGAACCCACGACATCCGACGTCACTACCACTGAGCTATCATCGCCTTAAGAGTAAAAGTGTAATACGTTTCGAGTTTCAAGCTAGTTCAGAGGATTTCTTTATGTCAGGACCACCTGATGGTATATGTCTCTAATTTCAATAATCTCTATTTATTTCGATTCCAACGCGAAATCGGAAACTTACAAACCATGGGAAAATAATAAGCGTGCATCATCGCATTATGTATTTTAGTTCAGGTATTTATCTGTCCTTATCTAATTCTTGGGCAATAGACGAAAGCACTTGTGTAGCGAAGTTACTCATCGAAATGTACGTACGCGGCCGTCATTGGGATTTACGTTTAATTATATTATTATTTATTATATTATATACACTAATATGCTAACTGGCACCGCCCCGAAATCTCCTTTTTGAACCTCTCCTTTCTGTTATTTATTAATTAATACAAAAAATACTTAGTTACCACAACCAAAATGCGGTTTCGCCATAGTGCACAACCACGACTAAACCATCGAACCGATCTTGATGTAAATTGGCGGAGGCTTCTTGGTTCCCGGAGATACATAGGGTACTTTTCACCGCTTAAAACAAGCCTTAAGGGGGTAAGTAATTTTGTATAGATAAACTTGAGAACCGAACCGATTCAGATACCTAAATTTGGCAGAGGGATAGTTTTTTTTTATGTCAGTAGGTTGACAAGCAGACATACGGACCACCTGATGGTAAGTGGTCACCGCCGCCTATGTACATTTGCAATACCAGAGGGATTGTCAATGTGTTGCCGACCTTGAAGAGCTCTTTTTACGCCCTTTTTGAAGAACCCCATTTCGTAGCGCTGAGGGAAAACCATAATGGGGACCTTATTCCATCCTAAGGTTCATAGTAGGTGGACGTAACGAATAATGACATCTTACCTGTGCCCATTCATGTAAATTAAAACGCTAAATGCTTACTATCGCCATGAGTATTTCGACAGAGGCGCTGTAACAATTCCTATGGAAAAAAGTCCTAAATGTTTAGGTGTAGTAAATTCTTCAATACAATGCGCTTAATTTTTAGGGTTCAGGTAAAAAAGGAACCCTTATAGGATCACTTTCTTGTCCGTCTAACCGTGTGTCACCACCGATTTTCTCAGGAATGGGTGGACCTAGCAAGTTGAATTTTATACCAGATACTGATATCTATAGTCCCTATTAGGTGTATAAAAATCTAGGTCCTGAGTCAACACGATAAAAAGATATGGGCAAATTTAGATTTTCCCGAAAACTTGTATGTACCTACCAAAAGTTACGTAAATTTTCAACTTTTTTTATTTTTCGGAATTTTCCCTTTACTTGTGCTGTAAGACCTTGCTTTTAACCAAAATTGACAATCCTAGGTCAACCGGAAGTAGCCTATAGGTTTTAGGTCGAAAACCTATATGGTAGTTCTCGTTAACCTAGAATCACGAAATTTGGCAAAATGCAAGGTCTTACAGCACAAATAAAGTTAAAATTCCAAAAAATAAAAAAGTTGAAAATTAAAGAGTGTCCCCATACATACCTACATAGTTACGCCAATTAATGAAAACCTCTGATTTGTATGGGCGCTCGTACAATTTAGAGGTCTAGCATAGTTGGCACTAACCTCAAATAAGGTAAATCAATAAAATTGTGCCATTTCCCGTGATGGACGAACTATTTACATACCTATAAGTTTGCACGGAGCCGTCGGTGCGCGAGTCCGACTCGCACAGTGGTTGGTAGCACAGCGTAAAAAACACAGTGGTCCATCGCGTTTGAAGTCACGCGAAATGCCGCTTTTGTATAGGCATTCGTCATTACTGCATTGTGTCCCAAGCGAGTGTATGGCAGCTAGGGCTCGCTACCGCCCCTCTCTCACCCCGCAAGCCCCACACGATTGCTCTGTCTAGACGTGTCCGTTGGCCGACTGTAAGAGAATGTGGTGGTAGGGTACTTTGTAGTAGGTACCCGAATTTTAAGTTTTATTTAAATTTTCCCAAAAAAACTTCCGTTTTAGGGTCCCGTTTTTACCCTTTGGGTACGGAAGGTCGTGGGTTCGATTCCCACTCAGGACAGACATTTGTGTGCATGAACATGTCTGTTTGTCATGAGTCTGGGTGTAATTATCTATATAAGTATATTATTTACAAAAGAAAAGTAATATAAGTATGTATATAGTATACAGGGTGATTTTGTTATCACTGGCAATACTTGCAAGGGTGGAAGTACTCATCAAAATGAACAACTTTTATTATGGGACTAACCTAACACCTTCCACACACACATACATAAGGTATATAAGTATCTAAATAAAAAATAAATAAATAATTATAATTGCATAAGTTGATAAAAAAAATGCTATGCAATACCTTTGCCGCGGCAGTCCCCGAGTGCCACACGTATTTTTTTTAATCCACGCACATTCAAACAGTTTCATTATAGTAGGATTTGTAGGAAAGGATCTAAGCTTGGTCGCCAGTCATCATCTACCAACCGGACCGCGATTATCTTTTATATTTTATAAACGGACCCCTAGGTAATAAACGGACCCCTAGGTAATAAACCTAATTAGTGACCCCTGCTATACGGTATCGATTTATTGTTTCAAAAATATTCAGAACTGTTCTGTTGCTGTCCCGATTCGCTTGATGGACTGATTGTTGTCTAAATGCTCTATAAATGGGCTATCCAACACTAAAAGATTTTTTCAAATCGAACCAGTAGTTCTTGAGATTAGCGCGTTCAAACCAACAAACTCTTCAGCTTTATAATATTAGTATAGATAAACGCAACATCTCTGTACAATTTAATTAGACGCCACAAGCTCAAAACGCAATAAAATAACAAATATAATTTATACATAGATATTTTTATTTGAAAAATACTTCATGTAGCTAAACTAATCACATTATGGCGTTCTAAATCGAAATGAAAACCTTTATACAAAAAATGACACTACAAAATAAATAATAGCATACATTTTTAACGTATTCCAATTTATTAGTTATTTTTCACACATTTCTACCACATTGCACCTATCACGACGTAGGGTGAATGGTGAAGAAGGGTGACCTCACCACTCTGCATGAACCACATATTCCCTCCACACACAATATTGAACACTACTCAATTAATATGTACAACGTTTCTTTAGAATTTAGATTTCACTATTACGATTTTTCTTCAATGTTTATTTACATCGCAAGATTATTATTTTAAAACCCACATTTTCAAAGGAGATTGTCTAATTGTGCCCCAAGCGTAAAAAGGTTTTGAATAACTATTTCCACTTCATAACAGATTTTGGAAGTATAAGATGTTTTACATCTATGGGTACGGTACGAGGTTTTTTTTAGTTTTTAGGGTTCAGTACCGAAAGGGTAAAAACGGAACCCTATTACTAAGACTTCGCTGTCTGTCCGTCCGTCTGTCTGTCACCAGGCAGTATCTCAAGAACCGCGATAGCTACATTTGAAATTTTCACAAATTATGTATTTCTGTTACCGCTATAACAAAAAATATAAAATAAATATTTAGGGGGGGCTTTTTTTGCCGTTTTATAGATCATGGTACGGAACCCTTCGTGCGCGAGTCAGACTCGCACTTGGCCAGTTTTTAATGGATTCTACGCTATCTTTAATATTGCCATAACTTAATCCTAACTCCATGAATAAACATGGTAAACACTGACAAAATCTATTTTTTAGATTTTTTATATCTTGTATCCAAACATGCAGATCTACCTTTTTAATTATTTTGACTATCTCCTTTAGCTTATGGATTTCGCTGACGAATTTATTCATTTACGATTCCTAATATCTTATTATTTGAGATAGGTTTATTAAGCGTTCAAAGTTTATTAAGCGATTATAGCTTGCCCATTAATTTGGTTACCCAATAAAAAATAGAAATAAATATAATCATATTTATTCGTCTGTCAAACCAAGTTTAAATCAGGGTTAGATAAAAAGTATTTTTGACAATCTCAGTGGTAAATGGTGATGTGGTCGAATGTGGTAAGCACACAAGGCCAGTCTGGGTGGCTCTCAAATGCAGCATTATTATTATTATTACACTATTTTTCGTCGCTCTTTGCTCGTGCAGACTTCATACCTCGCGAAAGATGATTTTGTGATATTTCTTTCATATAATTCGCCTATATTAAAAAAAACATTAATAATTATACATTTTACCCGGATTTAACTCACATATAGTATCGTAATCAACTGTGGTCCTTATATAACGAGCAATAACGGACCATAGCGGCATGTATAATATCGATTATGAAATCGATACGAGTAAAATCGAATCAAGGATCTAAATTTATTTAGAAAAAAAAAAACAACGTCTATCTGTTGATAATATTTACTTAAGGCTAAATTTTATATATTCCATAATATATGTATTGTTCACTGATATAATGTGACAACTTTAAATGATTTTGTGACGAAAAACATTACATATTGCTCATTACTTGTTTATTAAACGATAGTAAATGTTTTTAGACTAAAGCAATAATCATTTTAAGCATAACATTATTTTTAGTATAAAAAAAAACACTCGCAGCCCGCGGGGCAATAAAATGTGGAAACAAAACGCCGGCTGTTCCGCTCTCTGTCGCACTTACGGGAAGCAGTGTTGTACCACTGCACACTGTCGTATCGATGTTAATATTATTATTATAAAAGAGTAACGCGCGTCTGTCCCTATCGCACCCATGATTTATGGCACCGCGGGCAGCGTGTTTGACATTAGTATAGAAAAAATGAAAACATTCGTATTGTATTTAAACTCGGTTGAGCCATTTAAAGTGCTTGTCACTTAGGTCTGGAAAGATTATGGAAAGTCCGATATTATAATTACACAAAAAAATATGAAGTCTATGGTTAGCTGTGACACATTTAAAGTGGTCACATCATATTGTTTCCTTTCGTTCATGGTAAAAAGAAACACATCTAAATTATCTTACAAATACAAATATCTATTATATTTTTAAATGATAATAAAACTTAAATCTACATCACTAATTTCTAGTATGTACAATTTTTCATAGTTTATAATATTATGTATATAATATTTTATTGATATATTGTGATTCTGTCACGCTCAAAACGTCAAATACGTTGCAATCACACGCACAAAATTAATGCTACATCGTTTCTACTGGTTATATTCTTTTCAATCAAGTAGTTTTCATAGTCATTAAGTAATTGGGGATCATATTATGTATAGTACGATAACAAACTGACGTTTTTTAGTTAACTAATGTAAATTCTCTGAATTATGAGGCAGTTTGTCACAGACATAGTGTTTATGGTATTAATAAATTAATTACAGCCATACGGATACAGGATTTTGGTTTGGTAGGGGCTTGACCCAGCTGAGAGAGACTTTGAGATTTGTCAGCGGTAGACTCGGAAGCTTTTGGTGGGGGCTTGAGCCCCTAAGCCCCCCTTTTGGGGGGCTTGAGCCCCTTACCTCCCTCTCTTTTGGGGGGCTTGAGCCCCTTAGCCCCCTCCCTTTTGGGGGGGCTTGAGCTCCTTAGCCCCCTCCCTTTTGGAGGGCTTGAGGCACTTAGCCCCCTCCTGGATCCGCTACTGATTACAACATATATTTTATGGATATCTGACGAAATTAGCCGATAATGTTTAGAATATTATCGTACTATAGTGCTACTCTGAATTTACTAATATTTTATACAGAATGAATATTTCGAGATGGTATATTTTCGAAATATATGTTAGGCTCTTCATACTCAATAACTTTTACTATGGGTCCTACTCTGAAATCACGAAAATAGTTTCTTTTCATACATTTTGATCGAGCAATCTTTACCGTTAGTATGAAAAATTTGAAATTATTTTCATTATTTCAGAGTTGGTCCCATAGTAAAAGTTATTCCGAATCTAGCATAGGTTTCGAAAATATGCCATCTCGAAATATACATCCTGTATTTTGTATGGTTTACCTTACAGATAAATATTGTTACAATCTTGTAGATAAGATCATGTTTAATAAATTAACCAGCTTTATTGATCGTCTCAAAATTTATATAGTCTTTAATAATACTTTTCGTAATTTTTCATTTATTTTTTTTATTAATTAAGTAAGGCAATGTTTATGTTTAAAAAAACATTACAATTAAGGATTATGCCTTTAGTGTTGTCATAATAGAATTTAAGACTTTTTATTCTGGTTTACTAATTCAAGATGCCGTATAATTTTAATTTAAAAAAAATGGTAAATAACATAAATAAAATAATATATTATGCAAAAATAATTTTATATTTTTGAGATTCCAAATAAAATTATAGGTAACATTATTACGCTTTTTATTTATACCAAAATAAAAAATATAAATATGTTTATTGTTTGGTGAATCTAAACTTGTTTTGTAATCATCTCAATATATTGTGGAACTGTAATTTGCAAGATCCTACTTATTTGAAATAAAATTATAAATAAAATAATGCTTTATCAACAAGGCCGTAGCGTAGTGATCACAATTTAATGTTATTTAGGCCTAGAGGTCTTAATTAACTAATATTACATTTGAGACTGTCACAACATTAACTGTTCACCACAAATCATGCACCATCACATACGGAAGAGCCTTATGCACGTAGCTTCATAAAATATACTAAAAGTTTACACCCTACCAAAATGACGATAAAATTATTGCAACATATTAAGCACGTCTCTATCGTTTCTAAACAATTTATGTAAATAAATTTCAACTCTATTGTGTGTACAAATAAAGTTATAAAATGCATGAACATGTTAACCACACTTGTCTAAAAATAAATTCGTAATACAAAATATTTTGACCCATCACATCCCACTTCAATTATATCAACATCACGTTCACACTAATGCATTATATACAAAGCCTATTATAATGTCTTCCAAATTGTTTTATCGAATTTCATACCTGTACAAAAATAAAGTAGTACACGCGCAATTACTATATATTTTTCCATAACTATATACATGACTTAATGTTAAAAACGTCTTGGTGTTACTAATTTATTGATACTCCTATTAATATTAATAATAAAAGCTATTCTAGAGTATAAAATTTGACTCCACTCCAAAATTTAAAACATATTCCGCTATTCAAATGTAAATAAATGAAAATTATATCGTTATATGTACGATTCACACACATTAATAATTACATTTAAATTTTATTTTTATTATAGGCACAAATGAACAATATTGAGTGCCTTTTCAAGCTTCATTCATTACCACTACTTAGAGTAGGCGAGGATTAATAGTCCTACATTATCATACTTTCATTTCAAAACGCTATATCTCAACAATTACACTTAAAAAAAAAAACAACTTAACTACCAATGTTAAGTAAGTAACTCGAGGAATAAATAAAAAGTCAAGCTGCCAAATTCAGTGTACAAAACACTGTAATTTAAAAGGAATGTGTTATAATTAAAAGAAAATTTCGACTAGCGTCCATTTTTATTGAGAGGGCAAGAAAATAGAATGCTGCAGGTTTATTACGTGTTAAACCTACATTATTTAAAAGTATTTTATAGAACAGTGACAACAAAAGTAAATAAAGTATTGCTCTATGAAAAGATAGGAGAAAAAACTGGCATATACTGATAAAAAAACACCGAAAAATTTCATGCCATATAAAAACTATCCGAATAATTATTATGCGAAACTTGCAAAAATAATAGGGGATAGAATTGCAATATTTCACCAATAGAGGCGCCATCTTTAAATTTCTAAAGATGCCAAAAATACTTCTATAGCATTGAAATTCTTAAATAAAAATTATTTATGTATTTTTTTGTATAGGTATATCTAAACAAATACTATTATTCAATAGAAATGTCTAAAAAGGTAAAAAATATTAGGTAGGTCTCTTTAGAGATTTATTTTTAACATACAAATTGTCTTAAAATTATTTTATACGATCAATTGCATTATGTATATTGTTACCTTTTTTGCCATTCTATTGAATTGCAAATTATCATTCCCCCTTATTCAGAACAGGTGCCCGGTTGCTGTTCCGATCGGGCAGACAATCCGATTGAGTAGTCTACCGAATAGGATGGCTCCTATTTTCTCATTTCAGACTTCCATTTGGAATGAGGAATTCTGCGAGTAACACAGCATCAGCCTAAATTTAACGAAATAAATTTTTCCTTTCCGATCGGAATGGCAACTGAATGGGTCTGAATAAGCGAGATTATGTTTTAATGTTTACATCATGTGCTCGTGGCGCCATCTATGAATTGCTTTGGGTTAACTCCTATTACAACTGTTTTTTTTAACTAATTTTGAATTCAATTCTTTCGTATCCATTTATTACTCTTTTTCATACATTTTTTTTAAATATGCAGTCAAATTAAACCTAAATTCCTTAGATATACAGTCCACATTCACGATCTACGTATTTGGACTACACGCGGCACTATTGTCGGCATATTATGCCGGCACTACACTTTTATTCCGACGAATAATCCACGATGACAATTTTGTCGTCTTACCGCCGACGTACGCAACATTTAGAATGAAAGAGATACATAGATTATTCGCTTTCTTTTCGATCATAAAATCAAGCGAAAATACCACCTAGCGGCACTTTCTGAATAGACGTGTTTATTTTGCGCAAACGCAGCCAAAATAGGATTGACAGAAGGCATCAGTATAACTTTGTTGCAATCAATTTCAATTAGTTTCAAATTGATAGAAATATTACGTTGTTGTATAGAAAATTATTACATTTGCAATGTAGAAGTAATCGGAGAAACGCTATATCTCGGTTTCAAATAATTTTCAATAAAGTACTGCTAGAGGTTTGTTCGATTCGCTATTCAACTGGCCAATGAAACATCTTTTTTTGATTACCACTTTGTTTATACGTAATAAGGCTCAAATTTCAACGAGAGAAATCTCTATCATCATTATGGTCGTGAACCTGCAGGTCGATTATATAACACTGATTTGATATTAAAGCTAATGACCGAGCAGAACCGTCGATCTATAAAGGCGAAGACGAACGACTTCCATACCATACATAAACATAATCAACGCACAGCCCGAACTTCTGTGGCTAGGATTGTGAAAATTTGCCGACTGCTACAGGATTTTTGAAAATTCAACCCTTAAGGGGGTACATGGAGATCGCGGGGCTGAAATCTAGTACTAATAAAGATTTGTCCTGACTGACTGACTGAGTGATCGCATAGCCAAAGCCGCTGTGGTTAGAAACACGAAACTTTGTACACAGGTTCCTTAAATAACGTAGACATCCACTAAGGAAGAGTTTATCAAAATTCAACCCCTAAGGTAAAATAGGGGATGTAAGTTTGTATGAAACTTGGTAAATTTTAATGATAAATCCATGAATGTATTTAGAGCTACATGGTTAAAAATTAAGAGTTAGTTGTTTCAGAGTATTTGAAAAATGGGGAGAAAAGGGGCGACAAAGTTTTTATGGGAATTAATTTTTTTATGGTCAGATTTATTTGAAACTAGATATTAAAATTCTTCAACACAATTAATGAAACACATATGTCTGTGTTTATCGAAATTCATTACCTAAAGGGGTAAAATAGGGGGTGAAACTGCGGGGTGGAAACCTAGTCATAAATATTCGTATTCGAAAATGCGTACGCTTTTGCACAATCGCCCTGCGACTTTACACGTCGGCGGTCAGACACATTACATAAAGCCCTGCTTTACTTACAAAACGGCACTACAATTTCGACGCACGACCTAAAAATTAGTAGGAAATAATCACTTATATATAGCCTATTAGTGTTTAAAGTCCGTTTACCTCTGTCGAAGCGCTTTCTAGAGGATTCTTATTGTGTACACTTACTGCCCAGAGACAGACATCACTATGACCATCCTAGTCACAATTACCAGGCAGAAGAGTGAGGGAATCTGGAATACAAAAGTTTTTCTTTAACGTAGATTAGTGATAACGTGGCTTATGTTAGTAAGCATAAAGTCTAGAAGGAATTGGTCTTCAAATGTAGCTGTCAGAAAACAGTAATTTCCAAAATGAGTGTGGTACCCAGCCAGGTGGGTATTACAAAGTACCTTACCACCGTGCTACTGAAATGAAGCTAATTTCGGCTTCAAACCCGCAATCTTCGTTTCGACGCCACGAGTATTAAATATATACAACTAGCCTTTCGCTCGGAGGTTTAACCCTCGAAACCCTATTTTATCCCCTTATCTTAGAATATTAATTTTTAGTTAAAATTTTAACTTGTTTAATTTGAATTTTTTATTTATTTTTATTGTTGCTATTTTTATGTTGCGTATTATATTCGTTTAAAAATTGTTAAACATTTACTGGAAAAAGTTGTCAGACTGTAAAAAAAAATTGCAACCTCGCCGAGTTTCTCGCCTATTCTTCTCAGTCGAAGGCGAATACCGAACCGATAACTTCAGTAGTTTCTCCGTCAAGTGCGGCTCCTAGGGCGTAAACTGTATAAATTATGTTAGACTCGGACGTACCTCGTCCTCGTCCTAGCGGTAGAGCCAGCGGGAGCGGTGGCGGTGGTCCTAGTCAGTGTCGGAGTGGTCGTTGAGGCTGGACCTCAGCTTGGAGAGCGTGCGTCGCGCGGCGGGCGTGTCGTCCTCCTCGTCGGACGAGATGACGATGCGCTGGCGCGGCTTGACGCCCGTCGCGCCGCGCGTCATGCGCCGCCCGCCGCCCCCGCCGCCGCCCCCACCGCCCCCGCCGCCCCCGCCGCCCTCGCCGCCCGAACCGCTCTCACCTGACATCATAAATAAATATTAAAAAAAACTAAATATATAGGTGTATGTATAAGATACTTTTTATTCAAAGGAATGCAGGGGAACCGCAGTAGATCCTATTGTAAAACTCACGTGTACTGTCGTCTTTGTGCTTCGCCTTGGCTTCCTTCTTGGCCTGTTTCTCTTGTTCCTTCTTGTCCACCTTCGCCTGTTTAATTGCTTTACACTTCTCCAACGTAGGTTTACCTTCGAGTCCCGCCGCAATTAGGAGATCCAACATTTTCTGTACACGCTCCTTATTTTTCGTACAACCTGTAGTGAATACCAAGGAATTCATTATCTATATAATAAAATTAAATAAAAATGAAATGCTTTGGTAAGCGTATCACTTGACAACGGCTGGACCGATTTGGCTAATTTTCCTATTAAATTATTCGTAATAGTATGAATAAGGTTTTTAGAGAAAAAAAAATTGAAAAGTTGCCCGAAAATTTGGAAAATTCGGGAAAACTGAAAGAGCTTTATTCAATGGGATTTTTGTATGAACTCATTTCATTACAGCAATATTTTCGTGATAGTCTATAACCAGTTTATTGAGGAAGATTATAGGCTACTTTTTATCCCGAGAACGCAGGTACAACCGCGCGAGAAATAGAAAGAGAATACAATGAGAAATTATTTTTTATCAAAAACATAACATGTACGTTGTATTGGGCTTTGTCTTTACATATTTTTTTTTAATTTCAGAAGGCTGACAAGCAGACGGTCAACCTGATACTAGGGGATTGCGAATGCGGGTACAGCAAAGTATCCCCTAACCCTGTGCTGTTTTAATGTAATATTTTTGGGGTGAATTTTATTGTTTTTTTTTTATTTGCTAGTCCTTTAGATGGAAATGTGGAATATTCGTTTCCGGGTAGTCAGATGAGGTCCGACACTAAGAAACCAATAAAAAAAATGAAAAAAATATGTCGAAATACACACAAATTATTACAGAGATACTTATACAAACAAGTAGAATAAAAAAAAGTTGACTGCAATATATTTTTAGAGCAGTATTTTTTTAATACCAACTTACCTTCAACAAGTTTCTTATAATCGAACCGTATACCGGCCGCTTTGCACATCTTCTTCATATCAGTGATCCCGGGCTGCCGCAGCTCGGGGGGCACGGGGGGCCTGCCGCGGCGGCCCCCTCCCCCGCCCCCACCGGGGGGCGACGCGCCGGGGGGCCGCGGGGAGTTCTTGGACCCCTTGGGCCTTCCCGGACCTCGCTTGAGAGGCTGATCCTGATGAGCAATACTGGTTATTCTACGTATCAAGATCTGATCAAAGTCATTAGTTTCCAAAAAGGTAAAACACGCTAATCATCAAAATCACTGAACGGATTTTCATGGAGTATCCACAGGATAATGCGGCTTGATAATGAGCCCATCAAATAGGCAAATAGTACTTTGTAGTAGTACTTTGAGCGATAAAAGGAGTAAAATGATCACACAATGGTACCCAAGGGATGGAAAAAGAAAGAGAGGTAAACCACAAAGAAGGTGGGATGATGACATTAGACAAGTCGCGAGAATAACATGGGGTAGAGTGGCCATAGAAAGGTCAGAATGGAGAAGATTGGAGGATGCCTTTTCCTGGCAAACGGACACACAAAAATGAAACAAAAGAATACTATATGAATAACAAAGAAATATAGTCGTGTTCGAATGATGACATATAATATAAAAAATATATAATATAGTACTTTGAAAGAACAAATAATGTAGCACATGGTATATGATACTTCAAGTTTACAATCACCATGTCTGAAGGCTGACATATAGATAGTCAGTCAAGGTCATTTATTCAGTTTAGGCCCCAGAGCACTTATGAACATCGAAACTACTGAAGTTACCACCGGTTCGAGTCGCTTTCAACTGAGACGAACCGGCAAGAAACTCAGCAAGGTTACATCATTTATATATTACTTTTCCAAGGTCCACCGAATGGTAACTACCGTCACTTATGGAAATTAGCAATCCTCCTGGTATTAGCAATGTGTTGCCGACCTTTATAAAGCCTAGAGGGTAGTCTTTAACTTACATCGTCACTTTCTTCTGAATCGCTCCCCGAGGAACCTGATGAATCGTCCGACGATGAAGAATCTACCGTCGTTACCTGCAATAAAAATTGATAGAATATTTTTATTTTTAAATATAATAAAACTGTAGCACCAGTATCTGTCTTGAGCCAGCTGAGGGTATAGGGTAGTAGGACAATCTTAATTTTAGACCTGTCAGGGGCGGACTCAGATGCTTCTGAAGGGGGGCTCGTGCCCCTTAGCCCCCCCCCCCCCGCCCCCCATATCCGATACTGTCAGCATCATCTGTCATCACTAAAAGGATAAGAAATATTGTTCTATTCCTATAAATATTGAAGGAGGTAGGATCTGTTTGTAATGTCAAAATAACAACTTTTTACTAAATGCATATGAAAGTATATACAGCTTAACCGATTTTGACGGGACTTTCACTGGCAGATACTTGATGTTATAAGGAGTAACTTGGGCTACTTTTGTTGCTTATAAGATAATTTTTATACCTGAACGCGGCTGAGCGGGGAACAGCTTACAGCTTAATATATTTACCAAAAACTGATTAGGGGCTGTTTATATGTACATATCTGTACTATACTAAAATTATGTGATATAATCGAAAATAAACCTTATATCATAGGATCCATGTTTCAAATTCAATTGTTTCAATATTGCTTACCTCATTAGTCGCTAGTCCCCTCGCCTGCATCTTAGCTGCGGCAAGTTTGGCAGCGGCTGCCTTCTGAGCTGCGATGTGAGCCGCCTGTGTTGCCAGCTTCTCCCGCTCGGCATTAGCATCGTAGTAGTTGAACAATACTTCCATAGACACTGGCACGTCGCCAAAGTATACCTCGTTGGGTATGTGGGAAGAGTCCAGGCACTCATCACTCCATCGCCTGGGTACCGTGGGGTATTTATAGTTAGCTTTATGTATTTTGTTTCTTTTTAACTTTAAGATTATTTTTTTGTCATCGTGCAGAGTCTTATGGTAAGTGGTCACTGCCACCTATTGACATTTACGATACCAATGTATAAACAAGTCACGGTCACATATTTATCGACCACTTTTCTGTCATTGTCAAACAATGTAACATTATTTGCGTGACCATTTGAACAATACACTACCAACATACCTCCTAAACTGTATTCCTGAGAAATCCTTCCTATATGGTCGTATAGCGTACTGGTAGCCGAGGGCGCGGGGCCGCGGCGGGACGGGCTGCGGGGCCCTGGGCGCGGGGGCCCGCGGGCCGCCCGGGGCCCCCGGGGCCGCCGGGCGAGGGGGCGTCGGCTTCGGCTTGTTCGTCGACCCCTTTGGACGACCTCTCTTCTTTGGCTGAGAAACATGCCGATATACATTCGCGGAAGGGTGTTGCGCTATTTATAATGCAACGATTCAACCATAAATAAATAAAAAATGATTCCTAAGAATACTACTAACATTAAAGGATTACAGATGCATATAACCTTTTTCAATAGAAATGTCCAAACATGTAAACAATGTTTTCATGTCTTAATGCAAATCGTCACATCAAATTATTGTGATTAATAAACTAGTCTTACTTTTCTTTATTTTTTAGGGTACCTACGCACTATGCGGTTAACCGGAATGCGGCTAGCCGTCCGGTTGACTGCAATCAAAAATATGTACAAAAATAGTTTCTAAACGCACTGTAGTGCGGCTGCCGGCCAACCGCCAGCCGGACGACTGACTTTCCGGATAACCGCATAGTGCGCATGTAGCCTAAATCTCAACCAAGAATTTTTATCTATTTTTTTTTTTGTGAATAGATAAGTCTATGTTCATTAAGATATGATAAATAAATATTTAATTTCATCAAATTATTAATTTTTGACAACAAATTAACATGAATTTGAGTTATAAATGCAAAAATATTCGATATACATATTACATTTTTAATAATAGACGCAGAAAAAAGAAATCCGCGCGCCATTTTTCACGAATACCTTTTGTCTAAAAAATTACAACTTCAAGTAATGAGTAGCTATACTATAAGATCCTTACAATAATAGATCATATAAGTTTTCACTAAAAAATAAATGAAAAAAAAACGTCGTATTGCGATACTACGTATAGAGTTGCAGTGTGAATGACCTCGAGCGGACGGCGCGGCTCGCGGGCACAGCTGACTACCTACCTACCTACTCGCTAGCTATGTTTATAAATTGTATGTTTTAAAATAAAATAAATATACTATGATTATTTTATTATTATAATTAATGGATAAAAAGTATAAATTAATACTTTGTACTCAGTTTAAGGTCAGTTTCGGAATTATTGAACTTTTCCATTAACCATTACATACGATTCAATAATTTTATGAAAACGAAAATTCGGGATAAACTGAAAATGCTATTTTGTATGGGATTTATTGAAATTTGGCCAGAAAAACGTCTTTCGGGTCAACAAGTAATTAATATCTGTTACTCAATCATACGGTAATGGCTGAACAGATTTGGATGAAACTTTGCACATATGTAGACCATAAAATTGGAGAATATAGATTACGTTTTATACCGAAATAACATGGTTCTTTGCGCGTAAAATCGCGAAAGCTAGTTTTTAATGTTCATACGTAAAAATATAAAAATGTTTAAATCAAAAATGGATATACATAATATCAATACAAGACAAAAATATAAATTAGTTGTTCCGTATTTTAGATTAGCTAAAGTTAAAAAGTCATTTCTTGGAAGTAGTGTTCGCTTTTATAAAAAAAATACCTGTCTCAGTTACCAAGATGACTGATTTTAAATTCAAATCATACATAAAGAAAGTTTTAAAAGAAAAAGCCTATTACAAGGTAGCTCATTACATTGAGGATAAAGATGTCTGGAAGTAGCTGCACTCTGCACAAGTGCATCTTGTACATACTTTTATACTAAAGCCAGTAAGTACTTAGAGATACTAATTTTTAGTTAAAATTTGAACTTGTTGAGGTTATTATTTTTTATTTATTTTTCATTTTTGTATGCGTATTATATTCTTTAATAATTGTAAAACATTTAATGGAAAAAAACCAACATTGTCAGATTGTCCAAAAAAAAAACTAAATATATAAGAAATGTGCTGAGTTTCTTGCCGGTTCTCAGTTGAAGGCGACTTCCGAATCGGTGGTAACTTCAGTAGTTTCGACGATCATAAGTGCCCTCCTAGGGCCTAAACTGAATAAATGGCTTTGACCATGAAATCATTCGTAGAAAATTGGAGATCCTTAGGGAAGGCCTGAGATGGCCTGAGCTGAGATGATGATGATCAATCGTCATCGTATACATCACACTTGACATGCTATAAAGTAAAACTTAATCTCACCTCAAAACTGGGCGTGTGCAATTTCCCCGGCGCCGCGCCAGACTTGGGCAGATCAGGACTACTGAATGGTTTCCTGTCGTCCTCACTGAATTAAAAAATAAATAAATAACATTATTTTTTAATTTAATCATTCATTTTTTTTTATATTATGACACTCATAAGTATATCCTATATTACCCTAGATTGCCTGAATGAAATCACTTCAGCGATAAGGCTGCCCAAATTGTCTTTGACTAAAAAATCATCCTGCATTCGTATTTTCAACTTTAGTGGTAGGCAGCTAGGTAGGTACAGTCAGCGTCAAAAATTGATTTACACTTTTTCATACAAACTATCAAGAGAATGTCAATAGATTATGAAAGGGTACTAAATTGCCAATCTACTTTTGCCGATGACTGTACAATAAAATACACAACCACCGAGCTACCACCTTCAAAACCACCTTCTTCACTAACACTGAGACATTTTAATTTTTGCGTGTAAAATTGTGTTGTTAAAAACGGTAGTGTACCTGCGTTCAGGCGTGGCGGTGTCGTCGAGGGGCCGCGCGGGCCCCCCCGCCGGCCCCCCCAGCCCCCCCGGCCCCCCCGCCGCCCCCTCCGCGCCGCCGCCCTCCGGCTTGGACGCTTCTGGAATTATATGACCTTATTGCTTTAAAAATATATAAAGTGTTACAATTTTATTATGATGTCCAGTCCAACTCACCGGCCGGTTTATCGCCCGTCTTGCCTTCAGTACCGACGTTAGGTTGACTCTCGTCTGCAAACAAACGTATTTTTTACACTACATAGGTGGCAAACAAGCTTACGGCCCACCTGATAGTAAGCGGTTACCGTAGCCTATAGACGCTCATAACACCACGGGCAAAGAAAATACAGTATTATATTTTCCCTGCCAGGGGTATCATTCACGCGTTGCCAACCTTGAGACATGAAGTTGTTAAGTCTCCTGTGCCTGTAATTTCACCGGCTCCCATACCCTCCCAACCGAACCACAGTAATACAAGTGCACTACTATTTCACGACGGCATTAGATATGGTGGTAGTACTTCCCCGGGCGAACTCTGCACTAAGAGTGACTATGTCCTGAGTCTGGGTGAAATTATGTATTTAAAAAAACCGGCCAGGTTTTTTGTTCCGCAGTTGCCCATCACAATAATGAGGACTAAGAAGAGGGCTTATTTTTGTTTCATGTGTTTTTGTTGTTAACATTTAACATCAAAGGTTTCGGCGGCTTAATCTAATGTATAAAATTCTCGTGTCATAGTGTTTGTCTGCAAATTCATCCGAAACGGCTCGACCGATTTTTATGAAAATTTTTGTGTATATTCGGTAGATCTGAGAGATCGATTCTCAGGCATTTTTTTTTATACCGCTACGCGGGTGAAAACACGGGGGTCAGCGTCTACAAACGGGCCCACTTATCCCATTCCCACTAGAAATTGAGTTTCTTTAAGCTGTTAGAAACAACACGTAATTAAGCACTATCTACTGTCCAATATAATTGAAGTGCTATATTACCTTTATTTTGAATGTCTGTTGGTTTTTGTGGCGCTTCCGCTGGCTTTTGGGGGATATCTAGAAACATTTTAAAGTAATTTATGAGTTGTAAGGACATTATAGACCATATTTCAGTTAGAAATACCATCGTTACGTGGATAATATACCTTAAGTCAATGATGTAAAGTCCACTTTGGATCTCACGCAAGGTGCGACGAAATTGGACCTTATTTCTTTGGTATAAGACTTAATAATATAATCCACTATTAATTCTAATAGATAGCAATAAATTTTGAAAGTAGAACAGACCAGCAGTTCATGAACCTAAGGCCATAATTAGAAAAAAAAATAATAAAATAAAGGAGGTCCGGCAAAAATGTATGGAGGCTGGTCCAAGAACCAATAACGGTATTTCAATATACTACAATAGTTACTACGGGAGCTCAAAGAAAGAAGTGAGAAAAAAGTTTCAACTTGCACTATAACGTCATAGAATACGAAATAATTAATTTTTATTGCTTAAAATCGTGTATGATTTTTTTTTTTTATATCACCATAACTTTTTTCTCACAGTGATTTGAAATGAGGTACCAATAGTAACTATTGTAGTATATTGAAATACCTTGGTATCAAGGACCATTTTGCCCGGTCCTCCTTTGCTCCTTTTGACATACCAATAGGCTTTTCTGGAATCGGTCTGTGCGCTAAATCATCTGGTTTGAATATGTCAGTCTTGATTTTTATTTTAGGCTGCTCATGGTCACCCTGTGTAGAAAAATGTCATCCATTAATTATATGAGCTCAAAATTTTCAACGTTTTCATAAATTATTACTACAATTAGTAAAAAAAAAACAATTTTAACTTTTTTGGGGAACCCTGTTTAAAAAAAATGACATCGCTACTGAAAACTTTTATTTCGAGAAGAAATAACAAAAACGTTCAGGTTTCAGTAAAAAGAATTACATAGGCACTATTATATTCTATCCCCAAGATTCCCAAAGTTAAAACAAGTGTCACCTCATGTCACCATGGGGGAGGGAGGGGTGTTCGAGAGGAATTTTACTTTATATTCATAATGTTTGTATATTCCATTCAAATAAATATGGTATAATGAAGAAAAAAAATACCTATAACAATTAAAAAATCTTGACAATAACCGATGAGAAGCTTTGAGAGAGGGTTGTTACAATCTATATTATTACTGTTAAAAATAGTCTTACCCGCCCCATTACCATATGGCACTGTTCTGCTGAACACTGCTGTATGTGCAACTTATAAATTGTGATTAAAAATGGCCAATCTATTATCGTTATGTTTTTTCATATTTTATATTACATTTAAAGTCCTACTTACAGGTCTGACCATCATTTCATTCTCAGGATGTGGTCTTTTCTGAGCGTCCGTGGGTTCAAGTTTGATTTCCGGCTTCAGTTGCTTAGCATCAAGGGGTTTTTGTGTGTCAAGTGGCGGTAGGAGGTGCGGTTGTGGTGGCCACGCCGGTTTGTGTACACCCACATCTCCATACCCTTGTACTGAAATAGTTCATGGATGTAAAATATATTTATTTTATATGATTTTAAATTGATAGATATGGTACACAACATAGCTATATGGTAAACATCTCAGGTAAGGCTAATTCTGTACCTATATTAGAAGTTTCAAAAAGATGAAATGTAATATTTTATTCATTCAAATAGGCCTTCACAGGCACTTAAGAATAGTCAGACACTAACGCACGGTTCGGAAGGTTGCTTTTACTGAGAAGAGCCGGCAAGAAACTCAGCAATTGCTCTTTTCAAAACAAACTAAGACTATTACATAAAATTTATCCTGCAAGAGCGAGCGCTACACCCAAGCATTGTCATCATTTAAATATTCATTAACGTTATAGTATGCCTTTTGTACTAAAATAGACTTAACACGTTCCTTAAATTTATGTAATGGCAAATTTAAAAGTGTAGGAGGGATCTTATTATAGAAGCATGTACACAGTCCCAAAAATTAACCTTGCACTTTTTGGAGTCTATAAGCAGAGGTTACAAGTTTATGCTTATTTCTAGTATTAATAGTGTGCATGTCACTTGTTTTTACAAAGACTTATATTTTGTTGTACAAATAATATGTTTGCATAAATGTACTGCAATGCTACTGTGAGGATACTAATTTGTTTAAACTTGTATGTATGAGTTTTGAATAAATAATTTACTCTTTGTATAAATTATATCTTAGCTCTTCTATACTATGTAGTGTGTTTTTGATTACTGATTTAGAAATGCTGATAGTCCTAAATACTAGATAATCTATCTAATATAACATAATCCAATCCAATAAATTAAAACGAGTCATTTTTCTAGGAGCCCTCTGAGAATAATAGGCTTTGACTCAATAAATTACTATAAACTAGCTGTTCCCCATGGTTACATCTGCATTCCTGGGATTCAAAAAAATCGGATATTTTAACAGTTATTCTGCTTTGGGGCAGAGACAAATCCAACAAATCAAAGACCATAAAAATTGGTCGAGCTGATCTGAGTTAAAAATGGTGTAGCTAGACTTTGTTTAATATATATAAATAATGTAGTCCATAATATATAGAACTCATAAAGATGGGAATAGTCTTATTAGTATTAATTCATAAAATAATCTATTATAAGAAAAGTAAATCAGAACTGAGCATTACATTTATAGTTACCCATGTGCGTCTGCATATGCAACTGAGCCTGCGGCTGCTGCGGAAAGCTCTGATGATGAGGATAGTTCTGATGTGCCGGTGGTACGTAGGATAGGTTCTGAGGCGCATAGCCCCCCGGGGGTGGAGGCCCATACGCCGCAAACGCATCCGGGGGCGGATAATGTGTGTTATAAGCCCCTGCATACGGCTGGTAAGGTATCTGATGACCATTATCTACAACAACAATGGGTGGTAAACAAACTAATGAGTACGTTTCCCGCGTTTTATCGGTGCTCATGTATACTGACCTATGTAATTTAGCGGCAAACCGTTCCCTTGCACCACACCGTGGCCCGGTTCACCCTCCATCCGTAATCGCTTCTGATTCATCGCTCTTTCCGCCTCATAATTCATCTTGCTTACTAAAAATATAAACTACATATAGTACCACCGTGTGTAAACATACTAGAACACATTTTTACAACGATAACAACATATAGTAGCGATTCTCGCGTTAATTATTGCGGACGCCAACCGGACGCCAGCTCAAAACACAGGTTATATGCCCAGCAAAAGCAAACACAAGCGTACCTTTGTTGGTCAGCGATTATTATTGATTTTAGTTTATAAACGCACTTAGAGCGTTTCTCGCGATGATTTGGTACATAATAGAACACGATATTAAGTCAAAATAACTGTTGCATACAAAATATGCATCAATTTATCGGCCCAATGACAGTAAAATTAGAAAAAAACACAAGTGAAGCGGAGTTCGTGTATTTTTTTTCTCATTCTTTATTATTTTTTATTTAGGTTGTTGTGGTGGCAACCCTTTTCCGGGCGCGTTCATGCTTCGCAGTTTCACTCATATTGATTCAAAATATTTCTTACGAATAAATCTGAGAAATAATTTTGATGCATTTTTCTACTAATTATAAACATGACTATTTTTTATTTTTTGGACTAGAATACTTTTATGAAAGCTGTACTCTTCAAAGAGATGTGGAATGATTCAGTGAGAAGTAATTTTAATAATATAGTCACTTTGCGTTTTGTTACTCTTCCTATATCACCCCCATGCATTAACATCTGTAGTAGTCTGTGATCACCCCAATCAGTTTTTAATCAACCGCATCACTCGTGTTCCAGAAAAAATAAATTAGCCTATCTATTCTCAGTCCTTTTTCATATCTCCGTTCAACGAGTTCGGTTCTCGGCGGCTTAGGTGTGAAAAGGGGACAGCATACTTTATAATTTGTGCGTGACAGCCACAGTTACTTTCACATTTATTACTAGCTGTCCCCCGCAGTTTTACCCGTATTCTTGAGAAAAAAGTAGCCTATGTCCCTCTCCATATTTATAAAGCTATTGTGTAGCTTTTATCGCGAGCTTTGAGTGCGGCGACCGAATCAAAAAATTCCGTAACGAAAATAAAACCTAAGACGAGCTGCTCCGAAATCGGACGAATACGTAACCAGCTGTTTGTAAGAAAGTATATAGGTGTATAGGTATCAAAGAAAAAACTTGAATTAATATCAGAAAAAAAAAAACCGTACCGAAAATAGAACCTTATGGTACGACCATTGATGCGTAGAATAACATCCAATATATTATTATACTCTTTGATAACATCTCTACTTTAACTATGTTGTGGGTCGCCGTGGGTCGTAGACAGAGACCTCTATCTACGCTGTGGGTGGACCGTCCATTCATAAAAAACGTATCGCTTCCCTTAGAGAATCTAGAACTTCCCAATCTTCCCATTATGTTGGCACTATTGACTGACAATGTAATTTCTGTCCGACCCATGTCGAAGGGAATAGCGAGAACTTTTGAACGAGAGGACATCTTAGTTTTGACTGGAACAGAAAGGTGGTAGGTCCAGGGGACCTTCTTCCACCCTTACGCGGACTAAGAGAGGACATCTTACGGTGATCGGTCTATTTATGGATAGTTACTATACTCTTTGGATTCTACTAAAAGTATCGCCAAATTCTACCAAAATCTACTAAACACATTTTAAAAATCTATTATGTTCCTACTCATCAAACAGCATAATAAAATTATCTTTCACATAAAATAAAAGTCATATACGGAAATAATTGGTTTATTCATTATTTTTCAGTTATATAACATCAAACATCATCAATCATCCCCTTCACTATCTTTTTTTTTTTCATTTTGAAATATTTTTTCACATTCCATCACTTGCAACCTTGCAACATACAATATCAGGTTGAAACTTTGATCCTGGGTTAGATTGGTCATTAAAAAATCATAAAGAGGATCTTGATTTCTCCTTTATTTAGATGTTTTATACATTGGTTATGTCTTTTATGTAGTGTTTGATAATTTATTTTGAATACAGGCAACTACCCTATTCCACAATCCACCGACATTCACTCACAATATTCATTCATTCATTCATTCATTTTGTTGGTTGTTGGTTTGTAATTTTGTATTCACTTGCTAAAACAAAGTGATTTTATTCTCTTTGCTTATCATCTCTCTTCCTTCGCAGTGGTTATATTCTCTTTGGGCTCGGCATTTGCCATTTTGCCGCATGTAGTCGGCGTATTTTCATAGTTTGGTTGGCAAGGAAATAACAGACAGGGCTTGTTAGTTTGCTAGCTCATTTGCAGAAAAATTGCGACAGTTCGAGCCAGTGATATCCAGACATATATTATTATTGAGTAAGTATTTTTTATTCAGTGGTTTATTCTGTCTACTGTAGTTCCATTTCATATCATAATAGGGATGTAAAAAATAAATCATGTTTTGCTTCACCCCACCTCCAGGATGTAACCTTCGTTTAAAATGGAAATGAGCAATTGGTTGTCAAAACTCATAATAAAGCCTTAATTTTGTGCATGTTTTGGTAAGAGGTAAGAGAGTAGTCATAAGGGCCATTTTGTGTATTCAAGCAGTTTTGTATAATATTATTATATATTGTTTACTAGCTTTTCCGCGCGGTTACACCCGCGTTCCCGAGATCAAATTAGCGCGTTCAAACAAACAAACTCGTCAGCTTTATAATATTAGTATAGACTAGCTTTTCCGCGTGGTTTCACCCGCTTTCTTGAGGGATCTTGTGTTTTTTCGGGATAAAAAGTAGCCTATAGCCTTCTTCGATAAATGGGCTATCCAATACTGAAATAGTTTTTCAAATCGAACCAGTAGTTCCTGAGATTAGCACATTCAAACAAACAAACTCTTCAGTTTTATAATATTAGTATAGATATTATGATGTTTATGCCATTATGAACATACAATCATGTTCTTCTATTTATGTAAGAGCCAAAAATTTTAATTACTTATTATAGAAAGAAATGGAATATATGTAACAGACAAGAAATTTACATACATATATATGTATCTGTAAGAGTTTAATTTCTTGTCTGCATTTAACTGAATGCAAAGATAGTATATGATATCTCAGTGGTAGTGATGGTTGGAGTGTACTGTGTAGTCTTAAGGGCACTATGGAGCATAAGGACTTAGATTTTTTTTGAAAATTCAAATCAGTTCAACCGTTATAGAGCTGAGTGGTAACAAACCTTACCTTACCTTTACAGCCTACTGCCCACTGCTGAAAACAGGCCTCCTTTCACAAATAAGGTTAAAGGTAATGGGCAAATACTCCACCAACAAACCAACATACACACAGAAACTTTAGGATATTACTTGTCAACCACTGAAAATTTTGGCCCTACTGTCACAGAAATCCGGCCAGTTATTGTTGTTATTTTTTAATAATATTTTTTTTTTATTGATAACATTTTTTTTTAATAATTGTTTCAGGTTTACCCAGCACAACACAGCAATCATGAATGATATCCAAGCCATGGCTATCTCTATTGATGATTCAAATTCATCCATCTGCGATCTAGTTTTAGTGTATGTATGACATTTTCTTATTATATTTCTCTAGAGGGTGTCACCGGTTATTTTATAGGTGATTTTTGTACAGTTATTTTTATAGTAACCTGTGGTTTTCGTAACGTCCGTCACACTAGAGTTTATTGTATATGAAGATAAAAACATGTTGTTTGTTACTGTTTGATGTATATGTGTGACCGGTGACTTTTTACAATTACTTTTATAGCTAGTTACATCACTCAAGGAATGATAAGAATATGTAACTCAGGGTTCGAAAATATCGGATATTTATGATATATATCAAAAGTTTGATATATATCCATTTTGTATGAAAGCCATATTATTATTTTATTGTAAGTATAATTTATGTATACTATTTGTGTTACATGAACATACTTAATAAATTATTTAAAAAAAAACTACAATGTTTTCATAGACTGTGGTGGAAGGCTGATTTCCGAACCTGTAATGTAATTTTATATAGAATATAGAGCTTTAATGAGAGATATATGTCTGACTAACAAAAGGTAAAACCCAAAGCGTAGGGAGATGCAGGGTGCGGATGACAGTTAGTCAATGTTGTCACAAGTAGACGTATCGGTGAGCTCTCGCGCCGCGTCACTACAGCCCTCCCGCACCGCGCACCTACCTCAGGAAGGCCTTTTGCACAGTATAAGAACATTTCTTGTCTTATGAAAAATGTTGAAAATCTGTCGCCAAACACTTATTGGTGTGTTCCGGCTGCACTTGAGAGCCAGTTCCTTCTAGGCTTTGTGTGCATACCACCTTCGGCCACATTATCACTTATCATAGTGAGATTGTGGTCAAACTCAAGCCTATACAAAATATGTGTAAGACATTTTGTCGCATTGGTTGTTATATGAGACCATACATATTACAAGATATTTTTTCTTATGTCGGATCAGACACGCGCATACTAATATTTTTCTTGTCTAGTGTACGTCTTATAATGTGCAAAAGGGCGAACGGTCGAGGTTAACCCGGTCGGGCTACTTAAACCATCTTTGCGCCATATACAATAACTTTGCTTACGTTTTTTTGCAGGGATGGACTCCCTAATACTAATGACCTTCTAGATATGCTCACAATGAGCACTCCACCTGTAAGTAATCTCATTTAATTTTATTTTAACATCTATAAAAAAAAAATTGTAAAAATTTGTAATTGAAGGTAAGGAAAGTAGAATTAGTGCAGAGTTCGCCCGGGGAAGTACTACCACCATATCTATTTCCGCCGTGAAATAGTAGTGCACTTGTATTACTGTGTTTCGGTTAGGAGGGTATGGGAGCCGGTGAAATTACAGGCACAGGAGACTTAACAACTTCATGTCTCAAGGTTGGCAACGCGTGAGTGATACCCCTGACAGGGAAAATATAATAATTGTATTTTCTTTGCCGGTGGTGTTATGAGCGTCTATAGGCTACGGTAACCGCTTATCATCAGGTGGGCCGTAAGCTTGTTTGCCACCTAGTAGTATAAAAAAAAAAATAAAAAAAAAAGTTTAAATAACAGCTTTTTACTGAATGGATAAGAAAGTATATACGGTACTTATAACAAAAGAACAATTTTAAATTTTTTTGCCTGTCCGTCTATCTGTCTCTCTGTCTGTTTGTTTGTTTAGTCTAATCTCCGAATCAGCTGGACTTATTTTGACGGGACTTTCTCTGGCAGGTAGCTGTTGTTATAGGAGTAACTTAGGCTAATTTTAATGGTTATAGGTTAAATTTAGAAGCGCTCGTGGCGTAGCTTGATTAGCCGTTCTTAACCGATCAGCAAAGTTACGCAACGTCCAGTCTGGCCGGTACCTGGATGGGTGACCCCCTAGTGGTATTTCATCTTGAGCGTTCCCGTGCTTCGGAAGGCACGTAAAGCCGTTGGTCCCGGTTGTCTCTTAATTGTGATAGTCGTTAAGCTAGTTGGAGACCCCTTAGGTGGCTTGACAACTCCAACAGTAGGTTGACCACTAGCCTACCTCCACTAGCGATGCAAAGCCGTAAAACTACGCCGGTAACTTACTGTAACTTACGGTAAGCAACGATATTTTACCGCAAGTTACGGTAAGATATCGTAAAAAACGATGCGACGTTGCCGCTCCTCGCGAGTGGTCGCGGTCGTCTATTTCACTTCAATTATCTATTTCACTACGGCACTTCGATAAAAACTAAATTACTTGTACGCTCGCAGCGGCTTTCTTTGACCGAGTTCAAAGGGTGGCAACGAAACGCATCGACTTTAACTTTGGTGATTACCTACACTAATCGGCAACGTCGCGTGATTATTTTGTAACTATACGCGCGCGGGATTTAAAAGAAATCAAAATTTAAACTGTCATAAATCGACGGTAAGTTTACGGTAATCTATATAAATGACCGTAATCTTACCGTATTTTACGAGCGTTTTTGGTAAAATTACGTAACTTTGCAACCCTAACCTCTACCAATCGGCCGTGGGCACGCGTTTTGGAGTATTTGCCCATTCCCCTTTCACCCTCATTCGTGCTCAGCAGTGGGCAGATATAGGCTGTAATTATATATTATTATGATAAACCAATAAGTTTAAAGTTGTTTTCTATAATACAGGTGCAAATGGAAGATCTCGACGGCACCTGTCCTCAAGATTACGTTACCATGGCAACGCTACAATACGGCCCGCCTAAAAGAAACACGTTCGAGGGGACATATAAATTTGTCGTCGAAGTTAACAGCAAAGACACGCACAAGAAGAAATTTCTGGTGAGATTTTTACTTAAGTATTCTAATCTAGTTTTAATTTGTGAAGGAATTTTTCTCAGCATTAATCGATGGATGTTTGTTTCTCTTTCACGCAATAACTACTGAACGGATTTGGTTGAAATTTGGCAGAGAGATAGATTATAGTCTGGAATAGCACATATGCTACTTTTTATCCCGGGAAAACATAATATCCCACGAGAACGCGGGTGAAACCGCGGGGCCGAAGCTAGTAATTTGGATGTTTGTGACGCAATCACGCATAAATGGTTCAATGGATTTGGATAAAACTTGGCATACAGATAGATCATACCCTGGAATAACACATAGGCTACTTTTTATCCCTGGAAAACATAAGGTCCCTCGGGAACGCGTGTGAAATCGCGGGACGGAAGCTCAAAAATGAGCTCAATATCATTGCTTCCCAGAAATTAATCCTTATTAGCAACACAATCGGATGGTGTATTAATACAGTGTGTGTTTTTCAAAATCAACGGGTTTGATTCCAGGCTAGGAATATGATTTTTTCAAAAATCCAATGATGCGGTTTTAAATCGGGCTTCAAAGTATTTCTTTCTCATTTTTCGCTATTACTTATAGTTTAGGATTTGGCCATCCACGCCCACTTGAAAAATTCACCCTGTATATAAAACAAAGTTGGGTCAGTTACACCATTTATAATAACTAAAGAACGGCTGGACTGATTTTTATGATCTTTGAATTGTCGGATTTGTCTCCGCCTCAGCTATAAAAAAATCGGAAAAAATATACCGGGAACGCGGGTGAAACTGCGGGGAACAGCTAGTACTTATATACAAAAAAGATTAATTATTTTGTATTGTGTTTTCTTCTGCATGTCTGGCAACAGTACTTCAAACACTAAGGTCACGGTAAGGTTTCTATTGAGTATCTATCTATACTAATATTATAAAACTGAAGAGTTTGTCTGTTTGTTTGGTTGAACTGGTTCGAATTGAAAATATATTTTTGTGTTGGAAAGCCCATTTATCGAGGAAGAATTTATTTTTTTTCCAGGGAAAACATAAGATCCCTCGGTAACGCGAGTGAACCCGCGGGGCGAAAACTAGTAATTTTATATAATAAGTCTGTGTTGGTTTTGAAAAGTGTTATTGCTGAGTTTATTGTCGGGTCTTCTCAGCACAAGCGACCTTCCGAACCGTACGTTAGAGTCAAGACAGTTCATAGTGCTTTTTAAGGCCTATCTTCATATGTAGTTATGACATAATTTCCTCAACAATTCATTCAACAAATCATTCGATGACAACGATTCTTCGTATTATTGATCCAAAAATGTATAACAGCAAGCGGATAACCTAAGTCCCAACTAACAGTACTCGGACCGCCTGAACCGTATCTACGTGAACGTGCTGGACAACTTCCCGGTCCAATTCAATTGGGACGGGCGCGGGGGCGGGGCGAGCATGTTGGTGCGCGCGACGGTCGTGTTCTCGGACGAGGCCGAGGCCGAGAAGCGCGTCGAGCGCTGCGTGCAGCACCTGCACCTGCCGCCTGCTACCGGTACGTACCATCATGTTGGTGCGCGCGACGGTCGTGTTCTCGGACGAGGCCGAGGCCGAGAAGCGCGTCGAGCGCTGCGTGCAGCACCTGCACCTGCCGCCTGCTACCGGTACGTACCATCATGTTGGTGCGCGCGACGGTCGTGTTCTCGGACGAGGCCGAGGCCGAGAAGCGCGTCGAGCGCTGCGTGCAGCACCTGCACCTGCCGCCTGCTACCGGTACGTACCATCATGTTGGTGCGCGCGACGGTCGTGTTCTCGGACGAGGCCGAGGCCGAGAAGCGCGTCGAGCGCTGCGTGCAGCACCTGCACCTGCCGCCTGCTACCGGTACGTACCATCATGTTGGTGCGCGCGACGGTCGTGTTCTCGGACGAGGCCGAGGCCGAGAAGCGCGTCGAGCGCTGCGTGCAGCACCTGCACCTGCCGCCTGCTACCGGTACGTACCATCATGTTGGTGCGCGCGACGGTCGTGTTCTCGGACGAGGCCGAGGCCGAGAAGCGCGTCGAGCGCTGCGTGCAGCACCTGCACCTGCCGCCTGCTACCGGTACGTACCATCATGTTTTTCTTCACCGAAAGCTCCGCATCCGACGGCATCTGATGTCTCTACCACCGAGCTATCGTCGCCTGGTTTGTTATTGTTATTGAAAATACAATAAATTGAAGATACTAAGTCTTACACGCGCAGTCGCAGCCGGTCAATGCTCCGCGGCATCCTAAAATGTGCAGACACGCCCCGGTCCTACCAGTTGTTTACAGATTTATTATATGTAGGACCACTCTTCCAGGACTTCCGAGTAATCTATTTAAGCGCACTTTTTATCGTGAACAGATGGTACAGAAGATAGACAGTCGATCGTCCGCCACGTGCTCCAATCGTCCCGCGAAGTGAACACCCCCGGGGTACATTACTGCGGGGACCCTAACGTACCCAACTCTTGGTACTCGGTCGTCGTGGAAATGAACAAGCCGGGCGATGAACCTTGTACTCATGCTTACAAATTTGTTTGTAAGACGTCTTGCTCAAGTGGCATCAATCGACGGGCAACGTCGATTATTTTCACCCTGGAGAATGGCCTGTGAGTGCCTTTACTGTTATAGAATATAATAATTTTATTCCCGTTTTTGAAGTGTAAACTTCTTTTAGCGCGGTACGCATATTTTTAGATGAGGTAAAACCTCTGGACTCGCCGGTGTCGCGAGTTATGATGTGACGCAGTTTGACGTTTAGTTTCTTTTTAGATGAGGTAAAACCTCTGGACTCGCGACACCGTTACGAGCGAGACGCAGATTGACGATTAGTTTATTTTTATTTTTTTTCTTCCATTAAATTGCGGCCAGTAATGTCGCTAGTCGCTGTCAGTAGTTTTGGCGCCATAACAAAACAAACTCACTCAGAAAAAAAATCTATTTTAGATTGTAATGATTTTAATGATAATGATGATGATGATGATACAAGAGCTCAATCTCAATCTCTCAAAAAAAAAAAGTTCTCACTTCTGTCGGCACTCCCGGAGTGCAATCTTTTTTTTTTAGTAAGTTTTTTTTTAGTAAAGTTAAGTTACTGCCTTCATTTTGGTTAAATTAAAAAAAAAAATGGCCAATGAAAAAAATAAAACACCGAGTCAGCCTGAGTCGCATATCGATGCTGCTACGCTTAATTAGTTTAAAGTTAATTGGCTTGTTATGACTGTATAACATAATTATTTTTAAACGTTTTACGCTTATTTTCAGTTGTAATATTATCATAAAACGGCTACTTTCACAATTTTATTAGTTTTAGTAGTCAAATTGAGAATGGAAATACAGGTTTCATTTAATTATTTGGTATAAAATAAATTGATAAAAATCAGGTAAATTTATTAATATTTAATATTTAGTTTGTTTCTTATGCAATAGTGACAATATATTGTGTCAAATAATGTAAAATACACTACAGTAAACAATAAGTAGTTTTATGGAAAATTCTGGAAGGTTCTGTAAAAATATGGAAAGTTCTAGAATATACAATAGGTATCAATAGAACTTTCCAGAAACTTCTGGAATTTTGTTCTGAAATATTGTGGATGGTTCGAGAATAATTTCGAACATTCCAAAAAATCTTAGTATACCGATCGAAGGTTTTCGAATATAGTTATGAAGTTTCTAGATTATACTCCTGGAATATTCCAGAACATCAAAGTTATATTATGTTAGAACAGGATAGCAATATCAAAACAGGGTATAAAAGCTGGACGCCTTATCGCTACTATTCATTCCGTTTCTAGAATTCATACAATACACAACTGAAATATTGTATAAGAAAAGTATAAAAGTGAATAAACGGAAATCTTCTACCTGCTTTAAGGAAATAAAAGCGTGTTTTTTTTAATCTAAAGTCTTCGGTATCAGCGGTCCACTCAAAGTAGGAATATTTAGTAAACAGTTATCGCCTGGAACACTTTGGGTAATAGATAAGGATATTTATGAATCAGAAGTAGACAAATAATTTAAAAAAAAAATTGTCGTCACAATAATATTTTACCCGTTTTGACAGCCCTTACGCACAGACATATCCTCTTGTGAAAACTATTGTGACGACTTTTGTATCAGTAAATCAATTAATTGTATAAATATTTATCTGAATCATGTTAGACCTGTGGTTCTTAACCGGTTCGCGGACCCATAGTGGTCACTGGAAAGACTCGAAGTGATCCACGAAGCCATCTGAAAAATTTTAAATCGTAAAAAGAAATACTGTTGTTATAATCCTTTATTCATTTACATAAGTACTGTTTATTACTTCCAAACAGTTGGTGGTCCATGGCGGGACAGAAATTTTGTCAAATGATCCCTCATCATTAAAAGGTTAAGAACCTTGTGTTATCTACTATATAAAAATAAGTCAGGTTTTCCTTCCTGACGCTATAACTCCAGAACGCACGAACCGATTTCCACGGTTTTGCATTCGTTGGAAAGGTCTCGGGCTCCGTGAGGTTTATAGCAAAGAAAAACATAAGATCCCACGGGAACGCGGGTGAAACCGCGGGGCGGAAAGCTAGTTTAGACATGAAAACCGAGGGTACTTAGTACTTATTGAAACATTATCAACAGTGGGGAAGTATACGGTCGTCAAATGGTCGGTGTCCGCGTATGCGCCTGTCCACGTCGCGACATCGTGAAAGATGAACATAGCGTCGACAAGAGCAAGCCGGGCAAGCGACGCGTCACCAACCAGCCCAGCGACCACAGCCTCAAGAGAGTCAAGACTGAGGCGTCTGCTGTTGATCATCCACTGCTGATGTTGCCTCAGGTATGCATTTCTAATATCTACGTTTTATTCGAACCGGGAATACGTACTTTAATAAACCATTTTTTTTTCCACACATGAATTTAGCGCCCTTTCAGGTGCCCCGGTTTGCCCCCCTCCCCCCACCTCTAGATCCGGGGCTGACTTATACACTTACGTGATAAGTAGCCGGACAAGTAGTCGTGTCAAACTTATAAATTATTTTTCAGTTGCCAGTAACAGATATGAGAACCATCGCGACTGGCCTAGAAGTGATGTTACGGATGATGGAGCAAGGCGCCGAACAGACCAACGATCCGCAACACGCAACCAACTATATCCGTTGTATTGATGCCTTTAAAGACTATCTCAACTCTATCAGGAATCCAAACCTGAACAACTAGGATATACTGTAACTACCTCAGTTTTATTTGACACCTCAATTTTCAGTCTATTCATAAAGGGTATGTTCCGATATACGCTGCGAGCACTGTTCAGTGCTCTTATTGGGGAGAAATTCGTTGCGTTATGGACTGACAGTATACTAGGGAAATATATGACGTCATAAATCGTCGCCATTTTTGTACTGTGAGCACTGGCGTTTTTGAGGTAAGGTGCTCTGTGCTTTGGTCACGTGATCAACAGCGTCCAGAGTGACAGTAGGATATATACATGGATGACAGACAGTATACTGGACTGCGTTCCGTTTTAAACAGTACCCAGTATAGCTAACTATAAAGGAACGGCTTCTCAGTATACTAAATTGACGTCACACTTTACAGTACTCGCAGCGTATGTCGGAACATAAACGTCACGTAAATAAAACAGTCATTGACGGTTAGTGGTCGATCGATATACTGGATGTATTTAATTAACGGACGTCGATTTTTTAATTAAAAAAAATTGCGATATAATCGGATGGTGCAATAAGAGTATTTTTTTTTCAAAATTAACGGTTCTAATTTTTGATTAAGTAAAATTATTTTTTCGGTTATCTTTTGGCTTTTTGAGATATTTACCCATCGACGACTACATAATAAATCAATGAAAACATAAGGTCTACTCAGTGCTTTATGCCTCTATAGGATAAGTACAGTCCTATATACAAGACTTATTTTGAGGTGTAATTTTTTTTAATTTTATTTTTTTAAACTATTTCTCAATTTAATGTTACGATTATGATTTAGATGTTATTTAGAATAAGTTAAAGGTGCTCAATGCCTATACTCTAAGTGATTTTATATTGAATAAGTGAAGTTCAGACAAAACGACGGGTGCAAATAGTGAAGATATTGCTATCCCTTTTGCACACAAAAATAATGTTGACAATTTATGATATTACATATTATTTTTATACTGTAGCTTTGGAGTGCTGCTTCGCATTTATATTTTATAGTTTTTATTAACATTTAAGAATTAGAATTATGGAGAGTTTTTAAACTTTTTGTTACCAGTGAATTTGGTATTCATATTATTAAAAAAAACTTCTTTTACCTAAGGTTTTACTATGTGGTCAAAAAAGATGTTTTTTTTTTGCCGTTCCATATATGTTATAAGTACTGTTCTAGTATCTCTATGGCAACATAAATAAAATCAAGCGGTTAGGACGTTAATGATATATATAAAACAAATTCAGCTTACGTATGTTTGTGTCGACGCGAGAATAGGGGCCTGAGCCGAGGTCTGAGCCCCGAGACTGTTACTTACTTAGTTTATTTTACCATAACTTACCATCTTTAGGGTATAAAAGCCATCGGGGCTAACTAGTTCATTGTGTTTTAAACCGTGATTAAATCTTATATTGAAGCTACTGCCTTAATTATTTTGTCATTGGTTAAGGGAGCGTTCAAGTATTACGTAACGCATTTTTTTTGGAGATTTTTGACGATTTTTGACCCCCCCCTATGTAACGCGCCGTAAGTCGTAACGTTTTTCTGTATCCCCCTCCCCCCTAGTAAAACGTTACGTAACCACCATACAGTGACCATTTTTACCTAAAAGTCAGAATTATGTGTTTTAAAAAATGCGTGAGAGTAGCTCTCTACGCGACCATTCTGAAGGGTTACGTAACGTGTAGTTCAAACCGCCTCTGTAACGTTTTACAAGACCCCTCCCCCTCCCCCAATTTCGTTACGTAATACTTGAACGCTCCCTAATGAGATTAAACGTAACATAAGTACCTTATATTAATTAGTAATCTGAATTACTAGTTACAGTTTAGAATACTTGATTCTGAAAAAGTTCCGCCTTATAATAAGTAATAATTCATAAGTAAACTCCGACCCAAAAGTAGAAGTCTTTAGTACTCTGTCATAATAGATCTATCGATATTTTCTACACACTTTGTATGGATACTGTGAATTGCTACTTTAGGGTCTACTACGGTCAGCAACTCTAATCCGGACGAAGCTTGTTTTTTTTTGACATTTCAATAATACAGCATGCGCGTGAGTTCTTTGTGGCTTATGAAGCGCGAGAAAAACCCCTTATTTTTATTAACTAAGTACAAAATTATTCACCAAAACCAAGAATACTAGCATTGTAATCTGTACCTAACTTTAAAAATGTGTAATATAGGACTAATTTTAATTGTTTGCTAACTTAATACAAAAAAATACTAACTGATTGTTTTTTCGCTCTTTCATAGTTGTTTGGTTTGTAATTAACGAGGACTTAGGTTGAGTTTCCAACAGAGATGCGTAGCGAGGGATGTGTTTTTATCCGCCAATAGGATCGCTTTATTGTCACAGCTTAGCACGTCATAGATCTAATTAGCGATCCTATTGGCGGATAAAAATATAACCCTCGCTACGCATATCTGGTGGAAACGCAGACTTAACCTGAAAGTTTAGCTAAACAACTGATATAAATGAAGAAGGAAAGGTAATTGCTTAATTTTTAATACTGTAGAAGATTATCGAATTTCCAAAGATAATAATCGAACCACAATTTATGATGCAAAACAATACTTATCATTAATTTTTACTATTTTATGTATTTAAGTTCTCAGTCATTGTTGTTTCCATAGCCTGGCAAAATGAGACTTTACTTGGCAGCTCTTAAGGGTTATTCTTGCTAGCAAGTGAGCAAGGAGTAGATATTTCATCATAGATAGATTTTATTTCATGTCAAATTGCTGCAAAATTATCAAACTCGGGAGTTGATGCTCTTCGTATAATAAATATTTTGCCAGTTTATAGGAGGTTGTTTGTACCTAAGTTTTTCGTTTTAATTATGTGACTGATTGTCTAGTTTTTGTAATAATTATGACTGTGTTAGTATAAGGGTCGCACCACACTTGATCGCCCGGCTGTTTGAGCGACAGAAAGGGATAGAGGTATATACGTTGCCGGGCGATTAAATAAGGTCTAAGGCTGCGATTTCACCAGGAGGGATGTGTTGTATCCGCCAATAGGTTCGCTTTATTTGCGGATAAAAACACATCCCTCGCTACGCATTTCTGGTGGAAACCCAGCCTTACCCATTGTGGTGATAAGAATGGAGTCTTCCTCTCAGTTTTTTTTAAGTATTTTCGATTGTTTTATTACTTAATATTTTATTTTTATGTGATGTTAATTCCACCGGTACTTGAGAGTACATGTTAATTCACCTCGTTGTGGATAATAAATAATTAAAATTAAAACTACCAATGGCTTTTATTTTATTCTCAATACATTGTTTGTTTAACCTTAATTAACCAGGTTTTGATATAAGGTGGTGCAAAAAATAAAAATCTAGAGTAGATACCAAAAATCAATTATTTTATTAAATTTATCCTTATTATGATTTTTAATGACCAATCTAACCATAAAGAGTATGCTATATAATTATGACGTCACATGCTTGTATTTCATACAAAACTCCATGTAAACCTATCGTTTTGACATATTTTTTTTTTTACTTTGTAGGCTTGTTTGACCACAATCTCATGTTAGGTGATGATGTGGCCGAAGATGGTAAGCACACAAAACCTAGAAGGATCTGGCTCTCAAGTGCAGCTGCCGGAACACACCAATAGGTGTTTGGCGACAGCTTTTCAACTTGAGGGTGGTAGCCAGCCAGGCGGGTACTACAAAGTACCCTACCGCCGTGCTATGGTTTCCTCACGATGTTTTCCTTCACCGAAAACTCAAGCTCATTGTAGGATTCGAACCCACGACCTTCGCCGCGGCGTCTGACGTCACTACCACTATCATCGCCTTAAATTTCCAAAAAAGTTGCTGATTTGAATGTCAGTCAAATACCCTATTGACTACAAGAGGTCTGCATGAGTCAGCCAGGGTGTGGCGAGTGTCCCACTGCCCCACCGTGCGTACGGCCATGAAACTGCGTTAATTAATCGTAAAATATTCACATTACAAATAAAACCTATATTTACTTAAATGCAAAAGTGTTTGTTGGTTTGTTTTCTTTCACGCAGCAAGATCAAGGTTATTTCCGGTTAGTGATTTAGGCTATTTTTTTAATCCCGGGTATGCTTGTGAAACCGCGGGGCGAAAGCTAGTATATAGTATACATACATATAACAATTATACAATCTGGCCATAAATACTGTTACAATAAAAAATACAATCATATTACATTTGAATTTGGAACTTTACATTTCTTTCAGTGACCACTAGCGCCGCCCTTCAGTTCACAGATAAATAGGTAACAATAGTTGTACGTCCAATGTCCAATAGGACATGAAAATGAACCAGTGTTGCCTTCGCAATTAACTAAATATTCAAGAAATTCCCAACATAGTTTGTAGGAAATTACAGACAGTTTGCAATATTCGAAGAGTTGTGCCAGGAAATAGTGCTTTATTACCTCCAAAGGCAAGACGTCATGGAATAGAGTCCACACTTATGGTGGTGTAGTTTTTTTTATCATTTTTGAACAGGCTTAATAAATTAAACTTTTTTTGCCACTATTTCTTAATGATTTGCATGGATAGCCTAATCAGAGAATAATAATTATACAAATAATAATAACATCTTATATTCTTTATAACAATTTCAAATGTCCAGTAACTTTATCAATGACCTCCTTAGGAGCTGGTCCAACCCCTAACACTGTAATAGAATTAGGAGCTATTTGAGTTCTTCCTGCATCCCTTATAAGTGATGTAATAAGCCCCATTTTCTTCGCATTATCTGCAATTTGCTTTATTTCATCTAAGGAGTCAGTTTTAAGGGCAACTTTCGCTTGGCCAGTGTACTGCCAAGATCTCAAACCCTCTGGATCTTTTTTTTGAGCCTTCTCAAAGGCACCAACAGCTGCATGACCACATTGAGCTGCGATTTTTCCTTTGCTCATATTAAGGTCTGTTCTCACTACCAATACTAATTTGTACTCTGTGTTTGAAGTCAACTGAAACAAAATAAGCTTGTGTTAGACATCACAAGGGTCTTTTTGGCAAACCAATGGGCCGGTTGGTAAGATACTCTACTTATCGTGCCATATATTGTGGGTTTAATTCCCACCCAGGTCAGACATTTGTGGATGAACATGTCTGTCTGTCATGAGTCTGGGTGTTAATTATCTACCTAATATATAAAATTCTTGTGTCACAGTGTTTGTCTGCAAACTCCTCAGAAACAGCTTGACTGATTCTTATGAAAATTTTTGTGTATATTTGGTAGGTCTGAGAATTGGTCGTAGGCAATTTTTTTTTATACCGCTACAGGTGAAACTGTGGGGGACAGCTAATTTAAGTATAATATAATAGCTACTATTATATTATTATGTTATTCTTATTCTGGGTGGGGGCAATATGGCCTGCTGCCATGGCTGATGTGTATTGTGCATTTTCCCCTGCCAGCTTTACCCTAGCCATCTTAAACCTTTGATACCACTAAGGTGACAAAGCATACGGCCCGCCTGTTGCTAGGCTAGGCTTCCATAGTACAAGCTCTGCTTAGTTTTGGGTCAGATTAACTCCTTACTTATTAGCTTCATTGGTGAGGTTTGTTGGAGTTGTTTATGAGACTGAGGTGACATTGTAACATTCTCGAGGGTCTTATAAAGTAAAAGGTATTCATGTTGCACATTTTTTTTTAGAACAGATAGTTTGTGCCAAAACCTAAAATTATTTTTTTAAATGTTGTAATGCTGTCTTGGTAGGAAAGCATGCAGTCTAGAAGGGAATTGGCTCGCACATGTAGCTACCGGCTCTGTTAGGAATTTGGTGACAGATTTTCAAAATACTGGTGGTAGTTACTTAGTAATAATGAATTTGGACTAGGATAGAGTAGACTACATTCTAAATTAGTATAGAAATTATCTTATTCACAACACAACTACCACTTCAATTGTACTTATGTTTTTTATTTATGCAAGCAGACAGCACTCGGTCTTAATTAATAGTTAAAATGAAGGAGTCTACCACCTGAGCAAGGTGGTAATATCGATAATTTATGTACAAGATGTTTTCGTTATTTGGTCATATATATTTCCTCGGCTTACCTTTTTCACCGCTTTTCCAGCGCCAGAAAGGACACCAAGGTATTTTTTTAAAGCAAACAATGAAATTCCTATACAGATGCCGCAACCCAATCCAGTAAAGAATGATAAATTAAGATCCATTTTTTGTTTGGCGGTAATGATGAATACTTTATTTAGGTGTTATAATTGAATAATAATATACTTTTCGTTAATTTTTTTCTCAAATACTGTCAAATACATAAGGAAAAAATATTACAATATTATTTGAACTTTTTAAGTTTTTTAACCTCAAAATATTTTTTCTTCACGTTTTCCCTTTTCTAGGGAAGGCAAAAGTTTCTAGCCCATACAGCCTCATCAAGAAGAAAAATTTTTGAAATCGGTCAACAGTTGGTCAAAAAAAAAAATATATATATATATATATATATTCAGTGGAACATAGGGTTTATGGGAAAACATTGTTTTTAAAAAGTATTGTATTGTATAAGATACTTAGAGCATAAAGCCAACTTATACTCAAAGATAAGATACGGTTTGTTTGTAGGTACGGATCGGGAAATCTCCTTATATCGTAGAGGTAAACTAAGAAGGGATTTTCCGAAATTCAAATCCTTATGGGGTAAAATAGGGGCGAAACTGCGGGGCGGAAAGCTAGTAGCAAATAATTGTACATATACCACCGTGTTGTGTGCTTATCACCTTCAGCCACATCATCACAAAAATAAAGATATTTTAATTTATCGAGAAATCGTACGTCGCGTCGTAGGTAGACAGGTACCACGTAACTTTGAGTGCCAGTCAAAGAATGTACCTACACATTTGTAGGTTTTTCGTATTTTCACAGTTAGTCCCATTCGTGGTAAATGTGCTTTATGTTGGCTTTATACTCAAAGGCTTTGGCTCAATAATATGAAAATAGGTTAAACACAAAGAAGGTTGTTATTATGCAAATGAGTTCGTTTATATATTGCTTAGCAACGATCCTTGGTAACGATATTTACGTCTTGCATTTAGATACTGCCTGATACTGCTGAAAATAATCCTATGAAATAATCTGCACACTATCCAGTCTTGTCCGAGTCCACATATTTTTGAGAACACTTTAAAAATGAAGAAATCCAAAGACTTGGCTCCTATTGCCATTCCCCATGGACCGCCTGTGGAATGTACGGCGGAATATTTTAAATCTTTGATGGAGAGCGCCAGTATGGTGAAGTGAGTAGCCTAATATAAAATTAGGAAGACCCCATTTATTAGCTCTTGTATGCCGGGCGGGAAATCACGCAATCGCTTGGTATATACATATGTACATATATATATATGTTATGGAAACCAGGTGACCAAGAAGTAAAATTCATAGGCATTCCATCGCAGTTTGTCTTAATTACTGAGACTCACCCCCTCAGTTGATGATGACAATGTTTATTCATACAGAAAATATCCAATATGGGACGTGGCACGACCAACACCGCAGGTGCTCATGGAACATGCTCGCCGTGACTTGATGGACGCTGAGGAGAACCTGGCTGAGAAGCGAGACCAAGAAGCCAAGAATAGAGTCATTATGGATGCCAAATGGGAAGAATTGCGCAACAAGGAGAATCTATTGAAGGAATCGTTCATCAGTTTTAATAAGGTACTGTACAGTAGTGTTGCGTAGGTATTCTTTTTTTAAATTTGCGTTGGTGTTTTACAGCTGTCTGTAATAATATTTTTTCAATCAGTCGGGCAAAAATTGTAAGGAACCGAATATCAAACAGGAGAAAACTAATCATTTATTATACTATGTATATATACCATTCTGCCTTCAATATAGTCATACATTAAAAGTAATCATACTAGGAAATAGTAATAATAGAAGGAAAATAATGTACCTATCACTCTACCTACTACGCGCGGGAAGCTAATTCCACAACTTGAGCGACCGCGGTAGGAAACTCCTTTGAAATCGCATCGTGCGAGACCAATTTGGTTTTAATGTGCGACGATAAGCTCCCCGTCGATAAGTGAGAGCTGCGATTTTAGGAAGCAACCTTGGGTATTAAGTAAAACAATTCCTCAGAATACGTTCGTTGTACATGCAGTTGAACACAAATAAGGACGCAAAGTCTATCCCACAGGTCTTTCCTTATACTTAGGGGATCTAAACCGCTTGAAAGGAAAATGGAAACTCAATACAGAAACACCTCTTGTCTCAAACTGTGTTGGTTGGCCTCACAGACAAAAATAAACAAATAAAAATGTTTAACTATAGAGATTAGGTGAACTAGGTTGATTATTCGTCGGTTTATTCGGAGGTGGGCTGGGCGAATGTTTGCCTCAATAAACCTACTGTTAGGTTTATTGAGATAATATCCCTCTGTCCTAATATAGGTAACGAACGATTTGGTGTGTAATGTGTGGCGTGATTAATATCAGTTATCTAAGAATTACAACTCGCTTATACGTACTTGTACACAAACTGTATCTTTTTGCTCTATTGTATTACGTGTTTTGTATCAAAGTCAGTTTAGGCCTTAAGAGGGCACTTATAAACGAAACTACTGAAGTTACCACCACCGGTTCGGAAGTCGGCCTTCAATTGAGAAGAACCGGCAAGAAACTCAGCAAAGTTACATCTTATTTATATTTATTTTTTGGACAGTTTAGACTATGTTGGCTTTTTCCCTTTAAATGTTTAGCAAATATTAAAACAACATAAGTACCTACTACCTACCTAAGTATAAACACACAAAAAAAAAAGCAATTAATAATAATATCAAGGATATAATATATGAATCGATTTCAACGTTCTTTCTATAGTTTATCAGAGAGAATCAAGAAAAACGTGATCGCGCCGAACGCAAAATGGAAGCAGACACCGATGTCTTAGAGCGGAAGACCAAGGAGACGGACGCGATGCGTCTGCGAGTTCTCGAAATGGAAGAAGTCAAAGAGCTTATGGAGAAACAAGTCAAAGATTACACCATTTATGAGGTATGTAATCTATCATTAGCTTTTGCCACTTACAAATTTACTTATTCATCAAAATCAGTCAGGTAGTTTGCTAGTAGACTCACAACAAGCAGTGTTTGCTCGGTTAGAGGTCAACAACATGGGGTCTTGTTACCTCTATTTGACGCTTATATGATTAGAAATAGTCCTCTGCAGCCCTAGTGATTGATAATGTACCTACTCGAGAGGCGACGACAATGCCACGGTGGGTTTCAAAATATCTTGGAGAAATATGGATATTCTGAACTCAAACGCGAAGTTTATAGTCGTGATCTCTTTATTTATTTAATTTTAAGAATGAAGTCATGATGAAATTCAGTAAATCTGCTGTAATTACAGGACTACCTGATGTCGGTGGTACACAGTTATCCAGAGTTCAAGCAACCGCTCGATGTTCTCAATAGATATGAAGCTTTAGGTAATCTCCCTACAAGCATTATTTAAAGTACTAAAATGAGCATAAGAAAGCGACGGTCATCATCAATCCTCAAAATTAATTTGTGTTCTTCTCTTAAGCTAATGCCAAAAATACGCTGGCCGATCGTCAGGAGCGCGACTTGGAAATGCTTGAGAATGCTCGTCAGGAGATCGCAGCTCTAACTGAGGAGAAGAAACTCTTCATTATGGGGCTTAACAATACCCTCGCCGATTTGAGAGTAAGTCTTATTGTCCACTATTCTTATGAATAGGGGATCGCGATCATTCGCGATGCGTAGATGACTTCAACGGCACGTACCGTTAAATGAAAAGCCAAACAAAATGTTATTGTTTTAATGATATAAACATACTGGCTATTCAAATTCCGCGCTACCGGTATAAAAAACAAACCGATGTTTTATTAGTGATTCTCCAATTCCGAGCGAAGACATCCAACAAATCAAAGATCGGAAAAATCGGTCCAGCAGTTCTTGAGTTATAAATGGTGTAACTGACTTTGTTTTATATACTATTGGTCATAGTTTTCTCATGATATTTTCCTTCATCGGAAGCTCAAGCTCATGGTATATAGTATTTGAAACCATAATTCTCGGTGATCCTTCCTATTCAGAAACGACAAGGATCGTTTAGGTCACTATGACATTACTATCAGTTTTATTTATTTACAGTGGCAGTATGATAAAGTAAGGAACCGTGTTATAAAATGGGAGCTTGCTTTAAATCGGCTCAAGGAGACGGCAGCCAAACGCCACGTCGAACTGTGCCACGTCAGGTCGGCAATATGGAGTCTTTATGTCAAGATCTGTAAGCATAAGGGTTTGGCAATCGACGTGAAGAGTGGTGACTTTGAACAGCAACTTGTGGTCATCATGAGAGCTCTACTGGAACTGAGGAGGATTTACAGGATCGCTCAGAGAAGGTCTAAGGAGAAGTGAGCATTTTTTTAAAATCTGATATCCAAATTTTTATAGGTGTCCTAACCACAGTGGACTTTGTATTTTGCGCCTGTAATATATGGCAATAGACTTGTTTATGTACAATGTTCAACCATTAAAATAAAATTCATACACGAATGACTAATATTGACAGGAATATTCAGGGTGATTTTGTTATCACTGGCAATACTTGCAAGGTGGAAGTACTCATCAATGTGAACAACTTTTATTATAGGGCTAACTCTGATATCGCGTAAAATAATACGGTTGCTTCATACATTTTGGTCGAGTAGGTATTGAACTTTTGTATGGAACAGCTGATAATTTTTTCATGTTTTTTTTTTTTTTTTACTTTGTATAGGTTTGTGTTTGACCACAATCTCACTATGGTAGGGGATAATGTGGCCGAAGGTGGTAAGCACACAAATCCTAGAAGGATCTGGCTCTCAAGTGCAGCTGCCGGAACACACCAATAGGTGTTTGGCGACAGATTTTCAACTTGAGGGTGGTAGCCAGCCAGGCGGGTAGTACAAAGTACCCTACCACCGTGCTATGGTTTCCTCACGATGTTTTCCTTCACCGAAAGCTCAAGCTCATTGTAGGATTCGAACCCACGACCTTCGCCGCGGCGTCCGACGTCACTACCACTGAGCTATCATCGCCTTATATCTGATTTCACAGTTAGTCCCATTATAAAAGTTGTTCATTTTGATGAGTACTTCCACCCTTGCAAGTATTGCCAGTGATAACAAAATCACCCAGTATAGTTCCTACGTATAATAATGAATTAGGAATTTATATCTAAAACTGAACTAACTATATAAGGTCCTTATAAATTAAGTACGGTTCTTTTGAGGGATGATAGTAAGTATTCCAAAAATAATAAAATATAAATATTCGGTCGTAATTTTATAGAAAAAAAAAAACCTGAATTTGTACTTCATCACTACTAAGCTTTAATTGAAACCATTATCAGCATAATCAGTGGTATAATTATTTATTAAAAAAAATACATTTAATGGTGCTTAAATGAATACATTTAATGGTAAAAAATACATTTAGTAGTGATGAAGTACAATTTCAGGTTTTTCTTTTCATTAAAATTACGACCGTATATTTGTATTTTATCATTTTCGGAATACTTATAACCTATACTATCATTCCTCAAAAGGACCTTACTTCATTTATACATATAGCTTACATACATTTTTTTTTTTTTAATATTTTTGTAAGATTTGGCACGTTTTAGTTTTTTTTTTTTTTACTATCTTTATTGTGTTCAGGTTTACTATAGCTTCTTAGTTAGCGGTTGTGCCTTACATATGAAGGCCGGGAAGCCGTCTAAATGCCAAAAACATTAGGACAATTAGCGTCCTGCCAGACCTGTTGTTGGGATACAGAACACAGGAGTCTGAAATCGGGACATCCTGATTAATTCGTGACAGTTGGCAACCCTGATTGTTTCGCCACGTTGCATTGCCGCGTTTGTTACACATTTTTAAATTTAGGTTCAACTTGTCCACTGTGTTTGGGACAATGTGTCTTCTTCTTGCTGAATACTGACCAACGTGATAAATATGTATTTTATTTTCATTTATAGGGATGCTGAGTCAACACAGACAAAGTAAATGAACAAAAAAATACTAAGAAACAACCTGCCTCCAAAAGATGCCAATTTTTATAAAAAAACAACAAGGTTTTATGTTAAAATTTATTAGGTAACTTATTAGCATATTTTTTAGTTTAATTTTAATAAAAAACATCGATTCTTTAATAGATTTTCATATGACGTCAGATCCCTGGAGTAATATGAAGACGGTTAAAAAGGCTTTATAAGTTGACTCTCTGTCTGTCTGTCTGCTGTAGCATGTCATTGTTATGATCTCGTAAAAACGAAGTGGTGGCATATGTACTAAAATAATACTTACGAAACTCCTTTGAAATTAAGCAAAGCCAACAAAAAGTGTCGAATTTTGAAAAAGTTGAGTATTTAGCGCGTAGGTAGTTGAATCTAAGTATATCTGGGTTATCCGATTAGAAGCACCCAGAAAGTAGACGTCAAGTCGCTGTCTACAAGGTTATTCAGACATTAACAGAGGCCCTCCTGGACTAACATATACACCCTGACCTTTGGAATGAACAAATGTTCGACACTGGACAGGCTATCTGCGTCTTCGTCAGAGAGCTTTGCCTGGCAATATGTAGACAGTAATTTTTGACTAATTGTGGGATTTTCATGGGGGATGGAAGGGATGCCTGTCTGGTTATCATCTGGTTTCCTCCCCCACTCCTCGGGGGGATAGCCTTCTCTCATCCTCAAATTCTCGAATCGTCTCGATCGTTCACACAACAATTCAGTCGGACGTTGGGATGTGGAATGAGCTCCCCATTACGGTTTTCCCTCAGCGCGACGATATGGGATTCTAGAGCTCTTCAAGGTCGGCAACACATCGGCAATCCCCCCTGGTATTGCAAATGTTCATAGGCGGCGGTGACCACTTACCATCAGGTGGACCGTCTGCCTGCTTGTCAACCTACTGACATAAAAAAAACCGCTGGTGCGGGCGGCCAGCTGAGAGCCGCTTCACCGAATTGTTGGTGCACCACAAGCAGATGAGGTTGGCTGAGATTCGAGAAGTTGTTTGGACTCTTTAGGTACACCCCAAACTACTGAATGAGTTTGCTACTGAATTGTGACGTAGTCTTATGTCCTCGAGGGAGTGGTAATATACAAAGTAATTAGGTATTTAATTGCAGCCAATGGAAAGTGATTCATAGTTGATAATTAGTTTTACAACTGATAGTAATTATTTCAAATGGGTACTTAATTGTTATTTCGAATATCATGTTAAGGCTAAGCCGTGATGTCACGCGATTGCAGTTTCGTTGTGGTGATTAAAATCTATACCTTTGAATTATTACCATTATGTTGGGCGCGGAAAGTGGCCTCTATTTTTGGGACGATACTATTTAATTTAAAACTGGATATAATAAACTATTTTGCTGTCAAAATAAACACTTGTATACGAAGGTAAGACATGGGACAATATGACTACGATTTTGGAAAAAGTTTTCGAAAGAAGCTTAGCCATAAAGGGAAAGAAAGCATGCGATATACTCACGGTGTAGGTAATGTCCTTTCACGTCTTCCGTGGATCCACGTTTTCCTTCAAATCTTCAAAATATGAGCACACTGCAAATTTTCTATTTAGAACACACACAAATAGTCCTTTTTCACGGTTTTCTGGTGACATCAGGCGGGTGCACGCGCGACACAGACGTCAGCCTTTCAAAGTTCTTCGGTTAGCGACGTATTGATGTATTTTGACACATCGCACGCAGGATTGAAAAAAAGAGGGTAGGAAAATTACCTCACACAAGTATACCTTCATCATTACCTATAACCATCTATGTATATATATAAAAGAGAAAGTATGTGTGTATGTATGTTCCTTATAGACTCCGAAACTGCTGTACCGATCGCGTTGAAATTTTCAGACAATCTTCATATTAGCCCCGCGGGTAATCCTGTAAGGTGTGGTGGCGATCGGAGCACTCGGGACCGCGGGTGAAACCGCGGGGCGGAAGCTAGTCTACTATAAACACGCAATTAATTAAAAACAAAGTCCAACACGTAATATTGTTTTAACTGAATGAGGAAATACAGGTAGGTTTAAGTAGGTATAGTACATAGTATAGTGCAATAATTATTATTGAATGACATCCTCGTATTAGGATTCTATAAATAAGTTTTTGACCTCAATGTGGTTTATATTTTACTAGCTTCCGTCCCGCGGTTTCACCCGCGTTCCCGAGGGATTTTGTGTTTTCCCGGGATAAAAAGTAAGAGTATATTCTATCTGAGTGCCAAATTTCCATAATAATATTAGTGGGATAGCCTACTTATATTATAAATGTTTATGTTTGTATATCTTATCTTCAGAACCTATCCATATTAAAAAAGACTTTTCAGTCGAGACTAACATTTATCACATTAAATAATTTCTAAATAGATACATTAATCCTCAACTACTTCTTTAAACTAAGTTCATCAACTTATCAGAACATAATTATAAATTATTAAACTTATAATAAGCTACTGCTGCTTGTTAACTTTGATTCAAACTTATATGGCCTCAGAAACTAAAACTTAGTGGCCGTTTGAAATGTCTAACCCGATATCAAGTTTGAATAATGATAAAATTAAGACATACACTCACTATATTGAACTGCCATTAAAAATTGTTGGATGTTGGGAATGGTATCCAAAATCTGATGTGGAAAATCAAATTATCATTAACAATATCTATTTAGGTATGGTATTATGTGTGCTGATGAGCGTTCCTGCTGCTCTTATAGTGCATCTATACACTGAATGGCAAGATATCATGTCGAGTTTGGACAAAATTGCTGATTCTCTACCTTTATTGGTATCATTAGCTATCGTGTCATACTGTGCAATATATAGGAGAGAGTTATACGATCTTGTACAGTTTATGGATGATTATTTTACGTATCATTCAGCGGTGGGTTTCACAAACATGACAATGATGAGGAGTTATTGTACAGCAAAGAAATTTGCCAGGATTTATACTGCATGCACTATGTTCAGTGTTACCATGTATGCCATAATGCCAGTGGTTGTTCATTGTAAGTATTATATTATGCACTTTTTAGAGTTCCATAATTCAAAATGAAAAAAGGTTTAAGTACTATATTACATTATTTTCAATACACTTGCACGTAAAGTGACCCTTATTATATCGCTTTTAGGGCCATAAACCGATCTATGACACACGCATGCATAATAATATTACCGCACACGTGCGTAATAGAATTATCCCTACAAAGTTAAATTAGTACCTACCTTACTACAAGTTATGTGCACTATATGCGAGTATTTTCAATTGAACCGGGTAATACAGTTTTTTTTTTTAGTAACAGAAGAGAAAAGATTTTATGCCGCTGAAAATCCATATACATTTTTGGAATAAATAAATGTGTACGTCTTAATTAAGTCAAACAAACATTTATTTAATCAAATTATTCATAATTTACAATAATCTGTTATAAAATATCAAAATATTTGCATTTCATCACTTAAAATTATAATTTTGAAGTAGGCTGTATATGTTCATTGACCATCCATTTGGTGCTTGAAAAAAAAACTTGCGCGCCATTTCCCATAATTTTGATATTTTGTTTTTATCGTATTTGTCGCGGTGTGGTAAAAAATATGTCTGCTTTTTCCTCGCAAATGTATTGAAAAACGTTGTATGAAACTCGTGAGCTCTGCTCATTACACACTCGGCTGATTTACACCATCGCCTACGGCTCGGGCTGCAACTCACAGCCACGTGCGTAATGAGCAACTTCGCTCACTTGTATCATAATATGTTATGTTTTTCTTTCTTTCTTTTATATTATACTATTATAAGTTTGTTTGGTAATATTTTATTTTACATAAGTACTGAAATATTTTTTCAGGGTGGACCAAAGAACCAATCCAAGGTTGGATTTATATAGATATAACTCAATCACCCTTCTTTGAATTGGTGTTTCTGCGCACGTGTTTGGCGCAATTATTTGTTGGCCTAGCAATGGGACAATTTGGTATGTACCTAAAATACATAAATGTACCTAACGTAACGCAAAAATAAAGGAGATTTTTGACTGAGTTGTGACAATTCTCGGATACTGTGACCGTTTGCGAGCGTTTTCCTGCTCGCGTCGCTTGACGTCACTTTAGTAGGTACACACATGATCTAGTGCAGGGGTCACCAAATGGCGGACCGCGGTCCGGATCCGGACCGCCGCGCCGCCGACCTCTATTGTGCGGTCCAAACTTTGACAAACAAAAATGTGTTATTTTATTTAATCCGCGCACATCCAAACATACAATAATTTGAAATATTAGTATCTAACATTATAGTAAGATTTGTAGGAAAAGATCTGAGCTTGGTCGTCAGTATTATCATCTACCAACCGGACCGCGATAATGTTTTATATTTTTTAAACATAATAAACCTAGTTGACCTCTGTTCTAGTGACTAGAAGACTAGATGTAGGTAGTACGCACGAATGGCCGAGGCCGCCTGACACTAAATATTACTTAAGTTAAAAATTAAACTTACATAAGTTATAAGTAATCCAACTCGGCTGGGCAGCGTTAGGGAAACTACGAAATGTTTTCTCGCCCAAAATACCTCAGTGCCTCAAGACGAAAGTCTACAACCAGTGTGTGTTACCAGCGATGACATATGGCACAGAGACGTGGTCTCTCACTATGGGCCTCATAAAGAAGCTCAAAGTCGCACAACGAGCCATGGAGAGGGCTATGCTCGGGGTTTCTTACGCGATGGAATCAGAAATGAGGAGATTCGTAGACGAACACCGACATAGCCCAGCGGATTGGTAAGTTGAAGTGGCAATGGGCAGGGCACATAGTCCGCATAACAGATAGCCGATGGGGCCGAAGAGTTCTGGAGTGGAGACCACGGACCGGCAAGCGCAGCGTAGGACGACCTTTATGGTCGTCGGAATACGCTGGATGTTGCCCGCACAAGACCGGTCCTATTGGAGATCCTTAGGGGAGGCCTATGTTCAGCAGTGGACGTCTTGCGGCTGAGATGATGATGAAGTTATAATAATGATGTATATTCTTTACAGGAGTTTTCTATGCCTCTAATTCGATATTACTTTGTGGACAATTGGACGTGCTTTGCTGCAGTCTTCGAAATACAGGATGCACTGCACTTCTTCACAATGGCATACGACACACAGCACTATCTTCTGAGTTCGCAGACATAAGAAGCGACGAAAAACATAGTTACACTTATAATTATGCGGAAATTAATAAGTCCGAATATCATTATGATAAGGTAGGTTATATTTTTTATTTTGTACCTGTATTGACAATCACCGTGATGACTGATGATGAGGCCGAAGGTGGAAAGCACACAAAGTAGAAGGAATTGTCTCTCAAGTGCAGCTGCCGGAACACACTGAAAGGTGAATGAATTAATAAAATATTCTTTATTGTAATCTCCAAATACATAGAGGACGATAGTTACAAATAAGATCAATGCATACAGGAGAAGTATAGACATATAAAATTAAGATGGTTGGTAGGTGCTTGGCGAAATCTCCTAATAATGAAATGAAAGTAATGTACCTTTATGTCTGTAATAAGTAACAACTTTTTTTGTTTCAGAAAATCAATTTCACGGATAGCATGGCTCATTTCGGTAACATCATATATATATAGCAGAAAAATCTAATTTCTTATCTAAATTGCGGTCGTGGAGCAGGAAAAATTTAGTGCAATGCAGTCCATCATTATCTGTCTTAGACGCACGCGGATAAATATACATGGTGATTTTTTTTTATCACTGGCAATACAAGCAGGGGTGGAAGTACTCATCAATATAAACAAATTTTATTATGGGACCAATACTGATATCGCGTAAAATTAAATGGTTGCTTCATACATTTTGGTCGAGTAGGTATTGACCTTTTGTATGGAACAGATGATAATTTTTTCATGATTTCACAGTTACTCCTATAATAAAAGTTGTTCAAATTGATGAGTACTTCCATCCCTGCAAGTATTGCCAGTGACTAAAAAGTCACCCAGTATAGCCATCATTACAAATCAAATTGCACTAAATTCGTCCTGCTCCGGGACCGCACTTTAGTAGTCTGAATTTGTCTTAAATTTTTACTCTCTTGTTCAGATCAAAATCCTTATACATAACTATTTCAGACATATATAATAAAAAGTTCGACGCGGCAACTACAGACGCACTCAGAGATTGCGCACGAATGTATCAAGTCATAAACGAATATAAAGAGAAATTCGAAACATTCGTGTCGCCACTACTTGTGTTGAGAGTTGTACAAGTTACTCTGTACTTGTGTACTTTGTTGTATGCTGCTACACTGGTAGGTATTCTATATAAATTCCGCCTACTGGCTTAAAAACGAAATATATGGTATATATACCTCTGTATGTATATATACCATATATACAGGATGATTTTTTTATCACTGGCAATACTTGCAGGGGTGGAAGTACTCATCAATCACTCTCTCACTCCTGTGCGTTCTCTATCTGTGCCTAATTAACATGCATAACCCAAAACTTAGTCCGGGTCTGGTCAATTCTGCGCCCCTCCAGGGATTACGCCCTTTGCATGGGCACCGCTGGCACCACCTTAGTTAGGGCAGGAAGGTTATAGGCAATTTTTTTAACCCGAGAACGCGGATGGAAGTTAGTTTAAATATAATACAAAATCCACAGCTGGAATGTAGTAGTCTATGTCCCTCTCCATACCATAGCCTATTTGTGTACCAAATTTCATCGCGATCGGTTCAGCGGTTTAAGCGTAAAATGGTAACAGACAGTTACTTTCGCATTTATAATGTTAAGTATGGATTACGCGGCTGCGCGATAGCAAAGATTAGGTTATGTTTTTCTTTGTATGTTATATTTTATAACCTCGAAATTATTTCAGAAATTCGATATGATCACAGTGGAATATTTAGCAGCAGTTTTATTGGATATATTCGTGTATTGTTATCATGGCAATCAGATTATCACACAGGTTTGTCATTACCACAATTATTACTAATTTTTAGAGTTCCGTACCCGTACCTACGCCGTCCGTTTGTCTATCCGGCTGTATCTTTTTTTTTCAATTTGAATTTCCATTATAAAATTGCAATAAATAAAAAAATAAATATTTTTATACAATTCACACACACTCGTATATCAAAGTCATTTATTCAGTTTGGGCCCTAGGAGGGCACTTATGAAGGTCGAATTTACTGAAGTTACCACCGGTTCGGAAGTCACCCTTCAACTGAGAAGAACCGGCAAGAAACTCAGCAAGGTTACTTTTTTTTTTTTATTATCTGTCTATTGGCAAATTTTGTCATATAATAGAAAGAGATAGACAGAGAGAAAGTCGCATGGAGGGGGCATAACTAGTGACGTCACATCCGTAACGCTTTTTCGTTACGTGATCATTTCTGCCAGTCAACTCTTACCGCAAGCCGCGTACGGAACGTTCCAAATCATGGTCACAAATTGATTGTGAACTTGCTGTAAAATTAAAGTTAATTTACTAACATAGGCTGACCGAGTTTCCACCGCGGCTTACCAAAGCTCCTGGCACGCGATGGGTGTCCGTCCTCGGCGGATGTTGCTTAACATCATACTGGCGAACCGGAGACCATTGGTGGTGCGAGCTGGGAGGTTCCTACCGATGGATCTGCACACTTTCCTTGTTGTAAGCATTTGGTCCAATTAATAAGACAAGATATTCGAGTAGATAATTTTTAAAAAAAAATTATTTTCTTTCCAGATTATCAAAACATCGTTCTCTTATTACACTCTGCTTGTAAACGTCAATGAAAAATAATTTCACATAATTTGAAACATATTTTTCAATATCTTTCTGGCAACACTAAGTCAGATGGTAGAATTTTAGAATCAAAATTATAAGATTTTTCTAAATTACTATGAATTAGAATATTTCTTTTGTAGCTATATATGGGCACATAGAAATAAAACGATCAAAATATTCAGAAAGTATTTTATTTACGAAATTAATATACAATTCTCTTCATACATCAATAGATCATTGATTCAATAATGTTCGGCCGCCGGCCGCCCGGATCAGTCTAACGCATTCGAATAGCAATTAAAAAAAAAACCTAATGTATTTTGCTTTACGCACAAGTCTTGTACAACCATAAGGAATATTTTAGTACGGTAACACTATATCGGTGGAAAGATTGGTGATTGAAGAATTCAATTGTTGAACTTTTGTCGTCTACTGTATGTTTTCTACAAACCATTTACGTATATAAAAGAATATACCACGTCTTAAGAATAAATATAAAACTAACGATTAGCGTATCGTTTAATGGAGACTTCATTTTGGCACAGTTTTATACCAATAAACGTTATTTTGAAGATCACAAAAACTATTCTCCAAAAACATAACACTTTGGCATCAAACTTTATTGTGTTAACTCAATTGAAATTGCCATGTAAAAATAAAATATCCTACCAATTTCAACGTAAATTAACTACCATTAAAATTCAACGATTGAATACTAATAGAAGTAACAATTAAAATGTTTAAAAATTAAAAAAAATCACGAATCATAACTCCTAACGGTTGTACAAGACTTGTATTCGCACACTAAAGCAGTTGCTACGCTGTCCGCTATAGTCCGGCCGAGGAATGCCGGGGGACGGTGCATAACCTTTACACTTTGTTACTATTTTATTTTGTTCATTCATCAACAAATACTACGCCACGGTTTTACAATATTTACGCTTACTACTTATCATTAAAGGAGTTTTAACTTCCATTATTATTATAAACTTTTTTCTTACTAATGTTATGCTGTTTTAAATTGTAACATTGCGATTTCAACTTTGATACGCATACCTAGAATTTATTATCCAATGAATAGATTGTGGATAGCAACATTCAAAATAGAATGGTCGTGAAAATGTAAAACGTCGGATAGAATCAATTTCGTGCAGTAAAAAAGTTAAAATCGCACTAACAAACTTACTTTACAAACTGTTGGGTACGACACAAGCATACAGAAGAGTCAACATACGCATTCAGTACAGACAGACATATTTTTTTTATTTCTCGTAATCAACATACACAAGACATCCGTCCACAAAACATGTAAAACGCCCACAGGGATTTCCCAGTTCCAAATGCTTCAACTGCCCTTTTATAAATAAAAAAAATAAAGTTAAAACATATATCACTACTAGCGATATTGGCAGTTTATACTAAACATTTAACATTGCTATTTGGATTTTAAAACTTTTAAGTAATATTATTTCATACTGCTGGCAACACTATCGATTCTATACTAGTCTTGCCATAAATTTATAGAGTTTATAGTAGTTTTCTGTATTTGACTTAGAAAGTATTTTGAGTACAATTTGTTGCCGCATATTTGACATTTCTGAAGCGTAAAATTGACATAGCAAAATTTTTAATTCATTTATATAATATGACATGTGTCTGAAACGCTCAAATCAGCTCATGTCTCCGCCAAACACAATCGTCCAGCAATTGTTGATCAAAACTATAAACATGCGAGCGATAATGAACTTTAAAGACAACAAATCACTATTATTATATGCGTTAAAAATAAATATTTGGCGTGAACAATTAGTTTTAAAACAGAGAGCGTGACGCTGTAAAATAATACTTGATTGTTATAATTTCACATTTAAAATACAATACAAATAGTTTAACGGAGTCCATTATGTTGGATTTGTTTTATGAAGCGATGAAACTGCTGACAGTACTACATTTTTATCATGACGGTATATTGATTTATCAGCTACTCTGATATACATAGAAACAAAATTGTCGATAGTGAAAGTTCCCGAACGGCCGATCAATAATGGTAGCTTAATTAAGATTACAAACTTTATACAAATATTACTATTTTACGCAGTAATTGTATGTCAAATCTAGATTCAAAAGTAGGACGGGTTACAAAGACCGCTTTATCCTCTTATCCTATGATTTTGGGGTTAATATTAGCGTTACTAATTTTATGTATAGTCGTTATTGATCGGCCATTCGAACGACTCGTGTTTTTGCGCAACCATTTTAGTTTTAGAAATTGTTTGACAATATATTGAAATACGTAATTAAGTAAGACGCTTTGATATTCAAAAATCCTTAAGAAAACTCAAATAATTTATCCGGTAGCGTTCCCTTCTGAAACAGCAATAAATAGTAATAATTTTAAGAGAAAACCGTCATAACGCCATCTTGACGTGATGCGATGCCAAGATGGCGGCCGAACTATCTTCCTATTTTAAGCGCAAAATATTTGGCATTTTATCTTTCAACCTGACATCGTCACTATGCTTTCATTTCCTTGGAATATTATGAAACAACTTCTAAACATGCAGAAACGCATAAACACAAGCAACAAACACAAACTTGTCTTACACATTAAATACAAGATAAAGTAGGTACTGCATATGGTATGTTGTGGGAATCCATGCATCGTCTCCGCGAACGATCAGCGGGTTGGGAGGGCGATTAACTGTGCGCAGGGAAAACAACGTTATGATTAGAGTGGTAAGGTTCGTGTTCCGGTGACAATGTCGTTCCTTGGAGATTTGAGCGATTTAAAATTGCGGAAATGGGGTGGTCCTGAATATGACCCATTCATGTAATATTTTAGTTAATCAGCTGATAAAGAAACCCATGCAATCTATTATATTACAGCGAATTTAAGCATATATTTTTACTGTTACATTTATCATAATTTAGAAATGCATTCACTCGATATTCCAAAGAACGACATAACAATGTTATCTTCAATCAATTCAACATGCTCTTTATATTGTAACAACGTACAAATATTGGTAGGTATGAACATTGGGGAAACCAACATCACGATAATTTGATACTAAAATTTCACATAAGATTGACGTATTTATAATTGGAATTAAGGATTTGAACTATTTCATTTGAGAGGACATTACCGCCATGCCGTTCGCGCTTGTTTGGTTCGTTCTAGTTTGGTTTATTGTTGCTGTCTCAATCAGTCGCGAGGGGAGCTCGGGCGCGTAAGTGTGACGGCAATAGTTTTTAGACATTTTTTTTCATTCACCTCAGCCGCAAGACATGCAGTGCTGGACATAGGCCTCCCTTATGGATCTCCAATAGGACCGGTCTTGGGCGGCCTGCATCCAGCATTGTTTTTAGACATGATATTTCGTAATATTATGTTTAATTTAATAACATGATGAAAATAAATTTTTCCTAAGCCAATTTACATTTACCATTAAAAAAAAACAGCATTAAGATGGGTCTTTTACAATCAAAAATTGCGTTTTACTGAATGGTATTTACAAACATTAATCGAGTTTTATTCATAGATATTCAAAATGGGAACATACTTCGTTTTGTATGGAGCTGGCTCGCGGTAATGTCCTCATAACAGCAATATTTTCGGAAAAGCAACCTTATTTTTAATGCCTTAAGGTTGTTGATAATTACTGTCAACGTTGACTTGAAAACCACAAATTAAATTGTCTTCTTTTAGTAAGAAAACTAAAACTTGTTTATTATAACGCCTAAATGACGTTTAAGAATGCCATAGAAAAATTAACCTTATTGCTTTACAGTATGCGCTTTATCACATAATTGATTAAACAGTTGAGCCTTATCGTAAAACACTAAGGTTTATTTTTCTATGATATTCATAAATCTGTAATGCATGGTTTTTAATTATTTTTGTTAAGTTCTTTGTCATGAATTAAAATTCACACGACACTCCATTCTATAGGTACCTTTATCATCGACCGTCTTCATATATCTCTGTGACGGTAAAATGTTTTATTAGAAAATTGCCATATGAAAATATAAATAAAAAATATATAATCAGTTGACCTGCATGACGACTGTGTAACCCTCTCTTCGTGGTATTCGGCGATCGTAATTTTTTTCCTACATGCGCCCGCGTCGGGGCGCCATCAAGATATTTTTACAGATTTAGGAATTAATTATTGGGTAGTAGTGGTATCAGGCTGTTTAGAAGGGGGGGGGGAGTGAAAAAAATTGAGCATATGAATGCTATTCACCAAAACTGCTATGATCTTATATGCTCATTAACAATACAGCAGTATGCGGGTGCGCATAGCGACGTAACGCTACGCTAGAGGGAGAGGCCAACGTCGTGTCCGCGTGTTGGTTAGTGTGTGCGAGTAGGGCGAGTGTAGTGGTAGTCGGTAGTCGTCGGACTCACTTCTTTTTGTTCTTGGGCTGCGCGCGCGGCGGCGTGTTGGGGCGGCCCATGTTGAGGCCCGAGTACAGCTTGCGCTTGTCCGCCGGCTTCAGGATCTGGAACGAGCACATCAGCGTCTCGTCCACCGACATTAGGGCACCTGGAACATTTGTAAATACGAACATGCTGTATTACACTGGATTATAGCCTCGGTAACTCCACGCGGTCACGTCTGACAAACTTCTTTTGGTTTTTTTAATCGAGTATTTTTTTTACTGAAATATGACTTAACCGGCCGCTACCCGCGACTTCATTCGCGTGAGTATTTTTTTTTCCGATTTATAGGCCCGTCTTTGACCGCTAAATCACCACGGTGAGTGGTGATATAGCCGCAGGTGATAAGAAAGAACTGTCGTTCAAATGCAGCTACGAGTCTGTCGGTACGTACCGGCGTTATCAAATTCGCCGCAGTAGTTGGGCGCGGAGAAGAGCGTGACGAGTTGTCTCTTGGCGAAGAACTCGTACCCGTCCTCCACTACCTGGTGCGCTCGGCAGATCAGGTCGAACTCGTGCTTCGACAGAAACTTGCCTACCACCTGGAAACATACAAAAACTCATGTCACATTTATTATTTAACCACAATCTCACCATAATAACTATATATATAAAAATGATTCCCTATTTCCCTTGGTCACGCCATAACTTGAGAACGACTTTACCGATTTTCTTCATCTTTTTTTTTAACTTTTCTAATACTTTGTAGGAGGTTCTTACGGAAAAAGAAATTAATAAAATTTCGCAGAAAATTGGAAATTTTAGAAAACTTAATAATAAGGGATCGCGGATCAAAACCGCGGGGCGGAAGCTAGTTTACAATATTAATGAGAGAATATAAATAATTAAGAAAACAATATAGATAATAATACCACAGTCTACGTTACTCTTGCAGTCAGCCAACGGACACGTCTAGACTAATCGTGCGGGGCTTGCGGGGTGCGAGAGGGGCGGTAGCGAGCCCATACACTCGCTTGGGACACAGTGCCACTATTACGAATGCGTATATAAAGCGGCATTTCGCGTGACTTCAAACGCGATAGACCACTGTATGTAATTACGCTGTAACAATACTGTAAAGGTTATCATTCTATACTGGGTTATTTTGTTATCACTGGCAATATTTGCAGGGGTGGAAGTGCTCATCAATGTGAACAACTTTTGTTATAGGACTAACTGTGAAATCATGAAAAAATTATCAGCTGTTCCATACAAAAGTTCAATACCTACTCGACCAAAATGTATGAAGCAACCGTATTATTTTACGCGATATCAGAGTTAGCCCTATTATAAAAGTTGTTCACATTGATGAGTACTTCCACCCTTGCAAGTATTGCCAGTGATAACAAAATCACCCTGTAGAATATATATATATATATTTTTTTTTTACCTCTACCGCCTGATGGTAACCGGTTACCGTAGCCTATTAACAGTATAACAAAACTTAAAAGGCGACAACTTTTTAATGACAACACAAAAAGAGATCAGTCCTAATTAGTAAAGAAGAATGTGACATATCATGCATTGATGCTATAAGTAAGTAAACAAACAAACACGTCCGCGTGTGACCTTTATGATTCGTTATCTGACGACCGTCTCCATTAATTCCTTTAATTGTGATAACGTGGCGCCAGTTTGTCATGTAACTTGTGTTTCAATGAGGATTTTGTATATCTATACTAATATTATAAAGCTGAAGTGTTTGTTTGAACGCGCTAATCTCAGGAACTACTGGTTCGATTTGAAAAATTCTTTCAGTGTTGGATAGCCCATTTATCGAGGAAGGCTATAGGCTTTTTATCCCGGGAAAACACAAGATCCCTCGGGAACGCGGGTGAAACCGCGGGGCAGAAGCTAATTTTTTTATACTAGGACATTCTTCACAAACGCCAAAAAACAAAAATGAATTCTGTGACTAACACAACATCAGCCTAAAATATACGAAATAAAATCGCCATTTCCGATCGGAATGGCAACCGAATAGGTCTGAATTAAGGGGATGGGCTGTCAAAAGGACCATCATAAAGTGCCAATAGTTTAAGCAGAATATGTACTTACTAAAGGTATGCAAATATCCATAATCGACGGTGGTAATTGGATAATGTAGAGACGAAGCGTTGACTACAAACGAACCTCTGTTCCAAATGTGAAGCTGACACCGCGATCGTTCTCGCCCCAGCCGGCGGTGTCCTTGTCGGGGTCGGACCACAGCAGGTCGCAGAGCAAGCCCTGGTCGGGCACGTCGGTCGGCCGCATGATCCGCCGGATCTGTTCCATGGCCTGCAGGTCGGGGGATAGGCCGCCGTGGCAGCAGAATATCTTCTCGTCCACTGTAATTAATGATACGTTAAATTTTCAGAGCTTGAATTGATTCAAGGCCAAATTCAGATAAAGCTCTAGGGGTGAACTTTTAAAGGTTTTACGACGATGATAGCTCAGTGGTGTGGTAGTGTCGTCGGACATCGCGGCGAAGATCGTGGGTTCGTATCCTACAATGAACTTGAGCTTTCGTTGAAGGAAAACATCGTGAAGAAACTATAGCACGGTGGTAGGGTACTTTGTAGTACCCGCCTGTGCCCGGCTACCTTCAAGTTGAAAATTTGTCGCCAAACACCTATTGGTGTGTTCCGGCAGCTGCAATTAAGAGCCAGTTCCATCTAGGTTTTGTGTGCTAACCACCTTCGGCCACATCATCACTTACCATAGTGACATTGTGGTCAGGTATCATAGCCAACGAAAATAAATTATTAATTTAATTGTGATAACTTAACTATTATTTACAGGTATCGTAAAAGACAACAAAGGGAGGGTAGGGTTACAAGGCATCAAAAAAAAACATCCGCATCACTGTCAACAGGAAAAGTGCCCAAAAGTCTGGCAGCATTGCCACGTTGGATGGCAATGCTAATTTTTTGTCCAAAATAAAGGCCAGCCCTTTGGTCACTTGAATAGTCGACTAATCGCTTGGCGATTTCTCTATAAAGTGATTCTTTTAAGTTGGAACAAATCACACATACATACAAAAAAATACGTTAAGATCGGATAAGTAGTTTTGGAGTTCATCGCGGGCCAACATCGTGACACGGGAATTTTATATACAAGATAAAACATGTATGAAAAATGAATGAAAATATTTTTTATTCAAATAGGCCTTCACAAGCACTTATGAATAGTCGGACTCTAACGCACGGTTCGGAATGTTGCTTTTACCGAGAAGAGCCGGCAAGAAACTCAGCAATTTCCAATGTTATTCGTCCTATACCGTATGTACTTATAACTTTAGTCGTATAATTATATATATGTAAAACAATTAATTATTTATCAACATACACCTCTTTGAACTGCAATCGAGAACACAGATAAATTTCAATTCCAATTAAATCAATTCACACCTAAGCAAGGACCTCAGTAAAAAATTCACTACATCCTGAGAGCAAGAAAGATCATCCTAAGGTCGGACCTAAAGAATTTAATGTAATAAGTAAGTACCAAAACAGATGGAAACATTTTAATCTTTTGCTGACTAAATATTGTGCAACTTGTATAAAGGAGAAATTGAGCCAGTCATTGGATGATAAAGTATATGTAGTGACTAATTTAAAGCTGGTACTTTCCAGAAAGCGCAAACCACGATAAACGGTCTTGTCTATGCTTTGCTACAGACAGAGCATCGATAACCTTGTCTTAGCTGATAACATTCCTTTAGTACGATGTTGTAAATTTCCTAGAAATTGCAATCCTACTTCCATCTTCTAATACTTATACAAAATTCTCTGCAAACTCCTCCGAAACGGCTTGACCAATTATTATGAAATTTTATATGTATATTCGGTAGGTCTGAGAATAGGTCGTAGGCTATTTTTTATACCGCTGCGCTACGCGGGTGAAACCGCGGGGGACAGCTAGTAATATTATAAATGTGAAAATTTGTATGTATGGATGTTTGCGACTCAATGGCGCATAAACGGGTCAATGGTTTTTTTTAACCCTAAAACTTACGTCTATCTTTACAGGCAAGCAAAGCGACAGAGTAGTTGATCTTGGAAGAAATATGCCACATAGATAGATCATACCCTGGAATAATATATGAGGTACTTTTTATCTCGAAAAAACTTAAGAGACCTCGGGAGCCCGAGTGAAACCGCGGCGCAGACGCTAGTTTAAAATAGGTTTACGTTGATAATTTCACATTTCGAGAAGGCCCAGATACATAAAAGGGACTACCTATAAGTAGATTTTGCTTTAAATTGTAAACACAATGTTATAAAAGGCTTATGCATAATATATATATATTCCCACCGTCAACAGTAATTTTCTAAGCCGCCCTGCAAGCTAAGGCAACTCAATTTAAGCTAGGAAAATTTCATATCAACTAAAACGTTCGTCAAATGTCGGTGGCTTATTTCGCTTCAGTTAGGTTATACTATTAAATAAATCACTTTATACTGCGGCTCAGGGTACTGTTTCAAGTAATATAGATTAAATATGTAAAGAAATAACACTCAGTGGAGCTGTTACTTGAAATAATATGAATATAAGATTAAATTTTGAATAAAATAACTTTAAAATTAATGGATTGTATAAAGGTACCTACACTGAAGATAAAACGAAAGTAAAAGATGTTAGAAAGATTACTAAAATATAATGTCGTACAGCGATATCAAAGTCAATTTAAAATAATGTGATAACTTATATGAGAGAATACGATATTTCAAAGTCAAAGTCATTGTTCAAAGACTCTAATAACTCTTTGGCTAAAGTTATTTCCATTATTACGAATAATACCAGGAAATATATTCTCAAATTCGTTCGAAAACGTTTTATAAAGAGCGTTTCTATCTACGATATCTCGGCTAGATTGATTTGAATTTTGCTATGAACTTGTAAATATTTACATCATCAACACATTATTAAACGTCTTAATATCTTTCTCATTTCGAATATGCCACAATGTCACGGCTGGACACATGCCCAAATGCCACACATCTCACTCCGCGCCCTATTTATTCTAATAAAGTTGTTTGCCTCATCAATGTTAAACTTTTTAAGTTGTTTTCGTCGTAATTGGAGCGTACCAAATTGGGTTATCAATTTGTGAACACAGCTTAAGGGATAATGGTGTAATTCTAGGAAGTTTGTTCAAGAGTTCGCATTCATTATGTGATTCCTCCATTTTAGACTGCTCCCTCCTCGATATTAGCATCGCCATCGACATCGCGGCCCTCCCGGGATTAATATCACTGTTATTGATTAGATGAGATTCAAGCTTTATTACGAAATTCCTAACTTTGGATTGCAAATAGTCTTATAAATCATTATCAGTTGTGTGACGTTCTACAAATTTTCAACATTATCCTCTACGAGAATTACCCCGAGTTGAAACATAGCATTTTTAAGGAAACATAGCATTTAAGCCGACGAACATTCCTTGTCAACATCACCATGTTCTACAAACAATGCTATTGAACAAGAAAAAAATACAAGAACCGGTTTGAGCACGATCACTTGTCCTGGCGCCGCCTACAGTCGTGGCATCCACGTGCGCACTAACACGTGAACTCGATCAATTCACGTTGGCGAGTGACAAGCGTGTTTACACGCGTCGGCTGTGGGAATGACTTAAATCTCTGATCATGGCATTGCAATCTTATAATTATTTTGTAATTATATAATTTGTTTTGTAACGTCTGTGCAAATAATGTTTCCATTAGTCATTCCTCTGTAGTGACTACTGCTAATTGTATTCAGTCGCCAGGAACTTCGTTTAGCTTATAAATTTTCAAAATATATACATATAAATGCTTTCATCTACTATCTTCTTTCCTTTTCTTATATTCACTGTAACATTACAATGAGCAGAAAATGCTTTATTAATATATGTAAATCAAAGCATATTCATGGGAATATTTATTTATTAGAAACAATTACAGGAAGTTCATGGCAGGATTCCGTTCCCACGTCTATACAGAGGATACAAACTTGTCATTCGCAGATGCCTTACGTGCCGTAAGTCACTATGATGACGTAAGAGATTATAAAAGAAAGTGGAAAGACGAAAACGCCACTCTAGCATATTAAACACACGCCACACGTCATACAGCCGACTCGTGTTTATTTATTCACCGGCGGCCTTGTTTTTATGAGAATTTTTCGCTTTTGAACCACCAGCCAGCATCTTACCGTGAATGCGTTCGCTACATTATTTTATTAAATATTCATCTTCGAAAATGAGTTATGTGGAAAAGTAAATAAATCATAAAAACAAACAATCACGTGTACAATTTATTTACGATCCATGTTTATAAATCATCAACAGCAGACCAATTTGATATAGGATAATACATTATAATTAAGATAACGTTAAAGAATCACGTGCAATGCAATCACCCTGTCATCACACATGCTTTATACCTAACACGTTTTCTATAGGTTTTCATAAAAACATTCAACTAGGTTACAAGCTTGTGTTCGTCCCGTGGTGTCACCTACATCCTCACTTATAACAAAGGCACTCGACTCGACGACTAGCTAGATACTCGTACACCGACAATCTTGTTCGTGTTTGCTGACAAAAATATACTATGTATACAGATATGTATATCTCGTTAGGAAAATATACTACAAATTTTAATTAAAAAAAATGAGGATAATATCGAGCTAATACGTATATGAGTCATAAACTGCCTTTTGCGTGACTTGACCATGACTCAATATTATGACAAAATATCCGGTTAAAATAAATAATTGCGGTTGTGTATATCGACGGGCCGGTTGGCGTGGTTGGTAAGATACCCTATCTATCACGCCGCAGGTCGTGGGTTCGATTCCCACTCAGGACAAACATTTGTGTGCATGAACATGTCTGTTTGTCCTGTGTCTGGTTGTAATTATCTATATATGTATGTATTTACAAAAGAAAAGTACTATATGTAGTATATCAGTTATCTGGCTTCCATAGTACAAGCTCTGCTTAGTTTGGGGTCAGTTGGCCGTGTGTGAGGAATAATGTCCCAGAATATTTATTTTATTTTATTTTGTATATGCATCTCGGAGAACCAGTCAATTGTAATATTATGTTATAAATTACAATAAGTATAATTACGTTACATAACACTGTACGACTGAATATCAAAATATTTTATTGACCGTAAGTAAAAACCTATGAAATGATGATAATTTTTGATTTAAGATTAATGTATGTAAAAATAACATTTCCAAGATTTTTTTGTAATATAGATTTATTACTGAAGCGCTTTAGATAAGAAATGCGTTGTTTATTTTTAAATTACAAATAATCTGTCAGGCATGTCAGTCACAGCACAACAGACGGAGTTTGTTGTTATTTATAGGATAACTATTGTTAGCGCACAGTGCAAGGCGAAGATGGGGAAGCTTCCTCAGGATGTTAGCACGGGGAATTGTTTGTCACTGAAGCAGGATACGTCCATTCTATTGATGGGAAATGGATGTCATCAGGTTGACATGGTAAAGTAAAAATATGTAAAAGGGTAAAGATCAAGATATGTGGTTGCTTGGATATCGTGTTTAATCAATATTTGCAAAATTAGGCTTTTGTAAGCTTAATTCAACACGTTTAAGAAAGTAAAGGGACGATTATACCAGCCAAGTTTATAAAATTACTTTCAGTGACACAGATACTAGTCAAAATTAGCATAAGTAGCTCACTTTACTTTCATACTACCTGCCTGTAAAAGTATTTGAATATTCTAGCTGGTTAACGCACACAACGACGCAAGGAGTCCCACAAGGTACCATTTTTTTAGGTCCGTAATTTTTTATGTTAGTTAAACAAGACTGAGTGTGTCACAATTTATAAATTAAACGACCAAAGTGAATTGCTTGGCTCAATTTATAAAAGCGTTGAACAAAAATAGCACGTGGCTTCACCAAACATCCTTTGACGTCATCGCTTGAACGGGGGAAACTTTATGGAGCAACGGACTGTTGTCATTTCTTGCAAGTTTAAAAGGAATGAGACTTTATATAATGAAGTTGAGTAATGTTTTTCTTCTTTTTTTAAAGGGTTGGTTAATATTAATTGAGAGCAATCTTTTGTAAGGATTCTGTTAAAGTTGCCTCGGGACAAAAATAAAATTTTAAAAGCGCTTATTATAACGGACGGATATGATGCAAGTTTAGGTTACGCAAAAACTTATTTCTCGAGAATCAATTTGGAACATCTTAGAACGCACTGGTTTATTTCCTTTTTTATATTATTTCTACACAATGTTGAGTTTTAAAAACTGCACTGAATGAAATAAAGAACAATGCAATACTTGAATTCGCTCGAGGAAGTCCCTGACGGTTGCTTCATGCTGTTTTGAGTATTTCAAGTGTTATCGTCGCTCCAAACAATATGCAACTTTAACTGCATGAATCATCAGAATAAAACTCATGCAGTGCCTTACAAGGAATGTTCTTTTTCTAATTATTTTTGGAACTGTTTTCTGTAACAATGTTGTAATGAATTATATTGTTACAGATCTAAGGACTAAAGGCGACGAAAGATTTACGCTAAGTAATGAAACATTCTGGACAATGCTAAATTGGTTAGAGCACGCGACTAACTAATTAGAATTAGTAGAAGAATTTTTAATTAATCTTGATTCTTGAGAGGAAACTTTATTTCACCGACCTTCTTAATATTAAGAATAAATGTTTTTTTATTCCTTTAATCACAATCTCACTATGAAAAGTGTATGTAGCCGAAGGTGATGAGCACATAAAGCCTATTAGGAATCGACTCTCAAATGCAGCTGCCGGAACACACTGGTAGGTGATTAACGGGGTATGATAATAGGTTGCTCTTTTACGTTGACATTAAATTACTTTCTTTATAGAAAACATATTTAAAGAAATCATATAAAAAACTAGCATTTATTTATAAACAGTTTCCATAAAGGTTCCAATCTAGCTGTGTTACATAAACAACAGCGACATCATTGCATAACACCATGGCTTTAACGGGAATGTTACGTGATTCCATTTCACTATCATTGGCGGTGGAGAGCGTGGGCGACCCTCCACCAAAAGCAGCCCTAACCGTAACGTCGTAAGCACTGTTTTTGTCAACATAATGTGACCCCGTTTACAAAACCTTGTGACTATACGTGTATGTATATTTCAATTCTGAGTCAAACGAGTACCTAGTCTAGATATTTCCACCTGTTTGACCTCATTCCTAAGTCTAACCTGGAAGTTACTGATATTAATTCCTTTATAGACTTGGTGTGGCATAGTTAGGAGGTAGGTATTGTTCTAATTATTTGCTTCTGATTCAAAGTAAGCTTATGTAAGATTATGTGACCTAAATTGGAAGAAAGAATTTCCTAAAATATTCCATAATAATTTTATGAAATTCGAACAATTTATATATTACTATATTAATGATACAGACTTAATTCAGAATACATATTATATTAATAGGGTATTAATTCGTTCCTAAGGTGCTAATAAGCCACCAAAAAACAAAAAAAATATTCAATCGATAAGTGCCATAAAAATGCATTTAAATTTTACATTTTCAATTTTCGCGTGTAGTTTGATGAAAACGCTGGACGCCATGTTACTACGGTCATGACGTTATTTGGTCTCTTGTAAGTAAATAGATGCGTTGATATTGGTCTCAATTGGACTTATAAAATTTTATATATTAAAAAATGAACTATTATGCTTTTTATTAGTGTGCTGTTCCTGAATACATGAATACATGAATACTAGTGTAAAAATAATAATAATACTTAAGTTGACTTTTTTGTTTACATAGCTGTATGTAAATGACCGTATGACGTCATTATAATGGCGGCTACTGTGTCGCTTGTTTAGAAACAGATTAAAAAAACTTGAAATTAATTTTAAAATTAATTATGTTATTTTATGAACTAAAACTAACATTTTCGTCTGCTTATTGCCTAAGCTATCTAAATTGTACATTTTTAGATTTTTTCTCATATAGAGTAAAATACCCTATTATTATACAATATCCAAAGAACTAAACACTCTTTAAGGATAATATTATTATTTTATTGCAATCAAACCTTCTTAATTAATCCTTATCAACTTGCTTCACAATAAGCCTTGTGGTTTTAGATAAAGAAAGTTATTACGTTTCACGAAACTTGAACATGACATCATCAGTCCTCGACATTCGATTAAGTTCAATATCTTTGATAAGGCTGTCAAAGACATTGAACCGACCATCAGATTGATCATCGACCGACAGATGATAAAATATATTATCTTTGCTTCTTTAACAGGCTTCGCTTGTTACTTTGAACAACATTTGAAAATTTTGAACTATTTCATTAGACTGTCAAACGACATGGAATTGCAAGTCGTCTTTGAAAATACAGAAGACAACAGATCTCTTGGCTGATCAACAACACGCTGGAAAGACTAACTTAAGAACTGCTACACAAATAAATTACATAATATTGTGAAAACTGGGAAGCGATGATGACAAATCATTCATTCAAAGATCAATCGATCATCAGTTACGATAATAATACCAGAGTGAGAACGAAACACTTGTTTACGAGACCCATTTTGATCGGTTTTAGGTTTGATCTCAATAAATTTTCGACGACATGATATTATTATGTCCGATTGAAGATATTTCGACATGACCTTAAAACTTGAATTTGACTTTCAAACACAGACTTAAGTACTATATTAAATACAGCCGAAGCAGTGGGTAACTGGTTAAGTGTACACAAAGCTGTAAAACAAATGGCTCTTGTCCCATACAGAGTGCCCGATTAAAGCCGACCCGGCTATTTCGGAAATGTAAAGGGATAGCCACTGTCCTCTAACATTGGCCTTTGTTTCAAACGTTAGGCTTTTGTCGTAAAATTTAAAGCGCATAAATATTGGTGAAAATTTACGCATACCGTGGCACTTTTATACTTTAGCCTTTGAAAATGACTAGACCTTTGTAAGTATTAATATACAGGGTGATTTTTTTGTCACTGACAATACTTGCAGGGGTGGAAGTACTCATCAATATGAACAACTTTTACTATGGGACTAACTCTGATGTAAAATAAGATGATTGCTAAAAAAAATATAAGAATTCTAGAAACCTAAAATTTCATTCAAAGATGTAATTAAATTATGTAGTTGCATATAAATTTAAAATTGAATTACGTACAGAAAGAGAACATGTCCCTTTTGTCATTCTGCATTATTTAAAATTTATTAAAATTTACGTCTGGCAGAAAATAAATATTTCAGCGATTTTCAATGAGTATATAGGTGTGACCTCTTTACATAACTTTTCATTTCACCAAAGCTTTATATGTGTCCATAACAGGACATTTCTTATTCTGTCATCGTATCTCATCTCTGTAAATTGATCAGCAGCGTTCGGGCTCATCTGCTTATGATGCAAATTTGATTTTATTATCATGGGAAGTAGATTGCAAATTGATTATATTACTGTCCTGTTCCATTTTGAATAAGCATATTTTTCCAGAATACTGAATTAGGTACAAACATATTGAAAGACATTCAAAACCTATGACACAAATGTTTTAATACCTTTTCAAATGCATCAGCAACACTAGCTCTAATTTCTACATCGAATGCTTCTTTAGAAAACACCACATTCAAAACTACCGTGACATTATCAAGCGATTAGAAAAACATTGGCAACAAAAAATCTGATAGATCTCTTTGATCAAGACTCGTGTGATCAGACGGAACAATAAAGTACAACTCATCAGGTTGCCCACACGCACAGTTCATTGACATTGTAGTCGTATTTGTATGCCGTAATATCGGCACCGGGTGTTTGGTAATTCTGCCGAATGGCGCAGTTGTGATATTGGTTTTATGTCAGCTGGAAGGACGTTAAAAGTTAATCGATACTTGAATAACATTTTCAGACGAGATTAAATCTTCCCTGTGTAGGTTCACGCGTTTTACAGACGGGCCTATAGCTATTCTGTGGATAATAAGAACCCTATACTAATCTTTGTTTTTATTTCAAGTCACCGTTGTAATCAGTTGAGAAATTATCTTTGTGGATTCACTCCAGCCCGACTGATTTTCTACCTGGGTGATGGATTCTGTATTTGAAATTATAGACGTCTGACTTATCTTTGCTTTGCCTTTTTTATCTGGCCTCTAGTTTAGTAAAAAAAAAAACTTTCTTATTATTATATGTATAAACTGAGAAGTTAAAGCTTACGTTATAAATTAAAGCCAACAGTTAACTTCAAATGAGGTTCTCAATAAATATCAAAAGAAACAGTAACCGTTACAAATATTCTATGCAATAGTTTCGTAAATGTTACGACGTACGTATTGTAGTACTTTTTGTGTGTCCTGTGAATTGTCTGTCTTTTGTGTACAAATATGGTGACACAGATAAAATTAACGATTTACACGAATGACTGAGTTTGGATGGATGATGTCACATTTGTGTGGTTCACTGTGATCCGTGCCGCCCCATATTTGAATTCAAATACTGTTTACTTAAAGTAATGTAGGTACGATTTTGTATGGATAACGCACAATCATAATAATTAGTCATCTGAAGATAATTAATACCACTTAGTTAGATATTTTAAAATATATTTATTCAGGGATATAAAACTTTAAACGAAGGTCTATGGACGAGAAAATACATTTATAAAATTGATTTTTTTAAAGTTAAATATAATTAAGATTAGCGCCATAATGGATAACAAACTGCTAAGCATTCATCAACAGTACCAGAGGAAGTTGAATAATGAAGTAGATAGAGCCATAGGTGACATGACGGCATTTGTAAACACAAACATAAGTAGAATACATACTGAAAATGAGAAACCCAACTTGGAAGACTTAAAACTAACTTCTAGGTGACTTAAAGTTTCAATAGGTAATATAGTAGCAAAAGTATAGTAGTATATTGCACATCACATGACAAACAATCCAGTAGATTGATGGTGACTAATAAATGAGTCAGTTCTTAAATACAGCGATCGATGATAGATTTAATCAGTCGAACTCTGTGATACCAATACACAAACAACACTACTATCTCACGACTTTGCATCTAATATTGTATATGGAAATACAAGCTCCATTAGAATTCCAACAAGTACAATGATCTGAGGTAAATCTAACATATAGATAAAGCATTTGTATACTAAACTGAAGCACTGTATGCTACATCTGTTCGGTGAGACGAGATACAATGAACATTTCAAAGGGTACATCTTAAAAAGTTTACAGCTGCAAGAGTGTGCAAATAAACACCTGTTCGTACACCTGGCGATGTGCCCGAAAAAGGAGCGTTAGCATATAAACGGCATATAGATCAAGATCTTTGGGAAGCAACGAACGTATCAAGAGACGTTCTACGTTCTAGTTGACGATTATCTTTATAAATTTATTTCAACACTTCTGACCTATTTATTATTTAGCTAATAGGACAAGGGGAATACAAGGGGAGTACATGTATCCCTGAAGGTAAATATGATAGGTATTCATTTAAAATAAAACTGTTCTTTATTACGTAATTCAGTAAGCTTTTGACCCGAAAGTCAGCCATTAACACACGCATAAAAGAATTTCATTACACTCTCATTTAATATGCTACTAAATCTCTGAGAATGCGAAATTCGTTTTTCATTTGATCCCTTTGTACTCTGTGACCTCCTGAATATCTCAACGTAGGAATTGAAATATAATATACAGCGTAAGCCACTTGTTTGTTATTGTAATGGAAAACTTCGGGCCAAATAAAATTAAACTCTGCTGTGTTATGTTTCGTCTAGTTTTTGTTTATCTTTCCAAAACAAACGGTATTGTTTTCGAAAATTATATAACAGAAAATGAGTTTGCCCTTTCTTGGACTAAAAAATAAAAAAGTCTGTCGGAAAAACCTAAGACCGAAAAAATTACAGAATGAAAGAAGATAAATTTTAATACCAACATCAACCCCACATTATTGAACCGATAAGCTAAAGAGCAAAATTCACCGTAGCTCGCACGTTCACAAGACATACGTCACACCTGTTCAAAAGTCTGGTTAGCCACGTGTCTTCTACAAATAGCACTGTTAACCTTCGGGAGCCTTGAACCAGCGGCAACGTCGGCGGAGAGCGCGCTAAGTGCAATTAGCGGAACACACGTAACGCTATACTAGTTAATTGGATAGTTTAAAGCTGTGTGAAGGATTTATGAAAAATTATAACATGTACAAGGAAATATCGAATTAAATATATTCAGCAGGAATATCTATGAATGGAAAGTGAGAAAGGGTAATATAAAATTGATACTAGTTCTATCGGATCTTGAAGAACATATCGTTTCACAAATAAACAGAGAAGACTGTAGAACTACACAGTTGCAAAACCAATCTTTAACTTTAAAGACATTACTGATATATATATATATATATATAATAATGTACACTACACTTAGTAGGTACTTTACAATTGAAGATTGTTTTTGATACTGGCTTATTATATAAATGGCCGGCTTCCCTTCGAGAGAAATCTAAATCAAAAACCGAACGGGAATTTCAATGTCATACAGGATAACTTTCGTGAAAGTACCTTTACATGATCAAATAAGATGTCAAACAAGAAGTATCAAGTATTTGCCTACCGTGTCAAGAGTAGCAATATCGCGATATTGCTTTACATCATGAATACATACGAAGTCACGTGCTGGAGTTAAAGTGCTATAAACTTGATAGACCAACACTTTTATTACATTGAGAATGAGTGCATGCATGCGTTTAATTGTCCTTAACACTGGTTGGTTCGTTTCATTCAACACTAGTTATACAGTTTAATAGCTCTAAGTGTTTATATAGTGATTTTCTTTTAATAGCATCACAAGCCTTGTGTATTTTGTCAATGTCAAGTTAAAATATAAAATCTAGACTCATTAAATCACTCTTACATAGTTAAGTTAAGTCCGTACAAGTCAGCCTAGTTTAAGTAAAATGGTGGGCGTCCTACTAAAACGTGTCACAGACTTTTTGAGACAGCCTGAAGACACGATACACGCATTTATTTAATTTCACTTCACTAGTTAGTGCACTTAAAATGATCTTTTGGACAAAACGCCACTGATATATTCAATATAACTCAAGATATACGATTTCATAAAAATAAAAAGACGCAGCGCAACGTCACTTTGCAAGTTCAGGTCAAAAAATCCTGTAATTATCCTTGTTATTGATTGTTTTTGAATCTGTTAAGAACTAATTGGGTTTTATTTGCTGTTTTTGAAATGAATTGATGCTTTAAGTTTTAAGATTCAGAGTAGATTTTTAACGCAATATTAAATTCATAACTATCCTGTACCATGAAGTTAAGAATACATCACGTTCATTAAATAAAACTTTCAAACTTCCTAAATTCTAGCTTTGTGTAGTGAGTAAATAATGTATGTTTTTTAAATTTATGTATAAAAAAAAACATTTTTATTTCTCACCCATCATGAGGAACATGGTTTTTTATAACATCGGTTAACAGATCTATGTGTTTATCAAATCATTTTTCCAACGTAGCCTTTGTTTAGAGATAAGAACATAAATCACGGAAACGTATGCGAGTGAGTTCGTTTTTCAGTTTAATTTTTTTCTTATCGTGTATCAAAACTGCTTATTTGTGTAATTATAAAAGAATATATATTGTTTGGTTTTTACAATGTATTTCTGTAGGAATATAAAAACAAAGTTTTCGAAAAATAAATAACGCGATAAACCCAAAATACATCTATGACTCATCAAATACCCAAATATTTTTAGTTGCAAATGAATTCCATGCCGTAAATACTTTTTCACTGACCCGATTTTCGAGAATTCAGAGATGCTATGGATACATTATAGGTAGATGATGACCAGTATCATCACCGACACAAGGGTCTAGTCCTACAATGAGTTTCCGGTGAAGGAAAGCATCGTGAGCAAACCATAGCACCGTGCCACTACGGTACACGCCTTCGAAAACATCATTACTTACCAAACTGAGATCTATACAAAGCAAACACAAACCTATACAAAGCAAAAAACAAAACATCAAAGGCCTCTCAACCAAACCTCTATAACACACACAAGTCAGAGTTCCATATTTAATGGTCCCCTAAAACCATTCTAATGAAATGAAGGGCCATAAAACAGAGCCTTGACATAGACCTCGTAAACACACCCAATGACAATTTGCACTCAATACGCTTCCATTACCTAGATTAGATTGCTCTGACAAAAAAACAGTGTCTACTTCAATATCCTAATAGTGCTTCAAAGCCGGATCGCGTACCACACATTACATGATGGTTCCATTATCGACATCATTTATGGTCAATTAGTGGTGATACATTGTGGATACATATCTATGAATGAAATCTATTAACTTTTGCATTTTCTGTACCTATAGTATATAAAATGGTGCAGACCGACTGGGTGATATATCAACGCACAGCCCAAACCGCAGGGGATCTAGACTTGAAAATTTGCCATTAAGGAAGGATTTTTGGAAGTTCCATCCCAAAGGGGGAAAAATAGGGGTTTGAGGGTGAAACCGCGGGGCGGAAGTAGGAATATTATTATTCTATATTTAACCTGATACGGATGCGATGACATTTATTAATGCATGAATTTTTTTCCAGTAGAGTAAGGGACTAAATATAGTGGAGGCAAAAGAAGGATTGGACCACCTCTGGTAAGTCAGGTAATGCAAGCAGAAAATAATTTTATAGGCCGTGTGGGGGATAAATACAGGAACCGCCAAGAAGGGTTAAGATTCGCAAGCAGGTCGAGGTAACAAAGGCTTAGCTTCAAGTTCATACTACTTCCTCTAAAGATAATATAGATGCGCATGCGACTGTGTAGCAAATATTTATACAATGCTATCAACAGTACAATATGTGCTAAAAGATACTCGTGTAAATACATGATCAAAACTTGCGCATGCGTTCTTTATGCTTCGCAGTGGGATCAGTTCTGTCACATGATAATCACTGCTGATGATACTGATGCCAATATTGATTTACCTTTGCAGACAGTTCTTGCTTAATAAATGTCATTGGAAGACTTTGAAGACCATCTGGATTCCATATTTAGAATAATCGATAACGATATGACGATTTAACTACAAGAAATACCAGTTAACAAAGTTCATGTAGACATCATGTGAGTAGATCCCTAATGTTGAAGCCACAACTGCATACATATGTACGTCAAAATAGTTTGTGGTTAGGGGCAGCTCACGTGCGGCCACTTTCGATTTCCTCTCCGTGTGGCTGGCTACATTGACGTCCGGAAGCGGCGTCATACGCATACCAACGACCGGTTCTATGGGTAGTGAGTACGTGAAGATTCGCCATATTACGAATTCGATATTTAAGCTACATTTACAAAGATTGATTGCTTTGTATGTAATTTTGAATAGATTATTTACTATTTTATTATATTGTCTGGTATATCAATATGAATAGATAATAAATTACAGCAGATGATGCAAAGAGAATCACACAATGTACTGATTCAAATGTAATTAAATAAATCCAAAGCACGATAAAGCAGTATTCAGGGTAAGTTTGGAGCCTCAAAGCGTTTTAAGAAATCCGGACCTCAGAGGATTCTTTCACGATGACGTCAGACGAGTTACCTTAGGTCGACGATTAACGATCACAAAATTGACGAGGGAAAAATTCTTTATTTATATTGCACAATATACACAGCAATAACAATTGTACAGCTAAACCCAACTATAAATTCTGTTAGTCATGTATTAAGGTCATAACAAGGTAATGTATAATGACCACGTAGTCTAGGTGTTCTTGTGTTTAATTTTCCCTGCATTTCCGAATTGTGCAGCCATTGGCGTGCCGGTAGTTACGTCGTGATTGGCATAGATGGAGTGCGTACCTATACGATCACGTTGTTCAACTTGTTAAATGAACCGAGTGTATTGTTCCGATACTACAAATTGTGGTCAGACGTTACGTCACCGTATTGTTTGCTAGAGGGAGTAGTCGGCTCCATATTGCATAATTTTAAAGAGAATATGTAATAGAAGAGTGGCTTAGTTATGGGCCAGAAAAGTGTTAATATACCATGAACTAGATGGGAAGGTGATATTGTAGGTCAACAGAGAAGCCTTGGAGAAAACAATGAACATTAAACCTGGTTGAAGATGATGAATCTAACACAATAATACATGAACTCAATCTGACAGGTATGTTGATGTTTTATTTAAGAAATACTTACGAAATCAAGCATGGTCACTCTTAATAAAAAAAAATATATATAAAATAAGAGTCATTCATGTTAAATATCAAGCTCGTCTGGCAATTTTTAAAACTGTTGAGATAAAAGTATTTTCAGCTTGTAGATTTAAAAATAATTGCGTTTTTACTGACGTCAGGGACAGATAGTAATGAACAAAATTATTATCTGTCTATCAACTTACGGAGTTAATTAACAACTTTAGTTTGAAGAAAGTATAATTTTTATCGTAGACTTCGTAGTCTAGCTTGCATATTTATTAAAAAGCTATAAAGAAATAAATAAACAACAAGCAAAAAATAATAGGAATTACAAAACAATAATGGATATCTTATTGAAATTTCAGGCTCCTGTTAGAAATTTTGATGATAAATTAAAAGCTTAGGTGTTAAGCCAAATGGAGCTTTTGTATTCCGTAGTATTAGTAAGGGACAGTTCGTAAGAGTAACGAACGATTTACCCAATTATGACTAATACTTTGAAAAAGAGAGAAGCAGACTAATCTAGAAAGATGTATAGAAATTCATTTCAAATGATAAATCCAGACAAATCACGCCTTCTTACAGATATCTGCAGGCATTAACCAAACGTAGAGCAAAGCCGCAACTAAGACAAGACGAATGCTCAGATATTAATTAATTCACCGATGAATATTACAATTCGAAAGCATCTACGAAGCAATTGAATAAAGCCATCAAGAATGTCGAGATAGAAATATATAAGATGAGATATAGCGAAGAATTGAATCAATTGGACCGTGATAACTGGATAACAGAGGTAACCTTTGTATTTTTGTGATAAAATTGAGAGTTCGCTTCGATGGCGTAATATAAATTAATCTATCGATCTAACAGAGTGTAGTCGATTGAAGAGAAATCTCTTATTTGATAGCAGTGTCCTTTATTAAGTGAATTAAAAACATTTAGGAAATAACATATTCCAAGTAAATTAAACGTAAAAGTAGTTCACCTATTGCTGATCTTTTTGTGCCAATAACCTGTTTAAAATGCTTACTCTGCTTCAATATTTATTTATACAAATGCAGCATTATTTATCGATAATCACATACGATGCAGAATACGTTTATTTACATTAGATTGTAATTAGATGGAAGATATAGTACGTGGCGTATTTATCATTCACTGAAGAGCCAAGGCCGAAGTTAAAGGTTGACTTAAAGCTAATGTTTACCCGCACATGTTTTTAGGTTATTTGAATCTCAAGAAGGCAATTAGGACAAGGATTTTAGACGAGTACCATAATGAATGTCGGAAGGTATACTGAGTAACATTCAGTAAATGAAAACCTCGTGACGCAACAACAGAATGGTGGTAAGATACTTTTTGGCACCCAACTAAGCATCGGTGTAAAATCAAGAGTAATATTCCCATTTGACAAGATAAAAATGAACGCAATACCCAATTATCCAGACGTAATGTGACATATTTCAAAGAAAGCGTATCTTATCTTAACGCCACATACATTTCAAAGTCCCAGCAGGTCGAAGACCGTGGTATAATGGTCGACATAATTAGCACTGCAGTGGTTTTGCATACGGTTGCTATGGGGAATAAAGTTGCGAACACGCTATCGACGTTTTGCTACCGTCCAATTATTCTTTGAATCTAGTTAGTTAAGATTGTATACCGGTGCAGTATATAGCTGCTGTTCCTATTGCAAACTGCTTTTAAATTTAGAACTAGAAATTAATAATAAATAAGGACGGGGTATTTGAATTTGGAAAATCGATCTTTGAAAAAGAAAAGTATTTTATTTTTAAGAATGTTTCCGAATTTCAATGTAGTAGGTCGTTTATGTTTTATTTATAAATAAACGCCCACCTAGAAAGTTACTTACGTAGAAAAATAAAGATTCAAATTGATATATCATCGACGGAATCAGGACGATGCACTTTTACGTTAGCCCATCAGCTGTTCGATGACAATTTACATTTATAAATAAACTTGGCTTACTCAGACTGATAGCTCTTTGACATATTTAAAGCCATCTGCCGAATCAATAACAATACAGCTATTTTTAGATTTCTGATAACTACGTCATCAATACGGAATCGTTATTCCCTCAAGAGGGATATTGGCAGACGGATTAATTATTTAAATTCTTTGTCGGCTCAAATTGGGTAGACAACCATACTACATATACTACTACATAGTATATAAGATATTTTATTATTTATTAGGTCTTCTAATCCCCGACGTGCGCACAACTCTTGGTGAGTTCTTATCACAATCGGATGAATGGTATGGCGCGTCATACGTTACAAACAAATAAACAGACAGACAAACATTGATTTTTATACATATAACATATAACTGCTACCCTTATAGATTGTCAAATAATAATGACAACCTGCCCGTGCAATACGGTTATTGTGATGCAAATACTGTGAAAACTGTTCAATATTCATACTATCGCCTGTTGATCTGCGTGAAGGCGATGACTTCCGCGATTACACTGTATCGTTCAAGGTTTTCTGCGACGAAGACAAGCAGTACGGAAGTATTACTTCTTCAAAAAGTTTTATAAATATTATCTTGAGCAAAGAATACTAAATTATTAGTTCGTAAAGTAGCAATATACCTAGTATAGCCGTACTGGCGTCACTAGCACACACAAACAGACAGGTCAGTGCTCCCGTAGTTGTAGAACTTAAATTAGTTCCCTCGTAAGAAGTGCCGCGGGTGTCTTGACTTATTGATGAGCGACAAGACTTGACAGACTGTTGGAGCGATTAAATTATCTGATAGCCGAAGTCGTTGATAGTTCAAGACAAACGAAATGTCCCAGGATTATTTTGAACAAATGTCATAAGAATCTAAGCAGTCTAAGGAGTCATCACCGCAAATTCATTTTGAAAAAGATAGTAGAGATATAGGTATATGGACTATCATTCAGTTTATCCTCCTTTGGGGCAGTGGTGCCGACATCAATAGAATTTTTATTCTGCAGAAGAGGGCTATTCGCGCAATTTATAAATTATGTCCTAGAGATTCTCTTAAAGATAAATTCAAATCCATAAATATTATGACTGTGTCGTCACAGTACATTTATGAAAATTTAATTTATGTTCGGAAAAATATACAAAATTTTCCTAAGAACAGCGATACTCATAGCTTGAACACTAGAAATAAGCACAAACTCGCTGTACCTGTAACTCGGCTCAGCAAAGTGAGGGACTCATTCAAGGGGCAATGTAATGTTTCTATAACAAAGTACCCAAAGAAATTCAAGAACTATCTGTGTATAGATTTAAAAAATTAGTTAAACAAAAGTTATGTAAGAAAGGGTACTATAAAGTTTCTGATTTTATAGAAGACAAGAATGCATTTAAATGAAATGTTCGCTACACAAACTATTTCATTAAAATTTTATAAACTTTGTTATTAGTAATTAAATTTTTACATAAATAAAAAAGAACAAAGATCTATAAAAAATGTCCCTTGCTGAGTTTCTTGCCGGAGTCTTCTCAGTCCAAGTGTATTCCGAACCGGTGGTAGAATCATTTGTAACGTTCATAAGTGCCTTATTAGGGCCTAAACTGAATAAATGATTTTTGAATTTGAATTTATCAGGCAGGCTTTCCAAGGCAATGCTATATAAAGAAACTGATATTTAAAAACATGAAAAATGCCTATTCACCCTAGCCTTGATGGGTCAAGTTTATAAATGGATGGCGAAAGAATTTACGCTATTCGTATTTTGTTTAAGACTAGCCTATGTCCGCGTCTCGACCCACGTCGGTCAAAGTATAGCTCCAAAAACCTCCCTAAGTAAAACTGCTTCAAAATTCGTGCAGTTCTCGGTAACAAACAAACACGATATACTAAGAGACTTTGCGTTATATATGTAAGGTTTATCAACTCAGCCAAGTGAAAATAATCCGGTTATCTTGTGGGTCGATGAAGGAAAATTAAGATCCGTAGACTCAAGGTTATTATTGAGGAGTGCGTATCAAATCAGTGCGCAAACAGTGTCGCATACATAGCGTTTATTATGTCAACAACCCGTGTCTCGTGTCTTTCGACATGTTCGCGATATTCACGTACACTTGAAGTTTATGAATATTTGAATATATGAACAGTGATGTTTATAGTGTCATCCTATAAAAACCCAGCCCAAAACAACCCAGTTTCCATATTATAATGTAAGCATCCAATAAGTAAGGATTTTCCAAAATTCAACCCGAAAATGGAAGAAAAATTGAGGATTGCGGATGAAACGCAATCTGAAAAACCACCATAAATAGCACCATTAACATGAGAAAGAATAAGAACTAAGGTATCAGTAGCAATATATCAATTGGGACGTGTGTACAAAGTTATTGGATTAAAATATAGCATCGTATATTCGACCTTGGTTTGCGGCGAATGCGAACATTTATGATATAGTTTCATATTTGAAGAGACAAGATCACCTATCTTATATTTACTGTTTTGAAAGTTAGAGTTAGTTAAATATTATAGATTTTCGGTGTTTTTTTTACATTGTATAGGCTTGTGTTTGACCACAATCTCACTATGGTAAGTGATGATGTATCCGAAGGTGGTAAGCACACAAAGCCTAGAAGGAACTGGCTCTCAAGTACCGCTGCCAGAACACACCAATAGGTGTTTGGCGACAGATTTTCAACTTGAGGATGGTAGCCAGGCAGGCGGGTACTACAAAGTACCCTACCACCGTACTATGGTTTCCTCACGATGTTTTCCTTCACCGAAAGCTCGAGCTCATTGTAGGATTCGAACCCACGACCTTCGCCGCGGCGTCCGACGTCACTACCACTGAGCTATCATCGCCTATTTCTAGAATCAGCGGGGCTCTGCGTGGATCTGTCAGTAAGCCAGTCAGGTCAGAACTCAAGACTTCTTCTTTAATATATTATAGGTACATATATAGATTTAGATACCTATCAGAGTTGACAATCTAAACAAAGACGCGTGGCCAATCGGTTATTGCCCTATACAAACATCTTCGCATGAAACATCTGTGTAATTTACTTTCTTTAAATAGTTCAGTCGCTTGTCATTTAATTATTAAAATTTATATGGAACAAATTGTAAAAATGAAATGATCTGATTTCTCCATTGAAAATGCAAAATATCCGTGATCTGTATGATTTATCGTGTATGTATAATTAATGTATCGTCGAGTTAACGCTCTGGTGAGTAGCTAATTGAATCAATCGCCGAACGGATAGCTGCCATTCAGAAATAGGGGACGAGCTTGAAAAATAAGTCCGCTTTCACATAATATTTTGTAAAAGCCAGTCTTTTCAAGAACATAATGTCTTGCGGTCATTATGACTTCATTGTTCAAGCAATTTATTGGTCATAATAAATTAATTATCTTAAACTTACTATGAGCAGTAAATTCTGTTAAGTGCCGTGCCATTGATGCGAAATACCCGAGCAATATATTAAAGCCTGGACTTAATCTAACTGGGAGATATAAAATCGACACGCAACCTGCCAGCAGCTTTCACCGTACAATGTCCTACACTACCCTATATGTTGTCTTAAGTATGTGGTCTAGACTGTAGATGTGTGGTCCTGGAAAATCACCATGATACTTGGTTTCCATATTGTATTTTATTTTAGATTGGATAAGGTCTAAAATGAGTTAGAAATAATTTTTATAAATTGACCCAAAATCTTGATAAAAAGACTCAATATACTATATATATAGTCCTTATTTACCTCAGCCAGCATCGACTCTAAACTTGAATTTCTAAAAACAACTACCCTAATTTAGCATCACATACATATACGAGACGACCTACAATTACAGCAATGTGTGTTTACTGAAGATTTACGACATCAAAAATATGTTTCTTAAAATTTTAATAAATTGTAATATGTACTTTACGATTTACGTAACTCATTGATGAAAACGTTTCACTAAATATAGATCAGTATTTAAATTCTTTAACAACATAACCTTACTTGATGATTACTCCCTTAGGTGATGAAATTCACCTAATGATTATAAATTGAGTCAGTAATCCTGGAATCATATCTTCTTGTAAGTAAATCTGAAAACAATGTTGCTAAAACTGGGAGATATAAAGTAAAACTCACCTATCGCGGCGACAGGTAAGCAGTTGAAGCAGTCTGTGAATGTTTTCCATAACTTGATGTTATACCTCCTTTTGCATTCGTCGTAAAATCTGTTGACAAACGGAACAAAAATTTCATATTTAATATTTTTTTACTAAGTACATAGGCTTGTGTTTGAATACAATCACACAATGGTGATGATGTGGCCGAAGGTGTTAAGCACACAATGCCTAGATAGGAAATTACTTTTAGAGTACAGTTGCCAGAACCGGCAGGTGCTTGGCGAATAATCTTCAACTTGATTGTTATTCATCTAATGAAAATCCCACTTTAAAGGACATCTGATGTACATTTAATGATTTATCAAATTTATCTGTGAATTATCTACTAATATTTAAGAATCCATATCCGATAAAGGCTGGTTTGTCTTTCCATGTTCGACTTTGTTAGTATCTTTTACTCATTAATGGTCATGCGTTGCTGAATCTTGCTTCTTTTATTATGATGACGAATTTTGACGGTTTAACTTGCAGTACGGATTAGTTACGCAAATATTATAAATTGCGAAAACAGTGACTTTTTAATCTACTTTTACAACAAAGACCGTCCGGTTTAATCTGATGTATCAGTTGCAAGTTACGTCTTTATTTTCAAGCTGATTGTGTAACATGGCAACTAGCAGTTTCTTGTAATTCTTTCGTGTTTCCTTATTAATGCAGTAAACTTTATAAAAAGTCGCTCAGTATCCTTTTCTCAGGGAGGATGAACGAGTTCACTTCGAGTTATATCTTTGTCAAATGTCATTTCATTCTATATTAATACCACGAAATTTACTTCAAATGAAGATATTCTCAGTTCAATCAATATCATTCGGTACCAGGAACACATAAGTTCACGATTGTTATAAATAACATTTCGAGACATTCGAATGCAGTTTTGTAATAAGGAAATAACTACATACAGACAATTGTAGCACGAGTGTTTTGCAATTCACGTTGTTTATTTATTTATTTATTTATTTGAGACACACCAACAATATACATACAATCACAAATTTATAGAATAACAAAAATAATATTGACAAGACATTAGCGAGTATATATACTAATAATAGGCATGTACAGCATTGTAAGAATACATATTATTCAAAAAGAGAAAAGCATAACAAAATACAATAAGTTTACTAAACATTTATAACAAAATTGAAGCAAGAAACCATTTATATACAATTAAAAGACTGGTTTGTAACTTCATGAGAAAAGCACGAATAAAGTTCCTATACTGATTAGATCTTAAGTGGAAGACGTCAAGATCAGGATCATTATTAAAATCATTGTACAACCTAGCCATGCGCAAAAAGGGATTATTGAATGAAACATTGAGTGACGTGTTTGGTAGATGAAAAAGACGAGGTTGTCTGCGTGTATTTTGTTTGTTGGGTTTGAAATTGAAGCACGAGATAATATTTGCATCGATTAGTCCATTAACTATTTTAAATAAAATTTGTAAGTCATTTAGTTTACGCCTCTTTTCCAGGCTCATGACTTCAAAATGTTGCATTCTATCCACATATTCTGGAATAGATTTACGAAGTCCAGACCTAATACTTATGTACCTAACAAAACGCTTTTGTACTGACTCCACTCTATTAATATGGCAAGAGTATTGGGGTGACCATATAGTAGATCCATATTCAAGCACACTTCTGACTAGGGAATTATAGAGTAAGATCATGGTTGAAATTCTGTGAAAAGGTTTTAACAACCGAATAATAAAACCAAGCATCTTAGCAGACTTGAGGGTTATGTAGTCTATGTGTGGACAAAAAGTAAATGCAGAATCAAATATTATTCCCAAGTCGCGAATTACTGGTACTCTATCCAAGTCTGTTCCACCAATCTTGTAAATAAAGTTATGGTATTTAAGTTTTTTTGTAAAGGTAATACTTTGACACTTTTTTACATTTAAAAACATTTCATTACTGAAACACTTGGTGTTTCAGTAATGAAATGACGTGAAGGGAATCTAAATCCTTTTGAAGCATAATACAGTCACTTAAACTAGATATATTACGATAAATTTTAATATCATCTGCGTATATATATATAACCGGCAAACGTATATCATCAGCTTGTTTAATTTACTGGTGCGATAATCATTATTTTATGTTGCTTCAGTACATGATTTTAATTGTATGTTTGTTACTAAATCACATTGCTCAACAGATTTGAATAAATCTTTAGTGATTAGCAAGATCCTTCGGGAATGCAAGCAAAAGTGCGAGGCAGAATCTTGTTCATTCTTAACTGGTATAATGTAAGACTATTTTATTATAAAAGCGTACCGCTATGGGATGAATATTTCGAGATATCGAACTTTTCGCTAAATTAGGGTGAGAACGGTACGACATATTTTAGAATCAGAGTAGGTTTATAAGAAGACTAGCTGTTCCCCGCGGTTTCACCCACGTTCTCGGTGTAATTTTTTTTTCATACAAACCTTCTCATGACAATAACGAACACATAAAAGAAAGATTTATCCAATTTGGTGCAGTCGTTCGGAAGTTATGCGCGTACAAACATTTCGGCGATCCATTTATATATATATATAGATATATAAATAGATTACGGTTAGAAGTTTAAGCCTAGTTCGAGGTGCCTCCTCTGTCCGTCTTGCTGCTTAGGGATATCTTAATTTGGTTAGCAGAAACGGGTTTGATATCACTGTCGTGGTGATTAGCATTATTTTGACTGTATTTTCTTCATCATCACAAATATAAATGATATTTCAACATTTGCCCATAGCATAGCTCACTCTTCAATTCCCATAATCATTTCATGACATTATCATTAGAGATTATTGTCACCAGGATGTGACGAAATAAATATTGCGAGTTGATAATGCCTTTCATTATGATTTTATTTTCGCCGTGTATGCGTAATCCATCAAGTTGTTTAAATATTACGACATACTACGGTCAAATAACGTGTTCGAATTAACAAGAAATTACCAATGAACTTGTATAACATTCAAAAGTTTAAGGTAAATTTTAGTGGAATCGAGATAACTCAAGTTAACACAAGTTAACTTCGAAGGTTAGTGGGTACTCATTTTAAGACCTGGAGCCGACCCCGTTTAACGGGAAAAGGCGAGCAGTAGGCAAGGCAATAACACCTAAGAGGGTAAAACAGGGGATAGCAGGGCATTATTTATTTTTATAAATTAATGAGTTATCGTTTGTTTTATGCCAGTAATTAAATGTCGTTACCATTAAAAAAAATAAGGAAACAATGACGAATTACAAAACTAGGTCTTGTAACGTTTTTATAGTGCATAAGTAACCGTTATCTTATATCCTACATAGTGTTTGTAGAACATATAAACCATTAAAATGATTGTACGTAAACTTTACTCGTGAAATTATAAAGTTAATGGACTAAGTTATGAGATATCTAAAGGTGCGAGCACACTGCTGTCGATCTGATTAACTCGATGGTGCCAATTACGAATATCGTGTAATCCTAGATTTTTTACTGGATAATGATAATTTTGATATCTTACGGAAATGACGCAATAAAAAAAGTTTAAACGCAATATTTAAGTGTCTTTGACTAATCTGATATTTTACGAAACATGGATTGAAATCTCTTTCATTGTCTGTCACTTATCATGAATCACTCATCCTGAAAAAGATTGTTATGTATGACTGTTCTTTAATTTTAAAAACACAATCAATAACTTTTGTTTGGGCTATCCACAGTTGCACGCTGGGCCTGACTGCCGACTAGTCATCATTGAAGTCATCGATCGACCGTGCGATTACACCTTTATACTTTATCTTGAACTTGAAGATATTTTATGTAGTTTTTAATACGTTGACACTGTAATATCCGAGTCGTTAAAATGTTAAATGGACATTACTTTTGATAATGTGGTAACTTCAGTAGCTTCGACTTTAATAAGTGCCCCTAGATCCTAACTTAATAACTTCGACTTTGGTAATATATATTTACTTTGTATAGGTTTGTGTTTGACCACAATCTCACTATGGTAAGAGATGATGTGGTCGAAGGTCGTAAGCGCACAAAACTTACAAGGAACTGGCGTGCATCTGCCGGAACACACCGTTAGTTGCTTGGTGACAGGTTTTTACAACTTGAGGGTGGTAGCCAGACAAGCGGGTACTACTAAGTACCCTACCACCGTGCTATGGTTTCCTCACGATGTTTTCCTTCAACGAAAGCTCAAGCTCATTGTAGGATTCGAGTCGATCTTTGTCACGATCACGATTTTTTTATTTTCTCAAAACGATAAGTCCAAAAAAGGAGTTAAAATTATCCAACTATAATCAAAATTTATCGAATAAATTTACCTTCCGCCTACAGGTCATACTTACCATTTTTTTTATCAGCCTTTGTTTGCAAAATTAAGAGATAACGAATTTGATAATAAACCCTAAACACATAGCATTAAGGTGTATTATATCAGACGAGATTATAGTCATCAATCAACGGTATCATATATGCAGGCTTATCTAGTGATAACTAGATAACTTCATGGTTGAAACGTGCTATTTTGTTTAATAAAATTGCGTTATTAAAACATATTTGGAACATTTTGTTAAAGATTCATATTCATGTCTTACCTTGCTTTTGTAAATAATTCAATAGATAATTTTAAACCTTACGTCTTAGGGGCAGGATTTAAATTCAATTGATGCAACTTGACATAATGCTTAAGTTTGAAAACTTCTCATTCAGTTTAGATCCTGATAAGGCACTTATGAACGCAGAATACACTTGGACTGAGAAGACTCCGGCAAGAAACTCAGCAAGACGTTTGATATTAATGTTTCACAAGTCTTAAAGAACAGGTGTGATATGACATAAGGAGCAGTTGTATGCGAAAGCGAGATAACAATCAGTACATCTGTCTTACTCACAACTCTTTTTGCACATGTTACTTTAGTATATTCTGGGACCGAATTTAGTCATATTTTTAGGTATGATTTAAATCACGTTCGTAAAGGTACAAATCTGATAGAATAATTGCAGGATCTGTAAGAAAAGGAAAAACGTTTCAATCTACTCTTGCTGCCTAAGGAACTTAAGGCATTTACATTATTATCCACTATAATAAGATTTACGGCGTAATATATATTAATCTCTGTCCAGCAGTTACATAATGTCAATGAACAGTATCAAGTTTTATTAGCTCATTAATTTTATAGTTTTCCAAACAAACATTTACAATAAACTCACGACATATAATTTTCTCATAATATACTAACTTATAATATTATAAATGCGAATGTGAGTTTGTTTGTTTGTTACGTTTTCACGCCTAAACCGCTGAACCGATCGCGATGAAATTTGATACGCATATAGCCAGCCTATGGTATGGAGAAGGACATGGGCTACTTTTATTCTCAGGACCGCGGGGGACAGCTATCCCATAATTCTCTTTTAGTCCTCTAAACTGGAACGAATGGGTGTGATAAAAAAAGCAAAGCAATTCCTACAAAACAAAAACCTACCATAATATGCGTATACGCAACAAAATGGCGGGGCCTTGCTAAACATTACCTCATTGTCTTGTAATTTTATGTATGCCGGTTCAATGTAACAAAAAACTCAAAACTAGAGCAAAAATGATCTAATACCCCGAAGTGAACTTGAAGGAATTGATATTGGCCTTGCAATGAATCAACGATTATGATAAATACGCCTTCACTATACACAACGATATCAGGCTGCGGTTAAAAATAGGGTCGTTGCTAAGTTAGAGTATGATTATAGGGTTTTGTTTTTTTTTTAATATTGTACTGACACCTTTAGGGACGACGTCATGGAAGGAAATAATAAGGTGTTGTATCACAGGTTGTATTTTACTATAGGCTTCCCTTAGACTACTATACCAACATGGTAAGTGACAGTTTTGGCTGAAGATGTAGGCTCTGCAAACGTACATATCAAATGCAATTTTAATCCTCGCGCACATTGGGACGAAAGAGAGAGATAGGAATACTTCTAGCCCTCTTTTACATATGGCCGTTGCGATGCGGCCCGCTGCGGCCAGCCCATAGCGGCTTTAATAAACAACATATCATATTTTGATTTATGAGCGCGGCCCAAACTAAGTAAATCTTAATTAATATGACATTATAAAGTTACTGATACAGAGAATATACTTGGAACAGCAGCGTAGCTACCTTCTTATGATTCTAGTCATGAAAGTGAAGCAATGGAGCGCAAATCAGGAAAGACATGTCAACCCTCAGACGTACATAAGTTTGGCAGACATGTTTTTGTTCATGTCTACAGTGCGTGACCAAAATGACGATGACGATGTCTGGTGTTCAGTTCCCATGACCACGTCCATACATTGTTTTGTATACGTATCATTCTTTGTTTCTAGTTTTAGAGTAAAATAAATCAAAGTTTACACTATCCGATTGTCTGTTCAAAAAATGATTGAATCTTTCTCCGAATCATAAACAAATGGAAGCTTTTAAGTGTGCAATACATAAAATGTTTATATTAAACATCAGAATTCTGTCTGCCTCCATGTTTTATTTGACTGTAAAAACAAGACATCACATCCTACAATTAACATTGACAGTTATGATAGTTTTTTTTTTATTTGAAGGGGTTATTAGGTGTTTAGATGTAGATTATTAAAATTAACTATTTTTCTAGTGATGACGGAACAGAGTAATTTCAATAGGAAATTATTTATTTTCTTTCCTATAAAACTATTATCTATACTAATATTATAAAGCTGACGAATTTGTTTGTTTGGTTGAACGCGCTAATCTCTGTAACTACTGGTTCGAGTTAAAAAGTTATTTTAGTGTTGGATAGCCCATTTATCAAGGAAGGCTATAGGCAACTTTTATCCTGCGGGGCAGAAGCTTGTTAGTAATAAAGACACTCACCCATAAATCCTATTAATGCTAGCGCACTCATGGTTGCCACGCAGAAGGAAGAAGTTCTCCGGATACTTGATCTTATACGCAAGAAGCAAGCAGATGGTCTCCAGCGACTGCTTGCCGCGGTCCACATAGTCACCGAGGAACAAATAATTGGACTCTGGAGGGAAACCGCCATATTCAAACAGCCTTAAGAGGTCATAGTACTGTCCGTGAATGTCACCTGTTGAATTGAAACATTATTAGTCATTTTTAGGGTTCCGTACCCAAAGTAAAACAGGACCCTATTACTAAGACTCCGCTGTCCGTCCATCTGTCTGTCTGTCAGTCGGTCACCAGGCTGTATCTCAAGAACCGTGTTAGTTAGACAGTTGAAATTTTCACAGATGATGTATTTCTTTTGCCGCTATTACAGCAAATACAAAAAAAAACAGAATAAAATAAATATTTAAGGGCTCCCATACAACAGACATGATTTTTTTGCTGTTTTTATGGATAATGGTACAGAACCTTCTGTGTGCGAGTCCGACTCGCACTTGGTCAATTTTTTTTATTATTATCTAGCTAGATCTTTGTATTGCAATAAAAAAGGAAACATATTCCAGATATGTACCACCTACAGATATGCAAGTGCATGGAAGATTACAAACTTATTAGTTAGCAAAACCTGTTTTAAATTAGTTGCACATATAAAAAATTTCCGTTATGACATGACGTAACAAACTGAATAAGCTAAAAATTAATTACAATATAGATATTGAGCCCCTAAGCATATATTAGAACTCAATCTACCCACCCCTAAGACAGCTCTGACCAATTTTTTGTTTTGTTGAAGTCTGCAAATAACAAGTAGATATTTACATTCTCTAGTAAGAACAACTCATAGAGCATTGGTTTTTAACCGGTGGGTCCCAAAATAGTCCACAAAACCATTAGAAAAATATGAATTATTTTATTTATAGATAAAACAACCCTTTATTAATTTATTTTACCTCCAAACAGTTGGTGGTCCATGGAAAGACAGAAATTTTGTCAAAGGTCCCACATCACTAAAAGGTGAACCATTGTCATAGAGGATAGAAATAAATAAATATTCTGGGACATTATTCCTCACACATGGCCATCTGACCCCAAACTAAGCAGAGCTTGTACTATGGAAGCCAGATTACTGATATACTACATATACTACTTTTCTTTTGTAAATACATACATATATAGATAATTACACCCAGACATAGGACAAACAGACATGTTCATGCACACAAATGTTTGTCCTGAGTGGGAATCGAACCCACAACCTGCGGCGTGATAGATAGGGTATCTTACCAACCACGCCAACTGGCCCGTCAGAAATAGAAGTTTGTTTATTGTTTGTAAACATACATGTACTAAGTATTTTGAGTACAATAGGTAGGTATATCCATAGGGTTTCACAATACAGGAACTTTTAATTCAATCAATGAAAGATAAATTGGTACCAATGAATGATTTAAAACCACACTGTGATTTTGTTATATGCTTTTTTACAGCAAATATATTATTTTTCAGAAAAACTGTAGAATTATTACTTTAGTTTTATTTGGACAATAATTTAGGTTTGAAACATTCCAGTGTATTGAATGTAAGATAGTAAAATGGATACTATTAAAAACTTGAGAAAACATAGGCTTTTTACTTGGTGACCTTTGAACTAAGTTTGTTCGTCTTTAGTTTTAAATCCTTTTTACTCATAATATTATATTATGAGTGATCAATAATTCTGTAGTACTATTAGTTTAAATTGAAGGTAGATCAAAGGTAACACGGAATAACTTCCAACTTCTAAATTCGAAATGCATTCTTAACGTTTTTTTAAAAGAAAGTAAGAATTTACGTGGGTACCTTACTTGGGTACATTGGAAAGTAAAGTAGGGTCAGGGAATACTTAGCCTTGGCGTAGATAAAGTCACTTACCGCATATCTTCAGCGGGGCTTCAAGTTCAAGTAATATTGGTTGTGACAAGAAAATTTCTCGTGATTTCAAGCACAGCCCTTTGATCTCTATCTCTGTCAACTGTACATTCATACCAGGCTTTTCGCCTCGTACTGAAAATAAACGAAACTTATCACTACACAATATATAAATAACACAATTTTATCACAAGTAAACACCAAATTTCACTGTATTTCACTAATAACCACAAACTTTCTGTTTATTTCCTCCCAATAACAACATTTACCTTTTAATAATTTTTTTATTACGTTATCGATGTTTAACTCATCTGTATCTCTGTCAGCCATCGGATATAATGTTTGTGCACGGAATATAGCTAAATATAACGAGTAAAGGGTAAGTGATTGTGAAGATTATCGCCGATGAGAAAGGTACAACCTATTTCAATTCTCGGCTAAAATGAATTTCAATGGCGGAGACATCACTCACACACACAAACAAGCAAAACACATCACCAATGTTGCCATCTCATTAGTTTCCATCTCCTCCCTTCTCTACTTGGCTTTTTATAATTATTTATAAAAAGCGATGAATGTCATTAAAACTAATTGGAAATATTAAAAATAAAACTTTTAAAAAAATATATTTGATTGATGACGATATTATATCTAATTCTTTGATTGAAGAATTTTGAAGAATCTAGCAATACGATATTTCCAAAAAGCATAATGTGTTACTACTTATTTAATAAATATACATTGATTCATCGAAACAATAATTTGATGCCACCTATTCCAATTAGCGGGATATGTCCCAGCGATCCGATTATAACAATATTTTGTAGTCTGTACTGTCACGGGATAATGGATCCATTTTTATTCGTTTTTGTAAATATTTATAATTAATAAGTTATGTAAAACGTTTGAAACCAAATCACCAATGACATACTACTAGTCACAAGTGCTATTTACACGAATCATTTAAAGTCCAAATTCAAATTTATATAGCAATGAAAATAGACCGACCTACTGTAATTTAATTTGTCCCATAATTTGGGGTAATTTTTTAAATTGACAACATTCACATTTAACAGTGTTGCCATACGCAATTCTTTAAATACTACCAAATATAAAATACCTCAATGTTACCAGTGATAAAAAAAAGATAATTTTAAGTTAAAGAACAAAAATTAAGTTAATAAATGTATGAGAAACAACATATACAGTAAGTTCTTCAATTCATATTAAATTCGTTAAGTACCTACTTGTACTTGAAATATAGCTTTGATATAAGTACTGTTTCTCATACAGTATAGTCGTCTCGTCACGTCTCGCGCACCGCAACCGACTGGTCCCACTCAGATCGTAGCACTCTATTATTAGCAGCCTCTTGTGAAATTTTATTCATCGTAGTCCCATTAGAATACAGGTACACGTTGCCTACTTTAGGTCTTTGGATAGGGTCAGAGGTATTATTTATTTTGCATTGTCAACCAATGGATGGCGTGTGCAAGATACAGAGTAGATAAAACATAACTTTATTATTTCTTTCCTAACACATTTTTTGTTATACTTTCCAAAATATAGCCAAGAATATTACACACGTCTGTAACATTTAATTGTAAGTTTGCACCAAAAAAAAACTATAAACAATGTCTTGATAGATTTTATTCTTTCTTCCCTCTATATGGATGTCGTTTCCTGAAAAGAAAATGCTTTTTTAGCTTTGAGGAGTTAAAGCTCGCGGAGGAAGAAAACTTTATGAGGAAACCATAGCTTGTATGTACTGTACATACGTCTGTGTTGCAATTCCAATCGTAAGTCAAAGTCTAATACTATTCAGATTAGGCCCTTGGATAAATGATCCTAGTGAATAATCACTAGGATATATATCCTTATTGCCCTAGGAGGGCACGAAGAAAAAAAAAGGTCATAACCCGGTTAATTAAAGAAACGAATCTTAAAACACCCAGCCATATTGCGGAATTTCACGGAACTAATAAGTGCACCGATTTTACTATGAGCTGTCAAAATATTTTCAAGTGGCGCCCTCACGGAGGTTGGTCTGGCTTTATATTTTATTGAACTTACGCTGGTATGGTAAGCGTGTAAATACCAAACTTGGTATTAATATCTTCCAGGTGGAATATACTCTCGACATATTGATCATCGGCTGGAATCGCCGGCGTTTCGAATACTAAGTTCATTATGTAGTCTTCAACGCAACTGTAAAAATAAAATTAAGAATGTAAATAAACCGTAAATATGCGAATAAGCGATGACTTCAAAAGGAGTTCTAATATCATTATTTTATACTTTTTAGTGAAAACCATTTTTAAAGTCGGTTTATAAGTTTATAAAATAAACTACGGGTCTGCATGGGTCAAATTTATAAACAAAAATCTTTTATTTTCTATTACTGAAAAACGTATCAAAATCCCTTGTGTGGTTTAGAAATAAGCGGGGAAACAGATACGAGGCAGATAGCTACATGGTTTTATACTATTTAGAGAAGAGATGTATAGATGTTACTAACTAAGCACAAGGTTGGTATGGCACCAGCTTCTCGATCCTGTTGGGCCTGATAGGTTCCACGTAGGGATCCGCGACGAGCTTAGCGGTGGGCGGCGCTGGGGGACCCTTGCGAGCCTTTGGCGTTGGAGCTGGTGGCTGATATGAAATCACACTATTATAAAGGCTAATGTTTGTTAGTGTGTGTTTGTATGTTTGTTACTTCTTCACGCTCAAACGGCTGGACCAATTTTGATGAAATTTGGTATGGTATCCCGGGAAAACATAAGATCCATCGTGAACGCGGGTGAAACCGCGGGGCGGAAGCTAGTATTTAATATACCATTACAATTTAAAAATAATATGCTTTAAGGCTGCGTTTCCACCAGGGATGCGTAGCGAGGGATGTGATTTTATCCACCAATAGGATCAGTTCAAGTTTGAAGTGTGTGAAAATGATAATATTACCGTGTTTAAGATTGCGTGTATTTTTAAAGATTCCGAAGGGTTTTAAATAGTAAAACGTTTACTATAAACAATAGTCGGACAGACAGGAAGACGGGCGGACGGCGGCGAAGGAAAAACCAGCACGTCATGATACCATCTATGTATGATAGTCTTGCTATTTTATAAAATTAGATACCTTAACAGCACCATAAGCCACTTGAATGAGACTCTTGACTTCAGTCTCCAGAATCCTGAGGAACTTCGAAACGTTCCACTTGGTGACCTCCCTGTGGTTGCCAAGCAGAGACAATAGAGGATTGCAGTCGCATCTTGCCAGCCTGAAAAACATACTCAGTTCGGGTAAAACGTTTTATATTTCGAACAAGCTAATCCTATTTTTGCACTTGAAAGAAGATATTCCTCTAGGTCTTTATTTTGATCTCCTAGGGTATCTGACACTAATCTAGCCACGTAGTGTCACCAACATCTGCCAAAAAAGGAACTACCTACAGCCGCCATGATTAATCGACTGTCACTACTGTCAGTTAGAGTTCGCGCCACCAAAGAGATCCCGCAGATCCACCTCTATTACAGAAGGAATAAGACCTATTTTTATTAATTCCACGGGGACTCCTTTAGTGGCGCGAACTCTATTTATACATTTCAGTGACCACTAGCGCCGCCCTGAAGGGCATTTCACAGATTAGTTGGTGGCACTGTAGGTACCTACATTATGCGTTATTTTTTTTTACAAACCTGACGAGTTCATCGATCCCCCGTAGCACCTTGAGGATAGTGGCGTCAGCCGCCAAGTTCCTGTCCTGCATGAGTTGAGTCTGCTCACGTTGTTGGTTGAGACTAGCGGTTATCTTAACTATACGCTTATCCTGTGTCTCCTCTCTAGCTTCGTTTATATCGCGTTGGTCCACTGTGTGGTAATTAATTTTAATAAAATCAATTCCTATACCTATTTTTAATTTATGTTTTACATCAAAAATGAAACGTTTCTGACGGACAAAGGACTCTTGGCCAGAAAGAGAAAAAAAATAGAACAATGCTAGGTGTCTAGTAGTATTAATTTTTAACAAAAAATAAAACCGACTTCATGTTGGGTTCGCCCTAAAAAATATAAATAACGATGTTAGAACTCATCAGCGAAAGAGAAGCACGAGTTCCAGGCTCTTAAATACTTTACGGGTTCTTCTTACAGGTTGAATAGAGATCCTCCTTTTTTTTAAGTCGGTTACAAAATATATGGTGGGCGCAGGCGTGGGCACAAGCTGAGACAGATTCCAGTAAGTACTTGTATACTGTTTCTAACTAACTTATTGAACTAACTATTGCAGAAAGAGGACATAGCTCATAAAATAGGTTTTGATTCGGCCTGATTACAGAGTTATTGAGTTAATGGGTCGACTGACAAATCAAGAGTCAAAGTTGTCAGTTACATACAGTTTTTTTTTTATCGTAAAAGTAATGTAAGGACTAACAGATCCTCTGCCTCAGCAGGTCAATGTCCCGGCGGAGCATCATGGACTCTTGGAGCACCTCGCACAGCAGCACGAAGCACGAGAAGTTTTGTATTTCAGTCTTACTGAATTGACTGATGATTGTAGCCACTCTGTCTGTACCGGTATATACCTGAAACACAAAAGCAAAGTTTGTGTGGTTGTTTGCTACTCAATCATGACGTAATGGCTAAACGGATTTGAATAAAAATTTGCACAAAGATAGATCATACTCCGTAAAAGATACTTTTTGTGTCGAAAACCGCGGGATAGAAGATAGTTTACTTACAAATATCTCTTCAAGCAACGCATCATGCCGTGCAATCTCCTGCTCGCACCGAGCGATTTCATCGAGGCGTTTGATCTCTTCAATCTCATCTGCCTCGCAGATCCTTCGGGAGCCTTTCACTCGGAGGAACTCTTCAAGTTTAGCTAAGTGGTTCAACTCGCCTTCGTAGGATTGCATCTCCTGGAAAGATATTCAATTTATATTGATTGATTGATCTAAAACCTGTCAAATAATAATGACAAAGTGATTTGGAGTCCACAAGCGTTGTATGAATAGGAATTAGTCTCCTTTATTAATAAGGGGCACTTATATCCCAGCATTGGGGATACAGCGCCAAATCCGGGCAAAGACACCAATTCACTAGAAGATCTTCGCTTTATGATCAACTAAATGAACAACTCATGAATAGAAGAAGACAAACCGATATATCCCTGTTCAGTTGGAACAGACCCTTCCATTTAAGAGCCTCGAGTTTCCTGCAGCACTCATCTCTGTCTCCGAATGCAGCGGCCGCGATTTCGAAGATATCCATCAGGTATTCCTTACCCTTCACCAGCTTGCCAATGGTGCGGTTCCATTGTATGTTGAAACCGTTTCTGTAACATACAAGAGTATTTTGTAAAGTTGTTTTTTATTTCGTGAAACTGTTTCGTGGCTGTAATTATATATTTTTATAATTTTGTTACACTAAATAGGAATCTAATACGTTTTTCCATCTGAAGAAGAAGCATTACAAGTGTAGTATATAGTTAGTTATTATTCTTGGTAGCCTCCTTAACACTGTTAAAAGACATAGATAAAAAAAGACTTGAAAATTCACATTACCTATACCAGTCGAACAAATTTCAAAAGACTTGTCAGATTTCAAACAAGACCTACCGATGTATTTAAAAGCTGCACTGTAAGATCCAGTTCCCGACAATTTCATAGTGTTTTTGCGGTAAAATAAAAACTATCCCAAAAGCAACAAGACGACCTACATATCTCTCATATTCTTATGTATTACATCTGCCATATTGTATTGTTTTTCCTGTTACCCAAAGGTTGTATGGAAGAAATCGCCTTAACGATAAGACCGCCTGTTATAATACCACTTCTTCTATCTATTGTTAAGCTACTTCTACTTCGTTTTCCTATTTTGTCATCTGGTGTACAAGTATATTTATGTTATCTTACCTCTCAACCAGCAGCCTGTGTATCTCTTCCCTCACCCGCTTGTTATCCGAGTTAACAACGCAGAACCTCTTAGTGGCGAGGTCTAACCGGTTCTCCATGCGTCGCAGACGATTATTTGCATTCTCAATCATACCCAGCTCCTGTCGTTGGTAAATTTATCGTCAGGTCCAAAATTTTTGCCCATAACTGAATTTAATCACCGTCATCAGTGTGGTTGTTTACAAGTAGAGTGGAGCATATGAATTTCTTATGTTTTGTATACAAATAAAAATTTGAATACAAACCAATCTGCCGATAATTATCATCGAGTACCTAGTTTACCCTTAGAGAGAGAGTAGAGTCCGAGTTAGAGTCGAAACGATTATAATATTGTCCAAAATCTATTCCAACCCCTCAACAATTATACGCTCTAATTGGCTAAGTTAAGGACATACGATACTTGTTGCACTTGATAAATGGCGCCACAATATTCTACATCGCGCTTTCAAAGTTTCATGAGCACTCGACATAATATGAGTTTCCAACATCTATAGTTGGACCACGGCGCGCGGTCCCCAGATTACCTAGTCTGGTAGAAAATCTACCCTTTTCAATGGAAGAGTCTATCACCTTGTTCCTCCATACACTGATTGTGATGTGGAACAACAGTATCATTACCCTAAACTAAAATATTTGTAAGAAATATCAGTGCATATTAACTGATTACTTAGTCGCGGAGTTCGATTTTCCGGTATTATTTCATTACAGTTATATGCGCTCGATATTAAGGAAGGACAAAGAACCTTGAAAGACAGCACCTGCTGGATGGAATACCTAGTCAACATAGGAGCTTGATTAGCACCAGATTTTTATCTATACAAAAGAATATAACAAAGGTCTTACATCAGCTTCAGTTGGAACTTTCTTCAACAGCTCCACAATCTGCTTCTGAGCTAGATAGTTCAAACAGTCCAGTTCTGCTTGTTGTGCTCTTTCATCTCTCAGTTCAGATTCGAGGTTCTCGTAGTCCACGATGGATTTACGGGTGCCGCTCTTTACTTGGAAGTCGTGGAGAGCATGCTGGCCTTTTCTTGCAAGCTGTAAAGGTATAGCATGAAAATTATACAAGATGTTTATTGTAGCTACTTATAAAGGTGTATTCACACGACAATCACGTCACCGATAAGTTAACGTGATACTATAATGAACTTTACTCACGTTGATACAAAGCAGGGTCTCCTTCAGCTCATGTGCCAGGATGCCCAGCTGTTTCTCTTGCGGCGCCAGTTGTGGGATGCCGCCGGCCCGCTTCTCCACGCTGCACATTGGCGCCAGTTTTTGATACTGATGAGTTAAATATATAATGATTACAAAGCAACTTGAGAAGCAAGGCTAGTTGCTTCATGTGTCAGGGTGTCAACTGCCGTTTGTATTTATAAGTACCTACCAAGCCATTTTGACGCAGGCGGTCAGAGAGTAGCCTTAGGGGATTCTTAGGTACCACGCGAAAACAGGCATTTTTTACTGACACTGTTTTTACACATTCGTAATGAGCATGTAGAAACCGCCCCTAAGACTACTTACCCACTACTGACTCTATAAGCATTAAGGTCTAGCTTATAAGCTTATGATATCATCTACTCTGGTCATTAGCATCTTCTCGACTAAAGGTCTTTCGCCACCTTTATTTAGTAATTACAAATATCACTAACCGTTCTCTGTACATTGCTGAGTTCCGCCTCAGGGTCTATGGTCTTCTGTTCCACTTGAGTCGGCATTTTGACTAACTTTTATAAAACTACCCACACAATATAAATTATAGCAACAAAACAATTCGGTAAATGTTTCTCAATTTATGTAGCTTTTTGCTATTATGATATTTACAGGGATCTGTCAATATTTCGTGATTATTTGAATATACTTCTTTCTTCGTTTATTTCTTTCAGGAGCTGTCAAAAATTTGTATAAAAAACTTGTAAAAAGGTTGATATTTCAACTTTTTTACAAAAGACGCTTTGTGCTGAAATCTAGGCTATAAACCAGGCAAATGCTTCTTAATCAGATCAAGGATATTACAAAAGCTTTATACTTAAAAATATATAAAAATTGTTTAAACATAACATAATTTTTGGAGAAATATAAATATGTACAATTGTTTTACCATCAATCAGAGCAATAACAGTTTCTGTTAATTTTTCCGGGTTTTTAGAATCACTTTTTATAGCGGAGTTCGAGTCTTCGTAGCAGGTAATATACCTACATTAATGTTAAATCAGCTCTTCATATCAACGGACGTATTTAAGCGAGTTTTCGATTGACCAAACTATAACCCTTCAGCAACGACTACCTACGGTCAGCAAGTAGCAGAACGAATAAATAGGCGATTTGTAAATGTTTATCTTTAAAAAATTCAAGTAATGGATAATTTTAGTGTACCTATGTTGCTGACCGTACACCACAGAACAATAATGATACAACAAAATAAAATTCATTCTTTATTTATTAATTCCACAAACAAATTATTACAATAATGTAGGTAGCTAGTCATGATTTAGATCTTATTTAATTACTATTTTAAGTACATATGGGGTGCCTTTAAGTACACTTGCACTTAACAATTAGTTGATGATCGTTAAAGAATAAAACATATGTCGTTTGTTTTGGAATTTGTTATTATAAAATTAAATATGTCTGCCGTCTATTTTTTTTCTATTGCAGACTTTCCTTTAGTTATCGATTTTGAAGCGAACTTTAAAGGTACTTTTTCATAACTGACAGAAGATTTTCTAGAGTTGGTCCCATTTAGATTTTTATCAAATATGGTTTAGTAGAAGTTGTTTGCTATATCAATATTTATTTAAAAGTGGGTAGGTATTTATAAATTCATCAGTATTTCTAAATGATATATTCTGGTTAAAATGTCAAGTTAAAGTATTCAAAAACATAATTATTTTTATATTGAATATAACTAATTCCAAAACAATAAAAAATAAAATGGAATGACTAAGAAATTATACTCGCCATAGATGATAAGTTTGTGCTTAATTTAAAAACGATAATAAAATTAAATCGAAAGAAATCTATTGTCATAAAAATATGTTTTTCTGTAAATTTTGAAATGGGAAAAATATTTTCATACAATTAGTAATTTTACAATTCAATAATTAGTTCAGTCTTAACAATAAATTAATACAAAATAATATTTTAAATGATGTCTTTTTTATCTATATTCGATAGACTGGTGAAATGACGTACGTTTAAATTTTATATCTTATTATAAACTACTTAAAGTATTAAGTTCTCTGTGCCACTATTTACATAAAAAAATGCATGCAATGCAATCACGCATTGTGTTGCTAGTTGCTACATTTAAAAAATAGGAAATACAATTACAGTTTCCTATTTAAATAAGTAGGGCTTAATATATATTGTTGTGAAGAAAACGATTCAAATAAAAAAAGCAGAGTTTAATATTCGGAATAGAATCTCGAGTGTACAAAAGGCATTTCACATTTTTGATCTCAAAAATGTTGAATCTTTATATATAAAAGGAAAGGTGACTAACTGACTGATCTATCAACGCACAGCTCAAACCAGTGGACGGATCGGGTTAAAATTTGACATACAGATAGCAATTATGATGTAATCCATCTTCTCAGAAAGGATTTTTGAAAATTCCATCCCTAAGGGGGTAAAATAGGGGTTCGCGGCTGAAACCACGGGGCGGTAAGCTAGTAATATATAAAGAAACTTTATTGCTGAGCGTATTAAGTTTAAATATTATATATTTTCCTTTGCCATTATCTATCCTGAGCTATTTAAAAAAGTATTAATTTAAATTTTGGACCTTATGAATTTGAACCTTTACATTTTGATGTATATACCTACATAAATAGATGGATATATGTTTTATGTATGTATAGGTAGGTGTCTATGTAATCTCGGAATGAGCAATGAGTTTTAATGTTTGAGCATTAAGTATATATTATTAAGGTTCTAGATCGCTGCATTATTTTTGTACTTATTTGCAGCTGTCATAAAGATCATTGAGCATGTAAGGAGTTTTTTTTAAACTTAAATTGGGCAAATGGGTATGTTTAAACTAAAGTTCACTATCTACTAGTAACCTCAACCTCATATTTTTTCAACATATTCTAACAATCTATTGACCATTCATACCTCGTTTAGTCTAATTCGGAAAGCTCGAATCTTATAAACGGCCAACTGGAATTTAGCTCTAATAAATTACAAACACTGTTTCGTCAATATTTATATTTTAAAATGGGATCAATCCCACAGTGCTTTTTTAAGAACTCCCAATCGATTTTTGTAAGAATTCGGCAATCGCATCGCACCATATTGGATTTGTTTCTGCAAGTGTTTTACCACCTTTATTTTTTTTTATAAATCGAATATGGTAGCCGATTACTTTTTACGCGATGAGTTTGCCGGTAAAAATACAAAGAGCCAAAATTCATAGAGCTGACATTTTCAAAACTTTTTAGGAATTTGTTGGTATTAAAATATGAGGTGGTTAGGTACTAATAAAAAAAAAAGTCTGAATGTGTCTAAAATGCAGCAAAAAATAAAATTATCTACAATGTGTACCTATAGGGCATATTTTGACTTTGTAAGTAATAGATGTAGTGTTGAAAATACATTTTTAATCTGTGGTTAGATATAATGTAAATAAATACAATTGACATTTTGAAAGGCACTTCTAAAAGGCGAGATATTATAATAAGGCACAGTATGAACATTATATAAATTATATATTGCAAAACAATTCGAAATTGTTTTAAATATGTATTGTATACATATTTATAATTATATCTATCGGTAAAATATGAATATTATACTTACTAAAATTGCAGCAGATCATGATTAAATTCGCATTACTATTTTAATTTATACAGGATGCTCAATAAGAAAATGAAAATTAAATGAAAGTTCCAGAAGAAGGACTGAAAATAAAAGTGTTATCAATGCAATAACTACACTAAGTATAATACTTATTTAAAAAGTACAATACGGAATTGTCTGTGTATTTGTATGTATCTAGAATATTCAACTAGGAAATTAATATATTGATTTTACCTACATTACTTCCCGTCAAGGGAAGTTAAATAAAATTGTCACATTCTATATATTTTTTTACTGTAAATAATATGGCTATCTGAAAATATTCTCCATTATTATTTGTGGTAAAAAAAATAATTATTAATTATAATTATTTACTTAAACTATTATGACATAAAGTGCACCAAATTTCACATCAAGTGAAATTATATTGAAACTATAGCGTATTATATATTTTCATATATGAGAACGTGTTGTGTACAAAACATGATGAAAAGCAATGGATAGGTTAGTTTGACAAAATGGCTGACTTGGTTAAATAAAATGGCCGACAGAGTTTGAATTGCATCACACTATCTCCTCTCGGGATTTGGAAAATCTAAATCAGTAAGTACCAACAAACTTCTGTACTGGGCTTTCTATAAAATATTTCAGAGGCGGAATAGTGCAAGTGTGAATATGCTGATATTTTCAACTGATCTTTTACTTTGAGAGCACGGCAGTGCACGCGTCAAGTCGATGGCCCCGTATTATAGAAGGATAGCATGACCAGGGCTGTCTTAGCTATGCTGGGCCTTAGGGAGCCACGCAACGAGACAGGTAGTAGTTTGTCATACGTAGGTACATGAGATTTTATATCTAGAGATGGTTCGTGAGTTATTTCATGATACAAATTATTATTGCTATTAGGCCGTTATTTACAATGTGGCCGAATAAATTGTGGCAGTTATTTCATCATGTGAACTCATACTTTCATTTTACCCTCCCCGCGTTGGTGTGACAGAGGCACCGCGGTACGAATGCGTTATGAACAAAGTACAGTATGAAACCTACTTTTAAGGTTAATTAGTGATTTAAATTTGTAATGCGGTGTCGATTCGTGTTTTTTTTTTTTTTTTTATCAAATATGTCGTTAATAACGGACTATTCAGTTGATGATGAATTGTTATCTCTTGGTTTATTTAATCCGTTGTTGGAATGTATCTGTTGTACCAATCCGCCCTAACCAATCCATATTTCTATATTATTTGCTTATTTAATTTTTGTTGAATGCCCAATATTTTTAATTCTTACAATTTTTTTTCAATACAAAAGTATTTTTAAAGGCATATTTTTTTTACCTGTAAATTCATTGCCGCAAGAAGCTACTTATCGTGAATACCTTAAAACTTGTTCAAAAACACTAATATCCTTAGTAACTTTTTAAAATTTAAATGTACAGCCTAATATTCACTGTTTGCATTCAGATATATCTATTTATTTGTGTATCTAGTTAGATATACCTTAAGTTCATTATAACATTAAAAATTAAAAGTAGATTAATTATTAACATCCGAACTAGGATACTAGCTATCACTGCTAATATATAGAAATCACACGGTTTGTAAAACAATGTAAGAACGCATCCGAAAAGCGCGGCAATCGTGAACGCGTCCATTTGAACCAAGATGGCCGCCGCAAGAATGGCGTTATAACCTGTTTTGTACAAAAGTATTAAAAATAAACTGAACGCAGCGGAGAACGAAAGGTCGTACTGTTTTATTATAATTAAGTATAACGTTGATATGGTAGGTTTGTGTATGGCTTCAAAGAGGCGCACCAAGATCTGGGCCCAGCAGATCACCGCTGAAAAAATCCGAGGAGTCGCGATGTTCTTGTGGGAGGCGGTTGTTCTGGAAGCTTCCTTCGCTTCTCCTGCGTCGTGAGCTTATGTTTCATTTGCTCGTCTATAAGCTCTTGCATATCCATCTGGAAATTTATTTCAAATTGTGTTAGTTACGGCTGTAAAAGCACTCATTGATGCGCTATCCTCGTAAACTGAACCTAGAAATGAAGAGAATTAAATATTTCTGTCTTATTGGACTTGTTTCTACCAATCTGCCAAGAAATGCTATTGCTACAAACAGTTTAGTTTTGGTGCACGGTAGTGTCCTCGCCAAGTTTATGTTTTTTGCTGAACATATAACGTTAACTAATAATACATCAAAAATGATAAAGAACAAACATGTGATCTTTTTAGAGGAAAAATAACAATATAAAGTATTTACTGTACAAATGTACCTGTATATAGATCGTTATGTTCATCGTGTAATTTTTACGTCTCATAATATAAAATTGGCAGGTACATACCTGCCACTGTTCCAACTGCTGTCCAAGGTCAACCTTTTGACGCACAGCTTCGTACAGCTGACTGTTGGCCTGCATCAGCTCCACTCGCGTCTTCGCTAGGGACACCTGGAATTCACGGATAATTCGAGTTCATAACGATTATAATATCACGTAGCTTGGTTAAAAACAGAACAGGAAACAAACGTCTTAAAAGGGTAAAATCCAAAAAAAAAAAAGTTGTTACCTCCACTTATACATGTTTGACGTTCAGATTTTACTTCTATTTTTAGGTATACCTTCAAAAATCAAACCGCATTATAGCAGTCAATAACCGTTCCTTTTTTTCAAGATTCCAAAAACTTTTTTATCTATTGGAAGTATTTTATTACTATCAAATTATAACCTTATTTATATTTAAACTACTTACCTGTTCTACTGATAAAGTTTACTACATATACCTCTACACATAATTTAAAAAGAGACAACATACCTCAGCCGTCTTCTTCCTCTCAATAGCTTCGTCCCGCTCTTGTCTGGCCCGAGTGACAGCCTCGTCGTTCTGAAGGCTGCTGTAGTTCGCATCGTTGAGCAGCTTGTCTCGTTCTTCAGCTGCATTCCGCAATTCCACTTCAGCTACAGACAGCTGTGAACAAAATACTTTGTAAGAACTCTTATCATGACTAATCAGTAACTTACCAACTGGTAATGGTACAATAATACTGGGTGATTTTGTTATCACTGGAAATACTTGCAAGGGTGGAAGTACTCATCAAAATGAACAACTTTTATTATGGGACTAACTGTGAAATCATGAATAAATTATCAGCTGTTCCATACAAAAGTTCAATACCTACTCGACCAAAATGTATGAAGCAACCATATTATTTTACGCGATATCAGAGTTATCCCTGTAATAAAAGTTGTTCACATTGATGAGTACTTCCACCCCTACAAGTATTGCCAGTGATAACAAAATCACCCTGTATAATACTTAATGGTACCTAGTCTTGTATAGACAAAGTAAAAAAAACACTATGGTAATTGATGATGTGACCGAAGGTGGTAAGCACACAAAGGCTAGAAGGAACTGGCTCACACTGGCGACACCTTTTCAATTTGAGAGTGGTAGCCAGTGAGGCGGGTACTACAAAGTATCCTACCACCGTGCTATGGTTTCCTCACAATGTTTACCTTCACCTAAAGTCAAAGCTCATTGTAAGATTCGATCTCACAATCTTCGTCACGGCATTTGACATCATTTCCACTGAGCTATCATCGTCATAGGATATAAAATGGCTACGAGAGATGAGATATGACATTGTGACTTAAGACTAGTTCGAAAAACGCTGTAAAAGACCATTTAGTTTCCACTCCGCGAGCTATCCCACGTTCCCGAATACAACATTGTATTTTCGAGGTAATTCTCACGATATTCCCGAGATAAAGGAGACGATATTCCAGGGTGTGTTCTTATCCATGTACCAAGTTTAACTTTAATAGGGTATTACACCCATTTTTGAAAAGTGTCTCAATTCGTTCCTAACGTGCTAATTAGCCAGCAAAAAAAACACCAAAATTTTATTCCATCGATAAGTGCCATAAAAATGCATTTAAATTTTACATTTTCAAATTCCGCGAGTAGTTTTATGAAATCGCGGGAAGTCATGTAACTCTACAGTCATGACGTTATTTGGTATCTTGTAAGTAAATAAATACGCTGATATTGGTCTCAATCGGACTTATAAAATTTTATAAATTAAAAATGAACTATTATCCTTTTTATTAGTGTGCTATTCCTGAATGCATGAATACTAGTGTAAAAATAATAATAATAGTACTTCAGTTGCCGTCACCGTATGACGTCATTATAATGGCGGCTACTGTTTCACTTGTTTAAAAACAGATTAAAAAAACTGAAAACTTTGAAATGAATTTTAAAATTAATTAAGTTATTTTATGAACTAAAACTAACATTTTCCGACTGCTTATTGCCTAAGCTATGTAAATTGTACATTTTTAGATTTTTTCTCATATAGAGTAAAATACCCTATTCAAATCCGTTGTCTTAACGACGACGTCGTGACTGAGAAACAAACGTTGTTAGTATTAGTAGGAAGTAAGATAAGCCATACTAATGGTCCTGATACAACTTTGATTTTCATATAGCCTGATAGCGTTCATCAGTTCAAGTAGTGAGAGACCATAATAAAAAACCGTTTAGCTTTAAATAGAAGACATTAGCAATATTCTAAAGTACTTTCTAGACAACATGGTAAATTCGCAGCGTTACAAATAGTGTGTAGATTTCAATTATTACATTCTTAAACTATCAGATGTGTTAACGATTTCTCCTCCAAGTCACACGGCCTGCTTCCACAATAATTAAACTTCCGCAGATTACGAAGCGTACGAAGAAAGCATCTTTGTTCAATGCACGGTTGCTACAGTAATAATATTTATTTTGTGAAACACTATTGTTGTTTATAATAATATGTAATTAGATTTAAAAACTGGGACATGAGAGAGTTTAATTTACAAGGGCAAAGTCTTGACTCCATTACTAAGTTAAAGTAAAGTAAAAAAGGTCGAAGACAGTCACTAGGATTTGCAAATAAGATGATATTAAATAAAAATATAATGGTAAAGATTTTAACAAGTGCAATGTATACAAAATGGCAAATTTGAAGGTAGTAAAACTAGTACTACCACCATATCTAATTCCACCGTGAAATAGTAGTGCACTTGTATTACTGTGTTTCGGTTAGAAGGGTATGGGAGCCGGTGAAATTACAGGCACAGGAGACTTAACAACTTTATGTCTCAAGGTTGGCAACGCGTGAGTGATACCCTTGACAGAGAAAATATAATATTGTATTTTCTTTGCCGGTGGTGTTATGAGCGTCTATAGGCTACGGTAACCGCTTACCATCAGGTGGGCCGTAAGCTTGTTTGCCACCTAGTAGTATAAAAAAAAACAAGTTAAAAAATCCAATTACAGAACGCAACAAAAAAAAAATAGAAAGTGGAGCGTTGCATGTCACACACCCATCGAGGATAGATGCGAGCCGCTGCTAATGTGTGAACCGGCCTTAATGCATAATTAAGATAAAGGTAACGTGCGCTGGGTCTAATCGTTGTAACCACCTGAGATTTTGCACGTTTTGTTATCTGTAATAGTCTGTTTTATACTGATTTTCTTGCTGCAGTTTATAGAGCACAGCTTTTGAATACGATGATATTGTTAACCTGTAAGGCATTTATTAAATTATAACAGGGATTGTAAGTACCTAGATAATAGAAACTCAAAATTAAATCTAAAATACCTATATACATTGCAAAAGCTAATTCCAGATTATAGGGTATTTTCATATTTTTTCATTTACGTTATGCTATACGTTACCATAAATTTCTAATGTGTTAAACTGTAGTATAGTGACAGAATGACCTAATTGATTCAATGGTACAAATAGTTTTACTGTTGAGGGGCCGACCATTAATCACGTGATGTATTTTTAGCATTTTTTAACCCCCCCCTCCCCACCACCCAAAATCTGTGTATGTATGTATGTATTTTTTAGTACCTACAAAGAATCTAAAATCTTTAAATACAGGTATAAAGTATAATATAATTTTATTCTAGAAAATCGCGGGAAGAAGCACGCGGGGACTTCGTTCGTTGCCGGGCAACGGCGAGTCAAGGTCACACTACACGCCGCTTTTCGATATCTTACTACCCTCTTGTGATTTTTCGTGATTTTTGCCGAGGCCCCTCCTTTCGAGCCTCACGTGATTAATGGACGGCCCCTGAAATCGACTACCCAGTGAGAATAAAAACAGAAAAACACAAATAGAGTCACAACAAAAGCTAAACTTAATAACAAGCCCAATATAATGTAGACTGTTATTCAAATCACACCGTTAAATTTTGTAAGGTCATTTTTAAATGATGACAAAACGTCGCTAAATCCAAGGGCCTACAAGTTAACGAGTAAGTCGTGCAGACTTGCATCACACGTCCTCGTCCGGTCTTTAGAGGTTACAATTTAAATATAGCCAGTAATAAGTACCAAAAAAGCAGGCTAACTACTTGGCCTTGGTGTAACAAAAAGGAGCGACAAATTGCAAGGTTTTAACTTTCGCGCCGGACGAGGCTGAACGTCACTATTGTTTATGCTTTTAAAAAGTTTTTGACTAAAATTAATAATGAGGGGATTTGGCCCTTATTAATTACTACTTTCTTTCATACTTAGTTCAATTAAAAAAAAAAAAAAAATTCACAAACAATATTTTATAAAAAATAAATTAAAAATAATAAAATATCATCCAACATTATTTTTTTTTGTTTATTATATAACACAAAGCTTTGACTCTACCCGCACAGCTACCCGTACTTAAACAGTATTACAAGACGTGAGTGGACAATCGATCTGTCATCGTCATCGATTAGGTAAATCGATTATGTTGAATAGAATCGATTATCTCGAATGCATAGGTCATCCTTTAATCATGGTGAAAGTAAGACATCGACCCCATGGTAGGATGTCATACAATTAAAGGGCTGATTTAGAAAATACTTTCATAGATGACTATCATAAGGAAATACCCCCAAGAAGATCCTACACTGAGCTTCAAGGAAACTATCGTGAGGAAACCATAGCACGGTGGAGTACCCACCTGCCGGGCTATCACCATCAACTTAAATACCTATCACCGGTGTGTTACGGCAGTTGCTTTTGAAAGCTATCCTTGTATGCTTACCAATTTCGGTCACATCATTACTTACCACGTTATAATTGAGGTCAATCACAGGATTATAGGTATATATATACTAGCTGTCCCCCGCGGTTTCAATCGCGCAGCGGTTTAAAAAATTGATGTTGGCCGATTCTTAGACCTACCCGATATGCACACAAAATTTCATAAAAATCGGTCGAGCCGTTTCGGAGGAGTATGGTAATTAACATTGTGACACGAGAATTTTATATATTAGATATATATCACTTAAGCACTTGAACCTACCTACTAACCTAAATAGCTTATATTGATTTATGAAACAGTTTAGGGAAACGGTAAAAATACTAGTTACAATATTAAAGTTGAATAAAAAGTAACTGAATTAGAGTGATTGTGGTCCAACGCAACTAATGCAAAATACATAGTCTGGCCATAAATACTGTTACAATTGAAAATAAGAAAGATATTACATTTGAATTTGGAATCTGTCATTTTTATACGATTGTTCATTGGGTTTTCTAATTTTGGCGCCAATACATTGGACAATATTTTGCGATATTAAAATGGAGTGGGGTGATAAAGAGAACCGAATCGCTGTGATTGCATTACACAAAGTTGGTATGGAGCCAAATGCAATTTTTAAAACTCTCCATACGCTTGGTATTAGTCAAATGTTTGTGTACCGGACTATTAATAGGTACACTGAGACCTCCTCTGCTTGTGACAGAAAAAGATCTGGCCGTCCACGTAGTGTTCGTACGAAAAAGGTGGTTAAAGCAGTAAGGGAAAGAATTCGAAGAAATCCTGTCCGAAAGCAAAAGATTTTATCTCGGGAGATGAAGATAGCACCCAGAACCATGTCGCGTATTTTAAAAGATGACTTAGGACTTGCAGCCTATAAGAGACGCACTGGTAATTTTTTAACTGATAATTTAAAAAAGAATAGGGTGGTAAAATCGAAACAACTACTGAAGCGGTACGCAAAGGGAGGTCACAGAAAATTTTTGTTTACGGAAGAGAAAATCTTTACAGTTGAGCAACATTTTAACAAACAAAATGATCGTATTTATGCTCAAAGCTCTAAGGAAGCTTCCCAATTAGTCGACAGAGTGCAACGTGGGCATTATCCGACTTCAGTGATGGTTTGGTGGGGTGTTAGCTATGAAGGAGTGACTGAGCCATATTTTTTGTGAAAAAGGTATCAAAACATCGGCACAAGTGTATCAAGATACCATTCTTGAGAAGGTAGTTAAGCCCCTTAACAACACCATGTTCAATAACCAAGTATGGTCATTCCAACAAGACTCGACGCCGGGTCATAAAGCTCGGTCCACGCAGTCTTGGTTGGAAGTAAACGTTTCGGACTTCATCAGAGCTGAAGACTGGCCGTCGTCTAGTCCCGATCTTAATCCGCTGGATTATGATTTATGGTCAGTTTTAGAGAGTACGGCTTGCTCTAAACGCCATGATAATTTGGAGTCCCTAAAATAATCCATACGATTGGCAGTGAAGAATTTTTCCATGGAAAGAGTGCGTGCTTCTATTGATAACTGGCCTCAACGTTTAAAGGACTGTATTGCAGCCAATGGAGACCACTTCGAATAAGCTTTTTATATTTTAAATTGTTTTTTATTTATGTATTAAACTAACATACTGTAAAAGTAATAAATATTATTTGCAATAAAAAAAATGTTTTTTCTTTGTGACAATATTTATGGCAAGACTAGGTATAAACTCATAAAAAAACATACTTAGGTGGGTTTAATGAATTATGTTAGAATCTAAACATTATCTACCTATTTATCTCTTATAGGTAAAGTTGTCACAATCTTATAGGCCCGTTTGGATAAGAGGTAATCTCATTTAGTCTCGCTATATTTGTCTTTTGTCACATGTCAAAACGGGCCTATTAAATTGTTATGACTTTAATAGTTTTTCAATTACCAAGGCAACTTGGGTACGAATTACATAATATTGTAGGAACTTGACAAGTACACTGCCGTGCGCATGAAAGGTACAATGAAGGTAAAAAAGGTACATTACATATAACATGTAACAATATGAGAAAATACCCAGTTGAATATATATTCCCAACTTTTAATCTGTATAAGGATCTAGAGCTGCAAGCGTGCCGCATGGCGTGACCCACGTGACGTCACAGAGGTCGGTAACTCGTGACGTGTGAGGTCATCGACCAGGCGCAAACTATAAAAATACCTTTTACGGCGGATGCTTTAGTTTAGTGGGTACATAATTAGGTACTTATACAGTAGTTTAATTATAATGTTGGTGGGTGAGTAGTTCTTTTTAATGATTTGAAATTAGGGTAGGTTAAAAGCCATACATAAATATAATTTCACTCCCGACTAGTCCTGACACTCCTGACTCTCGAAAATAAAAAGCTTGCTCTACACTCGCTTGACGTAACTTGGTAGAGCCTTTCCGTAGAGTCAGGATGACTTGAGGTTGAGTAAAGATGTTGCCAGGAACTACAGAATAACTTTATACGTACCTATTTAAGTATTATTTGTGAGTATCTGATATTCTGTAGCCATATTCTCATTATTTACTCTATTATCGATAAGTAAGGCCGTTACATAAGGTTTAAGCAAAAAAGTACCTATATATTGCATTGTATTGTATTGTATGTCTATCAATCTATCTATATATAACTAACAAAAGAAAGCGCTTAACCATCTTACAAGATAATCCAGCAAAGCTTATTATAAGGTACCTGTCACGTTTTACCTAATGTCATTATTATACTTCAGTTCTTACGTGGAATGCAAAATAAGATTAGTAACGGTTGAATAGTAACCGTCTTAATTAGTAAATTAGATTTTTACTTATTGTATGCGTAGGGAATCCCAAAAATAAACTACATTAGACAAGGCTGTATGGTATAAGCTCCTTTGCCTCTTAGTAATAATAAGTCTTAGTATTATAAATAATGTAGAAAATAATTTAATATTTTAAATTAGGAACGTTAGAACATTTTATTGTAATCTTCATCTATAAAAAGTCATTTTTTTTATTTTAGTAAGTAACTGTATTTTCTATCAGTTATACTTTTCAGCAATTCGCAGTCATGACTTTTACAGTCCTTAAAAAAAACTAACGCCTTTTATGGTTGGAGGTTGTCTTTATCTCTCCCGCTATGTTTGTTTATTTTTGGCATACCTATGGGTGTATTACAGGAAAGGCTTTATAAACGTCAGAATGGAACCCGGAAACACCTGTCAAGTATGCGCGATGCAATCACCAGTGCAGTGAATTTTTGCGTCATTTAGCGCCTGGGCCGGCGCGATCGTTAACTCTGTTACATAACATTTGCAGCTATTTAACTTTACCGTATAAATTTAAGACGATTATCATGAATTGTTATCCTTATAGACTACTAGCTTCTGCCCCGCGGTTTCACCCGTATTCCCGAGAGATTTTATGTTTGTCCGGGATAAAAAGTAACTTATGTGTTATTTCAAAGTATGATCTACCTATGTGTCGAGTTTCATCAAAATCCATTTAGCCGTTTATGAGTGATTGCTTCACAAACATCCCAACATAGAAACATTCACATTTATGATATAAGTAGGACAGTAGGTTGACTAATTTTTTTGGTTGCCAATGATAGTTGTTTCTAGAACATATTTAAGTATTCTTTTGTTTACTAGTTATACTTACTAGATTACCGCCCCGTGGTTTCACCCTTTTAGCTTTCTAGGTTCAAGAGTTTGGGCTGGACGTCGATGAGTCAGTCAGTGAGGACGTCAGGACTTTTCTTTTATATCTATACTAATATTATAAAGCTCAAGAGTTTGTTTGTTTGTTTTAACGCGCTACTCTAACTACTGGTTCGATTTGAAAAATTCTTTCAGTGTTAGCCAATTTAACAAAGAAGGCTATAGGCTACTTTTAATCCCGGGAATGCGGGTGAAACCGGGGAACAGCTATGTATAGATATTAGCGACGAGTCATTGGTTTCCAGGACTATCAAGATTGAGACATATGATTTGGCTGGCGTCCCGTTTGTCTTAATCAATAGCTGAGGAACTAGTCTAGAAAGTTCCCTCACATAAGAGCAATATTATTACATACTTTTCTCTAAGTATGTCAGTGTTTCGAAACTCCTGAACTGATTTCGATATAAATTGGCAAAAGGATGGCTTGGATAGAGGATATATTTTACCTATAGGATTATGCTAGTCTCGATATAAAACTGTTCCATAACTGAATGACTATCAATCACGTGATCTTTTTGGGGACCTATAATAATGTGAGAGAGAGGAAGAAAAGAGTTTACGAATTATAAATCATCTAGTAGACTAAGTTAAGATACCTAATAAGCGAAACTTACCCAATATAAACCTATATGTATGCTAATAAACACACCTCAAAACACAAATAAAATCTGACTCATACGATCATATTAATTTTCACGAATGATCCAATATTTCTATAGAACACGGTATATGGAAATGACGACCCACCCACTACCGCCCACCACTCGCAATAAAATCCACATATCTGGTTATCCTTTACGACATACATGGCCAAAAGCTATTGGCAGGACCCTTATTGGTAACTAGAACAATAAAGATATATATTTTCATAAACAGAAGAACAGTGAACTAGAAAATAACGTGGAAATAATGTCATAAAATATTTATGAAGATTTTGAATTTTCTAGCAAAGAAATTCAAAAGAAAGGTACAAAAGTAGATATGGAACAAGAATTTTAAGAAAGTACTTAGTAACAACAAAATAGGTTTCGTAGTTTACTAACTGATAAACAAAACTTCCAACGGGAAAATGAACTGTGGGAACGGGACACGATTCCAATAAACGGGACTCATTCTAGCCTTATAAGATAAAATCTAGTTAACTGTAGCGGTAATAGGGTATTTGACTGACATTCAAATCAGCAACTTTTTATGAAATGTCAAAACGATAGGTTTATATGGAGTTTTGTATGAAATACAAGCATGTGACGTCATAATTATCTAGCCTACTCTTTATGGTTAGATTGGTCATTAAAAATCATAATAAGGATTTTAATAAAATTATCGTGGTTTCCCCTTTTTTTTTAGATGTTTTATACATTGGTTAGTGTTGGATAATTTATTTTGAATACAGGCAAATACCCTATTACCTAGTCGAGTGTGTATCAAAACGTTTGCTACAAAAGATGAAACGATTTAACCAACTTTTTAACCTCAAATATGTAGATATAGTCCTATCAAAATTGTCCTGTGACACCAATGATTTTTCAGACCTAAAAACCTTTCCCCTGAAAAAAATCGAATAAATAGTTGATTTTTCTAATGATCTATCTATATAGGTACCTATTTACATTATCTAAAATACCGATAGCTTCATGCTGTCCCTTACTATTTGATATTAAAAGATAAGGGTCGACATAGAGGACCGTCATTACAGCAACACGATTCCTTACTAACCCCATCTCTCGATTTCATTTCATAAAACTGTTGCTTCTAATACATCATATCATTCACGGTGATTGCGCTCAGTCAATTGATATACCGGTTGAGCCGTTAAACCGATGTGAATCGATTTTATAGCGATCAAATCGATTCGGGTTTTGCGAATACAACATCGACTGTCTGATGAGCACTTAGTTCGTGGTTCCCGCAGTTTATTTCTTAGCGGTTTTTTTAGGAATTTGTGTGACTATGTTTGATATTCGATTAGTTTTGTATAAAAGTCTATCGCTGTATCTTTTGTCTATACTAATATTATAAAGAGATAAAGTTTGTGAGTTTGTGATGGTGTAGGGGGTAATCTCAGGAACTACTGGTTCGAATTGAAAAATTATTTTAGTGCTGGATAGCCCATTTATTTAGGAAGGCTATAGGCTACTCTTTATCCCGGGAAAATATAAGATCCCTCGATAACGCGGCTAAAACTGCTTAATTAACATAAAAAATCGAATGTATCTATTTAAGATATGTATGGACAGTACCTAAGCTAAAGATGAAACATTATATTTGATTGGTTCGTCGTTTTTATGAAAGAAGCTAAAGAGCTAAAATATTGGCTGTATTGTCTGCGGGGTTATGATATAAGTAATTTAGCATTTTTTCTAAGCGTCTAGACGAGATGGACGTCAACAATTACTATCGATACAATTTTTATCGTTATACAAAGGTTGATAATCTAGTATCGATGACAATTATCGACATCCATCTTGTCTGCCCCCCTAGATCTTCAAAATTTTATCACTTTTGTTGATTTATCTTAAAATACTATGCACAACTATGAGCAACTCAAAGGAAACGTAGCCTAATCAGTACGCAACACGACATCTTTTATAAAAGCAATTAACTCACCTTAGAAGACAACTCAGCAATGATCTCGTTCTTCTCATCGATCTGTCTCTCTCGCTCTAGTGCGCGACGCGCATGCGCGGCGATGGAGTCCCTGACGCGGGATCCCTCGAGCGTTGCGTACGCGGCGACTGCGTCCGCGCACGCTGCGGCTAGCGCACCGCGGCGGAGAGTCTCGCCTTCCTCGCCGTCCAGGGATGTGAGCGAGAGGTCCGAATGGAGACCTGAAAGGAAGAGCAAGGAATTTTAACATTGATATTAGAATTATTTTTAATATTTGTAAGAAACCTGAAATACAATAGTATAGTAATTGAAAGAAGCGTACATATTACGATGATCCCAAATTATTGGGGACAGGCAGATGATGAGACAAGTCAGAAGGATTTTACCTCACTTACCTCTATCGTTTTATATGGAAAAACGTGTGTATGGAGACATCCAAAGAGCTGACATTCAACTTAATTCTCAACCTTTGTCAAGTCACCTCAATTGAGCTTCGTTGACAAACAAGACAGTTTCGCAACACAAACATTTCTCATAACATTTCGAAACGTCCAAAAAAGTAAAAGAGATCATTAACGTATATATTACGCTTGTAATTGTAAACGTCATTGTAATGCATCGGATTACATCAAATGTAATGCACTTAGGCGTAAGTCCGACCGTAAAGAGTAGCGAGTGCGAGAGCCGGGAGCTATGACACTGAATGAAAGAAAGAAAATACACAGGGTTCAGGATTGAAGGAATATGATATAATATAAGTTAACTTGTCCACGTAAGGATGTAAAAGCGCCTGTAGCTAAGACCTTCTAGTCAAAAAGGAAACTGCAATTTTAAGGTATTTATATCTACTGGTCATGTCAAGAGATTTTACTATTGATAAGCAGCAGAGGCTGAAGGTGGTAAGCACACAAAGCCTAAAAAAAAAAACAGGAAATCTCTATCCAATCCACGAACACGGTAGACAATAATCCGTTATTGTTGAGTAGTTTTGAAATAGACTTTGTACCTTTCTGCGTCTGTCACCTGGATTGTATGCTAAGAGCATTGCTATAACGAGGGAGATAGTCAATATCTTAGTCGTAGGTGGTGAGACGAATGCCGTATGGTAAATGTGGTAACAGTTAGCGGAGGCATGCGGAGGTCACTCGCCCCTCTATCTCGCTGCCCATGGAAAGGGTGCTCGCATACAACCAACTTTCTTGATCTAAGATGACTTAGACCTCAATAAGGCAGTGTCTATTTTGGATATCTAGTACCGGTATGATAACAAATATTCTGGTATTAGTGAACTGTCAGATTTTTAGATGATTTGAAAAAAGAAAAGTGTTAAAGATGTAGGTAAGTAGGTAGGTAGGTAGGTAGTAATATTTCTCAATTCTTGCAATATTAAGGCCCTATATAATTATCACTAATGCTCCCAATCATGTGATGCAATATGCACTCATCATTAAATATAAATTAAGTATTTTTTTCATCAATCTCACATTTGAACTAAGTCTTTTGACAATTTTATAAGCCAGTCTAGTTTTTACAGTTTCTAAAGAACTGCGAAATGTATTTAGAGATATATTAAACACGTACTTTCGCCGTGATTACGAGTTTTCCACTTTCATATAAGAGCATCATCTGCGCATTACGGCTGTGATTGTTCACGCCACATCAACGCCACACGAGGAACAGTTTAAAACAAGATTTATGTACTAGTACATATGGAGATTGGACCAAATTGAAAGGCGAGGCGTTTAACAAAAGAAGCATCTCAAATTGGTAGAACGTGCTGTTAAATTTTAAGTTACGGACTCTTTTATAGCCTGCGATAATGCAATACCACTGCCGATTGTCTCTTTTGACTTCATTAATTTATTCTCCTAGTCAATGTGTTCATTTCATATTTCAAAACAAAGTCGCTACCTGCCTCTGTCTGTTTCTCCACTTACTTCTTCTAAACCACGCGACGGATTTTGATTCAATTTTCATTAAGAGTGATAAACGAGGAAAGTTTGTGTAATATAAATTGTTATACATATTCGATCAAACGTCTTTTTTTTAAATCTGGACTATCTCATTCAGGCAAATTAAAATTAAGGTTGTGTGCGGAACATGGTAGTGAACAGGCGAAGAAACGATGATCTAATATGGCACATGTTGGAGGAAGGTTACGTCCAGCGGATGTCCGTGATGATAAAGAAGTTTTTACACCAGACACAGCAGTCTCTGCCCGACCGCTTAACTGTGACCGTTTCTGAGGTAGCTGCGCGGTGCGGAAGGGGTGACAGTTGTCACAAGTTGACGTATCAGTGAGCTCTCGCGTCGCGTCACCACACCCCTAATAATACCCTGTTAACAAAGCACCAGAGACTGCTGTGTCTGGTTCAAAAACTTCTTTATCATCACGTATGTATATGGTGAATACAATAAAGAATATTTCATTCATTCATACATTCCGCTTCAGTTTGTAAAATAAACCAATAAGTGTAATTCAAGTAGCCCACTTATACAACATCGCAGTTATTCTAGACACAGTGAAACGAAATAGTTTCACTGCTGGAGATCATGCTGTTGCATTTTATGTAAATGATATAACAAGGATTCTTTTAGTTTCTGAGTATATACAGATATATAAGTGCCAATTTCCATCTAAATCAGTTTAGCCATTACGGTAATATCGAGTACTTAACTTAAAAAAAAAATACAACCGAATTGAGAACCTCCTCCTTTTTTTTAAAGTCGGTTAATAATAATACTTCGACAAAATGTTCACATTTCTAATATTAAGTAGGATAGCTGTAGGTTGTGTTAGTAGGTCCATGAATTCTAAAATTTTGTTACAATGATCCAAAGGCTCTTGACCGTTAGTTAGAGAGGTTTCATGCTGTTCACCTACGACAAAATCACTTATTTTTGCGTTCAAATTCGCACAATTTCCACTCAAATTGTTTACTATTCCCTGAAGGTAAGGATCATATTCGTGAGTGGGTCGCATATTATATATCCTAGCAGTACCACGTAGTGTATATTACGTAACTCCTGCAAATCTTTACGGCTTCGCCTACGGGACAGTTTCTCTGATTTCGCAAAATGATGATACTAAATTAAGTTTTTTTTCTGTATTCTTTAATGCGAGAGATTTGTAACAAATATATGTTAAGCTGGAGGATTTATGCCAGAGAACTATATTAGTAACGTCAGTTAAAAATCGAAACTATGTGTCTTTTTAAAATAATAATTGTCCTATTTTACCCATCCAAATAACTTGTAAATATTAACAGACATTCTAAGATCTAATACAAAGGGAAGTATTTTGTTACTTTTTCAAAAAAACAATCAGTTTTTTTTTAAATAAAACTTAAACGTGTTTTTACCAGGAAATAGCCTTTGTTCTTTCTCTCTTTCACCCGTTAGTTTAGTGCGGGACAGGCTTACTCGCGTATATCGTCACCGCTTCTTTTAGCAATGATGCATCTTTAAATCTTCCTCAAGAAACCCCAATGACTATGAAAGTATTATCAATATCGGTAGTAATAGATAGACATACAGAGATATTGAATTTTATATGTATGGTGTACAAGACCAACATTATTATCCACAAATAAGGGTTGAAGAATAGCTAATAATGTCTCCTTTAGACAATTCAATATGCTATTTAAATGTTATGCAATTTAAGTTAGTTTTGCTTCTAAATCTACATTAATTATAAAGAAGTAAAGTTTGGATGTAGGAAGTAATCTCATTAACTACTGATACGATTTGAAACATTTTTTTTTTGCGATAAAATGCCCTATTATTGAGTACATAGTGCTTAGGTTACATTTAAACAATACAGATGGTTAAACGGGTTAATAAACACCGGCTTTAGGGCTTGTCACAAACATGCAATGCGACGTCGCTTAGTAAAAATTTACGAGCAATATTCATACAAACTGAATTCACATCGCGCCGTTTGGCATCGCATCGCAGTTTTGTATACAAGCCTTATTATGTGTTTTTATATTTCTATGATGGTAATAATCGATAGAAACCAGAAAACGAGAACTCCAAATTTAAAATCACGACCGCAATCAAATAAAACCTATAATCTTTTTCTCGCAAATTTATTTCTACCAATAAATAACACCCAAAAATAAAGGTAAGGTCACTATACACGTTATTTGGAAGGATCACTGTGTTGGTGTGCCCTAAAAAATAGTCACGCGAATGCCGAGTCGTGTTCAACCGATTATTTATTGTTACCGGTTTAAGTAAGTGTTTGCGTGAGCTATTTATTTAGTTCATTAGGATTATGCTTTCTTTATTTTGTAATGAAAATATTGTCAGAGTCCAGTTTTAGCCTCGTTATTTCCGTGTTCTCGGGGTTTTCTATGGTTTATTCCCAATTATCAATTTTAGTGCCAAATCTGGTCAGCCTATACGCCGAGATTTGACCATAGTATGGCCAAAGTGATGATGGAGTCGAAGGTGGTGAGCACGCAAGGGAAAAGTAATAAAGACTAACTTGAACTGGTGATACATTTCAATATATATTTTGGATAAGCAAAGTCACGTTGCATTCATACGATCTTCCACTTAATAAAATATATAATGTATTGTTTTTGACTCTTTGATTTTTACCACAGATATTGAAAGATATTTAAATTAGGTACTTCAATTTTCTGGATACATTTTCTACATAAATTGTCACTAAGCAAAGTCTTTTTTACAAAAAATATTGAAATAAAGTTTCAATTAGGACCAGTCCTTTTTTATGTTTCCTAACAAGAAGTTCCGTTTAAAATTACATACGCCGTATGCCGTATGCAATTACCGAGAGGTCATAGGTTTAATAAACGTGAAGATCCTGTTTGAAATGTTCACAGTGCTTTCCTCAAAATACTGGTTTCACGAGATGTTTTCCTTCCGATGAAATAACCTTATATTGTCACTACTGCTTCAATTTACAATTTTATCGGCACACAGTAGATATAAATGGTTATACTACATTCCAAAATATTACTCAACATATTATACAATTTAACAACCGTCAATTAGAGTTCAATTTACTTCGAATAATTTTATCTACTGTATCTACACTACGCGGCTCTCAATCCTTTACCTTGAATTCATTTGTTTATATGTAACTTAAGTACTTACATATATTTTTAAACATACCTACCAGCCTACCTTTGTACCTTGAAAGTGATCATAATTAACCTATTTAACAACTACAGCTGAAAGAAAAGAACGAAACCAAAGAAAGAAAAAAATATCAGCAAATAAAAACTCTCATTAACCATTAGAGAGGCCAAAAGACTTATCTCAGTTTAAGCTGCAGTATGGGACACAGCAACGCTGGTTTTGAGATAGGATCAAAATTTAGGCCACGGTCAATCACTGCACAGGTATAAAAATATAACAAATACAACTGCGTACAACAGTTTGAGAAACTCTGATACAATCCGGATCGATGGATTCGCGTGATAAAGCCAAACTTTATTGAGGTTACTTGTTGGCGTTGGCGGAAGTCGAAACGTTAGAATTTTTGCGACGCCATATTTGTACAAGCAATTTACCTATATTATAGTTGGAAGTAGAGTGATATATAGAATTGCTTTTGGTTTTCTTCCTAGATATGACTAACTACTTACTAGTAACATCAAGTGAAAGCGACATGAAGAGCTCGGGCGCGCATGAAAGAAATAAGAATCACCGAATGCCCAATCTATCTATATGCATTAAAGAAGTCCTGACTGACTAACTGAGTGGCAGCTGATGATCAACGCTGTGCCTAAACAACCTAGAAACACGAAATTTTGAAGGTATGTTCCTTTGGTATCGTAGGGTTGAACTATGAAAGGATTTTCCGATATTTAACCCCTAAGGGGGCATAATAAAGAGACCGCGGGGCGGCAAGCTAGTTTATCATAAAATTGGATTTGCATTCCAGTGTGATATCCGTGTCATTGATGGAAAACCATCCTACTTGCTGCTTTCACTAAAGATATTCGTCTAAAAAGTCGTTTACCCAACTAACATACCTGAATCGTCATCATGTCCAGTATTTAACTGCAACGCCAAAGTCCTCAGCTGCTTATAAACTTGCACAGCTTCACTCCTCAGCCAGCTGTCGTCCTGGTCATCAGGCTCGGCCTCCATCTCCGCATGGAGAGACCTGATTGTATCTCCCGTGTCTATCGGGTCTGGGGCACCGATGCGTTCGGCTAATGTATCATGAGATCTTTGCAGACGCTCCAGTTCTTTAAGAGTGTTTTGGTAGAGGTGTTCCTGATGAAGAAATGAGGAAATCAATGATATTGACAACGTAGATGTTCTTAATAACTGAGGTCTTTATGACGAGGGGATTAAAGATCAATTCATGTTTGGATTTTAAAAGATTTGGCTAGAAACTAAGAATTACTATACTGTTGTAAACATTAGGTTGGCTAGAGTTTTGAAAGTATGAAATACTTATACAAAAAGATAAATCTCGGTGAAGGAAAATATGGTTGATGCAAACAAAAAAATGTTATACTTGAACGCGCACCAATCTCATTAGGCTCCCTGGACTATGGTCCTTGTTGTTATGAAAAATATTGTTATCCTACTAGCAATTGATGATGATAATACCAGAGCTCAGTTATTAAAGTAGACTTACTGTTAAAAATATCATTAGTGCACTAAAAGACGTGTCAAAAACGTGAAGTAGTAAAGTAATGTAATGAATAACTTACAAAAGCAAATTATTAACAATGAATTGACCATGATATCCATTGTGAAACCAAATAACATACGTACTCTAGATGATTACTCACTGCCTAACAAAGATCAGAATCCATTAGAATATTGGGATGATAGCTAAATTGCTCAACGTGTGAAACCTTCGGACAAGATTAGTTTTTAATTATTGTCTATTGTTCTTAAATCATAAACGGATGTTGCTTAATATTAGTGAAATATTTACTTCCATTTTAATCTTTATAGTAATTCTAAACATACGAAGGCCGAAATCCAAGTAGCAACTCTATAAAAATAAAAATAGAACCTAACTTACTTACTGACTGACTCTTCAATATATAACCTAAGCCCTTGAACCTTAATAGCTGAAATATTGCACAGAGGGTCCCTTTAGGATGTAGACGAGGAATAAGGACGGATTTTGAAATCCATACAATAAGGGAGATCGCAGGTAAAACCGCGGGGCGACAAATTAGTGGAAAATTTGACAATTTGAAAATTTAACAATGATAATAATGATAGTAATAACAAAAGCTAGGAAGTAGAATCAAATAAAGAACCAAATTCAGTTATGAATTAACCACCCGGTTAGGTGACTATATAAAATACTGGCTAGGACAAGAAAGGGTGTCATAGAAGACGAATTGAAGTAAAGTTTAATAGTGACAGCTAAATTATAGGTAAGTACGATACGATATGCAAAATAAAGAGTTTAAATTCAAATTTGATAGGACATTACATGATATATTGTTAGACAATTAGATATATGAGATTGTAATAAGAAACCAACAGAGCAGTTGTAAATAAATCTTACGCCAAATCTACAGCCACAATATCAGATGACCCGATTATTCATCTTGAAGGCAATGCAAGTACTTGAGATGTTTATATCTAAAGTTGCACAAGATCACAGGTACTCGTGACTGATGATTCTGATCGACTTATATCTGCACGTTAACTAGAGACTGGAATCAACATCTGTTATGAAATCCTCATTGGTCTTTGAAATTTCTAAGACGCATTTGTAACAGTTTAATGTAGATTCAAATTGGATTATTTAGCTGTTGTCCAATTGGAAACCTTTTGGGAAAATAATTCGGGACAATCGGATGGTTATCTATCATCTAACTATCAAAGAGACTACAGAAAATAATAGACGCGGGAAAATATCATCGAAATCGGGACTGTCCCGGCAGAATCGGGACGGGTGGCAACCCTGCAATACAGATAGAACTGCATTATTTGACCAAAATCTAACTATGCTAAGTAACAATGTAGCAGAAGGTAGTAAGCACACAAAGGCTTGAAGGAACAGGTATTCAAGTGCAGCTGCCAGAATACAACGCTTAGCTTAGAATACAATGCTTAGCGACAGATTTTCATCTTGAGGGTGATAGCCAGCCAGGCGAGATAGATCTATGACTACAAAACCAAGTGTGATATGACCAATTAAGAAAGACCTAATTTAAATAACATTGAAATAGAATTTAATTGAATTTAAATAGCGTTGAAGGTTAGTTAGATGAGCAATTCAAAATAGAGAAACATCAAAGCAGTTTACTTTAACTAGAAACGTCGATGGTCAACCAAACGTCGATTTATGATAGAACAAAATAATAAAATTCGCAAAGGAACTAAACCAAAGCTGCTCAACTATTTTAGCATTCGGGTCAAACGGACAATTTAGACATTTTTGGCGGGCCACTGACAGTTCCTATTAAAAAAAATCTATATTATGAAATGTAATTGTTGTTATTTTTGTAACAAACTAAAATCAAATTCTAAACATAGCTGCATTTTTCATGGGATTGAGCAGCCTTAATCCAAACTATTTCCAAATATTAACATATAAAAATGTCGATTTAATAGGTTTATATGCGGTTTCCTTACCTGTTCCTTCAGCTGCCTCTCCAGCGCCACAATCCTATCATTAGCTTCGTCCAGCTGCTGCATCAGATTGTCCTTGTCGTGTAGAGAGCCAGTTAGCCTGCGTTCCAGCTCTGACCTCTTATCACCCATCAACGCAAGCTCAGCTTTGAGGGATTCTAGACTTTGTACGTGATCCTGTGAGAGAAGCTTTTATTTATTTTTTTGTAACTTGGGTTTTGTTTGAATAAAGTATAATAAGGATATCATAAATTTAATTTTACGATCATTTTTCGTCTAATTGAATTGTATTTGTGCTAATAGTCATCGATGAAATGACGTCACTTTAACAGAAAATTAGTTTTCGTATGAAATCAAATCAAATAAAAACTCATTTATTCAGTTTAGGCCCTAATAAGGCACTTATGAACGTTACAATACAATAAAAATGATTCTACCACCGGTTCGGAATACACTTGCGACTGAGAAGTTTTTATTAATATTATTATCACAGAGAAATATAAGTTTGTCAGAAAATACAACAAGATGTAAAAATACTGTTGAATTCCTTCACGAAAGCATTCTCCTTACCTGTAAACTAGTTTTCCTAATAGTGCACTGGTCTTTCAACCCCTCGAGTTGTGCTAGAAGTGCTGCCTCCGTGGCAGATGACTCTTTCAGCTGGACTGTTAGCCTGGAGTTCTGTGCTGTCAACTCAGCTATCAGGTTGGCTTTCTCCTCATCGCGCTGGGAACAAAGATTTATTTCATTATACGCCTCGAATTTTATATCAAAAATGATAACCAATTTGGTTTAGGTTTTGAATATAAGATTGGATCACTGGTGGCATGGATACAAAACATGAATTTGTTGTTAAACCTAAATTATTTCAAACTGTTGATAAGAATAATGTAAAAGGAGGAGATAGAAAATTGAAAATAACAGCTACACGATCTAGAAACGCCTATTTTTTTTTTATGAACTACGCAAGCATTAGCTTTGGATATAATTAACCAAAAATGAGGTTTAAAATGTGCAATGGCTAATAATAATGGAGATATTACAACAATGACATAATTTACCCTTCTTATACAGGTATTCTAAATTACAAACAAAGGCAAAACAATGCATTATGTTTCAAATGAAGTAATCAAACATTTGCCCATATCTTTAGACCTCATTGTGATCCAAACACAAGCGTGGTTAATCGTGTTAATGGCTGTAACAGCTTCTTACAACAAGTGCTTCAGTAAAATCACCTTTAGCACATTAATTCTAAAGTATAAAATGTAGTGAAAATATTTTGCGAAACTGTTTTTGCTGAGATGTTTTGGGAAGGACGTCAAACTCCGTGACGATAGACTTGCGACATTTATCTTTTGGTTTAAGATACAAACTATTGTACCCTAATTAACCCTAACGTGGACGAATTTAACAGGTTGATTTATGCGTGAAATTTAGGCCATCGACATATTTGTGGACCTATTAAGAACTTTTGTAGAATTACTACAAACTGCTTCATCAGTTTGTCAATTTTAATTTTGTTTTCATATTGTTTATCAATTTTCCACGCTTGCTTTTTTTTAGTTCCCACGGTTTCAGGTGAAATCTTCAATACAAAAAATAACGTTTGACTTTCAAGTTATTCAGGGCGAAGCGCAGCGATGTCGCTGTCTATGGGACATTACAGTTCATTTACTTATCCTGGTCTATGCTAAGTCAGTCAGTCCATACGTTCTTTTAGTTTTTAAGCTATTGTATAGCTTTTATCGCGGGCTTCGGGCTTTGAGTGCGGCGACCGAATCAAGAAATTTCGTAACGAAAAAACCTAACACCTCCCAGCTAAGCGAAGCCAGTTAAGCGAACGCTTAACGTGTATGTATGTGTGTGTATGTTGTTTGTGAGAAAGTATATAGGTGTATAGGTATCTATCTCTATAAATTCGATGCAGTTTCAAAGGAGCTTTCTATCGCGGACACTCAGGTTGTGGAACAAGTTTCCCTCCGTGGTTGTCGCAAGTACAGCATGGGGTTCTTCAAGAAGGGGTGTGAAGAGATTTTGATGGATCGACAACGCGCGAGTGATTCCCCTGGTGTTTGCGTCAATAGGCTACGGTAACAGCTTACCATCAGGTAGTATGCTTGTTTGTCACCTTAGTTATAAGAAAAACTATACAGATTGTGATTCAAATCATCTGAAATACTACTTCCATTCCTTTCATGTACTATTTTAACCTCTAACTCCCATAACACAAAATTTGGTGTAGGTACCTCTTGTGTTCATTGTGAAAATTAGCACCTTATATACTTTATCATCATTTCTGTTGTTAATATTCTTGTAGACTCGCCTAAAGCCTATAACTTATCCACAAGGTTGCAATGTCGACACGATTATAATTACAGAGGATGTGCTCGACGGGTAACCAACATGGAGCTGTCCTAATGTTAGTTTTAATGCCGGAAAGGGGAGGATTTTAATGATATTCAATAATCTACTTAATTTGAAGGCTATCAGAGTCTATAAAAATGAAAAGGTAAAAAAAGACATTGTGTTTGACCAAAATCATAACGTAGTAAGTGGTAATTTATAGATAACTAGCTATTCCCCGCAGTTTCACCAGCGTTACCGGTATAAAAAAATGCCTATAACCAATAAAAGTAGCTTAAGTTACTCTTTATAACATCACCTATCAGCCAGTGAAAGTCCCGTCAAAACCGGTCCAGACATTTCAGAGATTAGCCGGAACATACAGACAGACAAACAAAAACAGACACTTCAATCTTATTTATTTGTATTTATAGATTACACCCAGACTCATGTACACAAATTTCTGTCCTGGGTATAAGAACTCATCCTTTTTTTTTTTAACCCACGAAAATCCTCATGGATACCCCGCGGCTCCGGGGGGAAGCGGCGGGATTATGTCAGACTCCTACTGACTAAAAACCTGGGGTGTTCCTACGTGTCACTGCCGGCTGGGTATACGGGGGCGCCGAAGCATTCGTCCGCGTACCCAGCAGCGACGGCCTGGTGGGAGGCCTCCTCTCATCCCATGCCAACCGTCATACCATGCCAACCAAAGTTAAAGTAACAAAAAACATCGAAAAAAAAAAACTGAAACAATGAAATATTCAGGCGCGGCTTTAATATAGTAATTGACCCTGAAAGCTTTCCTAGGGGTGAAACATCACGTCACCGACTTAGATAAAATGTGACTGCGTAATTTGAAACATGTTGTCTGTCTGTCACCGTGACCTTGGGCTTTATAGAACCCTTGTTACAGCTACATTTTAGTTCCTTCTATGACAAAAAATATCTATTGGTTCAACACAGTTTATTTTATACAAGACATGGTTTGTATTTAGGATATTCAGAAAATAATTTGATTTGTGGTGATCAGATTTGCTTTAAAAAAAAAGTATGATGCATCTCCCTAATTTATTTTTTTTCCTTATAAGGCTGACAAGAAGGCAGGCGGTCCATCTGGCGTGGGGATAGCTAATGTGTTGCCGACCTTTGTAACGCCTAAAAGGCAACTGACTCTCAAGTGCAACTGACGGTATACGCCAGTGCTTGACGGCTGATTTTTTAATCAGCTGGGCGTGTAGGTACCTACTACAAAGAACGCTACCACCGTGCTGTGGTTTCCTCACGATATTTTCCTTCACCGAAAGCTCAAGCTCATTGTAGGATTCGAATCGCGTCGCCCTAAATCCTAATCCTAACTATCCTTACTTTTAATATTATAAATGCGAATGTGAGTTTGTTTGTTACCTTTTCACGCCTAAACCGCTGAACCGATCGCGATGAAATTTGGTATGCAGATAGCCTATGGTACGGAGAATAACATAGGCTACTTTTTATCCCGGGAAAACATAAGATCCTTCGGGAACGCAGTTAGTCATACAAACAATATTAAAATAATTTTTGCCTATTTTATCTCATTATCATTTTTGCCTATTTTGTCTCATTATCTTTTTCTGTACGCTCACACTGCCCCAAAGAAACCTTGACTCACATACAACTAAGATCCAAATACAATGTTAATCACTCACAGACCACAGATAAACACAGAACTTTTAATTCAAAGTGTTTTTGTTAACTATACAACAGGCAGGGTCAAGGGCGAAGCTTATTGTTTTAATTTTGTTTATTGTACTCCACGGAAACTAACTCTTGACAAGCATAGCAGTATATCTTGCTGACATTGAAGTCAACAAAACTAGTGGCACGTTACGGTAGCCGTTATGACATGAGGGTATCTCTAATGTCTCGCTATGTTTGTCTCTTTTTGGCAAATATACTGATAGCGTACTTATAGGTATATGTCGCAGGCGAATTGCATAACTCGTCCGTTTACAAAGGGCATATTTAAAAGGACTTAAAGTAGGTTAGTTTTAGGTTTAGGCTTTTTTTTATATACTGGGTGATTTTGTTATCACTGGCAATACTTGAAGGGGTGGAAGTACTCATCAATGTGAACAACTTTTATTACAGGACTAACTGTGAAATCATGAAAAAATTATCAGCTGTTCCATACAAAAGTTCAATGTTCGACCAAAATGTATGAAGCAACCGTATTATTTTACGCGATATCAGAGTTAGCCCTATAATAAAAGTTGTTCACATTGATGAGTACTTCCACCCCTGCAAGTAATGCCAGGGATAACAAAATCACCCTGTATAATGGATCCATCGTTTGTCTAATGACATCGAAACATTACATCAGGGAACCCTTATTTAACCTGCAATTGTGAAAAATATAGGAATTTATTCAATTCGGCATACTACAATATGTCGGCCCTTTGTAAACGGACGAGTTATGCAATTCGCCTGCGATATATACACACTAACGGCCTACTTTTAACAGCTCCGGCATGGCGGCACCATTCTGGATGAATGGTATGGGGTAACTCACGAGCGACTCGCATAAGTACCATAACGAAGTTGTCGGGGCAATACCTACCGCAGATGGTCCCTGTATTCTGTACAGAGTAACTAGGAACAGTGTGCCCCGCTGTATAACCTTAAGTAAAAAGGTGTAGATAAGTTATAAGCGCTCAGCAAGCGGCACGTTAAAATATGGCTAATTAGCCAGACTGGACCTCAGTGTTGCGTTGCTGGCGTCGACGGATGCACTTCTCGTACCGAATTGTTTAGTTATTTATGTGTGCGTTAGTGTGCCGTTTTTGAATATCGAATGTATGTAGGTAACCTATCTACACCTTGTTACTTATAATATCATTGGTGGCCACTGAAATAAATATCAGTAGATTATGGATGGGTCTGTCAGAACGTGTATAGTTTACTTACTATGCTTCTGAGGCTGTTTTTCTTTTTGAATAAATAGTTTTTTTTTTATGGTTGATGGTTGTATAAAAATAGAACATTTCTACGTAGTAATTATTACTTAATTTGGGCTTTTAGTCAACGCTTTTTAATAATGTTACATATGGGTTGGGTAGATTTATTAATATGATAAGCGTTAGGCAGTATTTTAAACTTTTTTGCCGGAATACTTCACCAGTAGTTCCATATACATAAAAAGACTGGACAATATGGAGATAAGAAAAGAGAGAAAAACTACGGGAAGAGCATAGTCTGTTCCAATACAAAAGTTGGCGTGTAATTGGGTAATAAATTATCAAAGTTAGTATTATAGGTGGCTAAAAGAACAAATAAATTTGTTGACTCTCTCTCAAGATACGTCTCATCTATCTGATCATGGTATAGCTGAATATTACTCTTAGTTTATTATGTTTCGTTTACTAAAGCCTACTTTAGTGCGCGTTTCACACAGACAGATATAATTATTGTAGAACTCTTAGTGCAGAGTTCGCCCGGGGAAGTACTACCACCATATCTAATTCCGCCGTGAAATAGTAGTGCACTTTTATTACTGTGTTTCAGTTAGAAGGGTATGGGAGCCGGTGAAATTACAGGCACAGGAGACTTAACAACTTCATGTCTCAAGGTTGGCAACGCGTGAGTGATACCCCTGGCAGGGAAAATATAATACTGTATTTTCTTTGCCCGTGGTGTTATGAACGTCTATAGGATACGGTAACCACTTATTATCAGGTGGGTCGTAAGCTTGTTTGCCACCTAAGTACCTAGTATAAAAATAAAAAAAACTTCAAGGAAAAAAACGGACCTTAGAATCGTCAGTTTTTTCAAGACAATCAATTCAATCGATATTGTAATCGAATAATAGATTTAATATATACAAAATCCTACACGTTTGTCAAAACGTGAACGGTCATCGAAGGACATCGATGTAAGCATTAATAAATAGGCTTAACATAGATTTATCTATCATAATGTCAGTTGGACACGTTTTTTATGGATTACACCTACACACGTAAGTCGTTGAAATGACGTCATTATGACCATAGACTAATTCGATGTTATTATTGAGTCTATAGGTATCTAACTTAATAACTATTTTTTATACTACACTAGCTTCCACCCCGCGGTTTCACCCGCGGTCCCGAATGCTCCGATCGCCACCAAACCATACAGGATTACCCGCGGGGCTAATATGAAGAGGGGTATCACTCACGCGTTGCCAACCTTGAGACATGAAGTTGTTAAGTCTCCTGTGCCTGTAATTTCACCGGCTCCCATACCCTCCTAACCGAAACACAGTAATACAAGTGCACTACTATTTCATGGCGGAATTATATATGGTGGACTTCCCCGGGCGAACTCTGCACTAACTGTTTAATGTTTTCGGAATTGGAGTTAAACCCGATGGTAATAGATTTAAAAATTTAAAGGCGATGAAAGTTCAGTGGTATCGTGCGAAGTTTGAAGGCGTCACTAAACCATTACGTTGTAATAGAAAAAATGGGAAAAAAAATATTTTGCAAGGGTCGAATTCAGAAATTTATAAAAATGAAAATGAATGAAATGAAAAAATCTTAATGTTTTGGAAACTTCAAATCTCACTCTTTAAAATAACGTAAAATATATATCATTTATTGCTTTTCTGATGATTAAAAAAATATATATTCTTTTCTGATAAATTCCGCAAGAACCACTGATTTTAGGGAGACCGGAGCCATAACGAACAATAACAAAATGATGTTCCGTATAATAAACTTCGCAAGATCAACCAAATCACCATCATTACTAAATACATTACCGATGATGTGTTCACTTAAAGTGATGAACTTGCAAATTGTTATGTTGATCATCAAAAATCTAATAGACATTAAATTTGAGCACTAATGATTATTTATATAAATATTTTACTAGTATTTGCCCCGCGGCTTCTCCCGCGTTGTAGTCTACCTATATCTACGCAAAAACACATTGATAGTACAACGCATTGACAAACTCACAAACATACTTTTGATTGATTCCGATGTTGAACGGATTTACGAGCTTAGCCTTACTTATGATCAATACTAGCTATCTCCTGCGGTTTCACCCGCATTCTCATTAGAGATTTAGATATAGATATCCTAATCCTAACTAATATTATAAATGCGAAAGTGAGTTTGTATGTGTTTGTTTGTTGCCTTTTCACGCCTAAACCGCTGAACCGATCGCAATGAAATTTAGTACGCAGATAGCCTATGGTATGGAGAAGGACATAGGTTACTTTTTATCCCGGGAAAATATAAGATCCCTGGGGAACGCGGGGCGGAATCTAGTTAGATATAAGAGTAGTCTACATGACTTTCCCACTACATCTCTTTGTAAAAAATCTATTCGATCTGTTGCGTGATGTAAGGATTTAACTGAATTACTGTAAAAGAAAGCCGTGATACGCCCGAGACAACTCAAGACACTACACGAGTACCCTGAGTGTAAAGAATTTACGTAAATAAACGCTTACTATCACGTTTGCGTTTACTAAAAATTTGTATGGAAGAAATTAGTTCCATAAGTATTCCGCGAGAGGCGCTGTGCCGATTCCTGTAGAAAAATGTCGTAAACGCTAACGTGATAGTAAGCGTTTTCTAACGTCAATTGTTTACACTCGGGGTACTGAGGGTTTCTATCTGGCAAGCAGACGGTTTACCTGATGGTTATTGGCTCAGTCGCTTATAGACAGCAATACCAGTAGGATTGCCAACGTGTTGCCGACCTTTACAAAGCTTAAAAGGCAACAGACCCTTTACTGTAATGACCGAAACACATCTAGTAGTAGTAGTCAGTCAAGCAGAAACTTCAAAGTACCCTATCACATATGAATTATCTTTTATGGATTCACTACCGGATAAGGAAAACACCGTGAAGAAGTATTGTGAGATATAATCAGCTGTTGAAGGTAACTGTATAAATGGTCACTAAATAACGCCACATTGTTTGTCAAGGACATGAAAGCGGTCGATAAATGTGTGACCATTATAATATAATATTAATTTATGACAACTTTCGTTTTTAGGCGAGGCCTTTTATAGTGCTTTACAATGGTGAAAACTTACGGATACACTGTTTTTTGGGCCTTTTAGTAAAGTATTTGAGTTGTATCAGAGTATCGTGTCGGTGTCGTTACGTCATCGTGGTATGCACGGTGCAGTAACTAGTAATTGAGGTGATAGGCCATCCACGGTTGGGTGATCAAATTGATTTTCTTTTGTCGTCTATTCGAAGAGATGATAACTCAATCCTACAATGAGCTTGAGCTTTCGGTGAATGAAAACTATAATAAAATAAAAATACTCCGTATAATTGGTATCTTCGTTTTACACCTGTCGCATTTTTTAAGAATTTATAATAAAAAAGAATTTGAATTTTAAACTTAGAATGGAATTTTATTGCCAATACCGCGATTGAGTGAATAAAGAAAACATGTTATGTCATCCATGGAAAAGAAAATTATATGCGCAATGGCCGACATCTTTCCTAAATCACCAATTTTAATCCTTGTTTATCCTCGCAATCACTTCATATTTTAGCCATCACAAAATACGTTCTACTGAGGTATTTATTAGAGGACATTTTGGCTTAATTATTTACGTGAGCAAACCCATATAATATACACCAGTAATGTACCCACAGAAATACGATTGCTCAGGCGAATAACATGTTCAATACACCAACCTGTTTAACAGAAGTGTCCCTAGAGCCGATCTTAGTCGTAAGCTCCCTGATGTCATTCTGCAGCTCCAGTATCCTCGCGTCATACTCCCCCTGGGTCGTGTCCAGCCGTCGTCGAAGCAGATGTTTCTCTTGCTCTAATTCCTGGTGAGAGTAAGACATAACGTTAAGATATTGTTTATATAAGGGTAGAAAAAGTAAATTGCTAGAAAGATAATTTTGAATTGAGAATATATATTTTAATAAAAAAAACCACTAAGAGACTAATGGCCATTCTCACAAACCAATGCTTAACTTATGAATCTCCTAACACAAAGACAAATTGATATTTTTATTATAACATGCTGTCATTTTGACATTATGTCAGGAGTCGCCTAAATTAAGGCGGGTTCTAACAGGTCTGTGAAAAAAATGATTACGCAACTATTAGCTTAGTTATCTGTAGCATAAGGTCCCTTCATATCTTAGTAAGTAGATGATCTGCTAATTCTTAACTGCAAAGTATCTTAATGAATTCAAGGCATAAAGCAAGCCAAGTAACGCATACTTTCTAATAATATACCGACTTAATTACCTAAAACAATGGCTGAGAAATGCACAAGATGGCGGACGGAAACGGATTGTCGTTTTGTTCTTCCGGCGCGGAAATATAGCCTTTTTGCTAATTCATGTTTCAATTAAACAGCTCAGTGAGACTAATTGGTTTTAATTTGATTGCTAAAATGTTTATGACCTTTTGATCCCTTTTGACTGATTTATTATGTCGAAATTTTAGTACCTGTAAAACGTACTTATGTTACCTAATAAGAATGTTGCCTGTAGCTATTTTCCGCGGAATACTAAATACTAAACTAGAATACTAAAATTATACTGTACAATACGTGCAATATCGGAAACAGGGGGACGGAAGATAGTTTATAATAATTCTTTAGGTAAAAATACCAGATACATATTTTATTATGGCGTTTTGCTTTAGTTTAACAATGAATTGTAGCACAATACAATTATGACCGCCAGACTTTACAAATATTCGTTTTTACACAATAGATTAATGCGTCATTAACATGTATGTTTGCCTCATATGCATTTGTGCAAATAATTCTAAAGAAATTATTTAAAATGTCGGTGTTGGCTGAATACGTGCAAAAACATTGTCGATTACGTAAGAAAGAGGTTCTACATCAATAAGTTTTTCATTATATCCACAAAAATTTATACTAAACGTAAAATTTTTGCATTAAAAAGAATGTGTAGGTATAATGGCAATTAATTGTTCGAATTATAAAATTATGAGATGCGGGCACTCGTACTTTCAAAAATTAAAAAAAGTACAATGACACTGTTTATTTTAAAGTGTTCCAAATTTAAATTACATGCCACATTTTATAGGTAGTGCTTTTTTTTTCATTACCATGATTAGTGATGATGGCCGAAGGTGGTAAGCACATAAAGCCTAGAAGGATATGGCGAATACACCGCTATGTGCTTTATCCTGGATTATCCTAAAAAATGGATAGGTACTTATTTATCCTTGGGTGTAGCGCTCGCTCTTGCAGGATACATCCGAATCTTGCGTTAGACTCTGACTGTTCATAAGAGAGGCCTATTTGAATGAATAAAATATTGCATTTCAAATACCCACGGGTAAAACCGCGAGGCGGCAGCTAAATAACAATAATTTTACTTTTGTTTTCACCACTTGTACTTAATTTGTAAATTGTATGTACAAGTACCTATCTACTAACAATACTCTAATTTTTCTTAAAAGTGAGAGTAAATTCACATTGTTTTTTAAGTGCCTACTCAAATTAAATATTCGGGTCATATTGTTCCAATGTCGTTATATGGTGAGATAATGTTGTGTAGAAGTAACTATGCGACTCATTCAGAATCTAATTTATAATATATTATGTAGGTATATTATGTTTAAGGTTCCTACTGCTCCCCATTACTGATTTCCCTCAACGCGAGAAGAGCCACCAAAATTTATACAATCGTGTGTCGCTACTGCATCCTTTTTTTTTTAGTCTATGACAGTTTTGACATTAGAAAACTCCATGGAATCAGGGTTGTCGAAAGTCATTGTTCCACGGTGCAGCGACCCAGTTGCTCCATTCATTTAGATTGTCAACTTATGCGAATACTTGAACCATAAACACAGATGGAGAGCATCCAAGATAACAATAATAAATTGGGCCGTTTTCTCAACTTATCTTGTCTATGATAGACTTTTACTCGTGTAGCGATGTGATCTTTTTTATGTATGACAGATTAGATTAATGCATTGTTTTAAATTTGAATTTCGAATGATACAATGCGACAGAAACGTGTATTATCTTGTCTGTGGGATTTACGTAATCTTTGGTTGTAAAGTACAAGGTTTCACAATTTGTTTCATTGACAAATTAAAACAATTTTGAAATGGAATATTTTCAAAACCTCGTTATGCTGAACAATCTTTACTATGCGACCAAATCTTAAATCGCGAAAATACATTTAAACTTTTGATAATAAAGCTCAAGTTTGCTCGATCAAAATGTACTTATATGAAAAAAAAAATCCACGATTTCAGTATTGGTCCCATGATAAAAGTTAACATTATACCATCTTAAAATATCCACCCCACAGAGTAGGAACACTCTATCTCTATGGTCGATCCAGTATAAACTAAAGATTGCGCGACATGCTGCAAATATCGTATATAGTTTTTTTTTTTTTTTCATAATTACTTACTACAGTCGCAAAGTTATTTAGAACGCAAAATAATGTTTGCAACTTATTATAATTTATAATAAGAAAATAACTCACCTTTCACTTATTGCAATTTACCTCTAGACCTAACCTACTGACCTATTCGTTTTTTTTTTTGTTATATTGCTCATATTTATTGAGCACTGTGTAGGTGTGAACATAGATTATATTAACTAATGAATCTAGGATTTTACATCATCCGGGGAGATTGACAATGTGTTGCCAACCTTAACGAACCTTAGAAGGCAATTGTCTCTCAAGTGCAACATCAAGAACATGCCAGTATGTTGTTGGCGTTAGTCGCTCACGATGTTTTCAATCACTGAAAGCTCAAGCTCTTTATCGGATTCGAACCTTCGGCCTTAGTCACAGCATTCGAAGTCATTACCACTGAACAATCATTAAAAACACCATACAAACAAATGTTAGCTCATTAGAATGACGCATTCAAAATGCACTCAAAACTCGATTAGGTTGCGACAACTCACTTAACTAAAGGCTCACACATATTGCATTGATCTATGGAATAAAATAATAATGATAGATACCTAATACTGAAAATATAGAGAGCCACAAAGTTAATAAGCATTTTTTAAAAACAAAATTTGGGTTACTAAACAAGCGATAACAGTAAAATAGTTTTATGAGTCAAAAGAGACTAAAATTAGCCCAAAGTAACTCACTTACAGACAGACTCTTGTTCAGACTTCTAATATCTACCAGGAACGTCGTCAACAATGCTTCGAGAAGAAAGAAAGAAAAACTATTTATTGACCAACAAAGTCGCAACTCATGTGCATGTTTAACTATTAGGTACTTATATATACATAAATACTAACGAATGAGTGTGTGTTGCGCGGGGTCAAAAGGTCCTAACTCAGCATAAAGATACACTGCACATACGAAGCAGTACCACACTGGTGAAGTAGCTGAAGAAAATGATGAGAGATGAAGAGACGATTCCTACAGATATGTTAATTAAAACTGATTTGGTTTATACGAAAATACAGCTTTATCTCTATACATTGCGGCATAGTATGGAGAAGTCTTAAAAGTGCAGACCTTAATACCGTGTCCTTCTATCCACCTCATATAGATCGCTGATTAGGATGCGCGGGCGTCGCGTCTACGCTCGTTGCGGCATGCGCAAGAGTCCGTCACGAGCCCGTGATTGCGCTCGCGATTAATGTTCTTACAGGGACGTATTTAGTTACTCTAAATTATTTGATTTGAATAATTATGATTATCATGATTCGTGGCTCTGGAATTATCGTAGATGGCGTTTTTATGACAGAATTTATACCTAGATTTACTACCTAGCACCGACAGTAATTAGATTTAAATTTATTATGATTTCGTATGCATAAAAAGTGGTGATAAAATTCCTATCCATTTTACAACTATCAAGATCTGTTTGCCTATCAATTTTGTTATATTATTTTATTAATTTTCAATCCATCCCTGCGGTCCGTGTCGCCGCGCTCTCCACGCGCATATTAATGCACATACGGCACACATACGCACCGAACTATCGCTTATTCGCAGTCCTGATACACTTTCACTACCTACTTTAATATGTGTTTCATAGATAATGCACCGATTATTTCGGCCCAACAATCGATTTGGGCATCGATTACTGTAAACGATCGACGTTGCGTTACGAGGAAGAGGAAGGCCTGAGCCTTTCAATTATTAATCGATAGGTTTATATTATCCGATTGTAGAAAGATTTTATGTGAGTATGAACCAGCAATGACGAGCCGGTTGGCGTGGTTGGTAAGATATCACGCCATTGGTCGTGGTTTAAAACTCCAGCAAAGGACCGGGTATCGAATCTGTACCTCACGTTGTACTATCTCTTACTCCTCGACGTGGGAGACAACATATTCATAACAATAGTCCAAGAGAACGATGAATTGGAACCAGTGACCTTTCTATCACTGCATCTCAAACATTGCCATTAAACTCTTTTACTGTTCCGTCATTAAAAATAATGATCACAGCACGCGAGAGTGAATCATTATGATAGGTTGATGACATTGGTCTGTCAATCTCAAAGTCATCATTTATTCAAGGTTAACAAAACATTCATTGACAGGAAATGTAAAGGGGAAACACCGTCAGTGTTAGTCAAAATTTTCTATTGTTCTAATTTAAATAGAGATCGTCATTCTTTTGTTAATTATATCATGATCTAATTTCAGTCATTCTGGGAATTGAATCTATACTATAATAAAGCCGAAGAGTTTGTTTGTTTGGTTGAACGCGAAAATTGAAACGAACGTGAAATTATTTTAGTGTTGGATACTCCATTTATCGAGGAAGGCTATAGGCTACTTTTTATCCCGGGCAAACATAGAATCCCTCGGGATCGTGGGTGAAACCACGAGGCGGAAGCTAGTTTATAATATTAATAGAATATTTAGGACATCAATAATAGTATATCAATCAAATATTCACAATATGATGCAGATCCAATGTATACAGGGTGATTTTTTAGTCACTGGCCATACTTGCAGGGGTGGAAGTACTCATCAATATGAACAACTTTTATTATGGGACCAACTCAGATATCGCAAAAAATAAAAATTTGTATGGACAGCTGATAATTTTTTGTGATCTCGAGTTGTCCCATGATAAAAGTTGTTCATATTGATGAGTACTTCCACCTTTGCAAGTATGTCCAGTGACTAAAAAATTACCCACAATTTTTTACTATTTTTTCATATGTAGCTCCTATTCTAAACATAAGGAAATGGTCATGAACTTCATTGAATTTAACTCCAAACGAGAGCCAAACGGCATTGCCCCAAATCTATCTATTCACCTTGAAGAACGATTTTTATGTCAGAAGGCAGACAAGCAGGCAGGCGGTCCATCTAATGGCAAATGGCTATCGTTATGCCAATGTGTTGCCGACCTTTATAAAGCCTAGTATTACACACACGTAGATGCTTGTCGATATATTTTAATCTAGCTAGAGGGTGGTAGCCAGCCGTGGGGGAACTACAAAGTACCCTACCACTGTGCTTAGTTTCCTCAAGAAATCTATTACCGAAAGCTTATGTTCACTGTAACATTCGAAATCACGATCTTCGCTGCGGCAACCGACGTCTTAGCCTATAGCCTTCATCGATAAATGGGCTATCGAACACTGAAAGGATTTTTCAAATCGAACCAGTGTTCCTGAGATTAGTGCGTTCAAACAAACAAACAAACAAACAAACTCTTCAGCTTTATAATATTATTAGTATTAGTATATTACCTAGTATTAGTATAGATGTGTAAATTTGGATGTTTGTTTCCACTCAACCTCCTAACGGCTGAACGGATTCTGATGAAATTTGGTACACAGATATAATAAATTCTGGATTAGCATTTCGAATACTTTTTCTTCCAGTAAACATAATATCCCTCGGGTACGCGGGTGAAACCGTGGGATGGAAGCTAGTCATTATAAACTGATAAAGTCTCATACAATACATCCCTTATTTTATCTCGATAAAGTCTGAACTTTGAAAAACCTTAGTGGATGCCTACATTATTAAAAAATATATGTGCAAAGTCAAAGCCATTTATTCAGTTTAGGCCCTAAAAGGGTATCTACTTGTGAACGTCGAAGCTGCTGATGCTACCAAAATTTCATGTTTCTAGTTGATAGATAAGTCAGTCAGGCAGGACAATACTTTTTACTAGTATACTCTTTTGAGTTACAACCACAGTTTAAAAACCATTGTACCATTAAAGCCCAAAGATATACAGTGAGTTAATCACATATATTATTATGGTAATCCGTCTGTCACGACCTCATAATCTTTGTGCTGAAGAAGTAGTCATAGCTGTAATTATCCTATAATTTGTTACATTATGACATAATCTGTGTAATAAAAAGCCATTCATACATATACAAACAAAACTTTTTATCTCGTTACATAAGAAAGAGTGTAACTTTTATTTATTTTGTCAAAAGGCAGACAAAGGCTCAGAGCCTTACAGCCTAGTCGTATTTTTTATTATTATTTATTTATGTAAAAAAATCTATCATGCTGTCTTTATTCTGTTTTGTATTAGTTCATAATATCTTCTTTTTTTTTATGTGTTGATTGCATATTTCGTGTTGAAATTTGCAAGCTGTGTGCGTTGGATGCGTGCATAAAATAAAAATCTTTTTTTTTTTCTATGCGAAAAATTATCTAAGTGTTCATCATGGTATATAGACTTATCTGTAGATCACATCTTGTGCTTTAATACACTTGTAGTGCTTTGAGAGGTCAACTAGATCAACCTTCCTAGATAAAAATGTGTGGAAAGTTTTTTTATTTCGCAATTTCAGGGTTCCCACAGTAAAAGCTGTTTATATTGATGAGTACTTACCCCACCCCACTCCTTGAAGCACTCCAAGTGTAAGGTGCTTAAATACTGTTATCATGCCAGACAATCTTTTGACGCAGGAAAAATAAAGGAAATAAACTAGTATTATTTTTATGTTACATATAGTTATCGTATAGGTTGTCCAGGGAAATATGTATCAAGTCGAACAGTTTCACGGAGGATGTCATTATCCATCAATATTACTCTATGCATCCATTTTTGTCGGTTCAAAGGCTATAATCAATTTTGTATTACCTTTATTTGTCATTGAAAAATATTTCCAAAGACTTCTTTTATAGGAACTAGTTCCTTTCTAGGCTTTATATAGTCATCATAATCGGCCGCATCATCACTCACGATTAGATATACGGACACTACCATTCCTTGCAAATGTACAAACCTTGAATTATCTAACAACCACAAACATTAAGTTGTAAACTCACAATTACAATGCCATTAATATTTCCCAACGACTAATTATTGCTAATTATATCAGAGGTACCTACGTATGCTTAACCCACAACGCTTTCATCTAGCACAGCATGCCGTGTCCTACATTCAATGGAGAATTAAGGCTGGGGAGTGATTGCAATCAGCTGCCGATTCGATTAAAAATTACAGGCTTAAGTTATCAGAGATGAGCGGGTAAAGATGAATGACATTTGCTTACGGTACTCAAATTTCCTACGCCTCAGTTTTTTTACCTCTGACAAGCAGGCCGACGGTCTATCTAATAGTAAGCGGTCACCGTCACCTATATGATTTTCCAGCCCGTAAACTATCTATATGCAAAGAATCATGTTCATACGTTGTTCCGTTGGTGCGTGAAGGAAGGACAAACAAATGTAGTAATTTTCTATTTTTTTTATTAGAAATCTGACAACCAGACGGTTTATCCGATGGTTAGTGGTTCCATCGCCTGTAGACGGCATTACCAGAGAGATTGCCACTGTCTTGCCGATCTTCATAACCCCAGCAACTGGCTCAAAATGACAGCTGGAAAACACTAATGGGTGTAATCAAGCCTAAGTGAAATTAAAGCTTATTTTTTACCATTTTCATTTCTTAGGACGAAGTCTTGTTCATGACAATCAACCAAAACTATCCTTCTGAATTGGAGAATAGATTGAGACTGAACATTTTCACAGGCACATAATTGCAGGCATTGTCAGCATTCCACTGCACACAAGATAGAAAGAGATGGAAGATACCATCAAAACTTTATTATCCACCGCGTCCTCTTATAGCTCGACCCACAGTACAAAGGTCACGCGAATCGCTTGGGCAATGGCTTCCGCAAAAACTGGGCATTGTTTCAACATGACATGCGCACAGCGCTGCGCAAACGCATTCGATTCAGAAAACTGTTTTGTTTGAAACGGTGAGAAGTGGATAATGATTGTTATTCTATCGTATTGTATTAAATGTAAGCTATCTTTGCTTTGTCTGGACTGGAAATTGATTTTAAGGTTACTTTTGTTACAGCTGTTGTCGGTAAAGTTAATATGAAATGAAATGTTTATTGTAAGTATTAAATTAAAGACTTAGCCAAACGTAAGCCTATACAATTAACAATAAAAAACAACATACATACATAAAAAAAACTACATGTAATATAGATGGAGTTTGGATTGATTTACATCAACACGTCATCATTGATTGACATTACTGTCATTGAAAGAATTTGAGCGATCATTTGGTCAACTAATGTGTAAAATATACTACTATAATAATAAGCTTCCAGACGTATTTAAAGATTTGCCACTTCCTAGATTTTGCAAACTGTTAAACTGGCTGGTTGAATGATAGATGATTTTATAGCATTCAAGAATATTTTAATTTTAAGTGAGTTATATAGTTGATAAATGATAAGAAAATATTAATATTACGTTTGACATTATTACAATTTTAATTATTATTTTAAAATTGTATTGTATATGCTTGGAAAGGCAGAATTTGGAATGTCCGTTTTATTATTTTAAGAACACCTTGTAATACCCTAATAAAATATTTCTATTTCTATTTCAATAAAAGATAATAATTAAAACACAGAATTTAGGTCACTGCTTATCCCAATAGACTGGCTACGTTACTTTGCTGTATGACGAGGTTCTAGCAGAGGTTCCTTTGGTCTCGGAAGACTCGAGGCGCATCGATAGGTCTTCAAATAATTTACGCGCCTCCAGACCCCACGGTATCATATTATTCCTTTGTAAACCTGTAATAATGACTTGAGGCATAAACTTGTTGAATTTTTTTTTTTAATGATTTGGGCCTAATTTCACTTCGCTTCTCGAAGCATTGTAGGGTATTTTGTCTCAATTTTTCTTATGCAGAATCGCTAGAAAGAGACTTCAATATATTAGATAAAAAGCTAAAAACTGGCCCCCCTTAAATATTTATTTTTATTTTGTTTTTAGTATTTGTTGTTATAACGGCAACAGAAATACATAATTTGTGAAAATTTCAACTGTCTAGCTATCGCGGTTCTTGAGATACAGCCTAGCGACAGACAGACGGACAGACAGCGAAGTCTTAGTAATAGGGTCCCGTTTTTACTCTTTGGGTAGGTACGGAACCTTAAAAAGGAGTAAATAAATTTTATCTCCTAACATTTGGATCCTTAACTAAACTATAGATACTGCTTCATTATCTATCAATGATAGATATATGTAGGAAAGCATTACTCACGCTAGCCAGTTAGAGAAGATTAGAAAGTAAATACCTAACAGTAAGTTGGATGCTATGCATTTTTCCTCATCTTTGAACCGCCATGCAGTCGGCAAAATCAAAGAATTCAACAAATAATACCAATGATGTTATGTTACTGTCGTTACTAGATTAGCAGTGTACGGCACTGTCGCGTTGCCACATCGCATGTGCCTGCAGGCATAACTGCCATAGTTCCCTGACGTCAACTGTCCCTGTCTCATTTTGACGTAATTAGTTTAACGGTAGAAGAAACGAGAAAAACATGATTTTCAAAGCTACGTCTTTTGAACTCGCAAATAGTTTCGTTATTCTGAGATTCATTTGTAAGACGCCGCCACTCAAGTATGCTCAATGAATAATACCGTGAAATATCTTCCAGTTATTTAGTTATTTCGATCTGGCAGCGTGTCTAGCGTTCAAGACAATCTTTGACAAACAGGTTGCAATAAAAAGTTTTAAAAAATGTCGCTTACACCTCTTCCACAAGGTAACTTGCAGTAATTAAACGCGACTTTGATAAATAACGAGAAATAATCACGATTGACTAAATAACGATAAATGACTGTTAACAGATTTATGTTCACTTCTTCATTGCATTACTAGGGTTGGGCTTGTATATCGCAAAATATATCGATGGTACCAAATATGTACGGTGTAAAAGCTATATGAAGCTAGGTTAGCCTTTTACTGTAAAAATATACGTTTTTTTGTTAATTCAATGTATTATAAAATATGGAGCGAGAGTTTAAAATGCTTCTATACTATACAAATATTATAAAAGCGAATGTGAGTCTATCTGATTGCTTGATTTTCTTGACTTATCTACCGAACCCGAAATTTTGATCAATATTCGCAAAGGAGATGGATATTTATTTATTACTTAACGCCCACTAAAATTACCCCTAACATAACAAAACCGATTGAAAATTATGGTTGTGTGATGAATAACTCGACATTTCTATTTGATAGTTACATTGAAATAAACATCGATATAATAATTATATATGGAAACATTAACGACGCAGTGCAGTTTGATGCTTCGTTAAAAATTTCAGTAGGTATGGTATACGATAGTTTGAAAAACATCGATGAACGTGGTACATCCCTAACCAAAACTAAACAATTAGTGAGTGTATATTTACGATAACATTTTGATAGTGAGCGAGTTGAAAACGTCCATTGTTTTTATGCTTGTAGAATTATTTTGGCAACTACAGAACTGTTATTCAAGTTATGGTTTGTAAATGATAATAATATTGCCCTGGGACATTGTTCACCCACGGCCATCTGAACCCAAACAGAGCACAGCTTATACTATGGAAACCAGATAACTGATATACATTAATAAAACACAAATATACTGGGTGGAAACCTATGTTAGGTTTGAGAAGCTGACCAACTTTTACTATGGGACCAACTCTGAACTCACGAAAGATATCTTAATCCTAACTAATATTATAACAACTTATAATATTATAAATGTAAAAGTGCGTTTGTTTGTTACCTTTTCACGCCTAAACCGCTGAACCGATTGCGTTGAAATTTGGTACGCAGATAGTCTATGGTATGGAGAAGGATATAGACTACTGAAAACACAAGATCTCTCGGGAACGCGGGTAAAAGCGCGGAACGGAAGCTAGTTTTCTTAATACATTTTGATAGACAGTTCATGAATGAAAATGAAAATATTTTTCATTCAAATAGGCCTTCACAAGCACTTATGAATAGTCTGACTCTAACGCACGGTTCGGAAGGTTGCTTTTACTGAGAAGAGCCGGCAAGAAACTCAGCAATTACTCTTTTCAAAACAGGAACGCGTGTCCGCGGGGCGGAAGCTAGTTTATAATTTGCAGGTTTTTATAGACACACATTTACAAAATACCAGTTTCCTGTATATTTCCATCTTAGTATAATGCTTTCCATATTAATGGAGAATAGTTTTAGTGTACTATTTTGGATCTGTTCAGCTACATATGTTGCCGACTGTACTTACATCACAATACATACAGTTTCCTCAATAAATGAATGATGTTTTTACATTAACAGTTACATTATTCTGATGTAAACTAATTAAGGTTAGACAGCAATGATCAATTCTAGGAAAAATAGAAAACTATGGGAAACTTTGTTATGAATGTGTATAACATTACAACATGGGCAAAATTTATGCCTACTACCGCATTACACCTTTATTTAACTGTAGAGTTTAGTTATATAAATAATGTAACTTCTTAGTTAGGTATTTGGTCACATCTAACCATTCCAACCAACAATTTTTTTGATGAATATTTTTATTACATACTAGCTGTTCCCCGCGGTTTCACCCACATTCCAGAGATAAAAAAAATGCCTTATAACCTTGCTCGAGAATTGGGCTATCAAATGCAAAAATATTTTTTCAAATCCGACTGGTAGTTGCAGAGATTACTCTTCTGCTTTATTATTTTTTTGATTTTTTTGTCACTGGCAATACTTGCAGGGGTGGAAGTACTCATCAATATAAACAACTTTTATCATGGGACCAACTCTCGAGATCACAAAAAATTATCAGCTGTCCATATAAAAGTTCAATATCTATTTAACCAAAATGTATGAAGTGTACTTCAACCCCTGCAAGTATGGCCAGTGACAAAAAAATCACCCTTATGTATATACTTAGACAGCTTTCGAGAATTTTCTAATTGTATGTATTTAATAAAAAAAAGCACTATCCTGTTTTAGTGGGACGAGTTATCCAATACGAAAAACGTCTGAGGCAATTACTTGTGACTAGATTAATTTGGGACAAGTTGCCTAAAGACTCCAAGTCCCTATCTCAGTCTAGATATCTTTACTCAAACACAAACATAATTTATTAAGTTTAACCCCTAATAAGGCACTTATGAATGTTACAATTGATTCTACCACCGGTTCGGAATACACTTGGACTGAGAAGACTCCGGCAAGAAACTCAGCAAGGGAGTGGCAATGAGCTTGAGATTTCGGTGAAGGAAAACATCGTGAAGAAACCATAGCACGGTTGTAGGGTACTTTGTAGTACCCGCCTGGCTGGCTACCACCCTCAAGTTGAAATCTGTCGCCAAACACCTACTGGTGTGCTCTGGTAGCTGCATTTGAGAGCCAGTTCCTTCTAGGCTTTGTGTGCTTACCACCTTCGGCTACATCATCACTTACCATAGTGAGATTGTGGTCAAACACAGGCCTTTACAAATAAAAGAAAAATGTATCAGTTGTCTGGTTGCCATAGTACAAGTTCTGCTTAGTTTGGGACAGTTTTTTTTTTTTCATTTTGCATTGCTTTTATATTGCTAAATTAATGGATAAAAGCCAACATTATCAGAATATCCAAAAAATAAAAGAATTAAAATATATAAAAAATGTAACCTTGCTGAGTTTCTTGCTGGTTCTTCTCAGTTGAAGGCGACTTCCGTACTGGTGGTAACTTCAGTAGCTTCTACGTTCATAAGTGCCCATCTAGGGCTTAAACTGAATAAATGGCTTTGACTTTGATCAGATGGCCGTGTGTGAAAAATATCCAAGGATATAAAAAAAAAAGATTGTAACAGCCGAAACACAAAGATAGGCATTATTTTATGCCCTGGTTTCATATAATATAATTTCTCATTTAAAGCACATACGCAATACGCAAAGCAATATCATAATTGTCATTGCATATATTGCATTTACGCAACGCACCTAAGTATATTTCGTAAAAGTTGATATCATTTTTAATTTTTTTCTAGATTATAATCTTAACTCTGGTAACTGGAAGCTTATGCGATGCAAACTGCACATACAGTTTATATTCATGGCGTAAAACTTGAATAAACAACCTACTATGAATTATGTAATGGAAGCGTCCTCTTACATCTTCTATATATATATATTTAGTAAGATGCGCGAGAGTTGCTTCCGAAAAGGTAGTCAAAACTAAATGGCCAAATAAAGACATCTCTACGAATTTATGACATCGTTTATGTAGGTACTATGTCTTTATTACTCTGAGTGAAAGAATAAACTAGTAACATATTTTTTTAACCACGACGGAATTAATCTGATTATGGTTTCCACTCACTCAAAAACATATTTTAACAATGAAACTGACTTGAAAGGGGGATCACGTAACTTCAGTATTTTTTTAAGCTTATATATCATGTCAATCTCTCTTAGATTGGTCACTGACCGAGGATATTGTCGACCATATTGAATAAGATATTTCAATCGCGATATTCGTGCTCTTTATCATTGAATAATTCCGACATATCTCCAAAGTCCATAGTCAAATCATAATACAATTTATATGGAATCACCTCAGGATCCCCCTTAATAGAATACTGTTTCGAGAAATCGTTGAACATACCTACGTTAAATCGCATTGAACATAAAACCATTTTTTGAAGTTATTAAATAAACTACATAATCTTGAATATGGAATAAATGTAATTATTTAGATATACATTTAACACTTTCACGTTTCTAACACGTATAAATTTCAAATATTTTAATTACAAAATCGTGTGTACATTATCAATACAACAAAAGGGTCATCATATAGATACAAAACAAACAAATGTATTCATAAAATCACCTATAGGTAATTTTCGTGGCCTTACATCACTTTTTAATTACCACACTACGGAGCGTATCTAATGTCGAATGCGTACGAAAAACGATACGTAGTAAAAATATATAATTATGTTATAGAAAGTGGTGAAACTGTTTCCCTTGATCTAATGACCACAATCACTTTATACCTGGGTCTGTAAAAGCACGTCATAAGCAATCTCCCACGGAGACGTTATAGTACTAAGTACCCACCTGGCTGGCTACCACACTTAAGTTGAAAATCTGTAGCCAATGTCCTACTAGTGTGTTCCAGCAGTTGCACTTGAGAGCCAGGTGCCTCTTAGGCTTTATAAAGGTCGGCAACAAATTGGCAATCCCACTGATATTGCTTTATGTCCTTAGGCGACGGTAGGCACACCATCAGGTGGATTGCCTGCATGTTTGTCAGCCTTCTGACATAAAAAGCAAATGGTAAATAAATTCCGAGGATCTTTTAAATTCTTAGTTATTGCCTACATATGATAAATTGAATTTAAATTTATTCTAGAGTTCGCGCCACCAAAGAAGCCCCGAAAGCTCACCCCTATCAAAGTAGAAATAAGATCGATTTTAACTAATTCCACGGGACTTCTTTGGTGGCGCGATCTCTACATGAGGGATTGCTCATTTGAATCGAGATTGTTTGAAGGAAATGTCCAGCTCAAGCCATACTCGAGTTTGGAAAAATGACGAATGCGAGAAAAATTGAAAAATTTAATAGGTAGATCTATACCAATATTATAAAGTGGAAAGATTTGTATGTAAGTATGTTTGTAACGAATTGGCTCAAAAAGTACTGGACCGATTTTAAAAATTCTTTCACCGTTAGAAAGCTACATCTTCACCGAGTAACATAGGCTATATTTTATCCCGGGAACGCGGGTGGAACCGCCCGGAAAAGCTAGTTAAAAATAATCTAAAAACCACGTATTTGCATTTTTTTTTAATAGTCTAATTACAATGCATTGTCATCGAGTTGTGAGCTACCCTGAAAGTTTCAGCCGGATAATCGGGAAGTGCTCGAAATTTAAGTTATAAGATTCCACCACGACAGACAGACAAACAAGTAAGTGACTTAATAAAAACGTGGTAATAATAACAATAAAAAAATATTGATTCTGAAGTATTTGTAAGGAAGTACGATATTAGTAGGAAGAAATCTTCAAACTAAAAGTAGTTCTAATAACTTCAGACAAAACAACACCAGTATCATTTAGCGATTGACTCTAATTGTTGTCGTGTTAAGCCGCCATGAGGAAAGATCTCAATTATTGTTTCAACTCGCACGGTTCTAATTGACTAGGAATATTTAGGTAAAGTCCATGAAGTTGTTGGATGTTGCCAAAAATAAGTCTAATAGGGTTGCTTACGCAAAGATAATTGTAGATGGCGCCACGAAAATATGTCCAATGGCGTGCCACGATTTATGCGACATTAGTTAGTCGTCTTGTCATTGCAGTATTGTAACCAATCGCGTCATTTGTTTACGTTATAACACAGTAGCTTTTCCGAGCGGTTTCACCCGTGTTCCCGAGGGATCTTGCATTTTCCGGGATAAAAAGTAGCCTATAGCCTTCATCGATAAATGGACTATCCAACACTGAAAGAATTTTTCAAATCGAACCAGTAGTTCTTGAGATTAGCGCGTTCAAACAAACAAACTATTCAGCATTATAATATTATATTATTACTAGCTGTCCCCCGCGGTTTCACTCGCGCAGCGGTTTAAAAAATAGATGTTGACCGATTCTCAGACCTACCTGATATCCACACAAAATTTCATAAAAATCGGTCGAGCCGTTTCAGAGATGTATGGTAACTAACATTGTGACACGAGAATTTTATATATTAGAAGATATATAATTAGTATAGATTGGCGCCTCTAGCGGGAGAAATTGTAAACACAAAATAAATAACAACAAAATCATAGACAAATTCATTTTAAATCACCGAACAGATTAGTTAGACCCGCATGCTACAATGCAGATGCAAGTACTCACTATTAACTCTTCTAAAAATCCTGATGATTACCTGTGAACAAAAAAGTAAATTTTAGAAAAAAACATGGCAAAAGAAATTACTCGCTTAAGTCTTACATCCTTTTTTTTTATTTACTACAAAAGTTGTGCAAATAATTACTTAACAAAAATAATTCCGTCAAACCTTCCAAAAACATTCCCTCGTTTTCTTTTTCTTCATTATGTATATTTTGGTTTGTAAATAAAAAACTGCGTTCTAACAAACAAAGAGAAGCAGCAGTTTCCAAGATTAGGCGACTGGCAAGATTTATACCGGATGGATTTTTGGAGTCGCATATTTTAGAAACCTATACATATACAGGGTGATTTACAAATGGTATGCTCTGATCAAGTTGGTCTCATAGTGAATGTTGTTCAAAATTATGGCCCCAACAATCCCTTTTCGGAATAACATACCATTTAAAAACACCCTGTTTATGAGCGCCGAAAGACAATCTCGATCCACCCTGATCAAGGGCTAGCGCCGGCGCTAACTTTGAAGGCATGCAATACCCGCGTGATGACGATAATTCAACCATCATCACAAACATGATACCATCTGACTATTGGCATCAAAATTGAGATGTACTCTATACCATTCCCAATCTACATAGCATAATAACGGTGAATAAGATTTCAAGTGCTCGAGAACAAAGAAATAGAAACAGCAAGTATATGGTGGACTTCTCGAAACAAAGACGCCAGTGTTAAGATAAAATCTGCAACAGGCCTTGGTTCGGGATGATTTAATTTAATAGCGCAAGCGGGAGCGATTAGCGGAATAGTGCCATTTGATGTTTGATCCTAAAGATTGAAATAGCTAGAAGGTGTTAGCTGCAGATGGTTTTACCACCCTTATTTATTATTATTTTTTTATTTTGAAGTTCAGCTTCGTTTGAAAGAATATGTTATGAACGTCGACGCTACTGATGGGTTCGGAAGTCAGCCTTCAATTGATCAGGGTCGGGAACGCGCGAGTGATATCCCTGGTGTTGCAAGCGTCAATAGGCTACGGTAACCGTTTACCATCAGGCGGGCTGTACGGTTGTTTGCCACCTTAGTAGTATAAAAAAATACGGAAAATGGAAAATAATTTAAGCAAAATAACAAAACCTAGAGATAGAATTACTAACAATAATAAATTATTTTAGCAAATGGAACCGCATGGTGCTTATCACTTGTACCATCCCCAAAAGTCGCATTGTATAACAAACGTTACAAAAGATCCTGTAATATGGTTAATACAATTTTTAAGCTTTAGAAACGAATTTCAGCCTTATAACAATACTAGTTTCCACCCCGCGGTTCCACACGCGTTTCCGAGGGATCTTATGTCCTACCTACCTTCCTCGATAAATTGGCTATCCAACACTGAAATATTTTTTTAATTCGACTGAATAATTTTTCATTTCACACTCACCATGTCCCAGGTGTTTTAAGAAGTAAATTTATTTCTTAAAACTAGACTGGTAAGTTCGAAAATCCTATGATTGAACTATGAATTTTCCTGCGAGGAGCGATATAGTCGAGGATGTCATACCCTTGGTCAGATTAATTTCTTCAAATATACCAAAATGTGATAAATTTACTGATGTGAAAATGTTACGTACTATTCCATCATAGCCACACGTTTTTTCGCCAGATAAACGAAAAGTTGCGCACGATTGTCGTGAATCGCGACTTAGATCTTTGGTCGTGACTCGTAGATCTTGATGGATCATCGTACTCGATGATGACACGGTTTATCTCGGAGAAGTGGGATTTTCCGTGGAATAATTTAAGAAATGCAAAGCTGACTCTGGGATGAGCGAAGTCCAAACACGCTTATTCAGAAGATGCCTATTCACTCTAGCTTTGAAGGTTCCAAATTGTAGGTGTCAAGAAACGCAGATGGAAGCAGAGATTTAAATCAATAGATGTGCCCATGCGCTTGCAAAAACGGTCCACATTTTACACAATGTGTACTACGACGGAAAGAGTGAGCTCACTCTTCCCAACGATGACACATTTTCGAGCGCCTTAAGTATGGCAAGGGCGCATAGATAGATTTAAACTGGATGGAAGTGTATTCCACTCCTTTACTGTCCGCATGATAAATAAATGTGGTTTGATTTTTATCTCACCCTCTACGAGTTTACATTCATCGTTAGCCGATGTTTGCTTCTCTATCTAACCTTCTTGCCAATTCGCTGCTTTTCATTATGTGCAAACACAAGACCATAAACAATTAAAAAAACCATAAAATAGTATTAAAACACAAACCAAACGTCACCCAAACACGTGTCAAACAAAACGTGCTTAATGTCATTGTTATTTCACTACGATAACCAGTTATCGGTATGAACAATACGAAATGCCAATACATTGGTCACACTTATAAGCAACATCAGGCACGGGGTATTCAAAAAGATTGACTTAGCTTGGCTAATGGTACTTATGATATGACGTGAAGAGAAGAGGCTGTATGGGCTAGAACCCTTTGCCTTCCTTAAACGAAACATAAGGAAAAAATTGACAATTGCGATATTGGATTTATAGATCTGTAAATGATGACCGAAATTTAAATAATAATAGTAAAATGGTGGCCATTCAACTTAAACGTGTCACTTTTTGAAACAACTTGAAAAGTCACGATACACGTATTCATTTCATTTCACTTCACTCGTGCACTTGGATTGATCTTCATTGGACAAAACGACACCAAGATCCTACTAATATTATAAATGTGAAACTGTGTATGTTTGTGACAAAATAACGCATAAACGGCTCAATGGATTTGGATGAAACTTGGTAATAGATAGATCATACCCTGGAATCACAAATAGGGTTATTTTTATCAAGCGGGAACGGTGAATTCGCGGGTCAGAAACTAGTTATTCAATAAAATTCAAAATACGCGTTTTCATGAGAATAAAATTAAAACAGAACGTCACTTTGCAAGTTCCGAACATGGACAAAATGTCATGTTTATTTTTAAAAGAAAAAATAAAAAAAACCTCCGTGAGGGCGCCACTTGAAAATATTTTGACAGCTCATAGTAAAATCAGTACACTTATTAGTTCCGTGAAATTCCGCAATATGGCGAGGTGTTTTATTTTTCTAGTCGGGTTTTACTTTACTTACTAAATGCCAGCGGAAATTACTTCATAACGACATTAGAAAATGAACTTCCATTATAATTATGAAACCTTAAACAAGCCTAAACTAGATCTATAGGCTTTCTCATCCGCAGGTAGCGGTAACTTGCCATTTTGTTGGCGACAATATAAATAACACTTTCCTAAGTATTTAATTACTATTATAAAAGAAAAGAAGTCCTGACTGACTGACTGACAGGTGATGATCAACACAGAATCTACAGCGCTGATCGCATTTTTTGAGGGTATGTTCCATTTGTAACGTAACGTACTAAGATAGAATTTTCAACTACATATATCTACAATTATCTTCAAAGTAATGAGTAAAAAGGTTTTAAAGGGTAAGATAACGTGACAAATCTTTACATTATATTCTTAACTAGCTGTCCACCGCGGTTCCACCCGCGTTTCCGGTATAAAAATTAGCCTATACCAATAAAAGTACCCCAAGGTACTCCTTATAACATCAGCTATCTGCCAGAGAGAGTCCCGTCAAAATAGGTCCTGCCGTTTCAGAGATTAACCGGAACAAAGAGACAGACAGACAGACAAAAAATGAAAAAATTGTCCTTTTGTTATAAGTACCGTAAAATAAAAAATATGCTACATTTTGACATTACAAATAGACACTTAAATTTTATTTATTTGTATATAATGTATATAGATAACTTAAGTCAGACAAGATATAGAATAAGATGAAAAGAAACAAGTATGTTGATCCGTATAACTTGCAAACACCATTTATAATTTTAACCACTTCCTAGCAATCGAATCAAAAATATTGACCGACGGATAATTGGACACAAATTGAACCAATTAAATCCACCGCCGCCATTCTTACTATAATCGATACATTCAGGGTCTCTAGTTTTATGATAAGCAAAACTAACCTGAAATTATGATTCGAAATATCAGAGGCAAATATTGATACGCCTTCCAAGTTTTTGACAACCCAAAGAGAATTTCCATGCAAGTAGTGTTTATACGTAGATGAAACAAAGAAACATATTTTAAATAGACTAGATATACATAGAATTTAATGTCTTCTAAAGAATAATCTATGCCTAGAATTAAGTACATAAATAAAATTTAATAGAAAAATATTTAAAAAGTATCTAATAAATCTGCACAAAAATATTTTTTTTCCTCACATTCCAATTTTAAAATAAAATGCAACCTTACATCACAAATCGTAATTCATGGATTTAAAACCGCTCTATACTCTATCTGTGCAGTCTACGATCGACGGACGCGTGCTGTGGAAAGTGGGTCACTCCGACCCGTCCTGTTTGGTCGATCCCAAACGCCTTATGGATTGGTTGGTTTGATTGATTGATGCGATTTTTTTCTTAGCGTGGACTTGATTGATTGGTATTATTATTTATAAATGTTACTCGTTGATGCAAAATAAACAAATCATGATTCAACTGCTTTTACATTTGTTGAGCTAATGGTTAAAATTATTTTGAAAACTGAAACAGTCTTCCCATTTTGGCATAGGCAAAAACCGATGTTATACCCGACTGCGGCGAAGCCGAAAATGGAGGGTTATATGTTTGTTCTAGGTATAAAACCAGGTCACAAATGAGATCGCACTTGAGATCCTCTCATACAAATACCAAACCAGAAATACGTTGTTTAAATTCCCAACAAAATAGTCGAATGCGAATACTATTCATAAAATACATCGATAGCAAGAAGTGAAATTCCATCCTACATTAAACCTAAGTAAGGAAATTCCTTTATTTATTCCACATTCGCAACAGAACACCGAGTACGGATACCCTGGTTCCGTAACTCGATATTTATTGCAGCTTACGCAACGATTGCTAACCTCGTGTCTGGGGCGCGGGGCGCGTAAATAAAGCAAAACATTACTCTATGTACATTCAGAATTTGTTGTTGTGACATTATTTTAATGAAATAATGATTTGTTTTGTTTTGGGAATTATAAATGAGGCAATTTGTCATGTAGTTACACCGTACTAGTCAAAAGCAGTGCATAAATAATTAATTGACGGGCCGGTTGGCGTGGTTGGTAAGAAACCCTATCTATCACGTCGCAGGTCGTGGGTTCGATTCCCACTCAGGACAAACATTTGTGTGCATGAACATGTCTGTTTGTCCTGTGTCTGGTTGTAATTATCTATATATGTATGTATTTACAAAAGAAAAAGTAGTATATGTAGTATATCAGTTATCTCGCTTCCATAGTACAAGCTCTGCTTAGTTTGGGGTCAGATAACTGCCGTGTGTGAGGAATAATGTACCAGAATATTAAAAAAAAAAATAATACCTACAGATAGTATATCTCTGGAGTGATTTGAAAAAGTGTAAAAAGATGCTATCAGCAATACCAACAAAAGTCATTTAAATTGTAGCATCTGTGGTAATTTGGATCTTTATGTCAGTAGGCTGACAAAGAGATAGATGGTCCACCTTAATTAACACCAGGGGCATCGCCAATGACTTGCCAACCTTTAAAAAGGCTAGAAGGTTCTCAAATGCAACCGTCGGAACACACCTAAGTAGGTATTAGGCGACAGATTTAATTAGTATAATCAAGACACAACCTTTAACAGGATTAAGGTTATATCAACCAATCTAAAGTCTAGATCACACCATTAATAACAGACCGACGCGAGACGTTTAGAATAACGGTATCTAGTGGCAATTTACTTTTGATGTATGCCCTAATGTAGATTTATAGAGCTGCACCTAGTAACTGTTACTTCAAATACCTGTTACTTTTATGGTGACAAGTAAAAAACAGTTGATGGCATCGAAGTATCAACTCTGATCCAGAGTTCGTTCTTGAAACTGAAAAAAAGCATGTGCCTGCTAAAATTATTAATTTCCAAAAATACCTGGCGTAGCATGATGAAATAAAATTAAGAATAACCTAACTCAATAGAAAACGTTTCAAATAACGCTTTTGGAGAAAGTCACTTTCAAAGTACCTAGATCCTCAACACGTTCAAAAAATACTTTTTTTGTTACCTTTTGCAACACCAACTATGCTAAAAATACTTTTGTAAGGCGCTCCTGTAATTTTTATAACAAACATTTAAATGAAGTCGACATCTTTTCTAATTCTATTTATCAGTTTAAATGTAATACAAGTAAAATTCTTTTAGCTTGTAGTCAAAGACTGTAAATCATCCTGGGCTATAGGCCGGGTTATAATTTGCAGATCTTTTATCTTTTATTTAGTTTTTTTTTTGTTAATCTTTATTATTTTTTGTGTGTTAATGTCCTGTGATCTCCACTATTTTTCAATTTTCTTATGTTATGTTATGGAACTTTAAGTTTTTTTACATTTTATTTGTTCGTATATTTGTATGTAACCGTAAGTTTCCTGAATAAAAAAAAAATAAAAATAAGTAAGCGACAGAATTGTCAGAATTCAGCTTACCATATTTAGGTGTGGGAAGACCCACTTCATCTAACCAACGGAGTACCTAATATGTCATAATAAAAAATCTATACAGTATAACAATAGTCGTGGTAGTCTATAGGTGACCGCACCGACCTACAATTGGGGTTCGAACAGATTCAGTTTACTACCTTTAGATTGGTCATGTCAGAGCGAGATAGCTGGGCGAGACCATTTCACGTACACGCTATGACCCTGTACGAACTTGGCGTCAAATATAATCCCCATTATTTTTCTATATTATGTTAATTAGATGTTAATAATTAGTATGGTTACGTGTGCAGTATCCGGATGTAACTCATTTAAGAAAGAAAACTCGCAGGATTGTATATTATACGTACACTGGTGTATTTTTCTCATAGTCGGTCTTTACGGTAGTATATGTATATTAAATCTATGGGTTCAAATCACAAAATTACATTCAGAAACATATGAAAAGTACCAATCAGTAGTGGGTTCAAGTAGTGGACTATGGCCCTCAATCCCCCTAATTTTTAAGTGAGGCTCGTGGCCCTGTAATTGGGAACGTATATAAAATAACAGTTATATGATATCAGGTTATATTTTGAAATACCTGTTCCATATGAGTATTGTAACATCTCATCTCTATTACCTTTACAGTGCCTAGCTAGACGGGACTTGGATTTCCTAACTTGTTTTTATGACTGTTTCTAGACTTTTATATGGCTTACATTAAAAAAACTTGTGTGACATGCAATGTTTTTATAGGTTACAATTTCGTAAGTTTTAATTTCATCCTACGCTATAAAAATTATGTACTTACTAACTATTTATTATGTATTTTATTTACCACTAGCTGCTCTCCGCGGTTTCACTCGCATTCCTGGGATAAAAAAAAGACTGTAACCTTCGAGAATTGGGCTATCCGACCGGTAGTTCCATAGGCTAGCGCCTTTAAACAAACAAAAAAAATCTTCTCCTTTATTATACATAATAGTACAGATTGTTTTTTTTTATATTACCTACATATTTATATTTCAAATAAATAAATCTAAGTTAAACCAATGGTTTATTACTTTAAAAATTTTATTGGGGTCAAAAGGACCCAATTATATTATAACGTGACTCGCTTACACAGCGGCGCGTAACTAGTTAAAACAGCAAACAATTTATTTTAAACAACTAATAGTTCTACAAAAAGGACCAATTAGGATTAATTATAGAACAAATGTCAAACATAAATACGAGGGCAATTATATAGAAGCTCTTTTAATAAATAATGGAGGAAACAAGTAAATGCCGCTGACATTTTGACTATAGTTCGATTAACTAAATACCAGTTGTTCGAATGGTCAAAAGTTGTTTGGCCTAGTTTAATCGCATTTGCATTGTGAAGGGATGCAGATATCCTTTCAAAGATATACTTCTATGTTCCAGCAGCTGTACTAGAAAGCCAGTTCCTTTTAGGCTTTGCGTGCTTACCACTATCGACCACATAGTCACGTGGGTACATGATGATTTTGTGGTCAAACAGAAACAAGCCTATGCAAAGTAAAAACATATAAAATTACATCAACATTGTTTTTAATATAATACATGATCTTTATAAATAAGACCTTTATGTCTGATAATTATGAGTAAAAAATATTGTAATTTTTGGTACCATAAAATAGACTAAACCAAATCAATATACCATTGACAATGACACCAATAACTATCGTTCAGAAACCGCAAAATATTATCACTTTCTGCCCTCATTCCCTCACTTGCGTAACCTAGTAATCCATCATAATATATCCATCTGAGATGAAAAGAGAAAGACACAACGACATCTCCATCTGCGAAGCATTCACGGCGAGGCATTTTGATAAGTTTAACGTTTGGATAAACAAGAAAAGTAAAGAGAAGTATCGGATATTTATGATATACTTAGAGGGCTGGTGAATACCTCGGCCAGAGGATTAGCATCGCCATACAGCGTGGCAATGCCGCCAGCGTTCTGGGCACACTACCAACTGGCAGCGATTTAGATCAGCTTTTCTTTTTGTAAATAGTTTTAAATTAAGATGTGTACTTTTTGTTCTTGTTTTTATTTCCCTTTTTAATTGTAAATATCTAGACACGTATATATTAGTTAGTTTATTATATTTTGTTATGCATAAAACTAAATAATAAATATTTTCAGATTCTTACATCAAAAGTTAGATATATATCCATTTTGTATGAAAGCCATATTATTATTTTATTGTATTATTTATGTATACTATTTGCATATGTGTTATATAAACATAATAAATTATTAAAAAAAAAACTAAAATGTTTTTAATGTTTTATTTATTTAGATAGGTACTTAAAAAATCAGACAAATAAAAATCAATAATGAAGTAAAATCGTTTTTGCACTTTGTCAATTACTTTCTTTGTAAAAAATAATAGAATAAACACACAAAAACTTACTCTTTTGTAACGATTTTTTTCTGACACGACTGACGCCCTTACTGCCGGCAGAAGTATGGCCATTTATGAATTAGAACTTACTATAAAGGAGTAAAGGAGTATGTTTTAATTATGCTCCAACGCCATATACATTTAGGAAGTAGAAATACAGTAAAAAACGCCAAAAATTACTTGATATTATAAAAAATTTAAACCATTTTTGTATTGATATATATCATAAAAATCGTTTGATATATATATCATGATATATATCCATTGATTATGTCCTCGAACCCTGATAATTTATAGCTTAATTATTAAAAAATATAAAACTATATTATATCTGGCCTTTAGAATCGCTAAACCATATAATTATAGCCATTTAACAACATTTTTGAGCCGTTTTATTGAAATGGCTCGACGAGCATGCTGGAATGTGAATGCTTCGATAAAGAATGCAATTTGACGCAATGTCTGGCTCAAACAATCAAATTCATCATCTCTAACAATAAGTGAATAAGGTTTTATTTGCAATAACAATGCTATTTGACAAGACAATACCAAAAATCTGGGGCAGGCGAAAGTGATTTGATGACAGTAAAATTGTTATTTTTTTCTTTATATTTGAAAACAGAATGCCGGCATGACAGACAGCCATGCATCTATTGTTTCTGACCTGAAGATTTAAGAATGCTTTCCATATGCTTTCACTGAACACGACTTTGGTAAGGCGCCGCTAAAGACCAGCCATGCAAAGAGGTTATAATAAGAATGGAAATCCTGCACTTTGTAATCAAGCAACTACTTCCTACATCCAAATAAAGTTTGTTTGCAGACTTTCTTGAGCCCGCCTTCTTTTGTTTTTGCGTTAAACTTTGTTCAAGCGTTCCCTACAGTGACATAAGAAAGAATCATGTCATAATAGGTAGATATGTTGCTCCATGGCTGCGTTATAGAAGGACAAACCAACAAACACAAAAAAAAAAAAAAACATAAAAAACAATTACGGATCTCGCCTTTATTTATTTTGCCCATATACTTATATTTCGGTTATTCGACACACAATGCTTTACCCTATTGGCATAACACCTTATTCATGCAGTCGGTCCATGCCCTCGTTACACTATGAGTCATTGCGACTCACTCATATTTTCGCATGTAAACATTAATTTGAATGAAATGTAGGTCAATTTGTACGGACGTTCAGTCCGAATCCGAACTACTCCGAGCCGATCGATATCGGATAACTGTATATTAATTGGTCACTAGACTGTTGTGTAGGTACCTACTGAACTAAACATATAAATATTCTTTTTTAATCATCCAAACTATATACAGGGTGATTTTTTTGTCACTGGCAATACTTGCAGGGGTGGAAGTACTCATCAATATAAACAACTTTTATTACGAGACTAACTGTGAAATCACAAAAAAAATTTTAGGTGTTCCATACTAAAGTTCAATACCTACTCGTTTTATTTTACGCGATATCAGAGTTGGTCCCATAATAAAAGTTGTTCATGTTGATGAGTACTTCCACGCCTGCAAGTATTACCATCGACAAAAAAATCACCTAGTAGGTTCTTATACACAGTTAGCAAATTACACTAGCCCAAGGTTTCATGGGGTTCGCGGAAAGATCACCGTTATGGCCGCTAATCTAATCTAAAATGCTTCTAAATTGAATTGAAAACAGCAATGAAACCGTCTACTTTTTGGCGGGAACTTGCAGTGACGTTGCGTTAAAGTAAAATGAAATGAATTCGTGTAACGTAACTAGTTTTAGGTTTGTGTGTATTTGGAAAAAAATAAATTTATTTTCTTTTGTTTTCTAACGTGACTTTTCAAGTTGTCTCAAAAAGTTTGTGACAAGTATTAGTGGAACGGCCACCATTTTACTAAAGCCTGACTGACATGTACGGACTTGACTTGACTTGAGCATGAGAAACCGGCCAAGTGTGAGTCGGACTCGCGCACGAAGGTTTCCGTACCATTATCTATAAAAATCACGTTTGTTGTACGGGAGCACCCTTAAATATGTATTTTATTCTGTTTTTTTTAGTATTTCTTGATATAGCGGCAACAGAAATACATCATCTGTGAAAATTTCAAATGTCTAACTATCACAGTTCAAGAGATACGGCCTGGTGACAGACGGACAGACAGACAGACAGACAGACGGACAGACAGACGGACAGCGGAGTCTTAGTAATAGGGTCCCATTTTATCCTTTAGGTACGGAACCCTAAAAACTACCTTCAACGGTGTGAATACCCCCAAAACAAAGGTTAACGTGACTACGACATGACGTAAGAAACTAAACGAATGAAATCATCAACAATAACAAGAAAACTCTTGTTTAAATACCTCCACTAACACTTGAAACGAATCACTTTCGTTTTCGTTTGTTTGTTTCATCACGGTTGACCACTTCGCGCGTTACTACTTATGACGTCATAATGACATTGTAAAACATCCTTTTCTACGTTTACACATATACTTATTTATTCATAAGAGCTGCTGAATTTGACAGCTTTGTGCTTATCTGTGAAAGATTTTCGTCGTATTTCCACGATTCGTTTTACAAAACTGCTCTACGCTAGTGCAATGGGACATCTAAAATTATTCCCCAGATACCAATACTATTCATCAGATCTTCAATAGTTTGGAGCAGTATCTACCAAGGCTTATAAGGTACTAAATATTGTACTAGTTTCCACCCCGCGGCTTCACTTATCACTATCTTAATTTTTCCCGGGTTAAAATGTACAAAAATTTCATAGAGAATCAAATTCGCTTTTTTCCGAATTCTCCAATTTTCCGTGCAACTTTTCCAATGTTTCATTCCTTTAAAACCTTATTCGGATTATAATGAACATTAAAAAAAATGCTAAATCGTTCCAGCAGTTCTCAAGTGATGCGCTTACCATCGGACAGCATTTCATATTTTTGCAATTGAAATCAATTTCGACATTGTAATATTTCAATCGATTATTTGAAGTTGAAATTTATTTCAACAATATTGCGTAATCTACGCACTGGTATATCTGTCAAATATACTTATTATAAATCCTACTTAATATTATAAATGTGAAAGTTTGGATGGATGGAAGTTTGTTACTCAATCACGCTAAAACGGCTGAACGGATCTGGATGAAATTTGGCACAGAGATAGAGTATAGACTGGAATTGCACATAGAGTACTTTATATCGCGGGAAAACATAAGATCCCTTGGGAACGCGGGTGAATCCGCGGGGCAGAAGCTAGTTGAATATAAATGATTAGGTATTTAACATTACGCAAAAATTAATATTGAATGAATTCAATGAAACTTATTATAGTTGTTGCCAAACTATGCCTTAATATACCGTCCGCCATATTGATATTTCGTGATGTAATTTAATATCCAAATGTATTATCATATTATATTGAATTTCGTTGCGATTTGTTTTCAATATACGACAAGGCTGTCTTTTATTCAGATTTTTTTATAATTCAAGGTTTCTTAAACTTTTTAATAGTTATGTAATAGTTGAGATTTATTTATTGATTTGGTCATTCCCTTATAATAGAAACGCACAATGAGGCGAAATTAAGGCGATGTCAGACGCCGCGGCGAAGGTTGTGGGTTCGAATTCTACAATGAGTTCCAGTTTTCGGTGAAGGAAAACATCGTGAGGGAACCATAGCACGATGGTAGGGTACTTTGTAGTACCCGTCTGGCTGGCTATAACCGTCATGTTGAAAATCTGTCGCCAGGCACCTAAGGCACCAAGGTGTTCCGGCAATTGCACTTGAGAGACATTTTACCTAGGCTTTAAAAAGGACGGCAACACATTGGCTATCCCCCTGGTATTGCAAATGTCTATAGGCGACGGTGGCCACATACCACTGACATAAAACCGGCGTCTCCCTTCCACGATTCGTGTAGGTACAGGAACATCGCAGGTATGCGCGATGCGAATCAATTCGCAAGTTCTTGCGATGCCTCGTAGATTTTTACGATGCGATGTCGCATCGCAGTTTTGTGTACAAGCCCTTAGTAAGAAATACATTTTAATAAAGTTAATATCGCTAACGCTCCCGCTACCTCTCATAACATAAATTCAAAGATTCATAAATAGCATAACATTTTCACAATAAAACCAACATGACTTATCCAATGATGTAAGCACCTTGTAGATACGTTTATGTTACAGATCTTGGCAATATTGCAGTGTTTGTAGTTCAGTTTCTGATCTCAAGTGGTTAAATGGAATTGATTGGCTATATGCAGCTTCTGAAGTCTATAGAAGTATTAAGAGAATAAACAAATAGTTTCATTGGTTCTATTTCGAAGTACCATAAGAGATTTGTTTGTAAAATAACATTCTTTCCATTTTTTTTTTGTTACAGGCCGTTATCCTGTTATTATGTTTGTTGTTTAATTGGAATTTATACGGTAACATAGAATTTTAGGTAAATCATACTGTTAAAAATTTAATGGAAAAAAAGCCAACATTGTCAGATTGTCCAAAAAATATATAAAAAATGTAACCTTGCTGAGTTTCTTGCCGGTTCTTCTCAGTTGAAGGCGACTTCCGAATCGGTGGTAGCTTCAGTAGTTTCGACGTTCATAAGTGCCCTCTTAGGGTCTAAACTGAATAAATGGCTTTGACTTTGACTTTGAAAAGTAGGTATATAAATGCAAAGGTTTGTGTGAATGTCAGTGTATTAATATCCTGGATTAATAAAGTACTCTAAATCCATAGTAAATGCGAACAAAGTCACTGGTAGAAGCTACACTTTAATAAAATATTTTCATCAACAAAAATCACTAAATAAAGGAGCATGGCCAAAGCTGATTCGACATTAAAATATAGACGCAATAACATAAGGCCAGTAAAATGTCAAAAGAAAAACAATTAACAAATACAACCATTTCTCAGTCACCTGAGCTCATTCACATTCAGGTCCGGTTAACCAAGTGGGTCGTGATGACCGACACAGCCTCCTGAGTCACCGTGCAATGACATCAGCGAAGGCTTTATACTGTTGCGGAATTGCGTGTGGGTAACCTTGTAAAGGAGTGCCTTTGAAACTGACCGGTTTTATTACATTACCTATAAGATGGAAGTGACTTTTATTGCATGACGTGGCTCTTACAATGTAACAATGTCTTTTCTTCATCAGGACATGAAAGGTTTTTATAGGAATTGCTGGTGAGGTATTTCCTACTCCTTAGCTATACCATATGTCTAATCTATATATATAAAAATTAATTCCTATTTCCCTTGGTCCCGCCAGAACTTGAGAACGACTTTACCGATTTAATTCATATTTTTTTTTAGTTTTCTAATACTTTGTAGACGGTTCTTACGGAAAAATAAATTGGTTAGTTTTCTAATACTTTGTAGAAGGTTCTTACGGAAAAATAAATTGGAGAAGTATGGGATTTTTGTCTGAAATTAAGACACTGATATTTTTGCGTTATTGAGGATGAGGATAGGCTACTTTTTATGTTGAAAACGCAGGTAAAACTGCAGGGGACAGCTAGTGTGTAATAAATACTAACAGTGAGTCAAATCCTTTGTGACGTAAATGAGTTCGCAGATATAGTAGGCAGGGAAAGACTCCACTCTTTTATATACCGCACCCTTTCGTTACTCTATTAGGCGACCGAATTGACTCACTAGAGTATTTATTATAGTTTAGCATTTAGAAAACAATATGGTTAGAAACAATAAAAATAGATTTCCGGGCTAAGCAAGTAATTATTGGTTCTCTAACTGCCTAAGAAGTAGTTAAATATTCCGAGAATAAGCATTATATCTATTTATAAATAACGTTCATGTTCCGATTCTTACAATCTAAGTTAAAGCACCGTCAAGGTTACAAATAGGCTTTTTCTAGACACCCTTGGCCTCATAGCTCGGGAGGCATATATGACGTCAAACAGTTAATAATACATTTCGTTTAAGCTAGAAAATATACAACTCATATTTGACAAAAAAAAAGTACAAAAGGTAGCTATTATCAATTCTGTGTTGCTGGCTAATACTAATGGTATTTTTACATAATATATACCTAGATCCATATGGACCTCATTATATTTTTTAAGAAGACACCGTAACGCCCAATACCCTTTATAAATATAAAGTCATAAATAAAATTGGTCTCACTTTTTCATCGCGTAAAAAATATGTAGGAAGTTGTTAAAAACTGTCAGCTGTTCTGTTCTAAAAGTGGATTGGTAAAAAATACGCCACCGGGGAATCGAACAGAAGTACTCTTGTTGCACACCACATGCTCTTAACATTTGATTAAGTGCATGAATACATAGAACGAGATAATTGAAAAGGTCGCTAAAATGGTGCTGCAATAAGAATCATTTCGTACAAACATGTTGAATTTCAATTTCGTTCTTTTTCTATTTAAATAATAATCAAAGCATCATGGCTATTTATAAATAAAATCTGTGCGATAGATACAATGGTAAATTGGTATGTAGTTTCATAATTTTAGTAGCCAAAACTGAATAAATGGCTTTGACTTTGACTCTGACTTTTAAATCAAGATATAAAAGGAGAAACTGACTGACTCACAGATCAACGCACAGTTTAAATAGCAGGGTCTAGAAACTTGAAGTTTTCACAAATCACACAGGTCGATAACGATGGGGGTACAATAGGGGTTCGTAGGTGAATCTGCGGTGCGGAAAACTATTAAGTGATAAAGTGTTAACAAAATAAATAACAAATAAGCTAATGCAGAAAATTAATAAATATGTAAAAAATACATAATTGGATGTAAGATTGCTTCCTGCGATATTTTAGCGGCCCGTGTCGGAAGTAGAGTAACGCTCAAGTGTTTGTCGGAAGAGAGAGGAAGCTGAATAATAGACGAGAGTTTTTATCTTAATTAAATCCTCAAGTAAGCTTTGGTATTTATTTGGTTTGGAGCAGATGGTCTTGTGGTAGTAGTACCACTAGAGTATTGAGGGTTGGTTGGTTGGGTTGATATTAAAAAAAAAAAAAATACTTTACAAAAAATGTTTTGAAAAAAAAGCGTTAATAATTAACTCTTTTGTCATTTAAATAGGTATACTTCATTCATTAGGGACTTCATTATAAATAACGCTATCGCAAATGAACTTTAACAAAGGCAAACAGTTGCCATTTCAGAAAAACTGTTTACGATAGACGAAGAAAATAAATGTCAAATGCCTCATCAAAGAGGTTTAACTATAATTAAAATATTCGAAATATTTGACAGCTGCAGTACGCACGCGTCAACAAGGTGCGTTCCATGACATTTGATAAGCGAAACAAAGAACGCAGCCTCACATCTCGCGTGCATTGTACAGCTGTCAACTTTTTTTTATTGTTCATGCAGTTTGCGGATATCCGAAAAAATGTGGCTTTAAAAATAACGTGAGCAGAGTATTTAAATATAGAGTAGTATTAATGACTTTTGGTTTAGGTTGTGGTTTTACCCAACATTGCACAGGAAATTTATGTTTCCCGGCACAGATATCAGAAACCCTACCTACACTTATGTACTTATCTATGATCCCTTATGACAATCTATATTATTTACCAGCAGACCTGGCCACGCGTTGCTGTGGTACACATATTAATCGTAAAATTTTGCAATAAAAAAGGAAATAATCGGTATTTTTAATAAAAATACGTCAAGATCGGATAAGTACTTTCGGAGTTCATCGCGCACTAACATCGTGAGGGAAATTTATATTATTATTAAGATAAATAATACTCTTTCGAATGCCTGACGACTATTTGCAAGCAATATTTAATGTTTCATAAAACTACTATACTTTATTTAAGGTACTTACATGTTTTTGAATTTGCGCACCAAATGAATTTACTCAACTTTATCTTAGTTGTCAGTTAGTGACAGATGTCAGTTACAGACGAAAATTTATTGGTCAATGCTTACGTACGAGTAGTACATAATAAAATGTTCTATTTGGTCGGTACATGTCCTTTGTACCAGACGCAGGTCAGCCTTAGTGTTGCGAAGGACAAATGTATTAATTTGTATGCAAATAGGCGTACAACAGTTTGTTGAGAATTTTAATTTATTATGACAGTTGACATTTATGAAATAATTTTGATAAATAAATAATATAAAGAAGGTTAGTACTAAAAGCATGATTTAATGAGTGAAAAATTACAAACCTACTCTTTTCTATTCAATAAATTTTCAAAACAGCTCGTTGTGACGGTTAATTTTTGTCACAAATTAAGTAGGTATCTTTTTGAAAAACAAATGACTAAAGAAAGGAATGTATAATTTAGTTTTAACTATAAAGAGATATATAAATAAAAATGTATACGTTATTAAATTTTTGTTGAAATAAAATATTTCCTATATGACAGCATGTATGTATTAAATCAGACATTTGAAGTCAAACGTCAAATAAATCCAATATTTTTTTAATCAACGAACTACATATTGCATATAAATAAACATATGCATGACAAAATAGCCTTTACGCAAATAATGATAGACATCAAATTACAATAACAAACAAGAATTGAAATTTGTGAAACCGGATCCTATTCAAGGTTAATGGATTTGCTAAATCGGTCTTTTATTAAACTTAGCACACCTAAATATACAAATAAATGTAATATTGATCCATAATACCTTGACAGTGAAGTTCAAAATGTAAGTATGACACAGGAAAATAAAACGTTTTTAATTTTTTTTTATCGTAAGATAAAATTTTAAAAAATCAATCAAAGTTATCTCGGTATATTTGTACCATACTCTGTGGTGGGTGACAGATATAAAAATACAATCAATCTTTCAATAGATGATGGAAAATATACATACAGTTGTTTTGCCCCACTTTTCTGCCGAATCGAATCGTATGAGCAATAAAAATGTGGTTATAAAAAAAAACACTAACTGTAAAACGTACGTGACTTTAACCGACTGTGTCGAAAGATCAAAGGTCTTGTCAATGGCGTGATATAAAACCAGATAAATAGGCTCGAAATTAGGGCGCCACTTGTTATTTATGACAGCTCGAAACGTCAGTAATGTAATAAATTAGTTCCTCGTTTTGCCGCAATATGGCCGAACGTCAAAATGTTTTAGGATTTTTTTTTACTACGAATATGATACACCGGTGAGTGCTTGGCGACAGATTTTAACTATATTTCCCTCCACCAAGTCTCCACTGAGCTATCATCACCTCGAAAGATTTAAAAAGACGTTACAAATAAAATTCAAAGTCGCTTACGCATATACTAAGCCTTCACCAAGTCGTTCGACCATGGATAATTCAGTCAATTCTTACCTGTAACAAAAGAATATTATCAGTCATACAGATTAGGCAAATCATTTTGACAGTTTGACAGAACTAAAATACATACTTAGTATTAATTTGCATGTCAACATGTACTAAAAAATATGTCTATTCTTAGTTAAATTATGTAATACAGGTTTATTCTGAACAAGCTTCTGCCCCCTGTTTCACCCACGTTTCCGCGATGAAATACCTTATTCCCTAAAGCAACTATCAAAAGTATTTTTCCTCACAATCCTTCTGCAAGATTTATCTTTTCCTACTAATATTATAAATGTGAAATTTTGTGAGAATGGATGAATGTCTGAATCTTTTACACAAAAACTACTGAAAGGATTTGGATAAACTTTGGCACACAGATAGAATATATTCTGGATTAAAACATAGGATACATTTTATCCCGAGAAAACATAAGATCCCTCGGGAACGCGGGTGAAACCGCGGGGCGGAAGCTTAAATGTATATTTCGTCAATGTAGATACAGTTTGCGATTGAAAGTGGTCATACTACGTAATCTAATAACAGTGAGTTTAAGTCGTGATAACTCGACACGCAATTTCTAACCACACTCACTGGTGCACCACAATGTAATAAAGTAGTATACCTGTATCCATTTACTTATACATAAGTTAAGTTAATCTATAGTAAATATTCTTTGTAGCAAATAAAATCAATGTTAAAATTTCTGCAATGTGGTCATAGATAGATACAATTTTTTTTCCTCGTCAACAAACACAATGCGTTTCGAATGATACCCCACCTTATTAGGTAAGTTGGTAACTAAAAGGATATTAAAACAGCAAAAACTAGTACACTTTGGCAAACAATATTGATTACTAAACCCCATAATGGAGAATAAAATTGAGTGAAGAAGGAGAACAATCTAGACTAACAAGCTAACTAAAACTGATGGTAATATACAAAACTAAGAGAGCTGACATACGAGATATGTAAATAAAAACGAGAAGGTCGTCGATGCGTGGTCGTGGACTCGAGAGGAAGAAGATTCAGGGAGTAGATATATCTAAGTGTCGATTTTTCAATCGCTGGATAAACTTCGGATAATCCTTTGATAAGTCCATACAAAAACTGTTTCAATTACAAATTAACAGTCAGATATAGTTTATATATTAACCGACACCACATTTTCACGCAACAGTAATTGAAGCGTCACAATGAACGAATGAACAGTATTTTTAGGTCTGCGTGGGTTTTTTGTGGATTTTTTTACGTATCGAATAAAATGCGTAAAAAAAAGTTTGATAAACAAACTTCACTTGCCGAGGTAAACGTTGGACTGTTGTTTATTTTGATATCAGAGATACAGGGTAAAATAAAATGTAAATACACGTTAAAAAGGTACATATTTCCGTGACCTGAAATTGTAGGGAAAGAGTGAGTTAAGTACTTAACTTATTATGCATCCGTAAACTGGCATACGATATTGGTCTTTAAGACATCATTTTACAACTGATTTAGACCGACTTGAGCTATTTTAATATAAAACTAAAAGGGCTGTTAGTACACGGTTGTCAACCAGCGGGTATTCCCAAAAGAGTGCAGAATGAGATTGTTCAAGAAGGGTGTGATGAGATTTTTATAGGATCGACAACGCGTGATTCCTCTGATTTTGCATACGTCAATACGCTACGTCCATTACCATCAGGCAGGCCGAATGCTTGTTTGTCACCTTAGTGGTATAAAACTGAATTGGCGACGTTTCAAGTAATTTGGTTGATAACTTCGGTTAGAAGCCGTAAAACAATCCCTTAATTCGAACAATAGCAATTAAAATCAACGCTGGCACAAATTTCTTGTGACGATTGCCACGTTTTTTTTTATTGCAATGGAGGTGGCATATCTGGTGACGTCACATCCGTAACGCTTTTTCCTTACGTGACATTCCTGCCAGTCAACTCATACCGCAAGCCGCCTAAAGGCACATCGTTTCAAACTAAGCCTTCATAGGCGTTGTATTTTCCCATTCGGAAGATTGACGGGGATTTTAAAATGAACTAGTTTACATAATGTCGGACTAAATTGAGCTTCGGCCATGAATACTACAATGAATCATTAGAAAAAGGTCGGTAATACCGGTTGTTATTAGACAAATCACTTAAACCTAACATAGCTTAACAAACAGTGATATAATCTGCTTAGTTCTGTCATTAATTTATTTATTTAAACACAAATTTTGCAGCTTAACAGTATTAAATAATCCAAAACGCTACAAGAACATTGCATTCATCTTTCTAACATTCTTTTCCATTCAGTCATCAATCGTACCATCCCTGTCACAAACAAGTCACAGTGTGGTGCATCCTCAAGCAGGGAGTTGATGAGGCCCATAGCGCGCGGCACGGGCGAGTGTTGGAGGTGGAGTGTACGCGGCACGCTCACCGCCAACAGTCGGTGCCTGCGAGCCCGCACGTATTTGTCCGGCACAAACAATGCCGGCGCCAACATCATCATCACTTCACTATCCGCCCATGTAATTAGTTTTTATACTTACCCTTATTATGTTTGAAATCAACTCCTTGGAACCTTGTCTATCGGCAGCAGCACTTTGAGGTAATTTTCCATATATCATAGTTTGTATTTTAATGAAATTTCAATTTTTTTAAAAAATGTAGGTACTTAGGTACTATTATTCTAAATACTTGTTGTCAAGAATATGTTGAGTACAAGAAAAAGAAAAGTTATTACTTTCACCGTAATTTTCATGAGTTTTTCTGGTCAAAGCTAAATAGTATGTTATTTATCCATTCTCTTCTCACGTTATCCATTCTCCTTTCATATCTCCATGACTCCCATATTGACGGAATATTTTCGTTTACTGACAAAAATGAAAATGCATTTTGGTAAATGATAAATTCATCCCTTTAGGAGCTATGATGCCACAGACAATGCGTCAGGGGTTAAAAACACAAATGGTAGTGATAGTTGCCATCCATGTATTCTCCTACAGAGATGCGCGCGCGCACGCAACTAATAAAGATCACCTCAAATAACTAAACTAACAATGGCATTGCGATGAAATTATTGATTTCATTATTAAAATATCCATCAACAAAGAAGTCAACAAATAAAATTGTCAATAAAGTTAATGCCATTCAAAAATAGCTTTTAAATCAAGGTGATGCGGTTGAAAATAAATTGTAAAATTATGAATGCAAATTAACTCTGGAAACATCACGATATCACGATTGTTAACATTGAGTTTGTTTAGTCGAATCGCATTTGACAATACGTGAAATAATTTCACAGAAAAAACCTTTCAAGTTGACCAATAATTACATTATTTCGAAAACTAGCTTTTTCGCGCGGATTCATCCGCGTTCCCGGGATAAAATATAGCCCATGTTACTCAGGGATAATGTAGCATTCTAATAGTGAAAGAATTTTTGAGATCGGTCCAGTAGTTTTTGAGTTTATTCGTTACAAACATACAAATCTTTCCTCTTTATAATATTAGTATAGATAGTATAGAATCTATCTATACTATAGATAAACTTAACTGTATTGCAGTTCTTGTGAAAATTGCAATTTCAAGATAACTAACACCATACACAAAACTTTTCTTTTTTACTATTTATAGGTCTGTGTTAGACCACATTATCACTTTAATAAGTGTTGATGTGGCCGAAGGTGGTAAGCACATAATGTGCACTCAAGTGCAGCTGCCGGAACACACCAATAGGTATTTTTTCGACTGATTGCCGCGGCATCCGACGTCACTGACCACTGTTATATCATTTTCAACGACTGTAATGCTATTTTCTGAAGTAACAAGACCAACTTATTAGCATCTGAAGCAGTCCACAGACTACAAATTAAACCACCCTAGACAAAATAATTCTGACACCGGCGACAGCGACCGAACGTAGCTGGAAGCGGCAGTCATAGAAACTGCTGTCCTGTCGCCGTTTTCTATAGGTTTTCTGCCACCTGCATCTGCCGGAATTGAACGTTATTGGCAGTGATCAGGAGCTAGGTATAAGTTACTAAAATAGTCAAAACAAATGCTTCAAAAATCTAATAGTGTTTTTGTCTCAACACTGGGCGCAAGCAGGGCGAGCCGTGATTATTACAAGCGAAAAGGGTTCTTATTGATCAAGCTTGAAGATTGTTGATTGTCTAAGTACCTACCGTAAATATTAAGCCGGTCAGTAAACCTTAATAGGCCGAGACTCTCAGGTCAATTATAATTACTAATTACACACAATAAGTTATGAATCAGACACAATGAACGATTGCGCCAAATAATTACAACACGAGCCTTGCTATTTGCGACGCATGAAGTAATAAAAAAAATATGACATTTCCCACACTATGACAGGCGACGCAACGACAATAGCTTAACCAGTAGTGAGATTAGGCAACCTTATAGAAATCTCTCTCTTATAAATAATAGGTAATAGAATAATATACATTGTGATTTTTTAGTTGTTAGCAACACTTGCGGGGGTGGAAGTACATCATCAATATGAACCACTTTTACTATCGCGAAAGAAATATCAGATCAAAATATAATTTTCTATACAAAAGTTCAATATCTACTTGACCAAAATGTATGAAGCAACAGTTTTATTTTACGCAATATTAGAGTGGGTCCCATTTGAAAGTTGTTCATATTGACGAGTACTACCACCACCCCTACAAGTACCTATTGCCAACGCCAAAAAATCAGGGTATATGCATCCACTAAGGAAATCAAAATTCAAGCCCTAAGAGTGTAAAATAAGGGAAGGAAAACATAAAGGAAATTTAATACTGCGTTCAAATTAACTACATAATTTTTAATAATAATAAAGAAGCGTGTTTTTAATAACTCATTAGCTTGGCCTTTCAAAAAGGGAACGCTGCCAGCCTGTTGGGAACCTTTCCTATCGACAGCAGCGAGGGCTTTGAGGATATTTTCTATATATTATAGTATTTCTTTTATACAATTATTGTAAATACTTGTAATAAAAATAATAAATCATGTGACTACATAATTTATACATACATCAATGAGGAAATGCGAACACATCTTTTGTGTGAACTATTAAGAACATAAAATCATATCCTTCTTTTTTTTAATCTGCTGTAGGTACTCATGGCCACAGCTACGTGGCTATACGTCGCTGTCCAACTATAGAGGTAGGTACCTAGGTTTAATATAAATGTACGTTCTCTCGACCTTGCAACAATTGATCAAAGTAATATTTATAAAATACATTTCTGTTTATACATGTAATTCACAACAAATTATAGATTTGAGGCGTTAATGTATATTTAAACTGTAATTTTCCAATCAAATTGCAATCTACTGTTCATGTGACCTGAATTTTCACGAAAAGATTTTATGATAATTTTTAAATTGTTATTAGGTATCTGACGTAATAGCTTGACTTATCTGTACCTACCTCAGAATATCTCGGCAAACATGTCACTTTAGAGCACTATATTTTAGTATTTTTTTGTTTATTTAGTAAATTGTCCTATATTAATATAATTATTATATCAGAAGGTATCAAACGTGCGCTGCAAATTTGAAAGAAAAAAAAAAAACAAAATGGCGGCGAGTGACTATGCCACAAACAAAGGTTCTATCCCCTTATTAATAGTATCTTCGAAACAATTGAATTTGCAATAAACAAAAAAAAAATATCAGGGACAAGAAGTTCCCAATATCCTCATGAGATAGGTACTATAGCATGACTAACCAAGGTCAAACAAGTTGAACAAAGCATGTCAACCTCGTAAGTCCTCAGAAATTACCGATTGGCCGATAGTGCAGAGCGCGAGTTAACTAAACTTTTTTGTTGAAAATTCTTTTTTTTTTGCCGAGGTCAACGCCATTGACTGAATGTAGCCGACCTAGCCCGAAAAGCTTTTGTGCTCGAAACTGCTCTATCATGATTGTAACTAATTCATTTCAACAAGGTATTATTGAATAGTAGGTACATTTTAGTTTTCTATGTCACAGATTTTTTTATAAAGAATTTTCCTTAATGCTGTTTATTTGATTTTCATGTTTGAAAAATAAGTAAATTCACTGTTCTTTAAAAAAGTAAAGGAGAATGTGCAATAATATATGAGATCTAGTACTCGAAATCTATCATTCGAATTGAGGGATGACTTGTCCTGTCACATCATCTTGTTTTCCCAAAATATACTAATAACTGTGAATTCGGGTAGTAAAAATATAATTTGAATTCTTCCCTAAATAAGGTAGGGCAAAACAATACTAGTTTATCAAAATAGTAATAATTTTGAAACAAATTAGTAACTATGCTAATAGAAAGCGCGTGTAATTACTATTCTCAAGTCTCAGTTACGTGACTAAAACCATAAATACTAGGAAAGCGGCTAAATATAGTTTTAATATGACAAAAACTACATGGAAACGAGGGAAATAGGATGCCGTTTGACATAACATAATATCTAACAAGTGAGAAGGAAGTGGTGGAGGCTAGTGGAGTGAAGTGGAAACAGGATGTCTTCTGTGATTGGAGTCAAACTTTTTTTTAAAACATGAGCAAAGCAACAGTCGGCGTAGTTTTGGGCCTCTTTAAGTTTTATTAATTGTCTGTAATGTTTTCATATACGTCAATCATTTAGCTTGTCTACTTGACCCTATTAATTAGGTAGAAGGCAAATTAAATACACCATTAGCAATAGATTTATCGAGCTCTTAGTCATGTCAAGCGAGTATTGATTTTATGATGAATAATAGAAATGATAGATAGAAGGACGTTGGGCGTGGATTGGTAATTTGTGACGGTCACGAGTATCATTTTGTGGCTTTTAATAGTTTTATTTGGATACTTAGGTATTTATAAAGTAAAAGCGAATTCGAAAGTTGGGCTAGGGAATATTTAGTAGAGGGATTTTGTGTCTATGTTACATTTTCAAGTGAGCGCTATTAGGTACCTACTGAAAAGGGTGTACTTATATAAATAATCATAATATACTTTTGTATACTTATTTCTTATATCTGAATAGTACAAAACTAAAGAAATATTTAATAACTTTACTCGCGATTCTGGGAAATCTATTTTTTAATGTAGTTTTGGAACGCTCGTTCCATTCTTCCATAATGTGTAATACCTATTAATTTTTTTGCGGGTATTTCCTAGCTAGATGATCTAATCTAGACTTTAACTTACATTATGACATCAGGAAGAAACATGTTCTAATCATTAACGTCAAATCAAAACGATTGCCGTCAGCAAAAACTAATAAAACTAGAAAAAGCAAAGATACAACAACGTTGATAAATTGATCATTGTATTATGAAGCACTAACAATATGTGAATCATTAATAAAAACATCATATCCTCAAGTACAAGGCACGCGAGTGAAGCCACGTACAAAAAATGATAATTAATAAATTATGTGCAGATCTCACTAATACGGTTTATGGTCTTTTCATACACACTGACGAGAACGCGTCGGCTGCTTCGTGACTAGTCATAGAAACGCTTGGATATAAATTTTAAAATTTAGAAGGAGAGTTGTTGTTTGTTTGAACTGAGAAGATTTTAAACCCTATGACCACGTGTCTCAAACATTGACTTTTAAAGCGTTAAGCTAAAAGAAAGATTAGTACAAATACAGACGACGATAAAAAATATGAGATGGGCTATGGGCTACACCATTAGGATGGAGTCTAATACGTCGTAAATCAGTCATGCAGTCATTTTAATTTACCAATCGTCTACTAAATCCTATAATTGCTTCCGATTTCAAGTACTGAAGCTAAAACAGATATTTTACCGTTAATGTTGTTAGTTGTGCGTTTGTCGGATGTGGGAAGACCCTTAATTACATCTGCTAGATTACACGACTGATTACAGCACTTAATCTAAATAACATAAAGTTCAGAATCGTTCGATATTAACAAAGTATTAGCTAATACATTTGTGCGTGATTTATAAAACAAAACCTTGTTCGATTTCAAACGATGGAAGGAAATGGCCAGTTATATTAGAGCTATTTGTTAAATACTAGTATTCTGTTTAATTTTATAATCGCCATATTATATGATATGATTCTGGTTAGCCAGGTAGCCAGTGAGAGGCCAGTAGGCTAAAAGAACTTACAGACAGGAAAAGTATATGTAGACTGTACACAGAAATATTTTGCTGTGGCAATCAATATCCAGCATGAAATAGAAACAAACACTGAAACATAGATGTACTAAATAAATACAAGGTTATTTACATTATATACTAAACCTGAAAATAGCTTGTTCATAATCACTAGTAGAATCAATTCAACCATGTTATATTTGACCCAACATAAATATAAAATGATACGTGATGAAATTGTATTGGATTAGGTAATACAGAAAAAAACTAGCCATAACTTTGCGAGTTTCTACATTATTATTTTTTGCATTACACTATTTACTTGAAAATCTTTTTGGGTTGTACCTATAGGGTGTTTAGTTTACAGTATAAATAACCTTGTGCATATAATAAATTTGCAGAGGAATGACAACCAAGAAACACCCTATCTCAATAGGCGCATGGACTGCATTAGCGACCAATCAATGGATAATAGTATTATCATAATATATATCCTTGTGTATAATCAATAACTATAGATAGAAGGTTAACTCGGCCGCCTAACAAAGCAACGAAAGGGTGCGATGCGGTATGAAGGAGACTTAGAGCCATGTCTTCCCTGCCCGCTACATCAGCGACAGGCTGGCTTGGCTTAACTTGCTGATACTCTCATTTACGTCACAAAGATGTTTATTTATTTATTTATTTAATTTTACAAGATTCACAGCATAACAGCCAAAAAGAATCACATTATATAATCCAAACTTAATTGCATTGTTACTTAGAGAGTGGTATAGCTAGGTGATGTAAAAAATACAAATGAATAAGTGGGTAGGCCTTAGATATCATAAAAATTATAACTAAGGGTCGCGTCGCGTGAGAGAGATGTTGTTATGTATGTGAGGTGTGTGAGTGGTGTGTGTGTGTGCGTGTTTGTGCATTATAAGACGTAGTGTATGCTAGCTGGCAGCTAGTAGATGCTATGCAAAACAAAGGATGTTTAAGGAGGGTTTACATGTGGGCATATAATTATTATTTAATTTTATTTTTTTATAATGAGTTGTCATTTAATTGTTTTGAAATTTTGTTTTTGAAAACCATTTTGGACATATTAAAAAGATCTATGTCACCAAATAGTTTATTATAAGTGCGTGGTACCCTGGACGTGACAGTGTTAGCTGAATAATTTGTTCGGTGTGTGGGTATATGAAAGAGCTGAGTATGTCGTGTGCGAGTACTGGGTACGCGCAACTGCAGCATACCGTCCACCAGGGCCGAACAATCCAATACACCAGAGTATACATCGTAGAGAAGAGACATATCTTGTAAAATGCGTCGATTTCGTAATGTCATCAGACGATGATTACGACAAGAAGAATTGTAGTCATCGCAAATTATACTTCGAGAGTTGAGTAGCTTTACAAACTTTCTTTGTATTCGCTCAATGGCATGCTCGTAAACAACATATTGCGGATTCCAAATTGGGCTACAGTACTCAAGTACACTGCGTACATAGGCATAGTATAATACTTTTAAGCAAACTATACTAGTAAAAGATTTGGTTACCCGATAAATAAATCCAAGACTCTTGTAAGCTTTGTCAACTATATATTCCACATGAGAGGAGAAAGTGAGCTTAGAATCTAATATCACTCCAAGGTCCTTAACTGATCCAGTCCTATCAATTGCAGTATTGTTAAGAATGAATCTGAAATTAATTGGATTAGGACTGCGTGTAAAACAGATATGTTTACATTTGCTGACGTTAACTCCGATACGGTTAACTTCATAGTAGTCTGTTAACCTATCCAAATCTCTTTGCATCTTAACATAGTCGTCATGTGATTTAATGTTGAAATAGATTTTGGTATCATCTGCGTATAGCAAGAATTTTGCGTGGTGGAAACACTTGCCAATATCACATAGGTATGCGGTGTACAGCAAAGGTCCAAGCAAGGATCCTTGCGGTACGCCTGAGGGTATTTTAATAAGGTCAGATCGTGCCCCACCGATAACTACGGCCTGTGTTCTATTAGTAATATAAGACTGCACCCATCTTAGAAGATCGCCCTGTATACCAAGCTCACTAAGCTTACGCAACAGGATGACATGGTCCACACGATCGAAAGCTTTTTCGAAGTCAGTGTAGACCACGTCAACCTGCGCGCGTAGCTCCATGCCACCAAGCACATCACTCACAAATAAGGCCAAATTAGATGTTGTTGAACGACCACTGATGAACCCATGTTGCTGCTCCGGGATCCCTCTCCGAATTATTATTATTATTATGTTGACTCACTATTAATAATAATTAATAGGCGAACTTATTTACTGTAAATAATTAAGTGAGTTTAAAATAATTGACGTTAGTAAATGCTACTAGTAGGTAATAATATTTTGTTTTATTGCTTTTAATGTTAAGTATATAATGACTGATTTAATATTTGCATGCAAAGTATATTATAGTAAAGAATGTAAAATGTTTTTATCACCACCTGTACCTGTCCATACTTTGAGCAGCGTTGTGGATTTTGTTTTACTAATGATAGGCTCATGTGTTTGACCACAATCTCACTATGTTAAGTGATAATGTGGCCAAAGGTGGTTAGTACGCAAAGTTTAAAAGGGAACTAGTTTTCAAGCGTAGCTGATGGAACACACCAAACACAGATCACAGATCAGTTTTCTTCGAGCGTCGTCAACGTCCACAATTGCCTTATCAAGACATGTTTGTTCTTGATTGGATAATGAGCACTGGTTGGCAGGTTCAAGCTAAGGGTTACAAAATCGTCATTTAAAAAAGTAAATCAAACAAGGCGTCATAAAACTGTAAAATAATAAAATAAGCGTAACAGATATGGACGCAAGAGATAACAAAATGCCTTTCAAGATATAAATTTGATTAGGTTGGGTCATTTGGCTTGTTTGGAGTTTTCATCATCGTTGATCAACCGCGACTTTACCTACTTGCGTCACGTCAACGGATTGACAATTTAGATGTGATGCTGAAATAATTCGGCGAAAAAAAAAATATTATGTCTGTTACATTTTGTACGGTAAGCCCTTTATGGTGTCGATGAAAAATGTTAAACAAATGTCAATTTGACAGTTGCAAGATGTATATTGCTAACCAAAGAAAACCATGCTTTAGTAAGGCCGGTCATTCAAACTGAGTTATTGGTTAAACAAAGGCTATTCGAAATGGTCATACATTTTATCAGCAATATTTATTTTTTTATGAACGCTGATAAACAACTACAGTTTTCAAAAATCGATATGTGAATTTTGAAGCAATTAAGTAATCAAAGGTCAATAGAAAAGGAAACCAATATATAAAAGTATAGGAAAGAGTCAAAACAATTAAAAAATACACTAAACTACAGTTCCAAAGTAACGGTTCTTCTACCATATCCAATTCTATTCAAACAATATCCTCAATACGTATACCTGTCATCACAAGTTCACACCATCCAAACGGGCATAACTGTATGAAAAAAAGGTGAAACACCTTTTCATATTGTACATGGATCGTGGGCATATGGCAATGATTCGGCCTAGTGCGCACTGATGAACATCTGCTTCCGTCACATGGTCATGAGCACGAGGGTTAGTGTAAACCTGGCCTATAATATTTACTTGTTTCTTTAAAAGATTTCGAAAGGTTAATGGTTGCTTTTGTAAGCAGGAGAAAAAGTAAAAATCTATAAGCATTTCCTAAAACATACGTAAAGCAATTGAGTATAAAAAAGATGAGAAATAACTTGCCACTAAGAAGAAGTTTCAATAAAAAAAAAACATCAAATAATTTTAACAAAAATATATATTAAGAAGTAAGAACCTAATTTATACTGCGACTATTGATCATCGTTTAGGACAAGTTTAGAGGCCAATGAAAACCTCCAGAAGTTGATTATGACTAATATAATAACATGTTACATAGACAAGTGACATTTCAACTAATCAATTGATTCACTGACACACCTAGCTAGCCACCTTACAAATAACATAAAAATATATTATACACACAACAAAAGGTCATCAAAAGATCAAACGAATCATCATAACGGGGCATAGTCATCACATCACTGATCAATCAAACCCTGACATCATGCTTATCGAGTTGTGACCAAATATTGCGGTCAGTTAATGAACATTAAAAAACCCAGCCTATGTAACTTGCAATCACATTATGCTTACGAAAATGCCATTTTTAAATTTGGAAGCAATAATGGTCAAGTAAATGCATTAGTGATCAAGTGGTATGAATTGGTAAACAATGAGGTAACAAAAACAAAACAGCGGGGCTAAAAAGGAAGCTCGAACAATATTGCTAATGCAATTCATTTTTCCGAATTTATGGCAGATTAATCAGTACCAAATCTTTTAATGAATTAAACTGTATATGTATATCTGACTATTTGTAGTGACTATTTTACATAAAATATATTGAAATAAGTAGGATCTGCCGAGAATTCGAAAAATGAATTGCATTAGCAATATTGCTTGAGCGGCGTGTTTAGAGGGCATGGGCATTATCCTTTATTGTTTTGAAATATAAAAAAAACAACATATAAAGCAAAATATTTATTTTTCATTTAAATATTCTTCTATTCTATTATTTGTTTTAATTTTTGCGGATTATTATTTGCCAAGAAGGTAAGTACAATTTTGGAATATAGAGGATCTCTGTGCTTATCACCTTCAACCATTGAAAGCGACTCCAGGATTACGACTTTTCACATTGAAACTGATAGCTAACCATTCAATCTAATGTAGATACACTGATCAAATCTACACATATACTATAAACTAATCTAATACACAACCTAAAACAAACAAAGGTTGCCTGGAAGAGATTGCTTAAGCAATAAGGCCGCCTAAATTGTATTCTCTTTCTTAATTTTATATGTCTATACTTTTCCTGTATGGAGATTACAATAAAGAATATTTCATTCATTCATTCAAACGGAAAGAAAACAAAATAAACAATTTTTTATTCCCCATTCGCAAATCAATAAAACTCCTATTATAAAAAATTGTTTACCGACCTCATGACGTTTATTCCCAGTAGTACAACGCAACACCTGTGCCCACCATCGATTTTACCATTAACCATTGTATTGTAGCTACCGACCGACCGACTTACTGCCTACTGAATAAATGATATCATAGAAATGGTTCTAGGACTTCTCCATTACAATACATCAAAGAAAATTGTGGGTCACTTTTTGTATTTAGAACTGTCTTGAAAAATCGAAGCAATGAAAGTATATTCCATTCTCTATGGTAGATTTATTTGAATTTAGAACAGTTTGTTAAATGAACAATATATTGATAATCGAATTCTTTATCAAAATGTGATGTAATTTATGTGTATACTAATTAAGTTCCATATTTATTTCGGAATATTTAAATATTAATTTAATGAGTTACCCTCAGATTTTGTAATATGTAAATCTGGGCTCTTAAAAAAACGATTCAGATTACTCCTCGGTCTTGTGTACTAATCACCTTTGGGTACATAACCATACACTACCACACCACCATAAAAAGTATTTCACGGACCCGTACGTAGGTACGACCCGCACACCTACGAGTGGGTGAAACGCAGTGCGTTGGATACATCGGTCCGCAGGTACCGAGCGCCCGCACTAGCACGCAAACCTTCTTTCCCGATTAACTATTGTAATTGGTTGCATAGCACGCTATACGGTAGTACAGTTTAGAAGCCACAGCCAAACTTAACAAGGTAATGCTATATATAAGTAAAAGAAAGAATAGGTACCTACTAATGGTAGGCTGTGTAGTCGTTGAATGTAGTATAATAGCGAAACTCCTTTGAATATAAACAAAGCCAACAATAGGTTCGAATTTTGAAAAAAAAACGGGAAATGTCAGGTTTGGCCAATATCTATGCAACAATTTCTCCCGCTAGAGGCGCCACTGTATTATAACGTAAACAAATGACACGATTGGTTACAATGACAAGACGAAACTAATGTCAATAAAACGCCATTGGACACATTTCCGTTATATTTCGTTGGCACCATCTATTATTACCTTTGCATAAGCAACCCTATGGAGTGGTAAGGGGTTAATACCCCCTAAGGGAGGAGGGGATCGCAGGGGCAACCACGGGCATATAGATGTACTCAATAGATCTGCGATGACCTTCGATAAGTTCTGTGTATTGTAGAAAGGTGGGTCGATGTAGAGATAGCGCTTATCAGTCTCTTGTTCATGACACGAACACCTTTACCTAACATCTAGAGAAGGAACTCGTGTATGAAGAAAATTATGCAAGTCTACGGTTAGTATTTCTCGGCAGTAAGGTATTGTGTAGTGTCCACCTGGCTGTACCACTCTCAAGTTGAAAATCTGTCGCCAAACACGGCAAACACCTACCAGTATTCTGGCAGCTACACTTGAGAGCCAGTTCCATCTATGCTTTGAGTTCTTACCAATTACTTTAAGATTGTGGTCAAACACAAGCCAATGTAAAGTGCATTGGTTTTCTTACGATGTTTTCCTTCACCGAAAGCTCAATCTCATTGTAGACCTTCATCGCGGCACCTGAAGTCAAGTCACTAACCACTGAACAATCATCACTTTAAGCTCCTGTTACCACACACAGCGTACTTATAACCTATGATATTAGTTTGAAGCATTGTTGTTTTTTTTATTGCATTGTCTTTCATACCGTTTACTCACATTTACCACACACAGAGTAGCTGTAACTTATTCTGTACCATAGTCCCCATTGTTAGCTCAAAAGGGGTAGGTAAACAGGAAAGCATACAATGCACATGAATTTATTAATAAATACCTAGTTATTTATAAGGATGTTCAATTTAAAAATAGAAACAAAGGTTGAAATAATTTGAATATAATCATCGTGAGTTATGTTAAAAACGATCAATTAACTATAGGAATAAGAAATCGTTCCTCATGGAAGTAATACGGATATTAACATACACGTTTCTTATGCACACGCCAAGCAAGCGCAGATTCTGTTTGCAAAGGAATTCCGAACATTTGGCTTCCACTCCAGTCATGCGTTCACATGATCAATTCAGTCAAATCAATATTTCATCGATCAGAAATCATTATATACATACTTTATTATATTACAATTTACAACAGATGTTACAGCATTAGTATATATAAGAAACAAAAATGACCCCAGTAATTTAACCTTGGGGTACCCCTCAGGCTGTAATTTTTGTATGGTTCCAAAATTAATATCTATACTTTTTTTTTCATTGGTACCTCCTAAATACATTAAAATTATGGAAAAATTTAGTTTGAGCGTATAACGAATTCGAGTAAACTCTGTCTCCGCCATAGAAGAATCTAATTGGCATTGCTATCTATATAACCAGATTGACTTCAAGCGGCTCAGAAGCGTTTTCATGTAAATAAGAACAATGGTAGGGTACTCAGTAGTACCCGCCTGGTTACCACCCTCATGTTGAAAATAGAGGGAATCTTCTAGGTTTTGTTATAATCAATACCTTCACAATCCCCTAGTATTGCAAATGTCCATAGGTGAAAGTACTCACTTACCATCAGGTGGATTTGACTACCGACATAAAAAAAAACATAATACCAGTTGAGATGAGATCATTTGTTTAAAACAAATGTTCACAGAAAATGTTGATACAAGTATACTTATTCATAACCTCAGTTTACCTTTAGCAGTAAAAATATATATTATGATAACCCATTCTTAATTTTTTTCCCATAACATTATACCTGCAAGACGCCATTCTCGTTTTATGATATCACGATATAAATCTGTTTTGATCAAAACGGTTTATTTCTTTCATACAAGATTTCTTTTAAAAAACATGTCGAGTATTTATCCCTTTTTTCTACTTTTTATATCTAGCTAACCATACGGGAGTGAAATGAGGATTGTGGAGTCGATACCAAGCATAATGAAGACAATCAAGATTCGAAGAGAATAAATATCCTGGAACATTCTTCACACTCAGCCACAGAGCTTGTACAATGGAAACCAGATAACTGATATACCTAATTAAATGTACCGGGTGAATATTTCGAGATGTCGTATTACCGAAACCTATGCTAAGTTCTTCATGCTGAACAAATTATAGGAACAACTCTGAAATCATTAACTTAAGTTAATTTGCTCTCAGACTGCTGTTAATCCAGTCTGATTACAAAACGTATCAACAACTCTATTAGGTTAACTCCAATAGATTTATATTAGGTATCACCTAGTTGTTCAGCTAAAGCACCCTCGTCCACGTCATTTATATACCGCTACTATAGACAACTACCAACGAAGGTATCGTCCAGGTAAACGAAATATTTTAAGGCATTACTGACATTAATCTGTATACAGCTTAACAACTTTGAAGGCGTATCGGATCAATAAAACTGATAATTTATTTATCGCACCGCTCCCATCGATCGTGTGATAGCAGGTGATAAAGAAATGATAACCTGATGATGTTCCGAAGAAAGTTATTATGCGAGATGAATTAGCTAGGATTTTGACAAGCCAGTGAGCTCCTGGGCCCCAATTCTTGGGCTTTCAGCATTAATGTCGCAACGACATGCCAGGTCTAACAAAATGTATTGAATTTCTTAGATATCAGTGAAGCTTTTTGGCAGATATCTAAACTGAGAACATTTTGATTTGCGTTTAAGAATGTATTGCTGAAGACAAGAGATTTTTTAAATGTGCAACATCAAAATTGTTGTGCGACAACAAGGACCCCTTGATCAGTGAAACTGTCCACTACACTAAACAGTATCCGATCGCCTATTACTTTCCTCAAATTTACTACTATGACATTGTCGAAATTGTCAACATTTACAAATGTACAGCTGCCCTACCTTTGTAACAATTAATAAATACAACTAGTATTGTGAATTCGTGAAGTACATGTAATACAAGCTGACTTAAGGGTGTACCTAATATCAATGTCGAGGTCGCAAGGTGAGGCTAAACCGACGCGACGTCAAGGGAAGGCTGTGACATTTAAACATACATTATATGTAGATAGATAGATAGTTGTGGACTATATAGGTTACATAATGATCTAACTAAAATAATCTAAGTGCCGTCACGCGGGCATTTGATTCTACACAATGAAATAAAAAATAACACGTTAATATTTATTTTAATGAACACAACAAAACGAACATGCCAATGATCTATTTAAAAGTTTTATCTGTATACCTTACCTATATAAAATGGTAAACTGACTGACTGTTGATATATCAACGCACAGCCTAAACCGGTGGACCTAGAGAATTTTTGCATGTATACAATGTAGGCATCCACTAAGGAAGGATCTTTGGAAATTCAACCCCTAAGGGGGTAAAATAGGGGTACGCAGGTGAAACCGTCGGGCGAAAGGCAAGTCATTGATGAAATCCTTAACTATGTAATAACATCCTGTCCGCAGCGCCATGTGAGAAATGAAACAAGATGTTCTTGTTCTAGCCATATTGTAACTATTTTAATTTATTTGTCAGTATTGCCAACAGTTGCCAACAGTTTTGGAAGTGCATTATTCGTGAACACACTATTAACTTTAATGTGGAATACATAATAATTTCTAAAACCACGAATTTAAATATCGTTTAGGTTGTGGTAACTCTGATTAAGCTTAAAGGCTGTTTAAAATTGCGTCACGCTACGTTAATGAAAGTAACAAATAGTTAGTTTCATTTATGTGACAGACTAGAAATAAAAAGCGCGTAGGGTGCGCGCCAGAAGTGGCTCGTCTATAACATTGTATAACAACTAACGCTTGATATACTGATATTCACTGTACAGAAATTCATAAAGAGAATCGTGGTGACCTCCTTACAATTATTATTTAAAGAAAAAATATGAAATTAAAAAAAAAAACTATTAACTATAAAATAGCAGTCGTATACTGTTAATATAATTTCATATTTTAAATTTATGCTTAGGCATCAAGGATCAAATTGTAACTTCCCCAAAAACCTTTATATTTTGGGATAAATCTTCCATGATTTTCTATGGCACCCAAAGCGCTTGTTAAATATCTAAAGAATGGCTTTAATGCAACATAAATATAACTTATACGGGGTGATGAGTACTTCCACTCGTGCAAGTGTTGTCAGTGACAAAAAAATCACCCTGTATACAAATTTATAAATCTAAGCATATAAAACCATCAACAAAAGTGACCCAACTCGAAAAAAAACTATTTTAACCTTCTTTTCAACACAATTGATTGTTGAAACTATCTGAAAGCACGTGTGCTATCCACTATTACCTAACCGACCTAGTAATTGGATAACAAACCCAGCAAACTCTGCAGTACATATTTTTCAAACTGCGTTATATACATACCTACGTGTGTGAATGCAATATATGTTATATTTATATCTATAAAGCACGCTAAGGCGATATGAGTAGCTAAATAAAATTAATCCCCTTTTTTAGTACAATTTATTATGTTGCGTCCCTTTCTATTTACACTTAACTGACAGGGGTAGTGAGATAAGATCCATTATTGATTAATGACGATATTTTTTCAATTTTTGAAGTCAGAGACATATTTTGTAATATGCCTTCATCCCTGAATGAAGAGAGCGTAAAAGATTATAGAAAATATCTACATTTTAATTCTCTAAGTTAAAGTAAGTAGAACCTAGTTTTGGTAAATCGTTAACAGCTATACAAAAGACGAAATCCAAATTTTTAAAAGGTAATAAAAAATATTTTGGGTCGCTTTGTAAGACGAATGATTAACTTTAGTTGTAGAAAGTAGAAAGACAGGCCATTCCAATTCATCTGTAAATTAAGTTTTTTTTTAATTTAGCTATAAAATTTCAGACCAATGCCTGGATAAATTTAAAAAGAAACAAATCATCAACGCTGCACCGGATTCACTGACTAAAGCCAGTTATCTCAGTCACAAGGTCGTGACCTCAATTACAACGTTTAACGTTCACACTCTCACTTTGTAATCACCGTGAAGCAAAAGGGTGTAACACCGAAATATAAAATTTTGTGTGGTTTGACAGTGCTTGTTTTAAAAAAGTATTCGAGGAAGCATCAGTTAGTTATTTTTATTAACAAACAATATATATATAAATAGAATGTTGTGATATTTAAAAGCATTACAGAACAAGTACATTTAAAATTACGTAATGCATAAAATTACCGTGCGTTATGAATTTAAATTCCAAAATAAGAATGGAATGTAAAAAAGACAATTGATTAGTCATGAATAGTTAAATGGAGAAAGTCGTGAGACTAAAAAATCATTGCAATGAGAAAATAGCGTTCTTATCTTCAGCATAAAAGAACAAAATCGTGTTTTTTTTTTTGCGTCGCAACCTTATTAACCTATTTATTAAGAAATATTGACATACAAAGCTTAAATAAAAACCTAAGAGATAAAACCCAATAACTATGCTCTAATCGCCCACAATGACAGTTGTCTCGTGATGTAATAAAAGCGTGCTCTAAAATGTATAAATACAAATTACACAATTTTGCGATCCGCATGACTATAAGCAATGTAGGTATGACTCATGCAGGAACTTTTAAATTCTCCACACGGCGAACCACAGACTTTGAAATAATAATTCTAGTTGCATTAGTTCGTCGAAGCACAGACTAAATATTAATCGTACATTGAAAAGATAATTAATATAATTTGAGGAAAATTATAAGGATAAGACTGGCGAAAATGCATTCTATTAACATTGGCACAGAGCCTAGATTAAGTTAGATATGCAAATTATTGATCGATGTCCTAATATCAGTAGGTTATATCCGATACATATTAGGCCGAGAGACCGAGTTTCTTTTAACAACAATTTTACATAGGTTTTAAATAAAAGAATGTAAAAAAATAATACGTATACACCACAGATTCCACAAAAACAATTAATGTTGTAGGTCACAGATTTGACATCCATTTCTACTCAATCCAAAAACAATGGGCAGTTATAATGTTCAATAAACAATAGTAGTTGGGCAGAAAGTATGTTAAACCACAAACTAATGCCCCGGGCAGTCGACCTCGCGTCGTGTGGTATTTCGGCCATAAGTTTTTGATATGGTCATGATTTTAACATGTTTTTTATAACTCTTCCGGATTGGATATGGTTTGAATTGGTGGTCTAGTTTTTGATGTGGTCGGTGGTGATGAATGGGTTTTTTATTAACATTTAAGGTGCATTGTGGTGTTTAGCTACCGGCCTATTATGTTCTTACTTCTTAGCTAAAATATTTCGTATTTATTTTGATGGGAGTTGATATAAGTAGTTTTTAAATGTCAAAAATAGCATTGGATCATGGATGGAGCCATTGTTTATCTTTTATAAAAATAAGGTTCTTGAGGGCAAAAGATGGAAATCTCATAGAAGACAAAGCAGAATTAAATTAGCAGCCCCGATAAAGATCTTCATCATACTAGAATTTGAGACGTCAACTGCAAAGGATATGCAGCTCATACAGATGTCCACAACATATTGTTTCAAGCCACTTGCACCCAATAGCTCCCACCTCTTGGCTAAGCCGTCAGTCCACCGTCCATTAATAATAAAATAATTCCCAGAAATATTTCAAAATACAAGACAACCGCTTTCTGAAAGCTCAATCAAAGTTAATCTATGATAAAAAAAACTTATTGTGACAGCATAGATCGGATTTCTACAAACTGGGAGTTGAAGACCCGAAAAAGTCGTGACAAACTAAACAAACACAAATGTAAACAAAAACATCAAAAGACGCGGCATTATTTATAAATGGAATCAAGTTTAAACATGTGCGCCGGCGCAAAGGGACAGGAAATCACGACCAAGGGCCAAGACTGGCAATTATTGCGACCACACCGGCATAACTTGGGGAACCGGTCGCGGGCGGCCGAGATACTGGAGGAGCTTTATGGATCTTGAATTGAATATATTATAATGGTAATATTAGAGTTTAGGACTTCTTAAGACATCACTATCATCGACTAATCGAATCCTAAAAATATTATATACTGGCGCTCTGCAGTTTAAATCGCATTTCCGTGATGTCTTATGTTATTTGAGGATAAATATTATACTAAATTGTATTCCGCGATATGATCTAACTCTATCCCAAGTTTAATTCAAATCCGTCTAAACTTGACGTCGTAATGCCTGAATGGATTTAGATGATGCTTAGCTCATATTATAGATCACAACATGGACTACAATAAGATAATTTATCTCAGTAAAGCATGAGATTCCTCTGGAACCCGGGTAAAATTACGAGGCGGAAGATAGTGTGTTTAGATTTTAGGAAATTTTAATAGAATATCATTTCATTTTCAAGATAGTCCTAGATTTAATCAAAGTTAAAGTTCTACATCTCAGTACAAATAACTAGTTCATAAATACCATAATGCTTTAGCATCGCTACAGTATGTAATGGACACACCGTTAGTTCTCTTTTCTGATTTAAGTTTTAAGCAATTTTTGGAAAAATATTCCACCAAATAAGACGCCTGTGAATTAACCAAATAAAAAACACAACATGATTACCCAAATACCAAGAAACAGATTTACCTAACCCAACCAAAAACTCCGTTATATAATGTAGACACACCAGTTAGCACTTCTAAAGTACCTAATGGATAAACCCAAACACCTAAAAGCCTTTGTTCCACCACACGAAGATGATTCATTTATAACGGTGCATCTTTAATCTTGAGCCTCATTTTGCATAAAAAAAAGTAAAATCTCGGTTGCGTGTTTGACGGTAAACTTTTACATTGAATTTATGATTTGAAAAAAGAATACCATATTCCAATCACAGAAATATTCAATACAATTTTATATTGAAATCCTAATCCTAACTAATATTATAAATGCGAAAGTGAGTTTGTTTGTTTGTTTGTTACCTTTTCACGCTTAAGCCGCTGAACCGATTGCCATGAAATTTGGTATGCAGATAGCCTATGGTACGGAGAAGAACATAGGCTACTTTTTATCCCGGGAAAACATAAGATCCTTGGGGAACGCGGGTGAAACCGCGGGGCGGAATCTAGTATGCAATAAATGCGATATTTGTCCGATATGTCAAACGCACAACCGAAAATATTATAGTATAGAGGCTAGGTTATGCTGTAGAAGTCCCTGTAGTGAAATAGAATATAAGAATTCGAGGATTTTGGAATATGTTGATCACGAATAAGTAGGTTAGTAGGTACAAGAAATAACTATCAAGTAGCTCGAGAAAAGGAGTGGACGGGGCTTGAAAATGATATATTATACATACTGGTAATGTCATGTAGGATATTTTTTTATTTAAATGGGGAGTTTTAAAGCGAAGTAATCACGATTTCATGTTGGTATTATACATAGAAGATAATTACTCGTACTTATTCAAATTTAGTGTCCCGCAAGGAAGTATATTATTGCCATTTTTATTCCCTTATCATACTGGTGCAATTACTGCAAAAACAACTTAGGAAGATAAAAATAAACATTTGTCACTAGGTATCATTAAAATCAAAGATAGAGAGAGAATCAAGAATTGATAACAATTACAATTAAAGTGCAAAGCGATAAGATTTCATTTATTGTCCGCAAATGAATGAATCACTGCTATCGTATATGACTAACAACTACAAAATATAAAATTGATTTATAGATTCATATCAAACATACCTATAATTTAAAAATAAAAAAGTTGTACCTAATTGTTAGCCTGGATTAAATCAAATTTATTATCAAGATACTACACTGAAAGAGCTAATTAAATATATTTTAATGATAAACGATCTGAAGGTCATCGAACGCACAGACGTTTGGAACACAGATACACCTTTTGTTTGTCTCAGTGATGTCTTAAAAATAATCACACTGGATTTTAATTGGGACAGCAAAAACCTCTTTTTAATTTTACAGCTAGCTTACTAACTTGCCGTACCGCAGTTACACCCACAATCCTATATTTTACCCCTTTAGAGGTTGAATCTTACTTTATTCCTTGTCCTCTTTTACACCATAAAGGGAACCTCTGTGCAAAATTACAGCTTTCAAGGACCAAGGGTTTGGGCTGGACGTTGATGTCAGTGAGTGAGTCAGGACTTTTCTTTCTTTAAGTATAGATTTCTGCCAGGATTAACTAAGAATTTTGAGAATTACAGTCAATCAACATAAAAACTAAGTATTTTAATAACTTCACTAATCTATTCAAATATAACTTTAAAAGTTCCTGGAAGAAACACGATGTATGTTTGTATGTAATGTTGTGTGCTGTCATGAATAAATGTTTTTCTTTCTTTCTTTCAGTTTAAAAACAGACAACGATGAAACAGAAAGATGTCATAATGGCACAGAACCGATTCCCGTTCTTTGTAATATAGCTTAGCTAGATTTTGTTTTTGACGCTTAACTTAAAGTAAATCCTAGAACATTAAAGAACCTTCTATACATAATGGCTATACCTACAGAAGTCACAAAAAGCATACGAATCATAATTAACACGTTCCCTGCAGAGACAATGCCGCCGTGGCTAATATCAGAGACAATGACCGCACCTAAACAATTAATTTGTTTAAGGTCTTTCCGACATTATTGTTGGGAATAAAGTTTACAATTTAACTTGTTTAGTCTAGTATCTGCAGTAAATTTTAAAATTAAAATTTTGAATATTTAAAGGTTGACTGACAGGTGCTAATCAACGCAGAGTCTAAACCGCTGGTCCGAGATACATGAATTTTGGAGAATATGTTCCTTATGTAACGTAGGGGAGTACTAAAGGAAAGGATTTTCCTAAATTTAACCACTTAGGGCTCAGGGGATAGCGGGGGAAATCGCATGGCGGAAAGCTAGTCCCTGCATATAATAAATAATATCCTACTATAATATATTATTGTAGATCCCTGTCTCGATCTATTTTACGAGTATGTAGTACTATTGCATTAGTTTTTTATATCATTAATCATTCGTCTTTATAAAATCAAATTATCTCCCTAATTATAATTCCTTCACTTCAACCATCCATCATAAATCCAATTTAGTATAAAAATGTTTTTATGCGAGCCTGTACTCGTCTAAAAACTAGCCAGTAGTCATTGGTCGTAATATAATTTACAAACTATATAGACTAGATAACTACTGGGCGTTACCACGCCTTATATTTTTTATTGTTCTAACTATTCCATTCAGTTTTATAGACAGAGGAATTATCAATAAATAAAATGCTTAGTGCCACATTATTATTACATCCTTACCTATCTAGCAATTTGGAATCTTCTTCTTCTACAGCTACAGCTTCTTTTAAGCTGGATTATAGTTGTCTTTCAATCATTCTATTTTCAATATTCGTTTGAAGGACACTCAAATCTTAAATACAAGTTACCATTGTAAATTTTTGGGATCTCTAAGATACCATTGTGTGCAATTTCAGGTCAACAGCTTTATCTAGATGGGTGCGGCTCGTTAGATCATTGTACTGTATACCTACACTTTGGCCTAAATCTTGTCAAATTACCACGTAACATATAACCTTGTTGTATTAAGTATTCATTGTTCAGTTACATTTGAACTAGAATTGGTGAGTAGAAAAGTATGAATAGTTTATTATTTTTAAGGATTGGCTGTTCCAAATTTGCTTAACCTGAATCGAGACAGAGCTTCTTTATTCTTTTGAGCTAAGTTGGATGACAATCCTTTTGGAGTTATGGATAAACTCGATAACTAAAATTGCAGTTCCTTAAATTATTTTTTATGTAGTTTTGGGATTCGCGAGTAAAGGGATTACAGGAAGAAAGGAAAAACAATAGAACATGAATAGAATTATGAAAACCGCATTCAACTCCGTGCAAAAAACTCTGTGCATTAAACTCCTTGCATCAAACAAATGAATAGACAGAGAAACATAACGATTTATAATACGTAGTAATACTTAAAACGACTCTATAAAATCTTCTTGTGCGATACGGTCATCATAATAAAAAGAGTGCACACCATATCTTCCTTTTGTCGTTCAAATCGTTTAAGCAATTACAATAGCTGTTTTTTTGCCGAACAAAAAACCCTTTCTATTGACGTGTTCATGCTATTGTGCTGCACTGTTAACAGTGTTAATGTCCGTTTCAATAATCTTTATGAAGTTTTAATGATAGTGTGAATGTCAACGGTTTGCGGAAATTATAGTTAAAATTGTAGTTTTGATCATTTGTTTATCATCAGTATTTCGCAGCAACGGCAGGTTTGTAAGTAGGTCAATAGTCGCTGCTAACGAATATTTTTTTTACCTGCAGCTATGTATGGAACAGAATATAGCCTATGAACGCTTGCAACACCAGGGGTATCACTAGCGCGTTGCCGACCCTTACCCCGGCCCGATGAGCTCTGGCGACCTTACTCACGCGCAGGAACAAGTATAAGATATTTGGCTGTGGTATTTTGTGGTAAATATTTGTTTTGGTAAGGTCTATCTTACGAGTAACTTCAAAAGCGTTAATCCTTCCAACCATTTCTAATGTTCTATTGTAGTAAATGTAAAATAATTTTTTCATGTACCTATCCTAACAAATAATATAAATGCGAATGTGAGTTTGTTTAATAATAATAAGAATCTTTATTGCCAGAAAAAATAAATGGTTACATACATGTTTGTTCGGTTGTTTGTTACCTTTTCACGCCTAAGCCGCAGAACCGATCGCGATGAAATTTCTTACGCAGATAGCCTATGGTATGCAGAAGGACGTGGGCTACTACTTTCTCTGGAACGCGGGTGAAACCGCGGGGGACACCTAGTCGTAAATAAATTCATTTACTTTAATTTATGGACGTTTATCGCCTGCTGCCAAGTATTTTGGACGTGTGCTGAAACATCAATAATGCCAAAAGGAATTCTATGAACGGACTGTGAAGGTTGAAAGTCAAATAAAGGAAAGGAGATAATCATAAGGATCAAGGTAAAGGAACATAGGCAAAACCACAGGGCGGAAACTAGCCATCGAGTTACGGAGAGAGTCATAGACTCCAAACCCTTTTTCGTAGCTTATGCTACAGTATTGAAGATCATAAATACTCAGAATAATGTCAATGTAAAGAATTCGCAATCACAAGTATTTCTCAATCAATTTTATCGTATTACAACAAATACATGTCAATATTTCAACGATAAAGTAAATTATCAAGGTTTTATCGTGTAATATCACAATGCATGACGTGTTTTGATGCTCGGAAAGCTCATTAAATATATGGATGATGTACTGTAACGTCGCAAGGTCATTTTAACCAATAGATTAATTATTTTTCCACGAATTGTATGTTTAGTTAGGGTGTTTGTTGGTGTTGCCAGGGTGAAAAACGTTCAAAACGAAAAGGTTTAATACTTTGACGTGTTTTAGACCAATGACCTAGACTATGAAAACTTTTCGGATCAATTGCCTGACCAATTTTACTTGAAAAATATTTTTAATTTTTTTATGTTAGGAAGCTGAGAAGCAGGTAGGCGGTTCATCTGATAGACATTAACAATACTAAGGGGATTTCCAAAAGGTGGGTAAGCACCCGTATTTATTAAAACAATTGAATAACAGAAAACATAGAATTTACTGAAAAGATCAAACACGCTTCGTAATGCTGCGCGTACATTCAAACAGATATTATTTATCGATATGAATTTTGATAAGATACCGTCATCTCATACAGATGTGTTAAAGTGTTTTAAACTACAAGTGGTTTTACTTGATCTGTGTTTTACGTCAGAAGTAAATTATGAATCTCTTTCACAAACAAAGCGCGTAACAGGTTGCAGTAGTTTTGAACTCCATGACGTCATTTACAACAGACGATTTTGAAGTGGCTACTTCATAGGATTCTAGAACCTGTGACAATTAAATAAACTGCAGTTGGAGTTATTGAATTACCTACTACAAATACATGTGATTCTTGCAGTTTGTCTCTGAATGAACAAGCTAAATATGACTTATGATTTATTAAATTGGACAGGCTTGCGTTTGATAATAATCCCATTGTGGATAAAGAAAATGATTCAGTGGGCCAATATTGTTAAATTGGAAATTTAAGAAACCCCAAAATCTACACATTAAAATTGATATTTACCAAAACCAGCAGTAGGTCGCACACGTTAATTGATTTCCATATTACCTCGAAAAAACATTCATGTCAATTTTAATTCTCATTTGTATCTGGCGTTTCTCATTATCATAGCAAATTAATTATTATAAATGAAATATGCGAATTAGTAAGATATTTCCCAAAAGTTAGATGTTAGAAAGTATTCTTTAGATAATATTGACGCATCGCTAAAACGCTTAAATTGGTAAATTCAAGGAGTGTAGCTTATTATCTACCATGAACATCATCAAAAATCAATTATTTTACCGTGAGAGCTCGGACAAAACTGCGTGGAGATTTAAGAGATATGCTTTACCGATAATCTACTCCAAAATTCAAATCAATCTGTAAGAATCTACAGGAAATCATTACCATCACCTCATTATGTCTTAATTGGTAAGCCACGAGGTTCAGCTTACAGCAAAGGTCTTTAAGATAACAATACACTACGAAATTTGAAATTATGAACACTTTTCGGTCTAAAGTTTAAACACTTCAGTAGACAATAATATAATTATCGGGATTAAAAGTAAGTGGTATATGACAGTCGTCTATGGACATTAACAAAGCCAGGGTATTGCTGATCTTTATGGAACCTAGAAGACTCTCAAATGCTGCCAATACATATCGATAAAAAAAATTATAAAATAAATATAAACATAATATTAGAGGAATAAGATGATAAAGAGTTAAAAGAAGAATTAAAAGCATTTGACGACGATTCAAAAGTCCATGTTTATAAAACTTGTTATGTTTTTGTTGAAGTAAAAAAAGCAAAATGAATTGTTCGGTCTGGTGGAATGTTGATTTCTCTCATACCCCGTGAGAAACTTAGCAATTAATTGTAAGTAATTGCTGTACTTTAAATTAACTTTCAGATAAAATGCCGACAATTTAAAAGTAACAGTAACTAGTTTCATAGGTGATGATGTCTTTTGGGCCATTTACAACTATAAATACGTAGTGTTACCAGGTTTTCTTCGAACAAAGCAACACATGACACTAACTGTTGAGGGCTTGTCTAACTACTGACATTAAAAAAAAATCCTGGGACATTCTTCACACACGGCCATCTGATCACAAACTAAGTACTACATATACTACTTTTTCAAAATAAATACAAATCTTAGATTCAAACATCCAGACTTGGGACAAACAGACATGTTCATGCACACAAATGTCCTAGGCGTGAATCGAACCCACAACCTGTAACTTGATAGGGTATCTTATCAACCACGCCAACTGGCCCGTCAAACTTAATAAAGCAAATTTAAATCTGCTAAAATTACACGCGCAATGTCTGTTAATGGTAAATTAAGTTTTTGTAAAGATTTCACAATCATTTGGCCTCGTAGGTACAGCAATTAATACTCTTGTAATCCCTGAGATTATCGTTTTGCAACTTGTAGTATAATTAGTTATAAACAAGACAAGTGTCTTTAATAGTGCTATAAATTAAGCAGCGATAATCGTTCAATACAAAGCATTGAATCATTAGATAAATATCTCTAAAACTGCATGATACAAAATTGATAATGCTAAAATATTAACAGATTCTTAATTTACTGATTAAGTACGTTCTGTGATACCAAAAAAGGAGGTACATACCTCAAGTTTTTTGGAGTACTCTTCAGTAACACGTTCCTGCTCCTTCTTCAATTCCTCGTTCTTATCCAGGAGTGCTTTCCCCAGTTCTGCTGCCAGTAGCAAATCAGATTCCTTCTGTTGCAACTGACTCCACACATCGGGTTCCTGCCCTGCATCCATTTTCACTGATGTATCTCTTGCTGCCGACATTTCAGCTACATAAGCTTCCAGGTCCTCGTAGAAATGCTCGTCAGATATGCTCAAAGCAGATGGAGTTATTCTAGTTCCGCTACGACTTCTGCTTCTTCTATGTTTACTTATCGGAGTAGAGGACCTAATAGCTCCTCTACCTACAAATTCAGTTTCGTCAGTTATAAAATTGGGTGATCTATTACGATCAGGTGGTTCGACGCTTGTTTTTCTACTTCTACTAATATTTGCACTAAATTCACCAGCCATTTATCTAGAACTGTCCACAATACAAACAGCGTTTAACTCTGCACTATTTTGGTGTAGTTGTTCTTCTTGAAGATTTTATCGAGAGCCTGTTGTATTTTCACCGGTTTGGGCAGTTTTATTTTGAATATGTTCTTATTAATTTCGTATTCTTTTTTTAATGCCATTATATTTAATTTTGGTTCACAGTTGTAACATTTCTGGTTCACTGACACATCACAGCACAGCACGAGCACGTCCTATGCGTTTGTTATGTTATATCGATGCACTCGCGGGCCGGCGCAACGCAGATGTTGCCTCGACAACGGATCGGACACAACAGAGCTCCGCGAAACCTTTCCAGGCTGAGCGGCCCGAGACGGGCAAAGATTAATAATAGATAAGAGGGGCAGGTAGGTAGATAACGGTGGTATTTTTAAGAAGCGCAAATAAGTCTTTCACTCAGGTAAATTTTTTGGAGTTGATTTAATGATTAGTAATTTATTCATGTCTGAGTTTGCTCTTTACTCAGTCACTCATTATTACTTTTTTTTTTTTGGCGATGTACATGCAAACATTGACAATGGGTGTAGAAAATTTTATAATTAAGTAAATAAACTTTTTTTATTGTAGTTGCTGATTTTATTTTCTGCTCTCCCTAAAGTTGTAATAAAACAATAATCTCACAATTTTTTTTATTTAATCTTTGACAAAGACCAACACGTGCATTAGAGTGGAACAAAAATAACAGGTGATACAAAAGCCTTAAAGGGGAAAGAGACAGGTATACATCATCAAGGTGATATAAAGAGAACGGTTGGTCAAACGAAAATGTTGTAACGTTTTATTTGATATTTTATTGTGTTTTAAAATAAGGAAATGATCTCATACCGAAATGTTATAAAAATGATCATTATTATTACGATGGGTGATGAAATGAGGACCTTGACTTTTACATTTTGTGATGGATGAGCGTTTATTAGATGTATTTCTATAAATAAATCTGTATATACCTAGAAACTGGCTGACTTACTGACATAACAACGCCAACGCAGAGCTCAAACTGTTGGGTCTAGAAACCATTTAATGTACATCTAATATACAAAATTCAATCCTTAAGGGGGTAAAATAGGGTATCGCAGGTGAATCCGCGCCGCGGAAACCGAAGCCAACGCAAGCGTAAATCTTATTGCATAGCTTTTTACATTAACTGCCTTACATTTTTAGGGTTCCGTACCTCAAAAGGTAAAAAAAAAGGAACCCTTATAAGATCACTTTCTTGTCCGTGTGTCACCAGTCACCACCGATTTTCTCAGGAATGGGTGGACCTAGCAAGTTGAAATTTATACCAGATACTGAGTTTGATAGTCCCTATTAGGTGTATAAAAATCAAGGTCCTGAGTCAACACGATAAATAGATATGGGCAAATTTAGATTTTCGCGAAAACTTGTATGTACCAAAATTTACCTTAATTTTCAACTTTTTTATTTTTCGGATTTTTCCCTTTACTTGTGCTGTAAGACCTTGCTTTTAACCAAAATTGACAATTCCAGGTCAACCGGAAGTACCCTATAGGTTTTGGGTCGAAAACCTATATGGTATAACAGGAACTCTGTTGACCTAGAATCACGAAATTTGGCAAAAAAACAAGGTCTTACAGCAATTATAAAGGAAAAATCCAAAAAATAAAAAAAAAGTTGAAAATTAAAGGCTGTCCCCATACATACAATACATAGTTGACGCCAATTAAGATAGCCCTCTGAGTTGTATGGGCGCTCATACAATATAAAGGTCTAGCTTAATTGGCACCAACATCAAATAAGATAATAAATAAAATTGTGCTATTGTGTGAAAGAAAATAAAAGAAAATATATATTGCAATATTATGCTCGTGTGCGCAGAACATTTTACAGTAAAGAAACACCGTTACAGAGACGATCGTTACACTATGCAATGTATGAGGACAATAGTTTTCCAACGACAAAGTTAAGTTTGTCCCTCAATCCATATCTTATCGTTAAGATTCCGGTGATGGACGAACTATTTACATACCTATAAGTTTGATCGGAATCCACAATGCGCGAGTACGACTCGCACTTGGCCGGTTTTTTTTTAATTCTGTACAAATAAAAATCGTCAATTTTTTTTTTTAAACTTATGTTTAACCAAAACCGCGGCGTCCGACGTCACTACCACTCAGCAAACTTAGTAAGAAAATAACTTTTTGCTGCCTAGCAATAATATTGATTCAACAAATGAAATACCTCGCACGTTCTTGGGAATAGGAAGAAGATTAAGTGAAGTTATTTAAAAAGATTAAATATAGCAATATGGCGGTCCCAAGTGATGATATGGAAATGGAGAAGATAGCTGAAGATGAGCTGTCGAAGTTGCAAAAACAAGTAAGGATTCCATTCCCACTTATGTATTATACTTCATTAATAATCTACAAAGTATTACGTATTACGTACGTATGTAATCCTCCGTGGTCCAGGTCACATAAACTCATCAAACTGAATCATTTTTTTCGCCACGCAACTATCGCAACCTATGACATAAAAAAAACTCAAAAATGTTTGCTGAAAAACTGATTATTTTGGGATCAAATGATGATGTCTAGTTATTATTTTCTAGTAATTAAATTACTAGCTTCCGCCCTGCGGTTTCACCCGCGTTTCCGAGGCATCTTGTGTTTTCCCGATAAAAAGCCTATAGCCTTTCTCGTTAAATGGGTGGATAGCCCATTTAAAGAAAGAATTTTTCAAATCGAACCAGTAGTTCCTGATATTAGCGCGTTAAAACAAACAAACAAACAAACTCTTCAGCTTTACAATATTAGCATAGATAGTATAGATTTATTAATTTAACCAGCATTTGCCCGAACCTCCTTTTTCGTGGTCCCAACTTGTAACCACTTCACCATAACACTTATTCCTCAGTTCAGGGTAATGGAAATAGACCGTGCGACTGTGGTGACTAGTGTTCAACCCACGTTGAGGATGCAGAAGAACATCATCAACACCCTGAATGCTGAATTGGAGAGGGTCATGTTGGAACTGAAGGTAAAAAGAAAACAGCTAGTTTGAATTTCATGGTGTTCAAGCTTGTCAGATTGAAAGAGCGTCTCTGATCTTTGTTACTTAGTTTAGTTTTTATTATATAACAACAACTTGCCACTGTTCTGTCTAAATAAAGATGTAATAAGTTACGTTATCTATACTATAGGTATATATAATGGTAACTGAATTACTGGGTGATATATCAACGTACATCCCAAACCGCTCGACCTAGAGACTTGAAATTTTGCACATAGATACCTTATACACTGTAAGCATCCACTAAGGATTTTTGGAAATTCAACCTCTGAGGGGGTAAAATTTAACACGCTTGTAAGTGCTTGGCGACAGATTTTCAACTTGGGGGAAGTAGCGAGCCAGTCGGGTACTACAAAGTACCCTACCACCGTGCTATGGGATCCCTCACGATGTCACTTCCTTCACCGAAAGCTCAAGCTTATTGTAGGATGCGATCCCACGACCTTCGTCACTGCATTCTACGTCACTAAATGGTTTTTCGAGACTAATAAAACTTATTTTTTTGTAGTCGAGACTGCTCTTTATGTTGACGTAATTTTTCTTATCTCAACAGTTCACAAAAAGCACCTCCAACGTGTTAGACAACGCAAGAACCAGGGAGAAGCTGATAGCTCTCCTCAAAGAACATGAGAGATGCTCGGCCGAGGTTCGAGAGCATCGCGGTAATATCAGCGAGCTGGACTTCTTGCTCAAGCAGGTGCAGAAGGAGATCAAGGCGTTGAAGTCGAAGGGAACTAGTTCCGAAAAGGTTGGTGGGGTTTTGTGGAAAGTAGAGTATTTAGATGTTGCTTATATTTCCAATAATGTCAAATTTCGGGTCATCACAATATGGGAATGATATAGAAATTATGTGACGAAGAGATTAGTGAATTTATTGTACCTTACGACGACCGTTTGACTACAGTTGTAATACAAACGCATTTAGGAAACTTCTTTGCCAATACAGTAATCTATATCTACACACCTACATACATACAAATAAATAATTAAAATTGAAGTGTCTGTTTGTAATAACAGCTTTTTATTAAATGCATATGAAAGTACTTATATTAGGTAACTAATAACAAAAGAACAATTTTTAAACATTTTATATGTTTGTCTGTCTATCTGTCTGTTTGTTCCGGCTAATCTCCGAAACGGCTAGATCGATTTTGACGGGAATTTCTCTGACAGATAGGATAGGGATGGTTAAGGAGTAATTTAGGTTACTTTACACACTAAAATAATACATCGTAAGTGAAAAATTCGAAGACAAACTGACTTCGTGAGATAAATCAAATCTGTAACAACTAGTAATTTAATTTCCAGGTGTTAGCAAACGCAATGACAGATCAAACGGTGATCAGTCAGCTGGAGAACCGCCTGGACACAGCCATGAAGAAGTTCAACACCGTCAATAGTGACAACTTTAAGTTACGAGTTGAGATCGATCGACTACTTAGAGATCGGTATGAGGCTTTACTTACGGTTGAGACCACCAACTTCTAAAAAAAAAAAACAGAAGGTTACCTTCTCTTTTCTCAGTCAATTATGTTTCTAAAAGATCTATAAGTAGACCAGCACAGCTAACACGAGGCACGAGAAAATTATTTCGATTATTTCATTTAGTAAAATATTTGCAGTCAATTCTTCAACACAATCTGGAAGAACCAAATCAAACGGCTGATGGATGGTAAAGCTCAAATCCTGGAGTTGGTGGAGCAAGCTATCACCACTTACGACCAGCGCGAGGAGTGGTGTGCGAAACTTGACGCTCTGAAGGAAAAGGCTGCTATTGATTACAGGAAACATTGCTTGGTATGACTTGATATACCTACCTATTTTCATGTTTTTAGGATTCCGTACCCAAAGGGTAATTGGCCGGTTTTTTTAAATTTGCTGTGAATAAATATTCTGGGATTCCTCACATATGGCCATCTGACCCCAAACTAAGCAGAGCACGACCTACGGCGTGATAGATCGAGAGATTTTCAATTGAGGGTAGCCAGTCGTCTAAAAACAAAAATAAAGACCGACTCTTCGAAAATACTTACTAAATAAAATTTAGATTTAACGAAACTACTTATTTAGTACAAATAAATTCATCGCAATATGAAACTGTCGATGTAACTTTTTTTTTTTCAAATTCAATGAGTCATTCTGCGGTCCTTCAACTCGAAACGTGACTTTGGTCTACCTGATTTACACCTGACTGTTAATATCATTGGAAAAACGACCTATTTAATGTAACGTTAATACTACGAAAGTATATAAAGTAGATTGATTGATTGTAGCAGATTGGCAAGTTGAAGTGGCAATGGGCCGATGGGGCCGAAGAGTTCTGGAGTGGAGACCACAGACCTTGTAAAGGACGTCGGAAAAAGCTGGATGCTGGCCGCCCAAGACCGGTCCTATAGGAGATCCATAGGGGAGGTCTATGTCCAGCAGTGGAGTTCTGAGATGATGATGATGATATAAAGTAGATTGTCCTTTTATGTGGATTCCCAGAAGACCAAAACACGGTCCTAAGTTTTATTTTAAGGTTGGATTGGCACCATTTTGATTTTTAAATGGATTTTTATTGCGTTTTAATTTATTACATGAATTTTAAGCGCCAATAAGACGTAATTTTGTGATTCGCGAATGTGGAGTATGGGAATAGATTATTGTATGTATATTAATTATGTTTTTAAAACCATACGTTAGTTCTTATTCGCCTGATAGTAAGCGGTTACCGTAGCCTATGATCGCTTGCAACACCAGGGGTATCACTTACGCGTTGCCGACCCTTCCCCCCACCCCGATGAGCTCTGGCAACCTTACTCACGCGCAGGAACACGACTATAAGTTATTTGGCTGCGGTATTCTGTAAGAATCAATAGTTCTTGCCAAATCACAAAAATAACGTCTCATAAGCGCTTATAATAGACGTAATAAATTAAAACGGAAGATATATTCGTTAAAAAATTCAAAATGGCTACCATTCCGAACCGTGCGTTAGAGTCAGACTATTCATAAGTGCTTGTGAAGGCCTATTTGAATAAAAAATATTTTCATATTCATTTAACCAATACGACACTTAGTTACACTAATGTCTCATTGAACTAAATAAAATCCAAATTTCTTCACAGGAAGTCCGTGAACTCCAACGTCAATTAGACCATAGCTTGAAGTTGGAGGAGTTCCTGCGCACCAAGGGTACTGTCAGGCTGACGGCAGCTGATGCGAAGGCAGAAGCCAAGAGATTGGAGCAGCAGGAGGAAGAGATGAGGGCATACAATAATTATGTCAATATATTAGATTCTATTAGGGTAAATACAACTTTCTTAAGCTTTTTAAGACGATGATAGATCAGTGGTAGTAACGTTGGATGCCGAAGAGTATCGGTGAAGGATAACATCGTGAAACCATAGCACGGTGGTAGGGTACTTTGTAGTACCCACCTGGCTGACTACCACCGTCAAATTGCAAAAATCTGCCACCAAACACTTACCGGAGTGTTCCGGCAGCTGCACTTGAGAGCCAGTTCCTTCTAGGCTTTGTGTGCCTACCACCATCGGCCACATCGCCACTTACTTACCATGATAAGATTGTGGTTAATAAAATGCCAATGGTGAATTCTTTTCACATACTTGACACAGGCGGTTTTGATTTGGTTGTGTACCTACAGTTCATGACTTGGCGCTTCAAATAAGCTATATTTCATCGAAATTAGCTTACTGGAAGAAAGCTATAGAAATTTTATAAAGTCATCAATAATAAATATCATTTTCAGGAGTTCGCAGGTGAAGACGACGTGGACAAATTAATACAAGAGTTCACTAGACGAGAGGAAGAGAACTATGCATTATTCAATTACATCAACGAAGTGAATACTGAATTGAAGAACTTGAGTGACAACGTCAAGATGCTTACAGTTAACATTGGTAAGTGTAGTCGTGGTGACTTGTGGTTGGTCACTTCAGGAGTTCTAGGAGCGTCGAAGCTACTGAATTTACCACCGGTTCGGAAGTCAGACAACAACTGAGAAGAACCGGCAAGAAACTCAGCAAATTTACATTTTTTTTAAATATTTTTGGACCATCTGTTGGCTATTCTTTACTTTCAAATGTTTTAAAGCAATATAATAATCTGAACAAGTTACCTACATACTTCTGGGTTTCATATGAAGATGCACTAGTATAGAGTGCAACCAGCGACAAAGAGGTGGCATAGCAAAATTTAAACGATTCACAGCTTTACTAACTCTTCAATGGATAAGTAAAGAACGAATTGATGATATAATACAATACAAGAAGAAATCAATCCCACCGTGTAGCGCTCGCTCTTGCAGGATACATTTTATGTAAAAAATCTACGTTTGTTTTGAAAAGAGTAATTGCTGAGTTTCTTGGCGGCTCTTCTCAGTAAAACCAACATTTCGAACTGTGCGTTAGAGTCTGACTATTCACAAGTGCCTGTGAAGGCCTAATTGAATGAATAAATTATTTCAATAATTAATTCTAGATCTCAAGTCTTTTTGATACACGTTCTAAAATACGGACCTAAATACCTATACTTTAGTGTTCACTTGAACCCTTCAGTTCTATCTCTCAGTAACAGAAATATGATCAAGTCTAACTAAAAGCATTTCTTTTTGATTATCCTTTCCAGAGGAAGAAAATGTGAAACACCAAGCGAAGCTATTCCAGCAACAGGATAGTATAGAGTCCTTGCGAACTACTCTTGAAGAGAAACGGCTGGCGACGCAGTGCGTGAGCGCCGCCTGTGATAGGAGCGCCGAAGTGTTGGCTACTTTGTTGCAGCAGATACAAGTGTTAGCTTTGTGAGTACCGACCACGGATCATAGATGGCGCTGTATTAAATAATAATTTACTAATGTGACTTACCATTTCTTGGACTTTAAATTTGAATACAGTGAAAAATAAGAGTTCAGTAATATTATAAAATTCTATAATTTGCTCCAATCGTCTATGTGTATCAAAGGAAGCAGTACATTAACTCGGTTAATAGATGGCGCTGTAATCAATAATGTTTATGATTCATTAATTAAGTAATATATTATTATTTTGCTTGAGTATGTGGGTATTGAACGTTAAAAACCCTAATCAGACTCAAATTAGAATTCATACATCAATATTTTAATAACTTTAGTGCAAATCTATTTTGGAGTCGGTTTTTTTTTATGACGTGATTTTTTCTTTACATATTTTCAGGGCATCTGAATGCGGCTCGTTACCTCTGTTGAAGCTTTTAGGCAAGTCGTTTGACATAAACGTGACGAACGCACGCCTTTATATCAAGAGTTTGGAGAAGAAGATCATGGAAATAGTTGATGTCATTAAACTTGACGAGGTAAGGATTAAATTTTACTTTTTAACAAGCTAATAAGTAAGTAGTCTTATATATTTTATTTATTTTACCTTCTAATGTCGAGTTAATTTCGATTTTTTTGTATTTTCTCATGAACCATACAATTAAATATTTTCCTTATTTTTTTTTATGAACACTATAACCTATAGGTACATTCATTCCTCAAAAGCATCGTAGTCCTCAATTTACTAGGACTTCGTATAGATATAACTGTGTAAATAAGGGGTGCACTCATTATCAACCCTCAGACAGTATCATATCCTAAAACCGTTTTGCTAAAGTGGTCATAAGTTTATACCACTAGAATTTCTACCGTTTTCTAGTTTCAAGGTTACAAGCGGCCACCATATACCACGACAGACAACAATAGACCTTACGAATGATCTGTATGGATGTAATTTGTGTGTCCAGGCGATCCAGCGCCAGATGTTGGAGGGCAAGGAGCGCACGCCGCCCTCGTCCCGGCGGCGGCGCGGCGCGCGGCCCTCGCCCCGCCCGCCCCGCGCGCCGCGCACGCCGCGCCGGGAGCAGGTCGCGCACGCCTAATTATATATATAAAAAAAAAATGTCTACCCACAAAATTTTGCCATATTGCGGAATTTCTCAGAACTAATAAGTGCCCTGATTTTACAATGAGCTGTCAAAATATTTTCAAGTGGCGGGCGTCCCGGAGGTTTTTTATTTGTCCGGTCGAGCTTTAAGGCAGGGGTCCCCGATTAGTTTCGCTCGGGGTCCGTTTTAAGAAATGAAACGACCTTCGCGGTCCGCCCGACATTTTATAGAAAAATATATTTATGAAACAAATGTAATTACGGAAATAAGAAAGGTATTGAAGTGAAACTTCTTTATTGACGTATGGGAGAAATTTTTGTAGCAAATCGTCACGTTTTTCGGTTACGCGCCATGTTGCTTTTATTATGTTTTCCCGTATTTTGGAAGGCAAAGGGTTCTAGCTCATACAGCCTAGCCATTTATCTTATTTATCTTCTTAGTTTTGAATTAATGTCTGACATCTTAAAATATAAAGGTATGAAGTTAGCTAGCGAAAACATTGGTTGCCATGGCAACCAATGTTTTTTAGTAAGCGTTACTTCCGTCAGAATTTTAATCAGGGACTTTTCAGAAGTTTCACTTCTACCATGTGTGACTTGCACACACACACACTTTTTTTTTTACATATCGATGAGAAAAATTTCATTTTTTGTTGCGGACTATCTGTCTGAAGGAGGTGTCTTTGGAGTAAACAAAAATAATGCGGGGATACATTTTTATTAAATTACGTACTCTGTAGTGCATGTTGCGGTGTTCTCGCGGTCTGCACAAAATGGGTCGGCGGCGGTCTGAAAGCGGACCGCAGTCCACCATTTGGCGACCCCTGCTTTAAGGTATGATTTATATGTTACTAGATGAAAACCCGGCTTCGCTCGGGTGAAATGTGACTCATAATACAGATTGTGTATATTTTACAAAATGTAGGTAGATATTTTTGTAGTTATCGGTAGTGGTTAGTTCGCCGTATCAGACTATCGGATCAAAAAAACAGACGTGTATTCCCGGCCTTAAAGGCGCCAGTTTTAGGTGCGTTCATTTTGGATACGTTCATAAACTGTTTGGAATAAAAATCTAGTATTACAAATCTCGTTGTTCAAAGTTACAAAAATTGCCTTAAATATAAAAATTACTTACATGTTACGCGAGGGGGTCAAAAATGGAAAAAATGTAACCTTCTGGCAACACTGTCTGACAGCTCAATCCAATTCCAATTTATAAAAAAAACGACGGGAAACAAAAATAATAGGCTGTCAATAAAAGCTCATTTACACACAGAGAACACTGTCATCTCATGATTAGGCTGTATGGGCTAGAAACCTTTGCCTTCCCGAAATAAGGGAAAACAAAAGAAAAAAGTGCCACTGACTGACAGGGATGCGTTCATTGAAAATATGGCGGTACTGTGCTCGGCCAATATGGCGACTGCCATTTGCACCATTAGAATTTAACAAAATACTCGACAATCCGAATTTTGCGGATATATGTTGTCGACTCGATTTTTTTTTTATGTTTTATTATTCAGGTAAGGTTTCAATCGAGTCTACCGTACCCCTTGACGGAATTATTAATATAGATGTGGTTTAAGGGCGCGTTCGCATATCAGGCAAAATTAAGCTGTTTTTCGGTACATTTTATGGCATAATCAAACAAAATCCAATATAACTAATAACTACCTCGTATAGATTGGTTCTTCATCTTCAAATAATAGTTACATTATAATTGAAAATTTTAGTTTCTCATAATGTAAAATCGATCTGTTGTTGCCATTTTCCACTAAATTATCGATACCGGGTTGAGTTTAGGTACATTTTTGTGCTATTATTAACATATTTCACTATTTCTAAAAATACTATATGTAGGCAAACATATTCAATTTTTAACGATAGGACTTTTTTTTTTATCTAAATGCTATAAATAGTCGCAGAAAAAATTAAAAGCGAAACAATTTTTTTCACATTTTTTTCTATTCTGGTTGAATCTTAATCGGTTGCATTAAGGGTTATTTTAGTTATAAAACTCGTCTTGATGTATTGCACAAGCATTTTGAATGAAACTTTAGTCGGCCCGCGGCCGCCGTCGAGAGTGGACCTGTATCGCTGTACAAACACAAAATATTCGATAAACCAAATTTTATACTTGACGAGGTAAGATTTTCATTCTATTTTATTTCCCTATAAAAAAGATGCAGCAACCTGAAGGTGTACTTCAGTGACTGCTACTGGAACTCCTCGACGAGTTACTAGGTGAGCCAAATATGGGCTTGTTTTGTGAGTCATGATGAGACCTTACCTCCGGACTTGATGGAGCGACCTGAAGGTGTACTTCGGTGACTGCTACTGGAACTCCTCGACGAGTAGTACTAGGTGAGCCGAGTTTGGGCTCGTTTTGTTAGTCATGATGAGACCTTACCTCCGGACTTGATGGAGTGACCTGAAGGTGTACTTCGGTGACTGCTACTGGAACTCCTCAACGAGTTGTACTAGGTGAGCCGAGTTTGGGCTCGTTTTGTTAGTCATGATGAGACCTAACCTCCGGACTTGACGGAGCGACCTGAAGGTGTACTTCGGTGACTGCTACTGGAACTCCTCGACGAGTTGTACTAGGTGAGCCGAGCTTGGGCTCGTTTTGTTAGTCATGATGAGACCTTACCTCCGGACTTGATGGAGCGACCTGAAGGTGTACTTCGGTGACTGCTACTGGAACTCCTCGACGAGTAGTACTAGGTGAGTCGAGTTTGGGCTCGTTTTGTTAGTCATGATGAGACCTTACCTCCGGACTTGATGGAGTGACCTGAAGGTGTACTTCGGTGACTGCTACTGGAACTCCTCAACGAGTTGTACTAGATGAGCCGAGTTTGGGCTCGTTTTGTTAGTCATGATGAGACCTTCCCTCCGGACTTGATGGAGCGACCTGAAGGTGTACTTCGGTGACTGCTACTGGAACTCCTCGACGAGTAGTACTAGGTGAGTCGAGTTGGGCTCGTTTTGCTAGTCATGATGAGACCTTACCCCCGGACTTGATGGAGTGACCTGAAGGTGTACTTCGGTGACTGCTACTGGAACTCCTCAACGAGTTGTACTAGGTGAGCCGAGTTTGGGCTCGTTTTGTTAGTCATGTTGAGACCTTACCTCCGGACTTGATGGAGTGACCTGAAGGTGTACTTCGGTGACTGCTACTGGAACTCCTTAACGAGTTGTACTAGGTGAGCCGAGTTCTGACAGTAAAAAATTGATAACGTTTTATTTGTTGTTTTAATAAAAACGAGCCCAAACTCGGTTCACCTGGTATAACTCGTCGAGGAGTTCCAGTAGCAGTCACCGAAGTACACCTTCAGGTCGCTCCATCAAGTCCGGAGGTAAGGTCTCATCATGACTAACAAAACAAGCCCAAACACGGCTCACCTAGTACAACTCGTCGAGTAGTTCCAGTAGCAGTCACCGAAGTACACCTTCAGGTGAGTCCATAAAGTTCGGAGGTAATTCGAAAAATATAAACAGCAATAATAAATATTTTTTGTAGGTACCATAATTTTATTACAAAGAAAAACGTAAAAAAAAAATGAATCCTTCAAAGTATCAAAATGAGTTCATTTTACTACAATTCTCGCAGTTAGTCGTGCGACTCGTGCGTACACTTGTGTGTGTGACCCGTGTCAATGTAGTAGTTCGATTCTCTACCTATCAATTTTGCGAACGCGTCCTTAATATTGAATATTCAGTTTACTAAAATGATTGTAATTAAAAATTAAAAGGAAAATGAAAATATTTTATTAAAATCTAACGCACGGTTCGGAAAGATGCCTTTGCTGAAGAGCCGACAATAAACTCTGCAATTACTCTTTTCTTATTGTTAATATTATTTTAATTACTGTTATGATTTATATCAGCACGGCGGTCCACCTGATGGTAAGTGGCTACCGTCGCCTATAGACATGAGCAATACCAGTGGGATTCCCAATGTATTGCCGACCTTTATAAAGCCTAGAAGGTAACTAACTGGCTCTCAAGTTTATTTTTATTTCAAGCAACTAAAAATTATCTCCACATGCACCACGCATCATTTTTTTTATCTAAATTAATTTATATTGTAGTAATTGAATCAATAAAAAAAATACATAAAAACTGTTATTTTATTTCATAAAACATTTTCATCAAGAAATATATCTTATTTAAATCTAACTATATGCTATATAAAGTATTTTATTTAGTGTCTGTATGTACATTTGAACTCCCATTTTAATTAAATGGGTATTTTTGATGTGGCTACCTGCAAAAGTTAAAGAATATCGCTTTATAATTTCGCTCTATAACTTAATGTTAGGTTACGTCGGTGTGTAGTTTTTATAGAACAGAAACTAAGCGATCATTAGTGGGTTATTGTGTGGTAAAATAGATTTTAGAATACGAAAATGGTTAATTTGTAGTTATATCACATATTTTTGCGACGTACGGTCAGCAACATATGTAGCTGAACAGATACAAATTTACAAAACATGTGTACACTAAAACTATCCATGGTGTATACATTTATAGTATGTAGGTTTTTGAAGACATACATTTTTAAAACACCACTTTACTTTATTTTTCCATATTATGGATACTTATAGTGTACAAGTTCTTTGTAAATTTGTATCCGTTCAGCTACTTACGTTGCCGACTGTACATCGAACGCGATATCCAAGTCGGTCCCATAATAAAAGTTGTTCACATCGATGAGTACTTCCACCCCTGCAAGTATTGCCAGTGACTAAAAAATGAGCCTGTATAATGAGGTAGCACTGACCAGTTGAGTTGAGTTCGGTCGAGTAGATTGTATCCTGATGGGCAGGCCGCGCGCGACGACGCTGCTCGCGATCATGACGTAGCCGCTGGAGCCGCGCGCGCGCACCACGGCGCGCAGCAGGTCGCGCTCCGGTCTGAACGTGCCCTTATGTTCCACCGATGTCTCTGGAATTGTATGGTGAGTACAGGAGACGTGCGACGCATACGTACACATAAAAAAAAGTATGTGTCAGGAACGAAGTTCAACAAATTCATTATTTTTTCTTTTTGTCGATCCTTAGGGGAGGCCTATGTCCAGCAGTGTCCGTCTTGCGACTGAAATGATGATGAAATAAAATCTTCCTTTTCGATTCTATTCTATGGGTTGTTTGTTACCACTCAGCTCAAGAACGACTGAACGGATTTTCATGAAATTCAGTATACACAAGGTGAAGAAAACGGTCGATCATTAAATTAAATTAGAGCTTTATCACGTTGTTTTTAAACCGTATACAAAAAATCATTGATGTCCATCGAGTAGTTGCTCATTATCTCATCAAGTGAATGCCTATCAAATTCACAAAGCTAAAGTAAATTGAACAATGATCCGAGGAAATTAATGATCCTCGCGCTGCCTCCATTTCTCTGTCTAACACGTTATGTGAGACGAAGAAAACGCTCATGGTCGCGCCTCGGGCAGGGCAGTGAAGACGTAACTATAAATAGTGTCGTATTTTGTTTAAGTTCCAACGGTATTTACATTCATTAAATTATTATTTTTTTAAGTCGTAAATCGTTTTCGACTGTGTTACAGTACTTTAATGCAATTGTAACGATCAAGTTTAAATTTAATGATCGACCGTCATATCCACCTTGTATAGTTACTTTAGATCCTAAAATGACTACTCTTCATTAAAAAAAAATCAAGCAACTCACCCAGTATCCCCTGGCTCCACTTGGCCTTCCCGACGCTCGGCCAGGGCACCTCGCTGGCCGAGGGCACGTACAGGGAGATCAGCGTGCTGACCACCTTGTCCACCTCGAGGTCAGTCACCTCCCATAGCATGCCTATTACCATTGGGCTGAAATTTAAGATATTTAGGTATATAAGTAGTGTTATTCAAGGTAAAAAAAAATTTAAACCTAGGTCGATCAAAGGAAAAATTTGCCAATTTATCTGCGATAAGTGATGATGTGAATTAAGGTAGTAAGCACACAAAACCGAAAAGGTACAAGACTCTCTCAAGTGCAGCTACCGGAACCAGGTGTTTGGTACGTACCGGTACAAACCGGTAGGTACCAGTTGGCGACAGTTTTTCAACTTGAGGGTGGTAGCCTGACAAGTACCCTACTACCGGGCTATGGTTTTCTCTTGATTTTTTCTTAACAGAAAGCTCAAATGCATTGTTGTATTCCAACACACGGTATTCGAAAGATATTTAAAAAGGCCAATACAAAAAATATCTATTTTTCGCAAAAATATTTGAATTTACAAAAATACTTAAAAAATTAACCTAACTGACATTCTCGCCGGTTCTCCTCACTCGATGGCCGACTTGTACTAATGTGTTACTATCGGGACAAGTGAGCCATTCCCAACCTCAATACCCGGGGCCCCACCACGCCAGCCCGACAGCACGCACACGGCGCGGGGCCCCACGGCGCCCTCGATACTCACTGGGCGGCTATATGTAGATGGTGGTGCGCGGCGGCGGGCGGGCCCCGCGGCGGCGCACGCACGAGGCGCGCGGACCCGCAGCCCGACAGCACGCACACGGCGCGGGGCCTCACCGCGCCCTCGATGCCGCCCGGGGCGTCGCCGCCGCACCCGTTGGCGAAGTGGCAGCCGTCGCCGTGACCGCAGTATCTGGACACGACAATTCAGTTGTACTTTTTGTACCAGTACCCAAGATGGAGAAGACGGTCGATCATTAAATGAAACCGTAGCTTTATTATGTTATTTTTAAACCGTATACAAAAAAACGAGAGTAGTTTAGCCACAGTAATTAATTTTCGTTTTATCAATTTTACTCATCACGCCGATGCCTAAGAAATTCACTAGGCTAAAGTGGTCGGACGATGACCCGATCCACTTGTAGCAATTATGTTTAAATTTATCGATCAACCGTCATATCCACATTCTAACCATGTAAGTGATGATGTGGCCGAGGTAGTCATACGAAGCGTGGAAGGAATCTGACTCTCAATAACAATAGATTAAAAAAAAAACTTGCGTAAGAAAACTTCACTCATTATGGCTATTTCTAGGAAATTACCCAAACAATATTTTTTCTTATTGTAATAGTCGCATGTACATATACAAAGTTACTTTTAATTAAATAGCTAAACCTTCAGGATTCAAAGTACTCACTAATACAAATAATTTTTACTTTGGGACCAACTCTGAAAGCGCATAAAAAAACAAACATACGGCAACTTATTTAGTATATATGTTACAGTCGAAAGTCTTAATCGATCAAAACCACTTTTGACTGAAACTACCTCAATCAAAACTATTTCTTGGTACTTAAAAAAACACCTATCCTAACTAATATTATAAATGCGAAAGTGAGATTGTTTGTTTGTTACCTTCTCACGCCTAAATCGCTGAACCGATCGCGATGAAATTTGGTACGCAGATAGCCTACGTTATGGAGAAGGACATGGGCTACTTATTTTCTCGGGCGCGCGGGTAAAACCGCGGGGGACAGCTATAAGAGTTTTGAGTGAGATAGTTTCAGTCAAAAGTGGTTTTGACCGGTTTAGGCTGTAACATATACTGGGTGATTTTGTTATCACTGGCAATACTTGCAAGGGTGGAAGTACTCATCAAAATGAACAACTTTTATTATGGGACTAACTGTGAAATCATGAAAAAATTATCAGCTGTTCCATACAAAAGTTCAATACCTACTCGACCAAAATGTATGAAGCAACCATATTATTTTACGCGATATCAGAGTTGGCCCTATAATAAAAGTTGTTCACATTGATGAGTACTTCCACCCCTGCAAGTATTGCCAGTGATAACAAAATCACCCTGTATAAAGTTAACTCACAAGAAGAGGTCGGCCTCGGCGAGATACGCAAGGAACTGCTCCGGCGGCGGCGCGGCGGCCGCGTGGCCGCGCCACGCCCCGCACCAGTACTGCACGAACGACGTCATGCGCTTCTCCATACGATCCAGGTTCTGTTCTACAAACAACATTACATATTCTTAAGAGTATGATCTATCTGTGTCAAGATTCGTCCAAATCTGTTACGGAGTTGAGTTGCTACAAGCAAACATACACGGTAAGATAAGATAGTATATTATATAATGTGAACGGGCCGGTTGGCGTGGTTGGTAAGTTACCCTATCTATCACGCCGCAGGTCGTGGGTTCGATTCCCACAGGACAGACATTTGTGTGCATGAACATGTCTGTTTGTTCTAATCTGTCTGGGTGTAATTATATATATATTATTATGTATATATTTACAAAAGAAAAGTAGTATTATGTAATATTATATCAGTTATCTGGCTTCCATAGCACAAGCTCTGCTTAGTTTGGGATCAGATGGTCGTGTGTGTGGAATATGTCCCAGAATATATTATTTATTAAATAATTTATACCTAACCATTAAAATATTATATTTAATTTTATCGTAATCCAACTATTAAAATAATGTGGAACGCTTCACGATTTTGCGTGTCATCCTTGCGCAGGGGCCATGCTAATCTTCTCTGTATCGTTCCAATTTTAGTATATGTACTGCCGAAGCAAGTACACTTAGTAAGGACAAGTTATTCTATATATACTAAAACATGAAGAAAACTTCGTTAGCGCGATTCAGTGTAGTTACATTTCATTAAAATTAATTTAAGCGCCATCTACCGTAACTTAAGCAAACTAGTTAGTGACGTTTAATAAAGTCGTACAATACAACGCCATCTATTGGATATCTTTGTAATTTTAACCTCTGACAAAAATTAGAAATAATGGAATCTAATTTAGAACAAATCAAACATGTCCACTGAAAAGTTTCCTACAATTTTATTTTGACCCACGACGGAACGTAGAAGGTGTAAACGTTCAGGGTGAGAAGTTGTTTTGCGTTTTAATTGTAGCAGAATATAGGCTTTGTTTCATTAAAATCGGTCATTTAAAGACTTGTAATTTACTTTTATACATACTGTTCGTTTTGTGCCTAAGAATAAATCATCTATAATAATTGTTGCACTATAATTACATATGTCATAGCTCAGATCAGATTATTTTATTTTTTGCCTTTTTCGGACAGTCACTCTCCACACATTGTCAGTATCAGTTGTACCCATCTATTTTGTAATTTCTATTAAAACATATATTATGCCAAACAGTTTTGCTCCCACCAAATAAATACCAATCCTCAACACGGTCATAGGCAAAGTTTCATCGACAATGGCTAACGGGAAAAAGTTGTAGACATTTTATGAAGGCTGCGCGATCGAAGCCGCGGGCGAACAGCTTGTTTATAATATTAGTAGAATTCAAATTAAACGTAATAATTGTAGTAAGCTCTTAAACATTAACAGCCTTACTAATAAAGATTTACACACGACGTATACCAGAGTTACAACGCTTTCTCTACCAATAAAAGATATTTGACAGTTCTGTTGTATACATCTGTTATAGCGGGGTTTTTATTGTTTGAGAATTTACGCAACTGTTATTCAGTCCTCAACCCTTGTTTAGTGAGTGCGTAACCGTAGTAACCGGGCTAGTCTAGTCATCTCTCTCCAATTCTCAATTATGGATCACTAGCTTCCAAAAGTAGCCTATGTGCTATTCCAGACTATAATCTATCTCTTATTGTTATTTAAAATAATCGTAATTATTATTTATTTATCATATAAACTGAAATACAATAAGTGATATCAAAGCGTCAACCATAGGAGGGTACCGGCGACTGGGACCGCAATAAACTGGAGAACGCCGAAAGACAATCTCGCTCTGCCCTGATCAAGGACCCTAGTCCGGCGCTGCTCAGGACGTGGGCTAGGTTCAAGATGACGCAGCAGACATTAATGGACTTAGTCAACAGTCAACCTTCATACAACTTTTAAAACTCTGAAAAGTAAAATGCACATTTGATCACAAACGATGACCGTGCCGTGTGGTAATAAAGTAAAGCGACAAAGTAAAATGACCATAACTTTTCTAAAGTGTTCCAATTTGCAGATCTTTTTCTTTTTGCCTTCAACCGCCATTGCTTAAATTAGAAATCAATTTACCTAGAGACAAATAACGTTGGGACGGGACACTAGTTTGACATTTGAAAGGTGCGTTCTTAAAACTCAATGACGAACTTACGTATAAAGCATGTTTCACTCTTTCTTTCGTTTTACCGTAAAAAATATTTTTAAATACATTTTCAAACAATATTTAGGGTACAATTTGTATTATTAATTAAAAATAATCATTTTTTTATGGTGTTTACAAGGTTATCCAAAATGTCTCTACAATTTGATATTCTAGTTTCAAAACGTTTTCGAAGAATATTGCCAGTGACTTTTGTCATATCGAATTTATGTGTGTGTGTAACTCTTACCCATAGCTTATAAAATGTATAGCTTTATAGTTGTTAAACAAGTGTTTTAAATATTCTTATTAGTAAGGCTGTAAGTTAGTAGTCCAGCAAACTTATCCGTTTTCTAGATAAGAATACACAAACAAGCAAACAAACCTGGATTGATAACGTATCTGCCGACGTCACACTTAGCCGCAAAATAGCCGTCCACGATGTTTTTCTCGTGTATCTTATACAGGTAGTATGTAAAGTGTATGTTCTCCATCCTACATACAGGGTGTTGATTTATGATGGGCAGGGTTTCCCAGGGGAACGAGTCTAGCATCTGGAAATTAAATAGAAATAATTTAATATTAAAAAATTGTGCTAATATTGTTATTTTCTCTAGTGCTAATATCTTTTGTATGGAACAGCTGATATTTTTTTCGTAATTTCACAGTTAGTAGTAATATCCCATAGTATATTTTTTTTATATTGATGAATATTTCTACCCCTTCAAGTATTGCCAACAACTAAAAAATCATCCCGTATAGAAGCTGAATTTTAATGTTTTAGTAGTTTAAATATGCAAACAGTGATTTTAAATAGAAAAAAAACGACAACGTAAAATTTCTATCAATTCAGAGGTTGTTTCAATTTGAAATTTATTGAAACCGATTGCAACAATTAATTATAACAAAATTTTCACCTCATCAAAATCTTACCTCATCAACAATTAATATAACGGGATACCTCTGAGCCTTCTTCAAGCCCCAATCATCACAGTCTTTAACCAAAGTAATCGTTTGTGAAAACGCCCTTATCCCATCAACTAATGTAAAATGATGTATGCTTTCAAAACATTTTGATAGACATTTCAAACACAATTCATTCAAGAATTTAAAATCTTTAGTACAATTAGGGCAGTCGTTTGGTAGAACTTTTCTTATTTCCCCCGGGTTACCATGCTCGGTCAATATTTTTCTAATGCATGATTTAATTTGTTGTGATGTGAATTGCGGGCAACATTCCATTAGGTTGTAGAGTAGAATCCTTTGTTTTAATGTCAGTTTTATGAACCTGAAAAATGTGAAGTAGAAAATTACAAAAACTATAATCTATACAGGGTGATTTTTTTGTCGTTGGCAATACTTGCAGGGGTGGAAGTACACGTCAATATGAACAACTTTACTATGGGATCAACTGTAGAATCACGAAAAAAATACCAGCTGTTCCATTCTAAAGTCCAATACCTACTCGACGAAAATGTATGAAAACAACTGTTTTATTTTACGCGATATCTGAGTTGATCCCAAAGTTAAAGTTATACATTTTGATAAGTACTTCCACCCCTGCAAGTATGGTCAACTTGCAGGGCAATTGATAGGTGTTGGGCTGCAGATTTTCAACTTTGGTTTCCTCACGATGTTTTCCTTCACCGAAATTGTGAGAAAATTAAAAAAAAATAGTATTGTACTCACCCCCAATCAGATATGGTATTATCGACAACTTGCACCACCTTCTCCTTCAATTTTTCATCTATTAATTTCCCTGTAAGCAAGCTCCCCCATCCACCGAGCCAGTCTTTATCCATTTTATTAATTACACTCTGAAATGAGAATGATGTTAATCAGTTGCTTTAAAATACATAACACTGTTTTGCACTCATTGTGTGAAAGAGACAGGTAACACCAGAGAGAGGAGGCAAGGTATATCTATTTGATGCTTCTTCAATAAAAGATATGTTTTGGAATTATGACGAAATGAGGTCATTTCAAAATTGAATATTAGCATTTTTTTTATGATAAACCGAGTATGAGCCGCGTTTTCTCAGGATAAAAAGTGCTATGTGTTAATCCAGAACATATTCTATATGCGTGGCAAATTTCATCCTAATCCATAAAGCCGTTACGGAGCTGAGTGGTAACAAACATACACGCAAACTTTCACATTTATCAGAAGGATAATTTACAACTAGTAAATTCAACTTGAAATACTAACTTAATATTTCGCCATCTTGTTTTTTCTATTAGAAAAAATATATGGACTCTTTATTACTATAAACCCACCTAGTTGGTTAAGTACTCATCTAGTTGGTTAAGTACCCACCTAGTTGGTTAAGTACCCACCTAGTTGGTTAAGTACCCACCTAGTTGGTTAAGTACCCACCTAGTTGGTTAAGTACTCACCTAGTTGGTTAAGTACCCACCTAGTTGGCTAACACTCTCAAGATGAAAATCTGTCGCCAAGCAACGTCGCAGCTGCACTTGAGAGCCAGTAACTATCTTTGTTAATACAATAGCTATGACGACGGTAGCCACACACCATCAAGTGCCCTTGCCTACATATCAACTGACATAAAAAAAAAAGTACAAACTTTCATCCTCAAGTCGATGTCCTCTCGCTTACTCCAGTAGTTCTGCACCAAACGTTTGTTGTTCAAGAACTGGGCGTTGTCTATGGTCTTGTAGTTTTCTTCTAATACCGAATACAGTTCGGTGAACATGGGTTTTTCACCTTCTACAATTAGAAACGTTTTTTTTATAGCAGACTTTAATGTCATGCGTTGAAATGTCTCTTTATATTATTTTTTTAACAGACCTTAAATAAACAACGGGAGGTCCTCTATTCGACCTGTATGTATGTATGTATATGTCCGTGATTTTCTTAAAAACCACCGATCCGATTTGGATGGGGTTTTCGTTATTAAATGTATATTTTTTCAAGGAAGGTTCTAGTAGTAGTCTTCGGAAATGTATAATATATCCGGATCTGATGAAGATCTTCCGAGATAGACAATGGAACTCTTCAATAACAAACAATGACCCGCGATCGCTGTGATCGTATCGTATGTCTATGTATTTTCACCATTCCATAACATAAAATCACGCCTACGGTTTTAGGGGATAAACAGATGTGTATAGTACACCCTTATAACAAACTAAAAATAGAAAAATAAATTTTATTTAAAAATAAAACCGGCTTTAATGTGGCCTTGCACTAAAAGATATAAAATAGCTCACTTTGAAATTTTATTTTTATTTTAGAAAGAAGCGCGCGCAACTCCCTTTATAAACAGTACAAAGTTTCAACTCAATCGAATGGATGATGCGATGCGCGAATAGATAGAAGTCGAACATAATTAATTGTTCAGGCAAATTTTCACAGTTGAAAGTACTCACTTATACAAACAACTTTTATCATAGTACCAAAAAAACAGAAAAATAAAATCTGCTATTCCTTAGACCGTGTTGAGTAGGTATTGAACTTATGCAAGCAATTTACCGCATAAAGCATAACCAAAGCGAAAGTCAAAGCCATTTATTCAGTTTCGGTCCTAGAATCTTATGAAGGTTTTAAGTTTTTTTTTTTTACTTTGTAAATGATGATGTGGCCGAAGATGGTAAGCACACAAAGCCTAGAAGAAACTAGCTCTCAAGTGCAGCTGCCGGAACACACCAATAGGTATTTGGAGACAGATTTTCAACTTGAGAATGGTAGCCAGCCAGGTGGGTATTACAAAGTACCCTACCACCATGCTATGGTTTCCTCACAATGTTTTCCTTCACCGAAAGCTCGAGCTCATTGTAGGATTCGAACCCACGACGTCTGACGTCACTACCCCTGAGCTATCATCGCCTTAGATTCCATTACAATCAATTCAAGCTTAGATTTAAATTCTTACCTTTTATAACATTGGCCGGTATGTGAATAGTCAGGGGTCCGAGTTCAGAATCATTCAAGTAATCATTGGTGAATACGCTTAGGTATATTGAGTCTATCTCCGTCCTATATTCATTGATAGGTTTCAAATTCTCATTGGGGTTGTATGGTGCGGTTAACTGGATAATTGTCCATTCTAAAAATTTTAATGGTAAAATTACATAAAGCCATCCCGTTAAACAGAGATTGTCATAGGACATGTTTAGCTCTAATCTATAATAGGGTATATTACACCCATTTTTGAAAAGTATGTCAATTGGTTCATAAGCCACCAAAAAAAACACAAAAATTTTATTCAATCGATAAGTGCCATAAAAATGCATTTAAATTTTACATTTTCAATTTTCGCGCGTAGTTTGATGAAAACGCTGGACGCCATGTTACTCTACGGCCATGACGTTATTTGGTCTCTTGTAAGTAAATAAATGCGCTGATATTGGTCTCAATTGGACTTATAAAATTTGATAAATTAAAAATGAGCTATTATCCTTTTTATTTCGTTCCTGAATGCATGAATACTAGTGTAAAAAAAATAATAATTCAGTTGACACTTTTTAGATTACATACAGCACCGTATGACGTCATAATAATGGCGACTACTGTTTCGCTTGTTTAGAAACAGATTAAAAAAACTGAAAACTTTGAAATGAATTTTAAAATTAATTAAGTTATTTTATGAACTAAAACATTTTCCGACTGCTTATTGCCTATCTAAATTGTACGTTTTTAGATTTTTTCTCATATAGAGTAAAATACCCTATTATTTATACAGGATGTAAGGGACAGCCCTCCGTAAACTGACAGGGTTGCATTTAGCTTCTTAATCTACCGGAAATTTTTCATTTTTTTAATCGTTTTTTCAGTTAAATTAAATTCTTTGTACACAACACTCCACTTATGTAAATAAAACAGATAAAATCAAAAAACAGCAATGGCGAAGCCGACGCGACAGCTCGCTGCGCTGCAGTTCGCTACCGCGTGCGTATTGCCACGGTTACCCATACATTGCGTATGAGGTTCCATAACATTAATGAAATAATTTCATGTACCGGTCATCTTAGTATGAACTGAATTCACCCATTTAGTCTGCGGAGGGCTGTCCCTCACACACTGTATAGGCCGGGTAACTAGTTAAACCCGGCCGCGCTTAGTTAGCTGCGGCTTTTCCTAATCTTTTTTAGGGTTCCGTACCCAAAGGGTAAAAACGGGACCCTATTACTAAGACTTCGCTGTCTGTCCGTCCGTCTGTCTGTCACCAGGCTGTATCTCAAGAACCGCGATAGCTAGACAGTTGAAATTTTCACAAATTATGTATTTCTGTTGCCGCTATAACAACAAATACCAAAATACAATAAAATAAATATTTAAGGAGGCTCCCATTCAAAAGACATGATTTTTTTGCCGTTTTAATAGATAATGGTACGGAACCCATCGCGCGCGAGTCCGACTCGCACTTGGCCGGTTTTTTGATAACACTAAACCTCGTCAATAGCTACTGAACAAAAAATGAAAATAATTGATTCATGATGGTCTGTTTGTCCCTTGATCCCTATACTTGTCGTACATATAAAAAGTATGATATTCTACCATTTGTTCAATTCTTGTTTTTTTTTTTACCATAATCTCACCATGGAAAGTGATCATATAGCTGAATATGGTGAGCAATAAAGCCTAGAAGGAATTGGCTCTCAAGTGTAGTCGGTGGGCCACACAAGTAGGTGTTAGGCGAAAGATTTTCAACTAGAGGGTGGTAGCCAGCCAAGCGGATGCTACAAGTAGCCTACCACCATGTTAAATACTCTCTATAATAATATAGTAAATAACTTAATCAACCCATACCTTTAGGTAACTCTTTCAATATCTTATGAAAATTATCAACATTATTTTCTTTACTAAATTTCATGTATCTCCTATAGAATGGCAACTCATCATCAATTTGAATAGATTTCAACACATCCGTTATATCATCCTTATCATTTAATAAGAAATCAAATTGATTATCATCATTATTAGATCTGAAAAAGAATTTTACAGTCATTTACTTACAAAAAAAAAAAAATTACAGCTGACCACATGTTCACCATGACTAGTGATGATGGGGCCCGAGGTGATAAGCACATAAAGTTTAGAAGCAAAGTTGCTCCCAAGTGTAGTTGCTTGGTGAAAGATTTTTCAACTTAAGAGTAGTAGCCAGCCGGGTATACAGGTTGATTTTTTAGTCACTGGCAATACTTGCAGGGCTGGAAGTACTCATCAATATGAACAACTTTTATTATGGGACCAACTCAGATATTGCATAAAATAAAATGGTTGCTTCACACATTTTGGTCAAGTAGGCCACCTTACAGAATACTGCAGCCAAATAACTTATAGTTGTGTTCCTGCGCGTGAGTAAGGTCGCCAGAGCTCATCGGGGTGGGGGAAGGGTCGGCAAAGCGCGAGTGATACGTCTGGTGTCGCAAGCGTTCATAAGATACGGTAACCGCTTACCATCAGGCGGGCCGTATGCTTGTTTGCTGACCATGTTGTATAAAAAATATAAAAAGTAGGTATTGAACTATTTTATGGAACAGCTGATTATTTTTTTGTGATCTCAAGAGTTAGTTCCATGATAAAAGTTGTTCATATTGATGAGTACTTCCATCCTTGCAAGTATTGCCAGTGACTAAAAAATCAACCTGTATACTATTAAGTAACCTACCACCACGCGGCTTCCTCACAATGATTTTCTTCACCAAATGCTCAAGCACATTATAGGAGTTGAACCCACAACATTTACCATAGCATCCAACATTACTTATAGTTTTTTTTTTTTTTGGGCTGGAACAGAAAGATGGTGGGTCCAGGGGACCTTCTTCCACCGTTACGCGGACTATACGGCGAGCGCTGAGGGCTCTCAACCGTGACTTAAAACTAAATAAATTTAGGGCAACGGTAGCCTGAGGGTGCCCCCTGTGGGGCTCGACCTCAGCTCAGGATGTTGCCAGGGGAATAGGGGAGGACTTAGCATGCAAATAAAATATATTATTTGGGGATCGGTTGGATTGCTTAATAGGCAGCTCGGGCCGCGTTTAAACGGGACGAGACTGGGAGGGACGTCGCGATAGTCCTTAGGCCGGCCGGCGAGAACGAAATCGTGGTTGAGCTTCTAGAGAGTTATCATCACCATGAAGTATATTAAAGTGGTCACACTCTAATAGGAATGTTTTGACAAGAGGACATATCTTTTGTTTTCACTATATTTGTCTCTTTATGTCACAAGGATGCATATGCGCTGTCACAATGCACCTATTAGATTGTGACAACTTTAGCAAGATATTTTATTTAGTCTTTAGTAATTTCTGATATATTATTTCAAATATACTAACATTGGATTTGAATCAATTATATTCTGTACTGGTTTTATGTAACTTGTCACTTTATGGTGTTTCTTATCTGAAAAATAAAGCAAGCTTTTAGAATATTTCATCCAAATCTGTTCAGCGGTTAAAGTATAGGAGCTAGGAAGATGGTCTGCCTAGTAGTATGTGGCCACTGTTGCTAACGATTTGTATTACCAGGGGTTTGCCAATGTGTTTCCAACCTTTACACTTAGGGCTACATTATTGACAATTTAGAAGCAAATTGTAGTGAGAGAAAATAAAAATTGATAATTATAAAGAGACCAAAGAGAATTTAATGTCAAGATTATGATGGTCTAGTGCAGTGGTTCCCAATTAGGTTTTCCTGCGTACCACTTCAAGATATACCTCAAACTCGCATAATTGCAGGAATGATAGCTAAATAATTAAATCTGTATTTATGACGGTAAAAATTGAATGTGATGAATGTGCAAAAATCTGCTTGCTCTTTGCTCAGCTTCAGGCTTAAGTCATCTTCGAGTTGAGTCATGGTGCATATTTACTGATTGATTAAGAATATATTTATGGGCATTTGATTTTTATTGATTAAATTATCTTAGTCAAGAGATTGCCACGAGTACCCCAGGGGGTACGCGTACCACTAATTGGGAAACACTGGTCTAGAGCTAATACATTTTTTTATGAAAAGTAGGGCATAACACAGAATAGTCACCTCCAGGCCAAGTATGTTCTAGAACTTATTAGAACAGAGATTGAGAGGCATAGTTGGAATAGACTAAGTCAAAAAGTAAAATATAATTCAAGATAAAAGCCTTTGTACTCACCCACAGCCTTCAACTGCTCATCTCTGTAAACTGCCATTGTTCTTAATGAAGCAGACACTGCTTCGCTCAAATGAAATGCACACCCTGCATCGTCGTTATCCGCCAAACATTCTTCTGCTAATAATTTTCTACCACCTAAAATTTTCAAAATGGTCTCACAAATCTTATCATGTAGAACTTGGCGATGGCACTGTCATGTCCACAAAAGTAAATAATTAAATTTATTATTGGATAAATTTGCAATGTGGGCTCTTTTAATAGGCATTAGTAAAATTATAAATTGTGTAAACCTGTACTGTACGTAACTTACTTTGATAATTCGGTCCGTTTGGAGTTGCTGGTACGTCATTTACATACTTGTTTAATATATTCTTATAAAATGGTTTAGTAAAATTAATCTCATTGGTAAATAAATCGAAGTCTTCCATTATTATTTCAGAAAACTGATTTTTATTATTGTAGAAGTTTTTCAAATCAAAATGACAGTTGGTTGATTGATCTGCCTGCCTGCCTGCTTTTTGTTTGAAATGTTTTTTTTTCGTCCGTCTATCGTTGTGTGTTCCGTTATATGAAATTGAGTTTAAAAAAATTGTATCGTATATCTGTTTCTTTCGTTCTTTAAATGTTAAAAAGAGATGCATATTTTTCACGTTGCAGTGATTCTGTTGTTTCGGAACACACGTTAGTTTTGGGCGATTCATTTTACGCATTTTATAAATTCAAAATATTATATTTTTTAAAGCAATAATTAATATTTATAATTTTGAATGAAATAATGAATAAGTAGGTGATAAAATATATTTATATTTTTATTCAAAGTTGTTTCTTAGAACATTTTACACTCACAGGGAAAATAGACCATGATAGGTATCGTGTGCGACTGAAACTTGAGAGCCTGAGTGTTCGTTTGACTCAAACAATAGGATTAGCGTTTGCATGAGTAGGAATGATAGATTTCTTCACACCAGTAAATTTCATGATGAACACAATAAGTGTTTAAATTAGATGGTATTAATTTTTATTTATATAGATTTATACAACTTATTTATATAGATAATAAATATTATTATTTTTATCGTGTAGTATTGCTCTAAATATTTAAGACATTTCGGTATAATGAAGATTATACCGAAATTATTAAAAACTTAAAGCGTGATAACTTTACTACATACCTATTATTTACAGTAGGTAAAAGAAAAGACAACAAAGGCATTTCACATTCCAATGAATTAGTTCATAAACGTAGCCTACACTTAAGACAATGCCTGTATGAACGAATGCCTGAGGTTTGTTGATGGTAGTAGGCACAATACGATTATTATACACCTATATATTATGTTTATTATTATTAGGCATAGATAGATAAGTAAATAAACACCTATTGGTGTGTTTTGGCAGCTGCACTTGAGAGCCAGTTCCTTCTAGGGTTTGTATGCTTACCACCTTCGGCCACACATCACTTACCATAGTGAAATTGTGGTCAACACATGTCTATAAGTACCTACTTAAAGTAAAAAAAAATTAATAACCAAAATGTAAATGTGAGAACCTATTAGGTACATACATTATATTTTACATACCCAACTTACATAGACCTTTTTTTTTAGGTGGGGAAATCCTCATGGATACCCCTTTCGGGGGAAGGGCCCGGGTTATGTCAGACTCGTACTGACTAAAACCCCACCGTATTCCTTCTCTGCCGTATGGCGAGGTTGCTGGATAAATCTCCACCGCGTGCCCCGCCAAAGGCACGCTCCCCCTAGGGAGCCCTTCTCTTTTGGGCGGGGCTCGGCACACGAGATAACCTAACATTAGTTAGGCTCGGTTTCGTAATATCAAAATTAGCACGTCTTTAACTGACGCACTTTCTACTTTTGTTGAATACCTACTTAATTAGTAATGGAGAAAGACTACGAATATTGATTAGACAATGCCATTGAAATTACATTACGTACGAGTAGGCACTAAAATTATGCAAGCAGAATTTAACTACTTTGTCGAGCGAAATATTTCAAATTAATGTAACTCACCTATTTATCACATGATTTTTTTTCTATGTAGGGCTAGGTGTAGTGTAAGTATACTCATCGATTTCTCGGAAACGGCTTAAAAAAAGAAGTTTAAAGTCGAGATTCATTTTTAACACCGTCGTCAGTTTGCGCGCCAACTCTCTCAACTACCCTACTTATAAAAAAAATATTAACTTAGCTAAAATCGCAGATATACCTAGTTAAACATTTTTATTAACTCCATTCAAGTAAATAATGCTTGTCTTGATAACTAAAATAATTCTATGACGAACAACAATCGGCCTTGCTTTTCCGCATACATTAAAATTCTTTAAGAGGGCGTATCCATAATCAGAATAATAAAAATATTAAGTATCTATCGGTGTTCCGGCAGATGCACTTGAGGGCTAGTTCTTACCACCTTCGGCCACATCATCACTTACCATGTTGTAATTAAGATCAAACTAAGGCCTATCCATATTATATATCCTACTCATTTAACAAGTTGTTGGTGATTTAATCTCAACAAACGACATTTATAACCCTCTATAATCGTGCTTGAGCCTAGTTTTATGTGTTGGTCTCTCATAGATGTGGTCAGTCGTGTGGTAACTTTGGAGAGTAGAAAACAAGATATATTTTACAACTTTTTATTTTTTTATTATATAAACATAAACAATGCGCAAATTAGCTAACTGTCAACTTGCCACGTTACAATACCGACTTATTCCGTCGTAAGCGATTAAACTCTGGTAATTAATGTTAAATAAACGTTTCTTAACATTGTTTCATGTTAGAAAGTATAACAGAAAGTGGTTATTGCTTACTTTGACTAACAAAATGCTCCTTATGAATAATAAAAAAATATTAGTGGCACTGTTAAAAACATCTTACAAAACAAGTGTAGAACATTGACGATGCAATATTTAATTATAAATTGTGCAGTGTGTATAAGGCACAAAAGTAGGAATACCTAATATAAATTACAACGATGGTGTTATTTTAAATAAATATGGCCTAAAAGTTGTATAATTTCATCTAATATATTTTAAACGACTTCATTGATTGCTTTCTCATACTATATAATGTAGCATGTAGTTTATACAAAGGTAAAGTGAAGGATATGAATGTAATATCGACACAATTGCATTATACAATGTGAATTAATGTAAAAAACGTCACTTATAACGTTAAACACCATTGCATTCACATATAGTAATTTAACAAAGGTAGGTTAGGTATTACATACTGTTTAAATAAATCTTGGGTACAAATACTGATGATTACTACATAAAAAAGTAAATATAAGCATCCGTTTCGTTAAATAAGTGGCTAAAGAAGCATTAAAATAATTTTAATACATCTATAGTTAGCTACTAATGATAGTTTAACACATAAATAAACTATTCGAATCAATTCAACATGGTTAAAAATATTTTCGACTAACTATTAAAAATAATAAGCCGGCTGAACATCGAAACATTAAAACATTTTTGATAGAAACAACCATTATTTTAGTGTTACTTAATTACTTATTAAAAAACTTTGTAAAACTACTAAGTTTTAGTGATATCATAAACAATAGACCTTTCTAAATTTCGTGTTACAGTTCCTACTAAATACGTATAAAAAGTCTCTACTGATTCACAATTTCAATAAAGGCATATGTCAGATATGACTTGAAGGCACAAATTATCGTGTAGTTAAAAAAGTTTGACATAACCACAGTACTCACGAGTTTATTACAGACTAATATTATGTAGGTATCTACATCTCGCGGTACTGCAGCAATTGTCTACATATATATAACACTACATAATTAATTGAAAGTACTCCAAGCACCACCTCAACTATAAAAACTCTTTCAATAATATCTAACCCTAAACCATTTTATAATATTCTTTTAAACGTGATTAAAATACTAAATCTATACGTTTTCTGATAAATATATTACAATAAAAACACTTTTTTATTGTATACACCTATTATTGCCATTTTTCGATATACATTCAACAGTGTTAAAACTGTCAAATAAAAAAAATAAAATAAATAAGTAGGTATATACATATTAAGTCGACGAGTTTATCAGAAACACTCGAACACTATCGTGATTTGAAGATGTAAAGATTATGCATGCTAAGTAATCAAAGTTTATCTTATTTACAATTCTAAATAGATCGAGAAAAAAGAGGCCTTGAATTCTATCACATTTAAGTTTGGGAAGCTTAACGGGCAATAGCCAACTTAGATAAAAATAAATAATTAAAAAAAAGTAGCAGCGTTACAGCAAATACTGTCATTTCCAGATAAAGGAATTAAGTAGCTATTATTATGCGAAATTACTGTTGCATTTATTCTAGTGTACACGCTAGTCTCCGCTCAAATGAACATATAGCGTAGGCGTTTATACACTTGGCAATGCGCGACCCACAACACACTTAAATTATTCTATCTCGCACAATCGCACCGCTATCATACCCCCTCTTAACTAGTACAAAGTAATAATTGGTTTAATAATCGAGGGCGAAAACATTCTTGACAACTTAAACTAGAACAAAAATGAATTAATCACATATAGAATGAGTTCCGAAATAAAACTGTGGCACTCAATAAATTGGAAGTAGTGTATTGACAGCCTGAGTGTCATCAAGACATATTATTTATCCCCACCCGTTTGCTCATAGGGGATGCGTCGAGGACCCGCTCGTTGACCTTGTCCTCTTCTCTGAAATGGATTCGGGTGATGACGATATCTCCCGTGCTGAGAGTTTGCGAGCCAACCTCTGAAAGCTTGGTATCATTGAGATCATTGCACTTTACATCATTGAAAGAAGAATTATGGCATTTGCAGCAACAATTGTTCCTATCTGCATCTCCTATGTTCAGAATTTGGCTTAAATTGGACCAATCTTTGTTTTTGAGTAATGGCAGTGTCTGTTCCATGGTCTGTGAGAATTTGTCTTCCAACTCACCACTGAGTGGCGCCACTGCTGACAGTATCGCTTCAAGGCGATTTATCTTTTCAACTTTATCCATGTTCACATCTGAAAGAATTTCATCCATCATTTGCATGGACTCAGTGAGACTTGGAGGCTGTGTTGAGTGTGGGGAGGAGATGGGGTCAGAAGGATTAGACTCTAAGCTAGCCATCTCATTTTCTTTCTCATCATCATCAGAATCAGAATCTTTATCTTGTCCAATGGCTTCCAGCTTTTCTAATTTCTTAGATATTTTGTGACAACCCTTCAGCTTTTCTTTTTCTTCTTCTGTGAGTTCTAGATATCTTAGCAATCTAATCTCTCTGTTGCTCAGCACAATATTCTTGGTAGTTTCAGCTAATTTTTGTTTAAGTTCACCAACTTCTGTGTTGATTTTCCTTTGCCTCTTCCGCAGTTTCACTTCTGTAGGCTGTATGTGCATAAAAACTTGCTCATTACTCAATTCTTCAAAAAGTTGTTGATTCTCCGGCTTAGTGTTGCTTGACATGTATGCATATATGGCTGGGTTGACCAGGGAAAGGACATCAGAGGCAGCATAAATGATCATATCTTTAGTCAATGGTCTCCTTGCCCAGTAGCGTTGATCTCTACGATACACATTTTTCAATTGTTCCTTCATGGGGTTCATGGGAGCATTGTAGAGTTCACATAAGGCATTAAGACTAAGATTTTTCACTTTATAAACAGGCACACCTTGTTGTTGCAGCTGCAATACAGCGTGGGCTGCTTGTGTGTCGAACACATTCTTCAAAATTATCTCAAATTGATTGTGTAAATTGACTGAATCATTTCTGCAGTCATGTATGATTTTAACAACATTTTCACTCTCCAATAGCTCTTTTATTTTCCCCTCTATAACCATACCTGGGCAGGCCATAATATCTAATATGTACACTTCACCATTCATGGTTGCTATTTGACACAGAGTCAACACACCTTTGAGTCCTAGGTTAATACCTTCGCAGTCAAAGGAAACAATGCTCTTTGCATTGCGTTTAGGTGCCATTATGCTATCAATCAGTGTGGCACATTCTCGAACACTAGCTATGACAGTTGTGCATTGAAGCACCTTCTGGCGCCACGCCTCTCCCATCAAATTATTTCTTAAGCTTGGAGTGCCATTTGTTTCTTCCGAGCTCCTGGCATTTAAATGGTTATTAACCCTGTCCCTGACCATATTTTCTGCCAAATTCTTAATGACAATAGAGTTAATTCTCTGTTTTAATGTTTGATTTGCAATATTGGCTTGCTGGCCACGAGGAGATTCAGTAGGGCTGAGTATTCTATTGGCTGGACTTTTAGTGCCATCGGATGGAGTAGGGCTCACTACTATGGGTGGGGTGGGAGACACTGGCTTCTCTTCCACCACAAGCTTTGGTGCATCAGTCTTTGCTTTTGATTTAGCATTTAAATACATAACGGGTATTTTTGGTTTGCTAATGAGTGTGACAAGGTTTGATTGCACATGAAAACTGTCAGAGAATATCTTTAAAAATGCACTCAAATCAGCAGGAGACTTGAACATTTGATACCAGTACTCCTGGGGGAAGCGTGATATAATCAAATGGAATAACTGATCAACCATCACGGGCCCCTTGGCCTCTATACATTGAGCGACATAATCTAATAATTGTTGGGCAGTATCTGTGTTAATATTAGCTACGGGTAAATTGTGGAATTGTTCAGAGTTTGTGTGTGCATTACCTCTCCTATGATTCTCACTGACTAGAACGACATTGTCATCGATGATCTGGAAGGTGTCAGGGTGCTTCAGGAGGAAATCCTTGAACTCCTTGATGCGCTGGCCGGAGATGTGACGCACCTGCGGGGAGGCCTGGCTGCGGTGACCTAGGAGGCTCTTGATCGGCACCTCGGTGCCATCGCCGTACTGGACCATCTTGCCCGCGAAGTATTCCTTCGCTTCCTCGATGTAATCGTTATTGGAGGAGGCGCCAGCCCCGCACGTATGCTTCTGGAACGTGTTGATATCGACATAGTCCCCGTCTATGTTGAACAACGCCGGATACTGAGCCAGGAACTTCTTCAAGCCCGACTGTGACCCGCCAGCGATCTGTCGCATCTCCTTCGTGAATCCCTTGGCACCAAACTGGCAGGAAAGATCGTGCAACGTGCGCGGCTCGCCTTTGTCGAGTAGGCGTTCCACGAAGAACAACAGAGTAAGGTTCCTAGCGAGCTCATATTCCATTGATTCCATTTTCCTGCAGCTGGTGCCAATATAATTTATCTTACACTAAAATATTTTCTACGTATATGTGTCACCCACAACACCATGAAATTTTTCTTTTTCCGTACCTGAACCAGAGACAAAAGATTAGAATAAAGTAATTAGTGTTGCCGAAATATTTTGTAAAACTCCAACTAAAGGTCAACTCGACTCTCGATACGCACCGCGAGCTAGTTACTAGATAGTCACTTTATTAAAATAATGATTTCCAATAAAAATTAAATATAATATTTATGATTTTCTTTTCATAGCTTTTTTATTTTTTTATTACAATTGATTAATTTAATCTACTACTAGTTAAAACATAAACTAAGGACTTGTTTCAATTAACGCCAATAATAAATTGCAAATAAAAATAAATTTAATTATTTCTTTATTAATTAATTTGCATTCCATAATACTTATCAATAGTGCCAAAATTCCCAAGAATTGATTTTCATTTGATGTGAATAGTTAATTTACTAACAAGAAAGCAATTTTAAAACGATGGCAATATTTTTCATAGACAAACATAAAAAAAAGAAATAACTGCTTATGGCGCGTTCCTAAAACGAATGTTCCTAAATGAATGTTGAAGCACAAGACCTAAAAAGTAGCATAAAAAATTATGCACATATACGAAACGTGGTGAAACTACCGACAACAAAAAAGAAATATAATTATATATTTTATTATTTACGTAGATTGCGTTTTAGTTGTAAAATAAATAAAATTATTATATAACAAGAGATCAGTTTTAAAACTTAAAAGTTAAAGTTTAATAGGTAATTAAATTGAAATGCTAAAAATAACACAGATAGCTGCAACAGCAACTCACAAATACAAAACGTCAATATGTAATGTCAATGTCAGTCAAGTCAACAATTAGCTGTATGTGTGTGTATGTGTTTAGTAATAGTTGAAAATAGTGATAATTCATTACGGTTTTTACGAATAGTTTAAAAAAAAAAACTTACGCGTACTATAATTTTAACAACTATAAAGTTCCTCTTGTTTTAGTGTTACTTTATATAAAACACAATGGTAAGTGATTTATATACACTTACACCTCTGGATCTATGGATACTCCCCCATTGATAGTCCATTTATCTGTCCAGACCAGATCCTGATGATTTATCTATACCTAAATAACTCCAGGATCATTATGGTACAGCCTAGTGACTGACTATTTAGTCAGTACAAATTCAGTGAAATTTGTATATTTTGTAAATGTTACAATTTATTTGCATTAATTTTTTACCTATTCTTCGGTCAAAGAGTAGTCTTAACCTTAGGGTTATTTTTGTTGAGCTGAATATAGCCTGCAATTACTCTTCAAAACAAACAAATAAAATTTTCAATCCCATCTCACCAATATAACTTTGGTTTCAGTTGGTACTAGTATTTGGAGATCTGCACATTCCTCATCGCTGCAGCAGCCTGCCGCCGAAGTTCAAGAAGCTGCTCCTTCCTGGCAGGATCCAGCACATACTGTGTACAGGTAACCTCTGTACCAAGGAGTCATATGATTATCTAAAGACCTTGGCGAGTGATGTCCATGTTGTGAGAGGGGATTTTGATGAGGTTTGTAAATTCTATTTTAACTGAGTGTAATTGCATATTTTTATCATATTTTGGACCAAACAATATGTTTATGGCTTTTGCGGGTGACACCATGGATTTGTGGGGGTCCGAAGCTTACCCATTCTGGATTTTATCATCAAAACTAATTAAAGCTTTGGGTGAATGGTGGGCAGGGATATTTTTCTGCCTATCCATTGGCCTGGCTTGGCCATCCTAAGAGTAATTGCTGCCAGCCTTCTAGGTACCTTGCCAATCGGCAGAGTTGGCAGCTGCAAGAATATTTTCTATATATTATAGATTGTATTTTTATATAGGCTGCTTTTTATCCTGGGAAAACTTAAGATCCCTTGAGAACATAGGTAAAACCGCGAGGCGGAAGCTAGTTAAATAATAAAAAGAAATTGTCAATAGCAAAAATCAATCAGTACCAGCTACCACACTACACACACACAATAATACACTATTTGTTTACGATGAATTGTTAAGTCTGAAGTTTAAGCCAGTCAAAACTCTTAAAAAAAACCCAGAGACTTGCACGCTTTTGAACAAGCACAATAAATAATCTTTATCAACCATTTATTTACAGAATACAACCTACCCGGAACAGAAAGTCATTACAGTTGGGCAGTTCCGCATCGGGCTTATCCACGGTCACCAGGTGGTACCCTGGGGTGATGAGGAGTCCCTCGCTCTGGTCCAGAGACAGTTAGACGTGGACATCTTGATATCAGGACATACACACCGTTTTGAAGCTTACGAACATGAGAATAAGTTCTATATTAACCCTGGATCGGCTACAGGGGCTTACAGTCCATTGTACAGGTGAGATTTATTTTATTTGATACCTTTTTATGAAATGTCAAAACGATAGGTTTATATGGAGTTTTGTATTAAATACAAGATAGTGACGTCATAATTATATATATATATATATTTTTTAGTGTACCCTATTGTATGATCTATGGTCTTCATCAGCAATGTCGCGAAAAAAATCGTTGTGGGGCCAAAATTCCGCTGCGAAATAATAGAGAAACAGGCATACATAGTGGAATAACTCCACATAGAGCGCCATTTCTCCTTGACTTTATTTACTGGAGAACTCAATCCTGCTTAATATTATATATGTGAATGTATGGATGTTTGTGACTCAATCACGCACAAACGGCTCAATAGATTTGGATGATACTTGGCACATAGGTAGATCATACTTTGGAATAACATATAGGGTACTTTTTATCCTGGGAAAATATAAGATCCTTGGGAACATGGGGCGGAAGCTAGTCCTGTAACTATACTCCACCCTGGCACTTTTTATAGCTGGGGAAAATTCCCTTGGCTGTAAATTTTGTTTTCCTTTTACAGAAGTTGCCATAAAAAATGACTTTATTCCATTCCAGAGACGCAACGCCATCTTTCGTCCTGATGGACATCCAGAGTTCAACGGTGGTTACATACGTCTATAAACTACTCGGTGACGAGGTCAAAGTTGAAAGAATTGAATATAAAAAAGCATAATTTTGTTAATAAAATAAATAATATTATAGGATTAAAAAATATTTTTTATGTTTTTGAAGTTTAGAAAATGTTTAATTTCTAACAATCCGCTCATTTGTGTGGATGTATGGATGAATGTCTTTACGTTTGTTACTCTTTCACGGAAAAACTACTGTATGGATTTAGATGAAATTTGACATACAAATATAATATATTCTGGATTGAAATATAGGGACTTTTTATCCCGGGAAAACATAAGAACCCTCGGGAATTTTCTAACGAATAAAATTTGATAGGGCATTTAGAATTTAATTATTGGTCTTGGTTCGAATATTACTTCGAACTTAAGTTTTCAGTGTAGGAAAACATCTTTAGGAAACCATGGTGGAAAAATACATTAGGTGTAGCACTTGATCCAGTAAGAAAGTACAGTTCACGTACAGAAACACAAGTATAGGTCGAAGTTAATGATTTCATAGTAAGTTTTAAAATATGCCACACTCCCCCTTATTCAGACCCATTCGGTTGCCATTCCGATCGGAAAGTTCATTAAATTTAGGTTGATGTTGTGTTAGTCGCAAAATTCATTTGCCGCGATCGTGTACGGATCAATAGCTTCTTTCCATATGGAAGTGTGAAATGAGAAAATAGGAGCCATCCTATCCAGTAGAATACTCAAACGGTTTGTCTACCCGATCGGGACCGCAACCGAGCAGGTCTAAATAACCCTGATTATTGATGGTTCTGGGAGGAGTATAATAAAATAAATAAATATTCTGGGACATTAATCCTCACACACGGCCATCTGACCCCAAACTAAGCAGAGCTTGTACTATGGAAGTCAGATAACTGATATACTACATATACTACTTTTCTTTTGTAAATACATACATAGGTATATAGATAATTACACCTAGACACAGGACAAACAGACATGTTCATGCACACAAATGTTTGTCCTGAGTGGGAATCGAACCTACGACCTGCGGCGTGATAGATAGGGTATCTTACCAACCACGCCAACCGGCTCGTCAAATAATAGTCGGTTCAATACGTTCCAGACATTTTTCTTTTATTTCTATTCTATTTTTGTAAATACCCTTTTTGATGTCATCATTTAGACTTTTGTATGAAGAGTGAAGAAAGAACAGGAGCATTGAAAGAAACCAAGCATCCTTTAGATCGGTTTTTAATGTCTATTATTATAATATACCATACGAACTTTAATTGAAACAAGGGGAATATACGGTACCAAGTCCACAACGCGTGGGACAACAAGCTATGGGCCGTTTTTCTATGAGAGCTGGCGTCTTTTTTTCCACGTGGCCATCAACCTTATATCTGTGGTACACGTACAACAATTATGGTATACAGTATACGGTACAGTACCCACTCACAGCGTGTGGCCCATATACCGTGTGTGGGCATCGTATCTTCCCCTCGTTATTGTAATCTATGTACACGAATCAAAATTATTTTTTGGGTTTCTATATACTTATGGAGACCCAATGAATCTATTTACTTATAATTATGTAGTATTATATTATCACTGATTGTATATCTACAAATAAAAGTTATTCCATATTTATTTCGTTTTATTTTCTACTAGTTTTGCCCCGAGGTTTCACCCGCGTTCCCCTGGGATCTTATGTTTCCCCGGGATAAAAAGTAGCCTATGTTCTTTTCCATGCCATAGGCTGCCTGCGTACCAAATTTCATCGCAATCGGTTCAAACGTTTAGGCGTGAAAAGGTAACAAACAAACAATCTCACTTTATTATTAGTTAGGATTCGCTGTCTCCCGCGTTTTTACCCGCGTTCTTGGGATGAAAAGTAGCCTATGTTCTCCAGGTCACAGGCTACCTCTCTGCCAAATTTCATTACTATCGGTTCTGAGATTAAATCGTGAAAACTTAACAAACAGTCAGTTACTTTCTTATTTATAATATTAGTATGTGTTCAGCACAGAAGTAGCAAAATGTAGTTCACCAATCCGTGCTAAACAATCAATGGAGCTAAGTAGCTCCACAACACACTGTTTCAATAGATCGCTGCGGATTGCCATACCAACATACTTCCGTAAATAAACCAAGAGTGTCGGATCCAGGGAGTAATGAAAAATATACATGACGATTTTTTAACACTGGCAATACTTGCAGGGGTGGAAGTACTCATCAATGTGAACAACTTTTATTATGAGGCTAACTCTGATATCGCGTAAAATAAAATGGTTGCTTTATACATTTTGGTCGAGTAGGTATTGAACTTTTGTATGGAGCAGCTGAATTTTTTTTCATGATTTCACAGCTAGTCCCATAGTAAAAGTTGTTCATTTTGATGTATACTTCCACCCCTGCAAGTTTTGCCAGTGACTATAATCGTGTATCTTTTATTAAGACGCGTTGGTGGTTACTTGAATGAGACTAGTTATGGAAGAGATACTAGTTATGGACTCCCGTGATGCCACGAACTAAATCCCCTCCCTCAAACAATCGCGCCTTTATTTCGTATATCCCACGCTTTCATATTTAAGAACATTCTTAACCTAAGAAGTAACAAATACAAAAGAAAACTGTCAAAGGAAGGCAATCAGTGGCGGATTTACACATTTGCCGCCAGTAGGCTATTGAAATTTTGCCGCTGTATTATATTATCGTCGTACGAAATCTTGTTCATTAGTTCAGACTCTATGCACAAAAGAGCTACAGCTTTCTATCTTTTCTTTTTTTTTTTACTTTGATCGTGATCGATTGTGATCAAACAAGCCTATAGGCTTGTGTTTGATCACAATCTCACTATGGTAGGTGATGATGTGGCCGAAGGTGGTAAGCACACAAAGCCTAGAAGGATCTGGCTCTCAAGTGCAGCTGCCGGAACACACCAATAGGTGTTTGGCGACAGATTTTCAACTTCAGGGTGGTAGCCAGCCAGGCGGTTACTACAAAGTACCCTACCACCGTGCTATGCTTTCCTCACGATGTTTTCCTTCACCGAAAGCTCAAGCTCATTGTAGGATTCGAACCCACAAATTATTATTGACGTAGATAGTTTTCCACCCGCTTTAGCAATAAAAGTGTCATTCGTCCCCGCGCCGCAAATAAAATACGACTACGCAAATTATTTAGTATCTACAAAAATATTTAGTGGTGAAAGTGTAAAACATAACGGTTGGTTGAACCGTAATTTCTGTAAGACAAAAAAAAATTGGGCCAAATTTGCCGCCCCCTTAAATCTGCCGCCTTAGGCTGGAGCCTACTCAGCCTGCTGGTTAATCCGCCACTGAAGGCAATAGCTAACGTACCAATATTCACAAAGCAGATAAATTAAAAAGGGCCAACGCGGCGCATTATGCAGGTAACTAGGCAGGTAAGGGTCCATTGTATTACATGATGTGGGTATGCAACAGGATGTTAAATAAATAAAAAAATACACAGTAAAGACATAAAGATATCAAAGGATCAATACAAACTAAATGGCTCATAAATTGAGAGTTTGGGTGGAACTGTACTTTCTTATTTCTATTTTCTACAAACAATGCTAAATTCTTATTATCTAGTTATTTTTTATTCTAAGAATTTGTCTAACTTAATTTTAAGTAAGTCTGTCGCTCACAGTATGGATAGTACCTTAAAAGTACATTGATTTTTGACCACAATCTCACTACGATAAGTGATGATGTGGCCGAAGTTGGTAAGCACAGAAAGCCTAGAAGGAACTGGCTCTCAAGTGCAGCTGCCGGAACACACCGGTAGGTGTTTACCTACAGGCAACTTGAGGGTGGTATGGTAGCGAACCAGTCGGTTACTTTAAGTACCATACTACCGTGCTATAGTTTTCTTCACCGAAAGCTCATGTAGGATTCGAACCCACGACCTTTGTTACAGCATTCGATTTCACTGAGATAGCTCTATAGGAATTGGTAACAGCGCCTCTCGCGGAATAAACATGAAACTAATTACTAAAACTTAAATGCGATAATAGAGTTTGTTAGTTAATGTAAATCATTTTCACTCAGGGTAACTATTTTATGCTTACCAGCCTATCCAACGATGAGCTAGCTACATAATCGATCAGTTGAAACGTTTTATAAAATATTGTGGTTCCAAAACTATCCAATAGAGGCGCTGCTCGATTATTCATACAAAATGTTTACAGTAGTCGCTAAAATATATGAGAGGAAGAACATTTATCATTTTCCGAAACATTAATGTTTATTTTCACAATAAATATAATATCTATTCTACAAAAACTATTATATAAAGTCCTAATAAATTAAGTACGGTCCTTTTGAGGGATAAACTAAATAAATTTGACTTTGACCGACATTCAAGTACCTAGATACGTTTCTGCTTAATCTGTTATAAATTTTAAGGCGATGATAGCTCAGTAGTAGTGAAATTAAATGCCGAATCGAAAGTGGGTTCGAATCTTAGAATGAGCTTGAGCTTTCGGTGAAGGAAAACATCGTGAGGAAACCATAGCACGGTGGTAGGGTACTTTGTAGTACCCATCTAGCTAGCAACTGCCGATGTGTTCCAGAGCTGCAATTGAGATCCTTCGTTTGTGTGCTTACCACCTTCAGCCACATCATCACTTACCAAAGTGAGATTGTTGTCAAATACAGACATTATCATCCATAAATGTTTGTTTACTAACATCCTATCGTGTAAATCTATCAGAGTTATTATGTATTTTATTGAAAGATTAGAATATGTAAACGTTTTTCAAGGCAACCCACATTCAAAATAAACCTTATATCATACAAATAAAAAAAATAATTAAAATTTTAATGTTATGTTGCTCATATAAAAAAAAGAAAACACATTACAACAATATTCAGGCACAAGTCAGTAGTTTTACATACGACCTGTATACTTAGTAGTTTTTTTTTAGGTAAAAATCGTTGATCCTGACCATCCTGACGATCTTGTACCCTGACTGTAAAGAATTGATGTAAGTATATAGCTTTTGCGTTTACTACAAATTTTATATGGTCCATGAGTATTCCGCGAGAGGCGCTGCGCCTATTCCTATAGAGAAATGACGTAAACGCGAACGTGATAGTATGCGTTTACTTACGTCAATTCTTTACACTCAGGGTACTGGATAATGGGACAACCTAATCAAATTATCGTACTGTCAACGGTCCTTGATAAGTGTGCAACGTTTCTATTCAATTTGAAATTACTCCCCCCCACTTCCGCCGTCCCTCACATTCACAACCTTGTCAAATCACCTAGTACCTTTGACTACGTGAGAATAAACACGTTGGAATTATAAATATATTCAATTTACAATTAAAGAATAACTTAATCTTTTCAAGTAGGTAAATTAAATTAACCTAATTAATAACTAAATAAAGAGAGTGCGTACGTGTGTCACTATGCGTAGCTCAGACAAATTAATGGAAGAAAATTGTTCCAATGTATCATGTCAGAATCACGATAACATCACAATAGGCGTTATAATTATAGTATTAGAGTCGAGATTGTCAATAGGTGCATGTGGTAATATGCGGGTCTTTATACCTTACGTGCGTATTGTCAGTTAGCGTTTTAAGCGGCGCTAAAGCGGCTAGTCAGAACTTCTTAATGGTGAATCATCAAATTGATATGGGAGGAAACAAAAAAAAGGTGACTTGAAAGCTATTGCCCTAGTGGGCTGAACCGAAGCCTTACTGATACCATTCAAAGAATGATGTGGCTGATTAATAATGAAGAAAATAATCTTGTAGTGATAATGTAAAGTGTACGGACATGACGTACCGTGAAATGGGATTGGAGTTCTTTAGACTATGTTGCCAATTATTTCTTGTTTTCTTTTATATTTATGGGGTGGACGGGGTCCATACGAGTATCTAGACTCGTTCAAAATATCTAAAATGACACCAAAATCCAAATAGGATAGTTCTATTTCCTTACGCAGTAGGGTAAGGTATGCCGTCTGTCAGTTCATTGTAGAAATAAACAAGAGAATTTAGATAAATTAATAATAATAATATGAAGTTTCTGATAACAGAAATAACTAGGCGTGTTATTTTTGCCATGAATTGGCACGTGGTTTTTTTTAAGTTTGACATTTTTTTATTCAATTAAAAAATGAAGCATATTTGAAGCTGCGAATGTGGCGGAATTAATCCCCCAGAGTATTAAGACTGCTATAGAAAGAAAATAGAAGCACGAATCATGGTGTTTATTAGTCTAACGTAAGTAATTAAACTAGCACAGGAAATCAGACTTCATTGAAGTAATTCTGGATGATATTCCAGATTTTTTTTTGTTAAATTTGGGTCAAATCTGCTAAAATATTTCGATAGCCAAAGTAGTTGTAGATAACATTAGTTATAGGTTTTCGGCATGGGGAAAAGGTTATAAGTAGGTACAGTGGAAAAATCTCACTCACTCAGCGCTTTATGATCAAAGTGCATAGCTAAATAGAACCCAAACACAAGCACATGGTACCGATGCGATGCCCATTGAAAACAAGCCCCCCTCCAATTTTCTCCCACGAAGTGCAGTGCAACAAATAAAACCGAATGGACGTTCGAATTTCGAACCAGTCTTTAGTTACCCTGCCGATCATTCGCGCCCTTCCATTTTTAAATGAGACGCGCTCGGAAATGTCGATGTGATTAAAAAGTTTTGTTTTATATTAAATACTTAAATAGTTTTTATACTGGATATTTCAAAATGGCGATTGCTCTGATGAGGCTTGGTTTGAGATCTGCTGTTGTTAACTTGGAAAGGAATGTGGCTCTATCAATTAACAGTGTTCAAAATCAAATAAAGGTTGGTGTCATTTTAATATTATTTATCTAGTTTATAAGTGTAGGGTCATTGAACCCTAGGCGTTGCATAGCCACTCACTTCACTGCATTCTTTGTGGAGTCAAGCGTGAAACCAAACTAGCTACTTACCTAGTTTTAGGGTCAAATCTTGTAAGATTCTGTTTACAAAATACCAAGGTAACAAATATTTTTGTTCTTAGACGATTTTGTTGACGGTGGTGTAATTAAATAGATAAAAAATATATGCGAATCTAAGATGAAAAAAAAGCTACATTCTTACTTACGATACGACTCAATTTCTTGACAGTCCGTAAGAAACCTTGAAAATTAAAAAAGTAATAATGTCCGTATTGGAGTAAAATTGAAAATAAAAAAAGTTGGTTTAATTTTATACACATTACTCACATATTAAACATTGTGTTGATTATTTATTTGTAACTATACTCATATGAAAATAGTGTTGCGGCAATTCAACAAGCTTTCATTCAATTTATTTCTTATCTAAATAGTATAAAACAAAGTCGCTATATATATATAGTAGGTACCTCTATCTGTTTCTCAGCTTACTTTTTCTAAACCACGGATCGGATTTTGATACAATTTTCAATAATAGAAAAACCGATAAACTAGGAAAGTTTGTGTATATAAATTGCACCCGTGCGAAGCCGTAGCGGTCATTAGTTTACAATTAATAAACTGCAAGAAAGTCAAATAACATTAATTATTAGGTACTTTGTTCTCCGCCGGTTAAAATTATTGTCTACTCCATTCTACACGGCAATTTGGTCATTGTTGAACGATGGATTGTAAGTGCGGTTATGTGTGATTGTTTTTCGAAGATAAGGGGTAATTTAGTGATAATGCGACGCAACTGCTGGTTGGTACTTTTACACATGTGACACCAACTAAATAGCATTTTTTTTTTGTTTATTTGAGTTTTTATTTGCTCTACAAGTAGGTGGTTCTTTATATTGTATCGGAAATGTCAATTTGTAATAGGTATGCGGGCCCATTCAATAAATCGAGAGAGATATTTCACAATCCAACAAGTAAAATAGTACTAATACTAATTTAGACGATACAAAGTAAACACGATAAACAATATAAAGAAGGTACCTACACACATAGTGACCTTCTTAAGGGCTATTGAATGAAATATCTTAGACCAAACTAAGAATAAAACATTGATCATGCACGTACACAAATATAACCTTGAATTAACGAGCACAACAACCGGCATGTTATATACTCGATTATTGAAGCAGCCAATATTATTTGAATAAAAAGCAATGATATTGCTTAGTTAGAATTACTAGAATTTGTTAGACTAGGTTTGTTGGGTATTCCAGCGGAATCACCCTCGGCCCCATAGTGCTGCTCGACGACATTGCTAAGCTCTTCGAAAGAGTGGTCGCCGGGCCGAATCGTCGAGCACCTAGAGACATTGGGGCCGGAGTGCCAGTTCGGGTTCCACAGGAGTCGTACGACCATCGACGCGGTGTTAGTGCAGGAGGTGGTTGTCCTAGCAGTATCTCTCGACATCGCCAACGCATTCAACTCCCTCCCCTAGAGCTGGCATACGGGAGGCGCTCCGATATCATGGAATGCCCCCGTACCTGCGCAGAGTTATCGGGGTTTACCTGGTAACTGCTAGGTACCCGTTCGTTGATCAATGAAAGATCAACTCAAGAACGTCAACAATAATTGAGCCATCATCGCGAATGTGGGCTATCTAGCCCCAATTTGCAACCGCCATCGCTTGGCCTCGCTCACACAGTTTAACTGATTTGTGAATTGGTCCGTAACTACACAACGTTTATCAATTTACAGGCGGGTTGATAAAGAGATATGCTATGAATATGACTTTTGGGTCACAATTGGGATCATTTATAGACGCCACATTTGATGAGGGGGTAATTTTCACTATTTTAGCAGTTTCTGAATCAGCAATCATCCGGATATAAAGGGTGATTTTTTAGTCGCTGGCAATACTTGTAGAGGTGGAAGTACTCATCAATATGAACAACTTTTACTATGGGACCAAATGTGAAATCACGAAAAAAATATCAGTTGATCCATACAAAATTTCAATACCTACTCAACCAAAATGTATGAAGCAACTGTTTTATTTTACGCGATATCAGAGTTGGTCCCATAGTGAAAGTTGTTCATATTGATGATTTTGTGACTCCCCCATGAGACGTATGGCAATGGATTATTGTACTTATATATTAATTATGCTTTTAAAACTAGTTAAAACCATACGTTGGTTCCTTATTGTACTTAATTAAAGAATCAACGTAATACCTAGTTCCCACGGATGTACTAGTTCCATAACGTTTAGAATGCAAAATAAATACATACTTACATAAATATATTGCTACAAGGGCGGATCCAGGTGTTTTTTCTGGGAGGGGCACAAGGGGCAAACGGGCAAAAATAATCAAAAATGCCTAACTGTTAAAAATAAACATAAAATTAGTTTTCTTTTATGTTTCCTGCTAAAGATGTCCAGCACTTCATTAGCGTTAATTTTTGTCACAATGTCTTGATGGATATGCATTAAAGCCAGTTCATTCAAACGCTCTTCTGTAATCCTGCTGCGAAACAACTCTGATACTTTGATTTGCTTATAAGTATGCACTGTGATGGAAACTCCACAACCGTCTGGGTGGGCACGTGCTCCTGTGCCCCCTCCTAAATCCGCCCCCTAGCTATATGTTTATACCCTACGTTACAAAAGGAACATACCCTCGAAGTTTCGGGTTTCTAAGACCAGCGGTTTAGGTTCTGCGTCGATTATCAGCTGTCAGTCAGTCAGGACTTCTTTTATTTTATATACTGGGTGATTTTGTTATCACTGGCAGTACTTGCAAGGGTGGAAGTGGACTCATCAAAATGAACAACTTTTATTATGGGACTGTGAAATCATGAAAAAATTATCAGCTGTTCCATACAAAAGTTCAATACCTACTCGACCAAAATGTATGAAACAACCATATTATTTTACGCGATATCAGAGTTAGCCCTATAATAAAAGTTGTTCACATTGATGAGTACTTCCGCCCCTGCAAGTATTGCCAGTGATAACAAAATCACCCTGTATAGGTACCTACCTAAGCAATTAAGTAACATATATTATGTTATCGCAAATACAATTTATCATCTAACAAATAAAATATATATCAGTTAAATAAACAGGAAACTCGTTTTTGTTCCACATTCATTATTTTGATTTGTTAATATTTATTGACCTCGATACTAAAATAGTTTTAACTGAAGATTTATTTGACGACAATTATCTTTATCTAGGTGTTCCCCGCGGTTTCACTCGCGTTCCCGGTATAAAAATTAAAGCCCAAGATACTCTTTATAGCATCAGCTATCTGCCAGTGAAAGTCCCGTAAAAATCGGTCCAGCCGTTTCGGAAGAAACAGACGAACAGACAGATAGACAGACAAAAAAAAGTGAAAAACCATATAAGTGATATAAGCAGGTAGGTATTTTCATATGCATTAAGTAAAAATCTGTTATTTTAACACTATATGTATATAATATGTAGATAATAAGTTGTTTTAGTCCCATTAAAAAAATAAGCAATTTCTTTTTAATAATATTAGACATTTCTTAATAATCACACGCAATGTAACTTGAAGTACGAAGCATGACGGGACGAAATGTCCTTGAGACGATCTATTTTTAGCCTCAAACTGCATCGCATGCCGCATGCTATACTATCCATCTAGGTACGTAGGTACTATCACCGCATTTCCTTTGTATGGGATCTGTATAAATTCCCATTCATTGATTATTTCGTATTATAGGTAATAATAACATTATGTAGGTAAGCATAAAGCTTAACTAAGTAGGTTTCTCTATAACTAGTGGTCGCCCGTTATCAAAATTCGACCATAATTAAACAAGAGTAAATCACTTTACTCATATACGAACTCTTTTTAAGTTTGTCTTGGCGCATTATCGACAAATTATAGAGATGTTGACTGACATGACAGTAGTGACATGTGTGTGTGTGTCAAACGAATGGTATTGTGTGTAATATTTTTTTTTATAGATTTATTTTATTTTTAATGCATATAAAAATATTAGCTTTCCCCACTCTTTCTCTATGTAAACTTTTAACTGTGCTAAATTTCATAATCCTCCGTACGCGTAATTTTCTTAAAAAGGGATAGGATAATGTTTTTGCTTCACGTACTAAGATATTAATAATAATTATGATTATTTGTAGTAAATACCTACACTAGGTTATCATAAAGTCAAAGGTACTAAAATAAGTTTATAGCAAAATTTAGTAAAACTCAGTTTTTAGGGTTCCGTACCCAAAGGGTAAAAACGGGACCCTATTACTAAGACTTCGCTGTCTGTCCGTCCATCTGTCTGTCACCAGGCTGTATCTCAAAAACCGCGATAGCTAGACAGTTGAAATTTTCACAAATTAACAAATACTAAAAACAAAATAAAATAAATATTTAAGGGGCCCATACAACGAACGCGATTTTTTGCTGTTTTTATAGATATTGGTACGGAACCCTTCGTGCGCGAGATCGACTCGCACTTGGCCGGTTTTATTAGTTGATAGGCTTCTGTTTAACAATCTCATCAGTAAGTGATGATGTCGCCGAAAATGTAAAAAAGCTTATAGTCTCATAATGTAGGACTGCGATTGAAGTAACTTGTAGCACAGAATACATAATCTTGTAGGTAAAAGTAACTTGAAAAAAAAAAATGCACTCCACCGACAGAAGTGAAAACTTTTTTTTTGAGAGATTGAGCTCTTGTATCATCATCATTATCAATAAAATTATTACAATCTAAAATAGATTTTTTTTCTGAGTGAGTTTGTTTTGTTATGGCGCCAAAACTACTGACAGCGACTAGCGACATTACTGGCCGCAATTATTTTAATGGGAGAAAAAAAAAAAACTAAACGTCAAACTGCGTCTCGGTGTCGCGAGTCCAGAGGTTTTAGCTCATCTAAAAATATGCGTACCGCGCTAAAAGAAGTTTACACTTCAAAAATATACATTTAAATCGACTAAAATTACAAAGTTCAGTTTGACAAATCCAACACTAGTTTCAAAAATATTTTTGTGTAAATCACGCCAAGATCCTTCTAAATTATATACTGAAACTAATCTTTACCTAGCTTATGGTATGCTTCAACTATAAATAGCATAAAATGTTGCCCAATGCCAACTTAGCCATGCACATTTCTGCATGACATGCCCTGTACACACTTGCATATGCATAACACGGTCATTGCTCTCAATTATCGCGGAGACAAACATACATTACCATTTTATGACTATGTATGTGGATATAGGCATCATTGTTTGTAAATATATTGAAGTAATATTACTTCATCGACGCGATAAGAGTTGTCGGTCTGTTTATAGGGTCAGGGTTCGATTCCCGGTCACGATATGTGTTGATTTGGTCGATCAATATCTGTCTGAATTTATAAACTCTATTATCAAGTATTTTAACTTATTCATGTACTAGTTTCAGCCTCCATAAGAGAAAAGTAGGGTACTTCGTAGTACCTTGCTGGTGACACTCAAGTCTTAAATCTGGTGTGTACTGGCAGTTGCACTTGAGAGCCACTTACCTTTTAAGCTGCACTCTAAACACGTCATAGATTTAGATCTATGACAATAAAGCGATCCTATTGGTGGATAAAAACACATCCCACGCTACGCATCTCTGGTGGAAAGGCAGGCGGAACGAGGAACATTTTGCTAATTTAATTGCACATAATTCACTGCATTAAATGTACCTCGCTCCGCTGCGCTTTCAGCTTAATGCTTAAACTGTTAATATTCCTAATTTGATTCCAGCTAATGCACACAAAACCTACCTGCAACGGCAGTATCTGCTACTTAGACTTGCCTCGGGACTACGAGCTAGTTGACTCGCTAAGGAGAAGCTACAGCAAGCACCACGGCAGGCCAGAGGAAGATAGGAGGAAACGGCAGTCAGATAGTGACAGTGACTCTTGTTCGGATACAGAGTGCAAAGGATATGATCGGGTGAGTTTCATAGTGTAAACAAATTACTTCATATGGTAGTATATTGACGCTTGCAACGCCAGTGGAATCACTCGCGCGTTGTCGATCCTGCACAGTGGTAGTGACGTCGGACGCCGCAGCGAAGGTTGTGGGTTTGAATCCTACAATGAGCTTGAGCTTTCGGTGAAGGAAAACATCGTGAGGAAACCATAGTACGGTGGTAGGGTACTTTGTAGTACCCACCTGGCTGGCTACCACCCTCAAGTTGAAAATCTATCGCCAAACACCTATTGGTGTGTTCCGGCAGCTGCACTTGAGAGCCAGTTCCTTCTAGGCTTTGTGTGCTTACCACCTTCGACAACATTATCACTTACCATAGTGAGATTGTGGTCAAACACAAGCCTATACAAAGTAAAAAAAATATAAAACAACCTTTGTAGTTATTTTATTTTATTTTATTTTTATTGGGGGACCAACAGCTTACAAAACATTGTGTGTAGGGTATCTTTATAAGAAACAGGTGAGCCAATGAAAGGTCCTCACTGATAGCTACATAATACTAATCTGAATGTCGTTACTGTCATAAAAAATAATATTATAAAAACTTTACATGACGATGAGAAGTACGCATTATAATATTTAACATATTTTGTTCAAGCACGCTCCAGTTAAATAGTTGCCTGTTTAATTATATATTATAAACCTAGTTACAAAAGAATTGCTGACTAAGCCGACGCCTCAGTGTTGAAGTATTCATATTAAAAATAGCCATATCAATTGATTTAGATATGCTATTATATGCATTGCTAGCTCGCCACACGTAACTATTTTGCCTGTAGTTGGAAGACACAACCGGTACATGTAGGATATGGCTTTGCCGAAAACATTTGGTAGGCGTGTTAAGCTGAATTAGTGTTAGCAGTTCAGGACAGTCAATAGATCCAGTGGCAATTTTGGAGAGAAGGACCTGGTCAGCAATATCGCGTCGAGATTCAAGTGGCAGGAGATGGTGTTTTTTACACAATTCAAAGTAATTAGTGGAATCATATTTAATGTGAGTTCGGTAACACAAATATTTAATGAATTTCCTTTGTATATTCTCGATTCTATTTATGTAGGTATTGTACCTTGGGTTCCATATTTGTGATGCGTATTCCAGGTTACTTCTGACATAGGTGCAATAAAGAATTTTCATAGTTTTCACTCTGGTAAAACATTTGGAGTTGCGCATCACAAAACCCAATGCTCGAGATGCTTTGGATATTATATTATCTATGTGGACATCAAATAACAACTTAGAGTCGTGTTATGTTCCATCATATAAGAACTTCACAATCGTAGTAGGGTACTTTGTAGTACCCGCCTAGCTGGGTACTCTCAAGTAACTTCTAATCTTTGCGGGCTTACCACCTTCGGTTATATCATCACTTACCATGGTGATATTGTGGTTACAGATCTATTCTCTACAGAATTAATATATTTTTTAAATACCAGACAAAACTCTGTTCATAATCAGTATTCAGTGGCACTGAAATATATTATTTGCTTTTGTTTTCAGTCTGACTTCTGGCGCCGCAAGATGCGTACAGTCCATAATATATTGGACGTGGACAAGGATGGTCTGATCTCATTCAACGACTTCATCCTGTTCGCTGAGAGGTTCAAGTCTCTGGGACACCTCGACGACAAGCAAGCTAAGGAGTTCACTGACATTATCAAGGTATTTTTTTTCATTTAGGTGCTTATAACTTTTGTTGTGTGATTTTAAGTTGCTAAATTAATCCAAAAATATACTTGGTAACCTAATTATTTATTAGGATTTTATTCCAAAGTTACCTAATTAAACTAAATTAGGAAACCCCAAAAAGAAAAAAATAAGTTTCAAATTTTTTTGACAGCAATTTTTGGGAATATTTTCTTGTCCATAAGGTTTGTAAGTGACTTTTAACATTTCTTATTTTATTGTAGTTAACATGGGAGGAGCAATGGGGTGTGATCGACCCCTACAACTTTGTCACCGTGGAGCAATATCTCGAAGACATGCATCACGTGTTAAACGACAAGACGCTCAAGAAGAAAGCGCACCGCTGGCTGCCTTATTTATTCAAAGTAAATATGCCTTTACCTTACCTAATTAGGACTTGTTTCACAGTTGTCGTTTATTAAGTTAACTAACAATAGCATTTTTTTACACAAAATCTGTAAAACTTATGGGGTTAATAGGTGATTGTTAAACAATTTTAAGCTTTCACAGGTTGCCGATAAGTTCCGGATAGTTTATCTGAACGATATTTGATAGTACAATATATTTCTTTCGAAATGAACACAATGTAAAATCTATCATATAAGCTATCATTTTGTTACAGCAGCCTGTGGAGCATGCCTTAAAAGTCGTCAAAATTCATCGTCTGATTTATTTTCCATTTTTTTTTGAATACCAAAGCATATTATAATTTATTGGGGTGTATGGGCACCCCAAAAGTACAAATTACCGTAAAAAAACGAATAAATTATATTTTAAAATAATTTATCCTCTTGATAAAACCCATGTTATAACGTATTGAGTAACGTTGGATAACAACTTGTTATTATTTATTTATTCCAGGCGGTGGATAAAGACAAGTCTGGCTTCATATCGGTGAAGGAGTTCAAAATATTCTTCCAGTGTTTGGGACTGGATAACGAACACGCGGCCGTCGCCTTTGCTGTCATTGACACTAATGGGGTATGTATGCAGTTTATTTAACAGCTTTCTCCTTTTTACGTGCAATAATGCGTCTTAATAAAGGAAAATGCCCGTTTTTGGACCCACCATGGATATTACCATACAAGAAAACAATTTTGTTCGTATTCGGGGTTATTCAGACCTGCTCGGTCGTGGTCCCGATCGGGTAGACAAACCGATTGAGTAGTCTACTGAATAGGATAGGTCCTATTTTCTCGTTTCAGACTTCCATTTGGGATGAGGCATTCGATCGGTACGCGATCGCAGCAAATTAATTCTTCGACTAAAACTGCTTCAGCCTAAATTTAATGAAAAAAAAATCGTCCTTTCCGACCGGAATGGCAACCGAATGGGTCTGAATAAGGGGGATTGTCATCTAGTAACACTGTAAGACATATTCTCATAATGTAAAATAACTTTTTTTTAACTCTATATTTAAGCTTAGTATTGTAGTTCACGGGTTATTACACAATATAATTTTATTTATTTTTTTCAGGACGGAAAAGTATCTCTCAAAGAGTTTATAAAGCTGGGCAAAGATTTCTTCTTCACCGAAGACGAGTCTAAGGTCTCCAAGATGTTCTGGGGTCCCCTCATCTAGATCTAAGTCATTGTAACATAAGCTTTAATCCTTAGGAATTAAGGATCGTTTTTGACTGGCGACTTTAGTTATAAGATTGTCATTGTCAGTAAGTTTAAGATTTTTAAAAGCTGTTTCACAAGTGTTCCTCTAATCTTACACATAAGCCAATATTTATCTGCCAGATAACAGAACTATCTAGCTATTGAAAAACACGTCCAATTCAGAGATAATTAACGGCAAAATATTGGTAATATTTATTTTTCATGTGTTGATAATGATTATTTTATTCTCCACTCCAATACACATTACCTTTAAAGCTCGCGCACATTGGGGCGGGCCGCAGCGGGCCGCAGCGGGCCGCATCGCAATAGCCCATACGAAAGAGAGAGATAGGAGTATTACTGGCCATCTTTTTACAAGCTTTTATTTAACTTGTAATGTATGTATATTTGTCCGGGTGGAATCTTGCAAGTCGAATTTCACCCACTTCCAGTGGTCGGATTGACTTGATATTTAGTATACACCAGTATATTGGAAGACAATGAGAGTACAGTCAACAAAAAGTACAGTCACCAAAAAAAGCTTGTATTAAAAATGTTTTTTTTAACAAAAACTACATATGGCCGTTGCGATGCGGCCCGCTGCGGCCCGCCCATAATGTGCGCTTAGCTTTAATTGTGAGTATTGAAAGTTTCCATTCATAAAGCGAAGGTTTTTTTATCTTTTATCTCGAAAGTATTTATGGATTATTTTTTAAATAATGCTTACGTCATAACAATAGTAATTAAATAGATAATAAGTATTTTTTATTATTAATTGTATCATTCAATATTTGAATGTATACAGAGTGACTTTTTAGTCACTGGCAATACTTGCAGGGGTGGAAGTAATCATCAATACGAACAACTTTTACTATCAGACTAAGAGTGGAATCATGAAAAAATTATCAGCTGTTCCATACAAAAGTTCAATACCTACTCGACCAAAATGTATGAAGCAACCATTTTATTTTACGCGATCTCAGAGTTGGTCCCATAATAAAAGTTGTTCATATTGATGAGTACTTCCATCCCTGCAAGTATTGCTAGTGACTAAAAAGTCATCCTGTATATGATTATGAATACTTTATAGAATCTCAATAAAAAAATTGAACTTTGTTTTGATTATTGCATTATTCATTTCTGCCCCGTAGTTTCACCCGCGTTCCCGAAGGATCTTATGTTTTCCCGGAATAAAGAGTGCCCTATATGTCGCATTAGTTACACCATTTATAACTCAATAACGACTGGACCGATTGTTATGATCTTGGATTTGTCTCCACCCCGAATAGCAATTGTAAAGGTCGTCAGAAAACGCTGGACGCAAGCCGCCCAAGACCGGTCCTGTTGGAGATCCTCAGAGGAGGCCTATGTCCAGCTGCAAGATGGCTAAGATGATGATGATGAAGAATTGCTCGTATGTTTTAAGATATATTTATTCAAGTACAAGCTCAATCTATCTTCAACCAAATGGCGGACCGCGATCCGGATCCGGACCGCCGACCTAATGTGTGGATCAAACTTTAACAAACAAAAATGTACCTACACACGGTTATTTTATCCGCACACATCCAAACATACAATAATTTGATATAAATAAATATTCTGGGACATTATTCCTCACACACGGCCATCTGACCCCAAACTAAGCAGAGCTTGTACTATGGAAGCCAGATAACTGATATACTACATATACTACTTTTCTTTTGTAAATACATACATATATAGATAATAACACCCAGACACAGGACAAACAGACATGTTCATGCACACCAATGTTTGTCCTGAGTGGGAATCGAACCCATGACCTGCGGCGTGATAGATAGGGTATCTTACCAACCACGCCAACCGGCCCGTCTACCTATTAGTAGTAGGATTTGTAGGAAAGGATCTAAGCTTTATTTTTAAACGGACCACTAATAAACCTAATTGGTGACCCCTACACTAAGGTATAACTGGTACTCCGCAACCATAAAGACAACCTATATTGACATAGTAATTTATTTCAAATTTCTCATAGCTAACAAAGAAATGAAAAAAAACAAACAAAATACCTAACAATACTTAAGTGTTACAACTTATATTTATTTAAATTTAAACTATGCTGAGTTGATCTTTGAGCAATTTCGTTTCTTCGATCAGAGTCGATATTTGTTTTGTCCTGTAATGTTTTTAAACAGTTTATTTAACTTGAATTTATGAAAGGTCCTCAATAAAGCGAAATCCAAGGAGCAAGCGATAGAATTGAATATTTATAAAAACTGTTAAAATAATATAAAAAAAACTTACTGTTGTTGTAAAATCGATGAAATGGTGTCGCTGTGAGATTTCCCTAAGGCTATGTCTTTCTTCTTGTATTCCTCGCGCCATTTGTTGATCTGTTGACATAATATTATTAAATAAACTAACAGTTTGTGATGATGACGGGCCGGGTATGGTTATAGTGTAGTGTAGTGTACTGTACTGTAGTGTACTAGTGTAGTGTTATGTACTAGTGTAGTGTACTAGTGTAGTGTAGTGTACTAGTGTAGTGTACTAGTGTAGTGTACTAGTGTAGTGTTGTGTAGTGTACTAGTGTAGTGTACTAGTGTAGTGTACTAGTGTAGTGTTGTGTAGTGTACTAGTGTAGTGTAGTGTACTAGTGTAGTGTACTAGTGTAGTGTAGTGTACTAGTGTAGTGTAGTGTGCTAGTGTAGTGTAGTGTAGTGTACTAGTGTAGTGTAGTGTGCTAGTGTAGTGTAGTGTAGTGTACTAGTGTAGTGTAGTGTAGTGTAGTGTAGTTACCTCGTGTTTGTTGGTTTGAGAGTGTTCGGCGAGCAGGCGCACCTGGTGCTGCAGCAGGCCGGCCGCGCGGCGCTGCAGCTGCAGCTCGGCCGCCAGCGCGCGCTCCGCCGGGCTGCACGCGAGCGCGCCGCGCACCATGCGCACCACCGACGAACATCTGCACGATACATTATATATCATTACTAATGTTCCTATAACCTTCCTCAATAAACTACCTCTTACATTCAACCTCCTAGATTTAAACTTATGCTATCTTACTAATATGGATGAGCAAGGTGACTCCTTCCGCCAGCCTAGGTCATCGTTGGTGGGGACCACGATCCAAATGTTGATGTTGGAAATTTGTATTATATGTCGAGTGCTCGGAAAATTTCGATAGCGCGATGTAGAATCTTGTGGCGCCATCTATCCACGGGTATTATAAGTTTCTTATGTATTTGATAAATGTCATTACCCCAATATTATTAATGCGAAAATATATGTGTGTGTGTGCAAAAAAACATAGAATGACTTTTTATCTCGGGTAAAACCACAGTAAAACCTTTTAAATTATAACATAAATAACTCAAAATCCAAGAAAAACTCAAACTCGACATACTTCCAATCATTGTTACCATCACATTTAAAACTAAAAATAGGGAGGGCTCCTTGCCTGCAGTGGGACGAATTAAGAAATAAAATTTAAAATACCTGTATTTTATATCGTCCTGATGCTTTTCAGCTAACAGACACTTCTCTTTGATCACCGTCGATGATAATTGGACATCATATACATCAGCCTGTAACATTATTTACCACTATGTCACAATAATGTGGTCGAAGGTGGTAAACACACAATGCCTAGAAGGTACTGGCTCCCAAGTACACACAGGTTGGTATGTGGCAACAGATTTTCAACTTAAGGGTGATAGCCAGCCAAGCGGGTACTACAAAGTACCCTACCACCGTACTGTGGGTTCCTCACGATGTTTTCCTTCAATGTCATTGTAGGATTCGAACCAAGAAATTCGACTGACATACATACTACTGAGCAATTATGATGAGCCGGTTGATATCCTATCTATCACGCCATAGGTCGTGAGTTCGATTCCCACTCTGGACAGACATTTGTGTGCATGAACATGTCTGTTTGTCTTGAGTCTGGGTGTAATAATGATCTATCTTAATATATATATTTCTTGTGTGCGTGTGTATGTGACTGAACTCCTCCTAAACGACTGGACCAATTTTGATGAAATTTTTTGTGTGTGTTCGTGGAGATTCGAGAATGGTTTAGATTAAACGGCTGGACCGATTTGGATGAAATTTTGTGTATGAGTTGGACAGGACAACGTCTGTTGGGACAGCTAGTATAAGTATATATTTACAAAAGAAAAGTGGTATATATTATGTAGTATATCATATATCTGGTTTCTATAGCACAAGCTCTGCTTAGGTTGGGGTCAGATGGCCGTGTGTGAGGAATGTCCCAAAATATTATTTATTATCGTGCAGGCTGAAGATAGACGGTCCATCTGATGGTAAGTGACCACCGTTGCCTATAGACATTAGTAATACCTTTGCCTTTGAAGACTTCCTAACCCATACCTGTAACTCCTTGAGCCAGTCGTGATGCTGTGCAGCTAGGGTCCTGAGTGCATTGAGCTTCCTCTCTATAGCGTCTGATGCTAACTTCTGTCGGGACATGTATTCACCACGAAGCTTTAGTGTCGCATGCGTTACAAGCTGAAAAGAGGTGACAAGTGTAACTTATTGAATGCTATTTAAGTATTTCAAGGTTTTTATTGCAACGTTTTATTTGTAACGAAAATGAAATATTTCTGATGCCAAATATCGATAGTATACAAGGTGGATATGACGGTCGATCATTAATTTTAAACACTATCGTTACAAGTGCTTCAAAGCAATGTAACACAGTCGAAAACGATTATAGTACAAAAAAAAACTAAATTTTCAAAGAAAATAAATACTTCCGGAACGTAAACAAAATACAACACTATTTATAGTTACGGCATCACTGACCTGTAAGAGGCGCTACCTTGAACGTGGCGCGGGCGATACGCTTTCTTCACCTCACATAACGTGTTAGACAGAGAAATGGAGGGAGCGCGTTGGCTCGGTATAGTCCGACATACTTTATGCGATGGACTACTGTATGTTTTTTACGCTGTGCCTATACATACTTTACTGAAATACTTAACTTAACTGAATTTATTAGACATCGGCGTGATGAGTAAAATTGATAAAACGAAAATTAATTACTGTGGCTAAACTACTCGATGGATTTAAATTATTTTTTGTAGACGGTTTAAAAACAACGTAATTAAGGTCTGGTTTCATTTAATGATCGACCGTTTTCTCCACTTTGTAGCCAGAGAAAATGAAAGAATAAACTTTTCAATCATTACCTACATCATTTTTTGTGAAATTATTTTTTTTTATGAAAAATAAAGCTCTTTGCTTTACAACAAGGTTAATTTGTATTAACGTAAACCATAGATTTAATCATTTAATAGATGAACCAGTTTGTAAATTAATGGAAACAACTCTCGAGTTGCTTATATAGTAAAAATATTATCCACCCAGCATAGATTATCTTACTAATATTATAAATGCGAAAGTTTGTCTGTGTGTATGTCACAGATAGAATATGTTCTGAATTAAGACAGGATACTATTTATCCCGAGAACGCAGATAGAGATTTAAGAAATCAAAGTCAAAGCCATTTATTCAGTTTAGGCCCTAGAAGGGGACTTATGAACGTCGAAACTACTGAAGCTACCACCGATTCGGAAGTCGCCATCAACTGAGAAGAACCGGCAAGAAACTCAGCATTTTTTTTTTATGTTTTATTAAATTTATTTCTTTATATTGTAAATAACCAATAATAAATATTTAACATTAATTTAATAATATTTAGTATTAATTATGTTAAATAATAATATTTTAATTTATATCAATAAATAATACATATCCGTAAGACACTATGGGTTTAGATCAAAATCAAATACTCAACAAAAAACTTGAAGGCGATCCAAGCCTTATCATAAATGGTGAATGTCTCCAGCGAAAATGTGAAAAGTATATCGACTTAAATATTGATAACAGACTTACGTGGAAAATATACATTGATTCTATTAAGACAAAAGCTAAGTAAACTAAAAGGTGCAATGCGTAATATAGCAAAATATTTCCCTAAAAAGTCCGTTCATATATATATAACTCCTTAGTTAAGCCTCACTTAGAATATTTAATTGAAATATGGGGTACTCCAGCAAGTTCTAATGTTAAAGATCTCCAAACTACTCAGAACAAAGCATTAAAATTCTTGTATCATTACGATTACCTTACACCGACTAAAAAGCTATACATTGAAACAAAACAAATGAATATGAAACAAATATATACATATAAAACCATAATATTAGTGCATAAATTAATTAACAAACAAATACATTCAGATATTACTTTTACCAAGAATTATAAAATAAAAAGTTAAATACTTAGAAACGCCAAAAATATTACCCTACCGTTCCCGAGAACAAGTTATGGCAAAAAAACTATAATGTACGATGGAGCAAAAAATTACAATAAAGTACCCAAAAGTATAACAGAAATAAAATCAGTACCTCTTTTTAAGAGTAAATTAAAATTATACATAACAAAACCATTACGTAAAATTACTACAACTTATAAACTAATACGAACATACAGGCATAAACACGCACACCCATACATACACACACACATTCACGCACACACTCTCATACACACACAAACACAATATGAATTTTGTATTACCTATTAATCGCATGCATTCTAAGTTTAATTTGTCTTGTAAGTGAAATTTATTTGTAATTTCTTGAGACAATAAAGATACTCTAAACCGAAATAATACATACGGATAGTTAACCTCTATTATATTGGAGCACTTAAAAAGTCTATAAGCTCCATTTTTTTCACTAATAGGTATTTACTTTTAGTAAATAATATTAAATTTAAATCACTACTGAATATAATTTATTAGCACATATATAATTCACACTTATATGAAACTAAAACACGTGTTGTGAATGTAGAAACTAAATAGAAACATGTGCATAAATATTATGTATATATTATACAGAATGATTTTTTAGTCACTGGCTATACTTGCAGGGGTGGAAGTACTCATCAATGTGAACAACTTTTATTATTACACTAAGTGTGAAATCACGAAAAAATTATCAGCTGTTCTATACAAAAGTTCAATACCTACTCGACCAAAATGTATGAAGTAAACATTTTTTTTATGCGATTACAGAGTTGGTCCCATAAGAAAAGTTGTTCATATTGATGAGTACTTCCACCCCTGCAAGTATTGCCAGTGATAACAAAATCAGCCTGTATATGAAAACAGTGATCAAAGGCGACGAGCGTACCAACATGCGCGACTAACAGAAATTCTATTTCTATTTTGTTGGTAGCTTTTTTTTCGAGACTTAATGAGGGGTTTAGCGGGCAGCTTCAACCTGTTACTTTTGTGTTACAGTGATGCGCGCGCATCTTAAAATTTCACTCTCATAATTTTTTCATAACGCACCTAAAAAAGTATAACTTCAACATGTACAGACACGCCGGTCCTACAGGTTTATTATATGTAATAGATTTTATTTTTAGAAAACAATTGATCTCTCGGGAAAGCGGCAAAAACCGCGAGCCGGCAACTAGTTAATGTAATAATTTACCTCTAAACACTCCTTAGGCGTGGGTTCGTCTTTCTTGTTCACATTAAGTATCGGTTGCGACACGTCTCGAGTCAGTACCTCTTGTATTATCGTTGAGAATGACAACTTCTGTCTCTGTAATGAAAATATTTTTTATTCACAAGCACTTATGAATAGTCTGACTCTAACGCACGGTTCGGTAGGTTGCTTTTGCTGAGAAGAGCCGGCAAGAATCTCAACAATTGCTCTTTTCAAAACCAATTCAGATTTATTACGTCAAATTAATTATCTAGTCTCACTGACAATATATGGTGTATAACACAACGACGTACGGGTACGAAATATAAATTAAATTATAAGTTATATATTTGACCACAATCTCACCAAGTAAGTGATAATGTGGCAGAAAGTGGTATGCACACAAAGTGAAAACAAGGCCTACCTGGTTTCTATAGTATCAGCTCTGTTATTTATCCTATTTGTTCCAAAACTTTTATTTTTTTAAATTGTAGTTTTTTTTTTTAAAGTATCGAATGCAGTGTTTACCTCCTTTAGTATATTGCTAATGTCATCTTGCTCCAGCGCAGGATTCTTAAGTTGTAACTCTTTATACAGTTGTTCTTCTAAATCGTACGGTTCGAGGGTTCTGTAATTAAAATTTGGCCATTATAAAAAGAAGAAAGAAATAATAGTAATTTATTGAAGCTTGTAAATTCTGGTCCCTGTTGTGGTTTCCCCAAGGGAGGACAGCATGGGGTTCTTCAAGAAGTGTATGAAGAGATTTTTGCAAGATCGACAACGTGAGAGTGATACATAGATTGCAAGCGTCAATAGGCTACGGTAACCGCTTACCATAGGGCGGGAGCATAAAAAGCATATTCTGTAAACGGTTGCATATTATTTTTTACCTGGAAAAATAATACCTTAAATGCAGCGTTATTTCACACATCCATGTCCACATCTTAAGATTATTTATTGAAAATTTTCTTTATCTTTTCAAATATAAAAAAAAATATTTTAAAATACATACCTAGCCAGCACGGTGCAGTCAGTGCACAACACCAACAGCTTCGGCAGCGGCGGGTCGGTGAGGGCGAGCCCGCACGGCGGGCAGGCGGCCGCGCGCGCGCTCGTGCACACGAGGTGCCGCGCGACGCTCGCCTTTGAGCACATCGCCGATAACGATGATTCTGATTCAGCTGACAAAATTAAAAAAAAACATATTTAAAAAGCTTTAAAGGGATTTTATGTTTTCGTAGGCAGGGCTGGTTTACCGGTTAATTTTCAAACCTAAAACAGTATCGAGTACATTACGAGCGTTTTATTTAGGTTTCGCTTAAAAAAACCGGTTTTCTTAAATATCAAAATCGACTAGGTTTTGAATCAATTTACCGGTTTTTAGAGGTTTTCATTTCGCTCTCACCGACGACATCGCCATCGCCGATTCATTCAATTCAAAATTATAATGATTTTATGTCAACGTTCGAGCGATGCCGACGCGTGTACGTGTCGCTCTGGATTAAACCGGTTTATTAAAGTTTTAGGTACCGGTCTCATTTCGGACGCGCTCCAAACGAAACCTTTACTAAAAACCGGTATTTACCTTTATTTACCGGTATTTTCAAAACCGGTTCCAAACCCTGTTCCTGGGATAAAAAGTATCTTATTTGTTGATCCAAAATATATTATATATAGTAGTTTTTCCACATACATCCTCCCAAACTTACACATTTATAATATTAGTAGAATGGTTTTGAAATTATAAAGAATTCAAAATTGTACCTATATTTGGATGTAGGAGGCAATTTTACAACAGCAACAGTCGGACCGCGGTCCCAAACCACAACGACCGAGCCTTCCTCGATCTCATGGTAAGTGATGATGTGGCCACTAAGTCTAGAAGGGACTGGCTCTCGAGTGCAGCTATCGGCAACAGATTTTCAACTTGAGGGTGATAGCCGGCCAGGTAGGTACTATAAAATAACCCACCCTACCACCGTGCAAATGAAGGAGTCTACCTCCTCCATGTTTTTTTGAAGAAATATTAAAAAAAAAAATTACATGCATCAGCGAGCGCATAGTCCAACAGCCGGCCCACCAGCGGCACCGACACCGCGTGGACGCCGCCCGCGTGGACGCACAGGTACGTGTTGTTGGTGCACTGCGTAGTAGGAACATACATTATTAGTGTCATTATCTATAAAAGGTGGAGAAAACGGTCGATCATTAAATGAAACCAGAGCTTTATCACGTTGTTTTTTAACCGTATACAAAAAATCATTGAAATCCATCGAGTAGTTAAGCCACAGTAATTAATTTTCATTTTATCAATTTTACAATCAATGTGTTTGTGACCTTTACATAGCCTTCTTGGCAACAGATCTTCAACTTGAGGGTATACTAACGCATCGTCGGCTTTTTCACGATGTGTTTAACCGACTTTAAAAAAAAGGAGGAGGTTCTGAATTCGGTTGTATTTTTTTTAATGGATGTTCCTTCAAGAAAAGGTCAGGCAATTCAAAGGAATTTCTAGGTTAAAATTAATTATAGCATTTCAGAGTAAACAAATGATTTCACAAATCTTAAATATTAAATATTAATAAATATAATAACACAGTAAAAGCGAAGATTATTACCGGATATAGATGAACAGGATAGGAGTACTGAAGGTCATCATCTTCGGGGTTTAACACCATATTTAGTTCCACAGCTTCCACCACGTAGAGGGCGTGACTGTCGCCATCTTCTTTCTCTGAGGGCTGGAAAATGTACATTTTATTAGGTCTATGACATATGATATATGGTAGTAGGTAGTCGGCAGTAGATAGTCGGTAATAGGTAGTCGGCAGTAGGTAGTCGGTAGTAGGTAAGCGGTAGTAGATAGTAGGTAATTGGTAGTCGGTAGTAGATAGTCGTTAGTCGTTAGTCGGTAATAGGTAGTTGGTAGTAGATAGTCGTTAGTCGGTAATAGGTAGTTGGTAGTAGATAGTCGTTAGTCGGTAATAGGTAGTTGGTAGTAGATAGTCGTTAGTCGGTAATAGGTAGTAGATAGTCGTTAGTCGGTAATAGGTAGTTGGTAGTAGATAGTCGTTAGTCGGTAATAGGTAGTTGGTAGTAGATAGTCGTTAGTCGGTAATAGGTAATTGGTAGTAGATAGTCGTTAGTCGGTAATAGGTAGTTGGTAGTAGGTAGTCGTTAGTCGGTAATAGGTAGTTGGTAGTAGACAGTCGGTAGTTGGTAGTAGATAGTCGTTAGTCGATAATAGGTAGTTGGTAGTAGATAGTCGTTAGTCGGTAATAGGTAGTTGGTAGTAGATAGTCGTTAGTCGGTAATAGGTAGTCGGTAGTAGATAGTCGTTAGTCGGTAGTAGATAGTCGGTAATCGGTAGTCGGCAGTAGGTGGGTAGTTACATTAGGCAGCAGCAGACAGTGGTAGAGCGTGGCGGAGCAGGTGGCGACGACGACGAGCGGCGGCGTGTCGGCCGCGGCGCCGCCCAGCGACGCGATGCAGCACGACTCTGTGCCGTAGTTGTCGTCCGCCGGGGGGTACATCGCTAGTGGACCACACACCTTCGCCTCTATGCCGCTGGAATTAAGATATACATTACATTGATCACAATGCTCATTACAAATCTATATATATTATATCAAAATCGACTGCTACTTTTCGTTAGTCTCGCTAAAACTCAAAAACGGTTGACTGATTTGTTTTGTTTTTTGTTTTGCTCAAATACCCCTGGTATAAAAAACAAGGCAATACCCAAAAGATAAACTTTGTAACTCAAACCGTGCACGATGCGGGTAATCTAGTACTGAATAAAATTCACCAACCGGGAATGTTCAAAGTTTTTTTGCTTCGCGTTTGTTTCAGGACACAGAGCTGCACCAGGGAACCAATTTTAGGCTTTGTGTGCTTACCACTTTCGGCCACATCATCGCTTACTATAGTGAGAATTTGTAGAATGCTTTTAAAAAAAAAAACAAAATCTACTCGGAGAGTAGTAAGTACTGAAGATAGGTTCCTCACCTTTTATTATTTAAATCGCATGGCATAATGTAAACATCACCGTTTCCTCTCAAGATCAACAACGACTCCGAGTCTGGTGTCGACGTGAAGTCCACCGCGGTATCCCCCAAGCTGTCCAATATCATTTTACCGGTGAGCCCGTGGCTTAATGGCTTGGGTCCGATGGTGAAGATCTTGGCCAATTTGGGGCCGTTTTTCACTGCTATGTTGTAGAGCCTGTAATTGTAAATGAATGAATGATTACTGCCAAGTTATAGTATATGTTATTTATAGTATAATAATAATATGTACTTTGAGAATTTTTTTATAATCTGTAAACTGACTGACTGTTGATTATATTAACCTATCAACGACCTAGACACTTGAATTTTTGCATATAGATACCTTATAAGGGTAGGCATCCACTAAGGAAAGGTTTATGGTAATTTCACCCCTAAGGTATATAAGGTGGCAGCTTCGGTAGTTTCAACGTTCATAAGTGCCCTTCTAGGGCCTAAACTGAATAAATGACCTTGACTTTGAATAACCTATGATAGGGGTACGCGGGTGAAACCACGGGGCGGAAGGCTATGTATATGTAAAAGAATAACTGACTGACTGATTGACTTATCAATGCAACAGCTCAAAATCCTGGGGCTAGGATCGTGAAAATTTGCATATGGGTTTCTGTGACACTGTATGTAAGCACTAAGGAAGTATTTTTGAAAATTCAACCCCTAAGGGGGTAAAATAGGGGTTCGTGGGTGAAACCGCGGGGCGGAAGTCTAGTTATTACATAAATAGGGAAAGAAATAGTAAAGTACCATTTTCTCTTGTGAATCGTATTTTTTTTGACGAGTTATAGTGTTTTCAATAAAAATAATTTGGAAAGGTGTTCACTTTAGTATGAATAGCTTTGCGCCACGAGGTTAAAAAAAACAACCTAATTGAGAACCTCCTCTACTTTTTTCTAAGTCGTTTAATAAGGAACATACCCAGCGGTTTAATTATCACCTGTCATAAATAACATACCTTATAGTGTTGTCGGAGAACAGCACGAGGACATGTGACAGCGAGCTGGGGTGCCAGTTGACGCGGCGGACTTCACCCTGGGAGTAGAGAAACCTCTCGTCCAGGGAGTAACTCCTGGAATGGAAGAATGGTTGCTTTGAACATATTATTAAGTAAGATACGGCATTGAATCGTGAAAAAAAATATTATCTTGCTCCATCAAAATGTATGAGACCAAATACAACTTCGTTACAAATTAAAATGTACCTATCTCTATCGTTGACATACAGGGTAATACTTGCAGGGATAGAAGTACTCATCAATGTGAACAACTTTTATTACTTAAAATAAAACGGTTGCTTCATACATTTTGGTCAAGTAGGTTTTGAACTTTTGTATGGAACAGCTGATAATATTTTCATGATTTCACAGTTAGTCCCATTGTAAAAGTTGTTCATTTTGATGAGTACTTCCACCTCTGCAAGTATTGCCAGTGACTAAAAAATCACCAGTATAAAATAAAAAATATGGCAATAGTTCTGCTCATTATATTAATTGGAAATGCCAATATTTTACTATAATCTGTATCAATATTATAAAGCATCGTCTATTTGTGAGTTTGTATGTAGGAGGTAATCTTCGGAACTATAGACCCAATAAAAAAATGCGTTACGTAGTCTGTTTATTGACGATTTACCCTGAGAACGCGGGTGAAACCGCATGGAACAACTTTATAGCAAATATAGGTAGTCTAACCGTAAAGCTTTACGGGCGGAGAATTTGAAAAATATTCCTCTATTTCTACTCACTCAATTCTAAGAAACTTAATTATTTTTCATTGATAAAACGTGTATAATTTACACTACTACCTATAGAATTAAATGTAAATGTGAATGTAGCAGGTCAAAATGGCGGCGGTCGATTCAAGCCACGTCGGCCAAGTAATTTGAAGCCTGAAATCTCCCGGGCAGTCAGCTGCATTTGACGCCGCTACGTTTGCACTATATAAATGATTCGTAATATACATTTTGATATTAGGATAAAATAAAGAATTATTGCATATTAAATGTATTGGGACAATACTTTTCGTCGGACAATTTTATTTGTTAACTAAATGTCTTACTTAAAAACGTAGATAGTCACGTATTTATTAATCGAACTTAGGGCTGATTTTTCAAACGCTGGATAACTCGGATAATCTATTCCTCTGATAAGTCCAAACAAAAACTGTTGTAATTTCAAATTAACAGTCAGATACCGTTTATCTGTAAATCGGCCCTTAATAGAGTTAAGTGGTATACAATGGTTTTTTTTTTTTTTTTTTTACTTTACTTTGTATAGGCTTGTTTGACCACAATCTCACTATGGTAGGTGATGATGTGGCCGAAGGTGGTAAGCACACGAAGCCAAGAAGGATCTGGCTCTCAAGTGCAGCTGCCGGAACACACCAATAGGTGTTTGGCGACAGATTTTCAACTTGAGGGTGGTAGCCAGCCAGGTGGGTACTACAAAGTACCTACCCTACCACCGTGCTATGGTTTCCTCACGATGTTTTCCTTCACCGAAAGCTCAAGCTCATTGTAGGATTCGAACCCACGACCTTCGCCGCGGCGTCCGACGTCACTACCACTGAGCTATCATCGCCTTAAAATCGAAATTATCGCCATAATGGTATAGAAATCTTAAAATTGTGTAAGGAAGAAAACACCCATAAAAAAAAGAAAACAAATTTTCGCGCCATCACACACAGGCCCTTTGAGCTGGATACACGGACAAATCATCCACGTTAGGTACAGGTGCGTTTTTTTAACACACTCCCCATTATCGAGCCCGAAAAGGCTTCATTCATTATTCCCTATGATAAATATCCAAGGATACCGCGGTTTGGCCCTTAGGTGGCCGTTGCTTCACTTCGGTTATAATTTGATTACGGCAGCCATGTTTGTTTTTTTCCCGCTTATTTTCCACAACGTACGGTTTGGATTAATCGTGCGTTTAGAAGTTGCTTTGTTGTTTATATTAATTATTTAAACGGGATGCTGAGATTTATATCGATATTTATACGTGTACAGGGAAGTCAAAAGGTAACACTAGCTCTCCCCGTGGTTTCACCTGCACTTTCGGGATAAAAAGTAGCCTACAACCTTCCTCGAGAATTGGGCTATCAAATGCAAAAATATTTTCATATCCAACTGATTCCAGAGATTAGCGCTTTCAAACAAACAAACATAAAACTCTTCAGCTTTATAATATAAGTATAGGATACAGTAAGCTGACAAGCAGGCAAGAGTCGCCTATAGACTTTACTTTATTAGCAATACCAGGTGGATTGCCAATGTGTTGCCGACCTTTATAAAGCCTAGAAGGTAACTGGCTCTCTAGTGCAACTGCCCGAACACAACTGTAGCTGCTTTGCAGATTTTCAACTTGTCATATTCCAAACTCTTCACCACCATAATACTCATGTATTTCACAAAACACCAGCAATTCCCCATCAATAGTTTCCACATGCAATACACGCGGGCACAGAACATGCTACACGTCCAATTGCAGTGGGCTAATCCCATTGTCCGATGCATGGGGGATCGAGTTTACATCTCGTATGGTCGGTTAATTGATACTAACTTCGGCTCATTGTTTTGGGAGCGGTGAATTTTAACTTGTTACATGCCGGCGCGGGATCCGAACGCGATTTTGGTATTTTGTGATTGGAATAACAATTCGATGGCAATTGGAGTTGATTTTCATTGATGAGATGTTATATTTTATTCATTCGAATTGGGCCCTTATGAATCAGACTCTAACGGACGGTCCGGCAGGTTGCTTTTGCTGAAGAGTGAGCCATAAACTTAGCTATTATTATTTTCAAAACAAACTTAGATTTATTACATACCTAAGATGTAAGTATCATGCAAGAATGAGCACTAAGTATATCCAAGCCTGTTGTAGTAAGTCTTACAATGTAAGGCAAATTTAAAAGTGTAGAGGGATCTTGTTACACATAGACGCGTGTACTTAGTCCCAAAAATTAACCTTGCTGCACTGATATATATACCCAGTATTTATATGAATATAGGTAGGAAACTTACCAACTTCTGCAATATAAATAAGGTTAACGTTACCTGTAACTTGTAAGGCAAAAAATATCAACGGAAGAAAATTCAACCGCACCTTCGTAAATCATAAAATTTTTACATCCCAAAGGCAAGGGTCACCATTTACCATCGCAACTAAAAAAAGTGGGTTGCACAGTGAAATATAAAAATTACAAATGGCTGGGCGCATTAGAACGACCGCCACACAAACAGAGGTGGGGGTGATATGTCTCCGGAACAAAAACCGATAAAAAACGGCGCAAAAGGATCCGATCCGGTAAAAAATAAGAATCAGACAAAGCCACCGGACGGCCGGTAACCTCTATACGTGTCCAGTTTTTTTTTACGAGCCGCAGCCCTTTTGTCCTTCCGGACCTGTTTTAAATAGATCAGGGTGGGCAAGTAAAGACCGCCGAGTCGGACGTCCACCCTGAAATATTATTGTGGATTTTTCTGCTTGGCATTCATAAATATTTTCCAGGGGAGGTGCGCCCCGCTGCCCCGCGCCCCTTCCACCCCTCGGCAGGGATTTAGTCGAATCGGCGCAGAATTATAAATTCGGTTAATAAAATATGATACGATAAAAGCCGCTTTCTTTTTTGAACGTCGGCCGGACCTCTATTATATTTTGTTTAATTTAAATATGAATAATTAAATTTAAAAAGGAAATCTCGGGGCTAATGAAATTTTTGTTTTCGAGATAATGAATTGAAAACACGGCGTGTCGCTGGCCGGTGTTATTCTTTTCTCGCTCATTCGGATTCATCCTTCGTTGTGCTTTAAAAAGTGCTCAACGTACGGTACGTGCTAAAAAAGGAAATTATAATTATATATTTTTAAATGTATTAATTATGAAGATGAATTATATTTTTTCGCGTTATCCGACCCCTTTTTTATACTATCGCTCGGAGGGTGCCGGCGCCACACACGTATTCTATTTATTATTTTAAACGAGTACTGCTAAATTAATTGTATTTTTGTAAGAAATATTTTTATTTTGATAATATTAAATAGTATTTATTCGACGTAAGTAAATATATCTACTCAGTCACAGAATAAGAAATAGTACACTCAGTTATACATAATTATAAATCATAACAGTCCGAATACAAAACACAACGTTTTCAATTTGTATTGTCCCTCTAAATTCCAAAGGAACTAAATCAAAATATCATAGACAACATAGACCGCTATCCTACACCACGGGGCTTAAAATAAAAGCAAACTTATAAATAAACTAAAAACGTTATTTAATTTAATTTATAAAGTAGTGCAAAGGTAAACAACCCAAAACAGTCATTACAGCTGAGAAATAACTCCAGAGAAAAAAATACCCGACGCCTTTAATCAACGCACAAACGCTACCGACGATCAAACAGACCCCGAATTAAAAATAGCAAAAATAAAAAAGTACCCGAACGGAAAATATTACACAAAAAACATCGATCCAGACTGCCACGGCCGCAAGGGATTAAAATCGTAACGAACGCACGAAAATATTCAAATACAATACTAACAAATTGATACAAACACTCATTAGGTGCGGATCGCGGAAGAGTCCCCCCCCGCTCGCCTGTGGGGTCGCCGCGACCCCCGTCCCCCCGCGCCGATCTCTGCCAACATTACAATCCACATCCAACGTACAAATATTATCTAAAATTCCTTCTCATTTATAATCCTTTTGTGTCCTCAGAGCGGTGTCCTCCGTCAAATCCTCCCCGGTCCCCCTCTTATGGGGGCTGTGGGGGTATTTTTATATTTTTAATCGCGTTGGGCATTATCCAAATGGACATTGGCGGTTGTGCCGACTGTCTCTACCGTCTAGATGATAAATTCTCCTTTCGTTCGACACCGGGGCGATGTTTTGTTTTGTCCCTTCTGTAATGTGGCCTCCTTTATTGATATCGGAGTGAAAAAATATATATTCTCGGTCGCTCATTAATTACCGTCGATTTGTCTGCGAGTGACTGGCGAGCATTCTTCTTTCCGTTCTTCGACTATTAAAAATGGCACGCCATCTGTGCCCTTTTACTTGGCCGCGTTTTTATCCATTTGCTACGTTTTGTGGCAAATGAAAATTGATTGTGGCAATCCGGGATCGTTTGATGCAGATTCGAAGACGGCTTATTGAATATCGTGACGCTTTTCTTTTCGGCTGTGATCGATGGTCGACATTGTTTGGATGTAATTAAGTTACATTTTTTGTTGACGCTTCGCCGCCTAAATTGAATTGAAGAAAAATTAGTTTACAGACAATGACAAACTTTGAGATAAGTTTTTTGCACCGGGAAACCAGTAAATATATTAAATTATTGTTTTTAAAAAGGACAACAAAATATTATAACAATAGCACCAATGCATTATTTAAAAGTTCCCCAGTAAGTCACCGCAAAATCTTCCGTAACATAAAATTGGAATGTTTAATGTAACAAAAATCCAGCCGAATAATAAAACACAAAAATACCCTAATATATTAGATGAATTGAAACCGTATAGATGATCCTGTTACTTTCGGTGGAATGGAAATGGTTGATTTGCATATACGAAAGCTATATATTTTTTTCGTATATTCGGTAAAATGAAAAACGATGGAAAAAGTGCAGTAGACTGCGGGCAAGAATTAATGGTGTGAAACTTTCGTCCCGGGGCATCCTGGAGCGGGCGCAATTTATGTACGCTCACGTTTTGGAGCCGGGCGGTTTTTGCTCGCTGTGAACCGGTTAAGTTTGAGATAAAGTTGTAACTTTTTTTCTTTGATTTTAGCAATCGATGTTGTTTTTTTGTTGTTGTAAAGATATTTTATTTCTTTCCTTGTTTGGGAAAGGTGAACCACTTCTCTACTTTTCTAGAATTTGGACAACTTCAAGTTAAGTTAAGTGTAGTACCACGATTATACAATAAATAAGTATCGCGTATTAAGAGATGGAAAAATTAAATCTAAGTTTAGCTTGAAACGTAAGACAAAAGAATTACTTCTGTCAAATGTAGTTTGAGGGATAGGTATACTTTAATAATATGTAGGATATAAGGTATTTGTTTAATCATAGGAAAGCGATTAATATAATTTTCAATGAAAACGTGGGTGTATGATCATGTTATTGCGATATTTATTGGGCAATAATGTGCTACTCTCATAGTATAGGTTAGGCACCTAGGATAAAACTTTAAGGGAGGGCGATCTCACTCCACGCAATATGAGTCTGAACTCTGTAGTCAAACGTTCAATATAAAAAAAGAAAACCTTGATATATTATAACAAGTATTATTTTAATTTAATTTCGAAGGCTAAATAAGTGCTGGATATCAATGTCAAAGTCGAAGCCATTTATTCAGTTAAGGCCCTAGAAGGGCACTTATGAACGTCGAAGCTAGAAACAGAGAAAGAAACATTTATTTGAAGAAGAAGAAGAAGAAGCTACTGAAGTTACCACGGCAATGAGTTATCATCTCTATTAAGAAGACATAAACTGAGTCAGATAACTTAATATATTCTTTATTCAAACCACCAAAACATATTCAGTACGAAATATAGAACGTCGAATACGCTTATAGGCACATTTTCACATTTGCGTATTTTCTAAATGTTTACAAATAGCCGGGCGGCGAGTGCGAAAATGCGGGAAGTGCGAAAACTGCGAAGTGCCGACCGAGCCGCCAGTGTCGATGGTGAACGAGCGCCACGTGAGATATTGGCTGTACTCTGTGGCTTGAGTGTACTGGGAATGATAGCTCTTGATACTTGAAATTGATAAGGGTGTTGTAGGTTTTAGATTGACGATGACTTTATCGTATGTACCTATAGCTGAACTAACTTTTAATCTACATACACCTATTTTGTCAATGTATTTTATATTATTATTGTTGAATTATTAACATACAAAGGTTGCATACAAAGCAAAAATATGACATTCTGATTTTCATACATACGCCAAAAATATACTTGTCTATTGTCTATACTTAACATTATAAAGAGGAAAGATTTGTATGTAAAAGTATGTTTGTAACGAATTGGCTCAAAAAGTACTGGACCGATTTAAAAAATTCTTTCACCGTTAGAAAGCTACATCTTCACCGAGTAACATAGGCTATATTTTATCCCGGGAACGCGGGTGAAACCGCGCGGAAAAGCTAGTACCTAACAAAGATTTTTTTCTATGATTACTAATGTTGCGTCTGAAATTAGCTTTGTCTTTCTTACCTTGAATTTCAATCTTAATGTTTAAAGTCACGTAGAATCAAAATTTCATGTGATAAAAAAATACTTTATTTAAAAAATCTCAATCTATATACAGGCTGGCGACGACCTAATCACAATAACTCACACAGTAGCATCCACTAGTTGCTGTAATAGTATTAACATAGTAAAAAAAGAAGTTCCAATAAATAAATAAAAAAACATTTTTCGAACAAAATAAATAGCGTAAAAATTTACCTCAAATAAAACATCTTTATAATCGGGCGCACGGCACGTGCCGCACATTGTCAAAGGACGCTGCCGCAAAATCAAAGCGGTCACCGCGCCGTGCGCCGCCCGACAAAGGTCATTAACCGTCTAGTACTTTACACAGATATAGGTTGATTGAAGTAAGAATCCTAAAAAACTGTCAGCAGTCTAAAATATTGATCTTTTGATTGATTTTATTATGCATATGTTTAAAGAATAGGGTATAGAATACACAGATTGATTTATTGTGATTAGATCGTCGCTACCCTGTATATGTTGCTGTACCGCGCTAAAAGAAGTTTTCACTTCAATAAAAAAAAGAAACTAAACGTCAAACTGCGTCTCATCATAACGGTGTCGCGAGTCCAGAGGTTTTACCTCATCTAAAAATATGCGTACCGCGCTAAAAGAAGTTTACACTTCAAAAGCATCAACTCACACCAATCCAGCTACATTATTATCGTAGCGAAACAACGATCACTTCGGCCCGTTCGCAGGCCAACGCGTCGCAATGTTTTTGCCACCTTCCTTTTTTTTAAACGCAACCTCTCCTTTTTCCCGACAAACCGCGACCGCGGTCGAAACAGTTTAATGATTTGAAAAACGTGTTCTATCAGCCTTTACTCGGTAACAACCGAAAAAAGCCGACGACAAAAGGGTACGTCGAGCAAATATAAGCTCATCGAGTGACTGTATTTCCACCAAAACGATTTTGACCTCTAATATTTCGGACATAGAAGCGAGTGTGTGTTTTCCGAACGTGTATTTTTCCCGTACGTAGAGATCTCATCGGCAATTTATTATATTTTGTCCGTTCGGGAATTTACGATTATTTGAACGGGGCACAATGGACGATCGGTGCCGTTTTTCTAACGCCAATAATGAATGTGTTGATTGTGGACCATGGCCGCGAATAAATGTCCCCTGTGTGGACAGTGATTTAAATTTTTGGTAACGCTGAAATAATGAAATATGACATCGATTTATTTTGAAAAAATATATCGTTCTGCTAAAAATGTTTACGTACGTTGTTAGTACAGATATTCAGACGCTATGTTGGTCCTTCGAGAGTAGATCAAGATTAAAATTTAGTGAAATTAATGCATGTTCCTAACATTTTGTTTTCCATTCGTCAAAAAATTCAGGATTCTCCTCCCAAATCTTCTCAATTTATCTCATTCAAATTATCGTTGTCAAATTTCCTTATTTATACGCAGTTTCTATATCTGTACAGTTTGACTGTAATATCGCAGACTAAACTAGCGGCACGCTATGGTGGCCTTTTGACATGAGAGTATATCTACTGTCTCGCTACGCTTGTCCCCTTTTGGAACATGAACGGATATTAGCTGTCAAAACGGCCATCATAGTGTGTTGCTAGTTTTAAATGTTTATAAGTTACTAGCTGTCCCTCGCGGTTTCACCCGCGTAGCAGCATAAAAAAAATAGCCTACGACCGATTCTCAGACCTACCGAATATACACAAAAAATTTCATAAGAATCGGTCGAGCCGTTTCGGAGGAGTTTGCAGACAAACACTATGACATGAGAATTTTATATATTAGAAGACTACCTGCCCTGTCCCGGGATTTTATGTTTTTCCGGGATAAAAAGTAGCCTATGTTCTTCTCCATACCATAGGCTATATGCATACCAAATTTCGTCGCGATTGGTTCAGCGGATTAAGCGTGAAAAGGTAACAAACAAACTCACTTTCGCATTTATAATATTAGTTAGGATTAGGATGTTCTATTATCTAGTCTGACCGCTGTAGCAGTGAGGCGCCTTACGGTAATCAAACATAAGTCTATCCATAGTAAAAGTCAAAATTTTGTTATAGTTTCGTTTACATCCCAATACTTTACCTATATCTAACATCCAAGCTACACATATCCATCATAATATAAGTAAATAAAATGTATAAATGTAATATTTACACGGCCGATGAAGAATCGTGTTGAACAAGGCGCGGGGCCATCGGGTCGCGTCGGCTTCCGTCGTTTTAATTAAACAAACCCGATATTATATACGCTGGCAATTTTATACGAACGCGGACCGAACGACATGTTATAGATGAGTGGTGACCACTACCATTTGTTTTTTTTTATTGATAATCTGCTGAATTAGGCATTTTTTTAAGCGATGATAGCTTATTATAGTGACGTCGAATACCGTTACCGAAGCTTTAGGTGAAGGAAAACATCGTGAGGAAACCATAGTACGGTAGTACGTTGTAGTACCCGACTGGATGAAAGTCACCAAGCACCAATCAGTGTGTTCCGGCAGCTGCATTTGAGAGCCAGTTCCTTCTAGGCTTTGTGTACTTATCACCTTCGGCCACATCATCACTAACCATGGTGAGATTGTGGTGATACATAGTCGTATGCATGATAAAAAAGATTTATTTTAGTGGCCATTTTGACCTTGTGTGTCTTATTATATGACCGTAAGGTCGTAACAGAGGCCTTTAGTCTTTTAGTAGCAGGACAACACACTTGCCAATGAGTCTAATTACGAAGTAGGGATTCCAATCACAACTTTGTCAAGTTTTTTTTGGAGACGTTTCGTTCTACTTAAGAGGTCGAATCTTTATGTTAAGGCTCCAGTCTCCCTAAAATTTTAAATAAGAAATTGAGACGATTTTGAAAAAAAGTAACCAGATAAGATTATTGTAGAGGACTTGCCGACAAATGTAATCTGAATACATTTCTTGTTTTTATTATATTTTTTTCGTGGCGAGTGCATGAATGAGACCCTCTACGCGTGGAACGTAAATAGAGGTAAGTTTAAAGCCTCACAAAGCTAATAAAAGTGGCGTCAAATTAAAATATAAAATATGTATTAGAAACTTCAAATCTTACACTTTAAAATAACGTAAAATATATTTCATTTATTACGTTTCTGATGACTAAAAACAATATTTCTTTCCTGACAAATTCCGCAAGAACACTGATTTTAGGAAGACTGGAGCCTTAATAGCTTAATTTTTTTTTTTTTTTTTTCGGGTGGTATTGCACTTCAATAAACAAATTCTAAAGTACATTCAAATACAAAGGTGATAAAGTAGATACTTATTAAAAGTAAATGAATCGATGAGACAAGTCTTTACAGAAGAACAAGATTATTAAAAAATGACAAATGACATTCGTGAATCATTCGACTAACCAATGGTACTCCAAAAATATTATAAACGGGGATGTTTGAATAGAAAAAATAGGATAATTAATTTATTCTATATTTGCGCGTGCCATTTAAAATGCATGCGTCCATGTTGCACTCCCCAGAGGGGCACATTTAAATGTAAAGCTTTTGGTACATTTAAATGTGTCTATTTAATACGTGTAGCTAAATATTTATTTGTAGCTTGCATGAGAGATCCGGCCTTTAGAGCTAGGAAAACATAGAATCCACAAGAAAATAAATTTTAAAACCATTGACGTAGAGTAGTTATTCGGGTGGTTAAATTACATAAAAACATATTGTAGTATGAATAACTTGTAGTTATAAATTAAATAATTAATGCAAATGATAAGTAATGTAAATGAAAGAGTCCAAATTAATCAAAAATGTCACACTTATATTTACAATGAATCCAACACACTATTTATCTATATTTGTAAAATACAATCGATATATATCCGCCACATAAACAGATCTAAAAATTTTAAACAACAAACATAAAACTCTAAAATTCTATACATTTTACAGGCACATGTCGTAACCAAAGTGAAATATGCCCTTGTTCCAACATCCTCACATAAGCGCACCGATGATTGGTATAAAAATATATATATGTCGGGTGGGAACACCTTTAACATTCACCGTGGCCCGACTTTTCACCTTCTACCGGAAACAACAACATTTTTCAGGCAAACCGAGGTACATTGATGTAGAGTTTATGGAAGAGACAAATAACGTACCTAATAAAGTAGTAGAATTGAAATAGCCTTACTATTAGGCAACTAAGCCTACGTCAAACATGAGGCCTAAACCCATGGGCCTAAATGCCTAATCATTTTTATAGTTGCTACAATATATTTCATGAACCGAATAAGAGTTACCCCTTAGGGGTTGAATTTTGATAAAAATCCGGCCATATTGGCTACATCATAAAGAAACCTGTATAAGATTTCAGCTTACTAGGTCTAAGGGTTTGGGCTGTTGATGCGTTGATGAGTCAGCCAGTGAGTGAGTGAAGATTTTTCTTTTTATATAGGTGATTTTGTTATCACTGGCAATACTTGCAGGGGTGGAAGTACTCATCAATGTGAACAACTTTTATTATAGGGCTAACTCTGATATCGAGTAAAATAATACGGTTGCTTCATACATTTTGGTCGAGTAGGTATTGAACTTTTGTATGGAACAGCTGATAATTTTTTCATGATTTCACAGTTAGTCCCATTATAAAAGTTGTTCATTTTGATGAGTACTTCCATCCTTGCAAGTATTGCCAGTGATAACAAAATCACCCAGTATGTACACATAGATGTATCCGTGAATGATTTAATTGTCTGGTTTTCAGTATCAAGAATATATTGTGTTAATTGTAAACCTTATGTCACAGGGCCAGATATAAAATTCAATTATTTTAATCTCATAATTTGGTAGAAGCATTGATTGACGTCTTATATTACAAATCTAGAAAGTTGAATTTCCGAAATCTCTTTTTAGAAGAAATCGTATTAGACGACGAGAAAATCCAACCCCTAAGGAGTATTAAATAGGGGAGAAATAAGATAGAAATTCTAGTATTTTATAGCAAAAATAAATAAACCTTTCCAGCAACACTGAACCGAGGGCTAGCTATAAATAATTAAACGTACACCAATGTGGTAGTCCATTTCACCCAGTAAATCGTCGATCCGGGATACCGGTGATCAATATTAACATTGGGTACCATTGGTGAACAGGTGAACACCTCACCGTTGTTCTGTTGGTAAATTGAATTACTTATGTCATCGTGATTGGCTTTTGTTTGAGCATGTAGCAGAGTTGATTAAGAGGTCGTAGGTTTTGGTTACGTTGTTAGGTGATTTGGTTTATTGGATACGTTTTGATGGGATTATGGTTGCCGTAAGTATATTTGATTGGTTTTAAAATTAAAATTACTTATAGGAGTTTACAATGTGAGAAACATAGGCCGGTTGGCGTGGTTAAGATACCCTATAGGGTAGTAGGCTCGGTTCACATAGGACATTTACACAGAGATTACATTATCAGCCGTCTTGAGTCGTCCTGGGGCTAGTCGATGGCCAAACGTAAGCCCATTTAACATTAACATTACGGTATAATATTTATATTGAAATTTATATTTTTAATATGGGGTTTTTTAAAATATCGCAATGTGATTTCACCCGCATTCCGGGATAAAAGTAGCCATGTCATACTCCGGTCCATAAACTAGCTCTATGTAAAAAATCACGTGGATCTGTTGCTTCATCTATATAAAATGAATCACCGAAATGTTTGTACGCGCATAACTTCGGAATGGCTGCACCTATTTGGCTAATTCTTTTTAAGCTATTGTATAGCTTTTATCGCGGGCTTCGGGCTTTGAGCGCGGCAACCGAATCAAGAAAAAATTCCGTAACGAAAACACCTAAAACCTGCTGTTTGTGAGAAAGTATATAGGTGTATAGGTATCTATTAATTTAAAAAAAATATTTAAATAAAATAACCTACCGCGGCAGTCCCTGAGTGCCGCACGTATTTTTTGTTGTGTTTGTAATTGTCAGGACTAGGTTTGTATGAAAGAAAAATTACACCAGGAACGCGGGTGAAACCGCGGGGAATAGCTTGTAGTAAATAAAAATAAATTAGGTCAAGTTATTACTTACATATGCAGCAAGTATCAATCGTACCGTCACTAAACTATATTTTTTTTTATAATACAGATTCCTTAGGTCCTAATCGAGGAGGCCCAATGAATGTTAATTCATGGTGGCGACTATCAAATTATAATTATGAAATTATTTATTTGATACAATATAGTATACGAGATATCAAAAGTATTTAATGTTCCACATACTAATTATTTGGCGTATAAATATTAATTTTACATATGACAAATATCATTGCAAAAAAAACATTAACAGGAAAATTTCACAAATAATTTCTATTTGAAAAAATAAAAATACAATCGAATTGACAATCTCCTTTTCTTTGAAGTCGGTTAAAAATAGATAACGTGTCAGTTACAATGTTCCTAATAATTCTTCAAAACAAACTACTACAAGGTGGACAAAAAAGCAAGTCCAAACTTGAATGTTATCCCGACTCCCGAAGATCAGCAGTTCGTCAGACATGACATTTAGTTATAAACATTTCCTCGAGAGAATCAATCCCACTATATAACACAATGTGGGTGAACGCTGCCAGCCTGTTGGGAACCAGCGGGGCCATTTTGTATTTTTGTTGTAAAAAAAATGACAGTGTTAATTAATTAATAGTTGTTCAGTATTAGCCTCTCTACTAGGAAGAGTCCGAGAGAGTGGAAACAGTATTCTAAATGTGATAGCAAATAAGGTGGATTCACCTCTGATGTGGAAACTCACACAGAGGACGAAAACCATCATTTCTTTTAAGTTTTAGTTTTATGTAGGTATCGCTTCGACTAACTTAGTTTAAGATCTTACTAACACTATTGGGTTTCTGTGTTGCCTGAATAAATTTTTTTTTTTTTTTATTAGATCTAGAAATTACAATAAGTAAGAAAAACACTGCATTGGAATTTTATTCGTCATCTGCGGAAGGATCCAACATAATTAAAAAGACTATAAACAAAGGCATTGAATTTTTATCCCCAAGCGTCAACTACTTTGCCTTACTGTATACACCCTAAATCGCGTTCATACGGAGCGAGAGCTTAAAACTAATACATCTGGGTGGCGTATGGGGGGGTAAATGTGGGGGTAGGGTGGCAAAATGGGGGGGTCAGGTCGGTGTTAATTATTCACATTTTAATTTACGGAGCCCGGCGTTGGCCGGACGGCACGGGGAAAAATGTCTTACAATCGTTCGACAGTAGTATGTGAATGTATAGAATTGGTTACGTTTTGCGGCTGTGTTTTGTTAATTATTATTCTTTGCCGTTCCTTTTTTTGAATTTTGATTATTTAAAGATGGCGGAGCTGTTGCAGGGATGTAGTGGATTAGGATAGACTTTAGTTTACCATGATAATCAAGGATTAGGTTATAAAGATAAAATTTTGTATATAAGGTTGCGCTCTATATTAAAGAAAGCAATAGGTTAGACAGTCAGGTAAAGAATGTTATAAATTTATGATCGTTTCATATGTACAGACAAAATATTCTTCAAGCGCACAGCGTACACGAATATCATATATCAAACAATGACTGAACATTAAAAAGCACCTTTTCTTAATGGTTTGGCGGCAGCAGCAACCCCAAAAATATTAGACCAACACTGTAGACACAAAAACAACCCTTAAAACACCACCCATCTCATTCAAACATAACACACGCGAGAAGGACGAACGTCCCATTCGATTCGAAATGATCAGAATACGGATCCACGATTGCTATCTAAATAATTCAAGGATGTATCCAGTTTGTGTAACCACGACATAACAGTTGTTGTTACAAACAACCGCGATCTTATTACAAGAACAGTAGAGTCAGTTATCGAACAGCTAAGAAGTTCCCAACAGTAATGTTGATTTGTATAGTTTTTACAGGCTCTTATGTGAAATGTCGATTCGAATCGAGGGTGCTCTCAGTGCGATGAGGTCGCAAAAACAATGAATGTTACTCGTAAAACGTATATGACAAGATGCGGTGTGATAAGCTTGACTAATAACCCGTCTGTGTCGATCATTGTTATTCGCTTTGTGAATTAATGCAGATGAGTTGTGCACGTGAGGGATTTTTAATGTACCCGTCATTTCTTCTTTAGATCAGTTTGTGACGGGATGGAATTTAAAGAACGTCATACATGGATATGTGTTTGGTTTGAAGTACTTTAAATAGTGGTGAAGTAGAGAGAGAATATACGCTGAAGATATATATTATTTCTGCCTAGATCGGACAGGGATAGAGACACCAGAAAAAGGAGTTACATTGCACTCTTTTTATGTTGGAGTAAAGACTGCTGAATTACTTATCCAATATAGAAAATCATGTATGTTAGAGTGGACCAGAAATTGTTTTGGGACATTAGCACCATCCATTTCTCTTTCGTCGGAATCTTTTTTTTTTTACCACACTATGGTAAGTGATGATGTGGCCGAAGGTGGTAAGCACACAAAGTCTAGAAAGGAGCTGGGTTTGGGTGCAGCTGTCATAAGACACCGATTAGGAGATGGATTAGAAGATCTTGACTTGACTATGGGTCTTGTTTAGCTTAACAACACCACTGCTTTATATAATTATCATTATCATCATCATCTCAGCCGCAAGACGTCCACTAATATATATAATTATGCCTTTAATAAATTAAGAGCATGAAGTTACAGTCTTTATCAATTGAGTTTTGCATCACGTCGTTTAAGAGAGGTAGAGTATAGCTGCCTCCTTACAGAACACCGCAGTCAAATAACTTAATGTTGTGTTTCTGCGAGAAAGGTCGCTATAGCTCATCAGTGTGGGGTGGTAGTGTCGGCAAAGTACGAGTGATACCCCTGGTGTTGGAAGCGTCAATAGGCTACGTTAACCCGCTTACCATCGGGCCGTATGTTTGCTTACTTTGTAGTTCGTAGTATAAAAAAAATATATCACTTGCGGTTCTCTTAACATCAACCTAACCTTTTTAAACATTCACATACATTACATAATATATTATAGCATAGTGGGTCCGTAACTCTTGTCAGCGACTTAATCAATTTCCCTCACAGATGTCATTAACATATTTTTGCGATGTCCCGTGTTATATCAAAGGGTGTTCAAAAATACGACGTTGGCGTTCTCTCATTAACTTTGGAATAGGTAAGGTGGAGGTGGAATACTAATTGGGCAGGTGGAGTGATGTATTCAGTCAGATCTAACATACTCGTATTATGGATACAGATAATTAAGAAATTATTCAACTGGATTATACAGTTTTTGATGCTGAAAACAAGAACTCATTGTTCTTGTAATCTTGGGACGCCGTGGCGAAGGTCGTGGGTTCGAATCCTACAATGAGCTTGCCAAACACCTATTGGTGTGTTCCGGCAGCTGCACTTGAGAGACAGTTCCTTCAAGGCTTTGTTTCCTTACTACCTTTAGCCACATCATCACTTACTATAGTGAGATTGAGGTCCAACACAGCCTATACAAAGCAAAAAAAATATCTCTTGGCAGGTTTAGTAAGGTCAGAATTATGAGTGACTGAACAGATCCAGATTTACAAAGCATCTGTGCTAACTATTAATGGTATAGAAATATAGGGATGTAGTTTTTGTAGATACATATTTACAAAACTTGATACTTTACCTCTCCATATCTATCTATCTATGATAGTGTTTTATAAATTTAAGTTTATTCAGCAACAATCCTTTTTAGGGTTCCGTACCTCAAAAGGTAATAAAAGGAACCCTTATAAGATCACTCATTTGTCCGTCTGTATGTCCGTGTGTCACCACCGATTTTCTCAGAAACGAGAGGACCTAGCAAGTTGAAATTTATACCAGATACTGAGGTCTGTAGTCCCTATTAGGTGTATAAAAATCAAGGTCCTAAGTCAACACGATAAAAAGATATGGGCAAATTTAGATTTTCGCGAAAACTTGTAAGTACCTAAATTTACCTTAATTTTTATTTTATTTTATTTTATATAAATATACAATAAAAGGATTCAACTAATATTAATAGTTAGGAAATAATAAATAATATTTCGGCAAGTAGCTAGACAATAAACACCTCATTTATTTGGTGTCATGTTTTTTATGATTTGTTTGTGAAGAATGTCCTTCACAAACAAATCTATTCTACAGTTAAAAAGTGAAGCAAAAGCAATCCGACTCTTTTTAGAGATGCAATAAACTGAGAACGTCATATCTACATCATATTACATTAGTGTTAACAAGGTTCCGAAGGCTCGCCAGGGGTGGCAGCGAGGCTGTGTGTTGCGAGTGCGACGGTGTTAATTATACGATTTTCTTTGAAATAAGTTAATAAATATTGGATAAGGCTCACCCCTGCGCTGTTGGCCTTTTAATGAACCCGCTCGCGAGGTGTTCTTGTTGCTCTTTAGTGGCACTATGATGACATAATATTTATGAAATGATTTGTAATTGCTCAGTGTTCGCAAATGGAATGACATACTTTCAGTTCTTGTTTTTTTTTTGGATAATGCAAAACTCTTTTATAAAACTTTAAAAGCACCTATTGATTAGGGCAATAGCAATTGAGCCAGTTGTTTTTAGGCTCTGTATGCCTTTGTATGCCTAATCCCTCTAGTATTCCACCATCAGATGAACTGTCTGCCAGCTTGTCAATCTTCTGACTTATTTTACATTCAAACTGTAACTACAAGGAGTATTGTGTTTGGTGCAGGACCAAAAGTAAAGGCGTGATAAGAGGAAAATCAATGCCCAGTAGATGTCTATATATGTCTTATTTGATAATTAGAAATAATATACAATTACAGATATGTTGAATTGAAAATCTATTTCATAGAAATTTGTCTAAGCAGTAAAATAAAATACTACATACAATCTATCACAAAAGAGGCGACGTTCACAATCCCCAAGCAGCCAACAAGCAGTTGATTAACTGACTTGCGTACCCCGGTGGGTGAGATCGAAGTTGCCCATTGATGCCCCACGTTTGATCTCGCCCCGCCCGCTTTGATCGCGCCGCCGCCGATCGGCTAACTCGATTACATTACGGGTTTTCACCTAATTTCGTTAATTGCCACGGCAGGTAATTCGCGGGAGAAGTGACGTACTAATCTTTACTGCAGGCACTAGCGTCGAATGAGGTTTCGTGTCCTTTTAATATTGTAGAGGGCAGCACTATGAGTAGAAGTAATGTACCTATGATACTAATTTTTATTTTTGATTGATCGTAAATAAGAGATTTGTGGTGACTTAAGTTGCTTATCATTCTATAATACGGGGCCTAAGAATCCATACTATCTATACTAATATTATAAATGCGAAAGTAACTCTATCTGTTACATTTTCACGCCTAAACCACTGAACCGATCGCGATGAAATTTACTACGCAGATAGCCTGTGGTATAGAGAGGAACATAGGCTATTACTTCCTCGACCACGCGGGTGAAACCGTGGGGGACAGCTACTACTTAATAAACTTCTCTAATCTTATGCTTATAAGAATAGCTAATGATTAATGCTTTGTTTTGCTTGTCGCTTTGTTATGATGTGGCCGAATGTGTTAAGCACATCATGCTTACCACATTCGGCCACATCATCACTTACCATTTGAGATTGTGGTCAAACATGGCCCTATACATACCCGGGTCATAGTTAGTAGTTAATTCTATTCTGTGACAATAGAATAAGCCTGAATCACCACTAACATATCATCTATACAAAATGTTCAAGCCTTAACTCAGTCACACTACGCTTCGCCCATGACTGCGTCTGCAATACATTCAAGAAACGGTCCTCTAAATACTGGTAGGAAGCCGCAACGTCAGTTTGTATGTCACAGCAGATGTAGCCGCAAATGCCGCACCATCTTCCTAGAAATGCGCTTTTAACACAAACGAACATACAATTTCATATGGCGCCTTTACGGTAGAGTAAACTTTATGTACCTATAGGTAAGGTACCTACGACCAGTTCAAGGTATACAAGTAACTTGAAGAATACAAATAATTCCATTAAATGTAAATTACCGGTTTTGATAAACCGATTAAAATAAATAACTTGACAAAACCGGAATACATCCTGTAATACCGATTAATTGTGGTTAAATGCAGAACTAACCGAAAAGAAAAGTTGTTTTTGTCTAAGCGGTATTTTTCCTGTTTCCAAACTGTGATAATAATATGTGCCCAGTAATTATTGATTAAATAAAACGTTTTAACAAAGATCATGGTGTTACATATATCACCAGTTTAAAACTAGACTAAACCGTTTTTTTTTATGTACTTCTGCTAGATTGGTCATGTTGAACAACATTTTATTAAGGGACCATCTCGAAATACCCACCCAGTATATACAAATTATACATTACAGATTTTCCAAGGCATACAAATTGTGCCTAATTAATTAATACTATGATCTCTCTAAATATCTCACGGCACTTTTAATTTCAGCCACAAAAAAAAAACAAATATATCCAGCTGCATATTTTCCCTGACTATACAATATAGGGAGTAAAGTTAAGACACCCTATATGTACGAAGGAATTATATTGCATATTATAAAGTCATTGTGCTTGGGTATATAAAAATACCTTTCCTAGACCTTTTCTGGCTTCTGCTCTATAATACTATAGCATCGAAAATTTAGATCAGCTGTGACAGTGACTCCCAAATCTTTTACCGATTCTGAGAATCTCTTCAGTTTTGAAGGTGATGTATAAGTAAGTTATTACTAAAATTGCTGTACACCATGTCTCGTAATAAGGAGTGTGTTCCCAAATCATGCATTTAAGAGAGGTAGAGCATAGCAATATGTCGCTTAAAGAGCAGCTCGACTGGGGAAGTACCTCCACCTTACAGAATACCGCAGCCAAGCGTGAGTAAGATCGCCAGAGCTCATCGGGGTTCATAGGCTACGGTACCCGCTTACCATCAGGCGGGCCGTATGCTTGTTTGCCGACATCGCAAAACATTGCTAGTGGTAACTGCCTTCTGTTACAATTAAGCGTTTCTGAAATTCACATGGCGTTATAATCTTGATTGGTGATCTCCACATATCTCGTGAATGCAGGTCCGAATAAAACCAACAAAACCATGATACTTTCCAGCGCTCCACCTACATACCATTCCTCAGACACCGATACAAGCACCAAATGTAAGTTAGCAGTTAGTTCAGAACGAATAACACTAAATCTAGACCAACTTCCCCTAGTGTTTGTTATTTATTTTAGAGCTTCCCTAGACTGGACTAGAAAGAGTGGAAATTATAGACTAGGTATTTATATACTAATTTACTAGAAGCTTAGTTTTTAATCATTCATTTTTGATTATAGTGATACAGTGAAGATTTAAGAAGTTTTGGGCAAGATTCTTTAATGGATGAATTTAAATAAATAAATAAATATCCTGGGACATTCCTCACACACGGCCATCTGATCCCAAACTAAGCAGAGCAATACTACCAGGAAACCAGATAACTGATATACCTAATACTTTTTTAAAATTTATGCTTATATAGATGATTACACCTAGACTCGGACAAACAGACGTGTTCATGCACACAAATGTATGTCCTGGATGGGAATCGAGCACACGACATGACGTGATAGGTATCTTACCAACCAAGCCAACTAGCAGTTATTTTAGGTAAACAGATGAATTTTGTGGTTTATAATTTAATAGAACTATTTTAATTATCTTTGTTTCAGACAACAGACCCGCGCATGGAACGTAAATAAACTAAGGTACCAAAAGAAACTCAAACCAATAAAACACCTGTGCACTTTTGTACAGCAATTAACGACCCCGCAATCCAGCAGTTTAATTCCGAACACCGGTCCGCAATAAACGAAACGCGACCGGACCGCTCACCGGCCCGGAGCCATCCACCGAAAGGGAATGTGATGAAAAAGGCTGTACTGTCCACACACACTTGAGGAGGAATGAAATTACAAACGGCGGTCGCGGCCGGCGCCCGTAATATCATTCCGTGCGAGTCTTGAAAACGAAATTAAATTTTGCATGAAAATGATACAAAATACAAAGAAAGTGGGTGAACAAAGGCAAAGTGGCGCCCAACGTGGGGCGCCGGTTGGTTAGCCCCCGCTAGCCGGACTTATCGCGCGCGCACCCCGCCCGTGTGTAATTTGTTTCTAATCATATTACATTTTTTGTTCTGCGCGTGCTTCGTTATGCGCGGGCGGCTTCATAAGTGCGGTTAGATTTTTTTCTACCTGTATCTGTATTGCCTACAGAATACCTACTACAGATTAGCGGAGATACGAACGTGACGGATTATGAATTACTGATTCGCGTAACATATCAAGGGTTTTTCTCTCGTACATTTTTCACGGGCATCCGAATGGCTAATATTAAAACTACACGTTCGAGGGCTCATACGTGACGTCCATTATTAATAACACTCCCCGTCGGTCGGTTAATTAGCTCCTTTCATAATGTACAAACGGTTACGGAATCCCTCTCGAAAATTTACGCAGTCATAAATACGCGTTGCCTCCGCACGCAGTGATCTCAGCAATTTTCAGTTTTCGGCAAGAGACTTAATAATTCAGCATGTAGGCGCGGTCGTGAAGCAAAAATGAATACTCTAATGTGAATGGAACTTAGAGAGGGCCGAACCGCCGACGGCAAAATAATTAAAGCATAGCATTAAAAATTCTTCCAGTGAGCTCTGGACGGTCCGGATACGTGATAATATTAATACCGCCCGCCGCTCGGCACTGGACGCGGCCGGTCTTAGGTTCTACGTGGTTCGTGCTTATTGCAATTATGATACTGAATAAATAACTGTATTTGTAACGACTTCATTTGACTAATAATTAGTTGTATATTTGGACTTAGTTTACTCATTAACACGATATAATAACGTTGAACAACTTCCATTGTAAATAAACTGGAAACTCTGCAAACATTTGCCAATCTCAAAAGTACACACGAAGGTCAAACACTTAAGAAAAAGCCAAGTAAAACCACTCGACACCCTTACAAGTGGTAAATCTTTCTAACCCTTTACAAGTATCTTCCCCAATTTGTTATCGACACCGGTAACACGGTCCAGTGGCTAGAGAGACCCTTCCCAAGGCGAAGGGATAAAAAAGGGATTCTTTGTGTGATCTACCCGCAAATCGCTGCGGTGCACACCCAATGGGGGGCGATTAGACTACTTAAATTTGAACGTGAGAATTTTGCAGGAGTTTCTTTTTGGGAGACATTTAGTTAACGCAAATGGAGATATGCTGTCGCAATTTTAACAATGGATATATTGTCCTGCTAATGTGATAAGATACATTAGGTGGTCTATATAATTGGATTTTTTGTGCTTGAAGCAAGTGATGATGTAGCCAAAGGATTTGATTAATAATATTAACTATTTTCAACACGACATAAACTATGTAAACAAATAGCTTAATCTCAAAGACGCCTCAATAAACACGCAAGAGGGCAATTTGCAAATATATTTAGTGGATAAGTTTGTTCGGGCGATATTTGACCACTGGACATTGGTCGCCAAGCAAACAACCAGGCTGAGGTATTGACTACAACTAACTGTAGCAATTGAATCATTTTAAGTTAGTAAGTTAAACCCCTATCTATTCGTCTAATATTAGAAATGTGAATGTTTGTAACTTATTGGAGTTGAGACTTACTGTGGGGAGCTGCAGCAGATATAGAATCTATATTTATATTACAAAAAAGAGCAATTCGTGCCATTTATAATATGGGTCCTCGTGAATCGTTAAGGGAATTATTTAAAGATATAAACGTTATGACTTTACCTTCACTATACATATATGAAAATATAATGTTCATACGTAAAAATATAGAATTGTTTAAATCAAAAATGGAGGTACATAATATCAATACAAGACAAAAAGATAAATTAGTTGTTCCGTATTTTAGATTAGCCAAAGTTAAAAAGTCATTTCTTGGAAGTAGTGTACGCTTTTATAATAAATTACTCTCTCAGTTACCAAGATGACTGATTTCAAATTCAAATCTCACATTAAGAAAGTTTTGAAAGAAAAAGCCTATTACAAGGTAGCTCATTACATTGAAGATAAAGATGTCTGGAAATAGCTGCACTCTGCACAAGTGCACCTTGTTCATACTTATAAAGAAGCCAGTACTTAGTATTTTAGAGATACTATATTTTTTTTTTTTTTATAAATTTGAACTTGTTCAGGTTATTATTTTTTATTTATTTTTCTTGTTGTTTTTTTTTCATCTTTTGTGTTTATGTGTATTATATTTCTTTAAAAATTGTTAAAAATTTAATGGAAAAAAAGCCAACATTGTCAGATTGTCCAAAAAAAAAAAACAAAATATATAAAAAATGTAACCTTGCTGAGTTTCTTGCCGGTTCTTCTCAGTTGAAGGCGACTTCCGAATCGGTGGTAACTTCAGTAGTTTCGACGTTCATAAGTGCCCTCTTAGGGCCTAAACTGAATAAATGGCTTTGACTTTGACTATTAGAATTTAAATGAAGGAAGATAAGAAGAAACTATGTTTCTCTGAACATTAAGGATATACCTTAATTACTCGGGTTAAGATGCATGTTTTGTGTTTTTTCGTTTTAATTCGGTTCTCATTGTTTAAAAGACTAGGGTTCAATTTTATTTTTACCCTGGAACGCGAGTGAAGTTTGAGTATCGAATATTATGCGATGCTTGTCCATAAAATGATATAATAAGTAGTAACCAATTTAGAGGTAAACCAAATCACAAATAAACTATCAACCCAAATAAAGACAAACCTCACTTATCTTCCAAACCACATTCCTACGGCAACCATCGCACACAGGAATCCGAAAGTCAATCCATCCCCACATCTCGGTAGGGCACCGAAGGCGTAACGTAGGAGGATTAACTGGCAAATTGGTTCGAGGCAAAAGCCCGGATCACGGTCGGGATGTCGGGCCCACGAATCAATCCTTATCGTTTGAGATCGTGTTGGATGGAGAGAGCTTTTTAAGTTTTAATATGTTTAAGTCAAAATCAATAAGGTCGAACTTAAGTTACCAACATAGCTCTGAGGATAAGCAAGCTCAAGTGTCAATAAGCAGGCCATATCTTACACAGAACCGATTAGTAATAGGCTAGACGTGTACTGGAGAATTTAGTACATTGACAACGTAGTACATTTTTAATTTAAGAAATTATTGGGCACCTGCTCCATACTTTACGAACACACTTTCGATTCCAATAGATTCTAATAAGATTAGTGTTGTCACACGGGTGTTAGATAAAATAGTTTGTGGCCTATAATTGGGGTCGCAACGCACCAACCTGTATCAATTTACATTCAATCCAAAACGCACTTTAACTCCTCTGATTCAACGTCTATTTTTCCATCACAACAAATTCCATGGTCATCATTCGCATGACCAGACAATATCGACTTGTAAGGTGAAGTCTCAGATTCTATTACACTAATTTGAGCTTTAGTGCGTGATATTATGGTTGTTATTGGTTTGTAGATTTCAGGGTAGTTGTCTCCGATCGGGTAGAGTTTACAAATTGGATCGGTCGTGGGTAAATCAGGGGTAGGCCAGTAATTGAGAGTTACAGGATCATTTGGTTCTGTGGCTGTGTTTGGGATGGTCAAAGGATTATGTCGTGTATTGTTATCTATTGATCGTTAGATAGTGCTGTTTATTTAGGTACACGAAGTATTTTCTGTTTGTGATAAGATTGTTACAGAAAACGGTTCAGGTTTGACTGTCGACTTCGACGATCCACTTGATCGTAGGTGACCACTGTAGCCTATGAGGAACATTATTAATGTGTTAGGTGGCTCCTACGTGGAACTACTGATGGTTGCTTGCCGACGGTCAACTTGAGGGTGGAAGCCAGCCAGGCGGTTTACTTTGCTATCTTAAGCTTAACTGAAGGTTTCAAACCCACGACCTTTGTCACTACCAGTGAGCTATCATCGATTTAAACTGAATGATGTATTACCGGGTAAATTTTACTATTAGAATAACGAATAACAGGATCCTATACTTTTATCAATAACAATGAGATATCCTAACTAATATTATAAATGCGAATGTGAGTTTGTTTGTTTGTTGGTTATCTTTTTACGCTTAAACCTAGCCTATGGTATGGCGAAGGACATGGGATACTTTTTTTTCTCGGGAACGCGGGTGAAACCGCGGGGGACATCTAGTAATTAATATAAAGCCCAACAAGTTTTCTTCTTATATTTTATGCCCGACTGCATACACGCATTCTTATTTGTCTAACAAAGTCTTTGAAAAGTTCTGTTCTAATCGATCCGTGTTCTTGACAGCAACTCTACCTACTGTTTCTAGGCATAGCTGGTTTCATTTGTGTTTTGTTTGAACAGGATCGGATACTGTTTGGTGTCTGTCTGGGACAATAATGTTAGTTTAATTACGTGCTTTATCTACATTAGTTTGACGGTTTATTAACAAATTTGTATGACAGATAGTTTTAACAAACAATAAATAAGATTAATCATAGAAAGATGGTATGGTACGCGGGCCTTTTAAAGAAAGTCATAAAAACACTGGCGTCATTCTACAACTCATAGAATTCTAAAAACTATACTACGAAAAGCATAACCCTTCACTATACACTCATTAAAATAATCTTAATACACAAATACAGTTACGGTACAAAATATAATTCCATAATTTGCGACGCGAGAAGATTCGCTTCAGATTCACAAGGAAATGCACCGAACACCAGCGACGATAAGGGGTTATCAAAGAAAATACGACCTGAGACTTGGCGCTGTGTACACTGTGGGCGACCTGGAGCAAGGTACGGTGCATAGATTAAAAAGAAGCCTATTATGAAAGCACGAAACCAAAAATCCAATTGTTTATGGTTAGCATATTTGAAACAATATTGGACCTAAAATTTTTAAATAATAAAAAGTAATAAGAACTAATTTTGATTTCAAAGTCTTTGTTACTTAAGCTTTACTGTTATTAATTACAGTTAGATTTTGACCTTTATTATGTACTGCTAGAGTCTTAAATCCTGCTGATAATAAGTTCGTATGTTTGTTACTAAAGATGCCTTGCTGAGTTTCTTGCCGGAATCTTCTCAGTCCAAGTGTATTCCGTACCGGTGGTAGAATAAACTTTATTGTAACGTTCATAAGTGCCTAAACTGAATTAAATGAGTTTGAGTATAATAAATAAGTACCAAAAGGAATTTTTATCCCAAGAAAACATTAGATCCTTCTGGAACGCGAATAAAACTACGGGACGGAAACTAGTCAATAATTATATTCCATTCAACAACTGTGTTTCCGTAAACTCTCACTAACCATCGCACTATCATCAACGTACACTGCAGTATCAACAAAGTGGAAAACTCAAATCCCCGTTGCAGACGACGGCAACTTCGGCGAAACATCTTAGCATAATTAGCCGAAAGGGGTCGTTTATTGCTAATATTAGTTGTATGGATTAATACTAACGGGCGAGCCGCCTTAATACGCCTTTTAACTGCTATTACCATAAGTCTCGGCATAAGTGTAAGAGCACATTACGTGTTATGAAAACTTGAAAATTTTATTGGGTTAATGTTTATCTACATTTTTGTCTACTTTATCGGGTCATTTACTTAAAGATTGTGTTGAGTTTGATCACAATATCATTGTAATTGACAAGATATTACACATTGTGTCCAAACTGGTGGAACCCCAGGGTTAGAGCTTTGGCGCTGATTATGAATTCGAAGGACGAGGGTGGTAGTTAGCGAGTACTTACTATCCAGTATTACTTAGGACATGGTAAATTCGCATATACGCTCATTTTCCTACTGTCATGCATAATCTTATTTTCATGTCTCATTTAGTTTTATCTAATTCAGATAATCATGACATTGTTTTCATTCATTAATGTAAATTTCAAAGATTTCATATATTAATATCGTATCGTACATTATCTCTATATAAGGCGAAAATGTGTTTGTTGGCTTGTCCTTCTTTTATGGAGCAGTGGATCGACGTGATTTTACATAGAGATTGTATGGACCGGAGAGAGACACACGCAACTGTTTATCCCGAGAAAGCGGGTAAAACCACGGAGCGGAAGCTTGTAAATTTTGCAAATTTTATTTATATACTATTATTTTAGCAAAGAATCAAAATAAATATAAAAAGTCACTTAATGCGACGTAAATAATGAGAAAACCATCTACTTAGGCATCAACTGGAAAGAGCATGAACCTGCAGGGTTAAACAAGCTATAATTAGAAGCCTGAATGCTTATAAGTCAGGTCAATGATTCAGCAAACAATAACACGATCACCAAAGCGTTGAACCCAAAGCAAGTTAATCAAAATACATAATTGAAAGTCACAAAGCGGGATTACGTTTATACCACAACACTGTCTGTATCGGTACATCCAAATCCGAATGCACAAATCCAAAAACATTAGTCTCCCCCCCAAGAAACCCCTCGTCTGGATTGTGGATGCGGGCAAATCTTCGAATTAATTTTACTGCCAAAATATGCAAATGTGAAGATATAGCAGCCTAATAACATGTACAAAAGAGTGGTGACTCGGGCCCGCGAAAGCTTTAGTAATCGTTGAGAGATGAGTCGGTCGGTTTATGCCTATTAAGGTTTGACATCTAAGAAGCTTAACATGCTAATTTTAATTAGTATGGTCATTGTTTTATGCTAAGCTTTAAAACAGTAATTTAATGTACAAATCAAATAATAAAATGAAACACTACTGCATTATGTCGACAGACATACGGACAGACAAACAGATTTTTAACATGGCGCATTAAGTAGATTAAGTTAGCTAAAATATATATATAAGAAAACAGAAACAAGTCTAAGGATGGATTCAGCGTTTTTAAGTAATTTAAGGATGCATTTACTTAAATATCATGGAACTAAAAAAAAACGTAAACCACGTGTGTTAGAACCACGTGGGCTTTGACTTTAGTCAACTCAATAAATAAAATTAGATAGTATTCAGGAATATTTCAGCCTTTGCAAAGATTTTTGATAGTTAACAAATTCAAGCAGTAGAATAATTAGGCACAAACACTATACGATCATAAAACTGTCCATTCTCCAAAAACTGTCACCGAAACAATATTCTTTGCCTTAATCGTTACCTCAGGCTAACATTATAGCCGCTTCGAGGAGCTTAATAGGTTACAAAATTTACCGTGATAGTAGAAAATACACGATGCTTACGTGCCGGCTTTCTTGGAAACTTATCCGAGGTTATTAGATTTTAGGTGTGTACATACTTTTAGTATGAACATAGTAATTTCATATAATAGGAATTACGCGCTACTCCTGGGTATATTGTCTTAAATAGTGATCATTAAATTTAAGGGTGTTCTTCATTGGACAGTACAAGAAACACTGTCTTTCTTCTTGCTCGCAAAATCAAAATCAAGATATTACATGGAAGAAAATGAAGTTTCTTTTTACCTAATAGAGCTAATCTTTGACCTTAATCTCATCATGGTAAGTGGTCATGTGGTCGAAAGTGGTACATCAGTGGAAACAAAATACAATTTTTTATGTTTGAAGACTGTCAAGAAGACTATTAATTTGTGGAGTCCCCATCAAATTCTCCTTAGCTGCTCTGTTTCGAAGAAGCTTCGCTATAACCAGGGATTGCCCCAACATAGAGTCCTTAAAATATGTGAAACTGATATGCGCCACGGCACGCCAACTGGGGTCCAGAGGTTACGCACCTCAATCTCTCTATTCAATTATTCCATGGATCTTTACCAGGCTATCTCAGCCTAGCACGTTCACTGTCAGTAAATGCTAAGACATCCATGCATGTAGGATGAAATCTTCCCTATGATTCAAATACATTTGATGTCGAGCACTTTTGGGGAATATATCTGGTTCATGAAGATCCAAACCTTTATTTAGAATTATATTATTCGGATATTCATCAATTTTGAGGTCTAAGATTAGTATTTTTTTGTGTCAAACACATACGTCATACTATTTGACGTACGTGTTTGAATAGCTGTGAAATAAGTTATTAGTCTAAATAGGGTATTACACCCATTTTTGAAAAGTGTCTCAATTCGTTCCTAAGGTGCTAATAAGCCACAAAAAAAACACAACAATTTTATCCAATCAATAAGTGCGATAAAAATGCATTTAAATTTTACATTTTCAATTTTCGCGCGTAGTTTAATGAAAACGCTGGACGCCATGTTACTCTACGGTCATGACGTTATTTGGTCTCTTGTAAGTAAATAAATGCGCTGAGATTGGTCTCAATTGGACTTATAAAATTTTATAAATTAAAAATGAGTTCTGTTCCTGAATGCATGAATACTAGTGTAAAAAAAAAATACTTAAGTTGACACTTTTTAGTTTACATACAGCACCGTATGACGTCATTGTAATGGCGGCTAATGTTTCGCTTGATTAGAAACAGATTAAAAAAATTGAAAACTTTGAAATGAATTTCAAAATTAACTAAGTTATTTTATGAACTAAAACTAGCATTTTCCGACTGCTTATTGCCTAAGCTATCTAAATTGTACATTTTTAGATTTTTTCTCATATAGAGTAAAATACCCTATTGTGTACAGTTGATAATGGATAACAGGTTTATGTAATGCTTTTTCTCCTTTATGTTTTTTGTAAGTCTAATCTGTTATCTGTTACTTCAATAAAGAATAAATAAATAAGTATCATGATTTAGGTACCCTTAAAAATGTCTTAAACAGCCAACATGTGGATAAGTTAAGCTTACTTGCAAAGAACAGTAGGGTTGCCAGAATCGAAAAGTCCTCCTCTTCCCCATCTCGAAGGCAGTTCTGCGATGGTTGCACCACGGGACCCCCACACGCAGACCCTGCTGCCGCAAGCGCTGGTCATGAGCCGCTCCACGGAGAACGATGGCGGCGTGAGGAGGTGGAGTTTCTGGAAGTAGTAGTTGAGATCAGTTTCTATTTAGACAGTCGTTTCATCAACAAGTTAACTAAAGGCTGTCGTTTAAAATATAACAAGAGTTAGCACAATAGTATTATATGTAGATGAACTGAGGCCCAAGATATAGCGAAAGGTTTATGTCGAATACTTCTAACATTATAAGGTGAATGTTTGGTATGGAACGGTAGAATGGTAGAACGAATTTTGATTAAAAGTGGCACATAGATTCAAGGCTTGATAATTCTTTACTTACGATACTTTTATTTCGAATAATATAAGATATCGCGCTAACGCGGGTAAATCCAAGGGGCGGTTTCAGCATGGATATTAGATAGATAGATAACACTTTATTGTTCATCAGTAACAAATGATGTTTTGGATGTAGAAAAATTGTTACGGACTATCAAGACCCGATTAAGCACATCAAAATGAAAAAAATACCCATAAAACCGATATCCCAACTATCTCCAACAGGGAGGCGAACGCAGAAAAATATGATTAGGAAACTTTTTTAATCAATAAAAGGAACGTCGAGGAAGCCTGCTTCGCTTCCTGAGCTTTTTTGCGTCTTATTCCTCATTACGCCGCGGCCTTAGCTCGTTTCTGACGCTACGCTCTGACGTCACAGTTATAATCATTTATCGTTTGACGGCCGCCCGCGGTCCGCCGGCTCCTATTTTTAAAGGAAATTGAAAAAGTTGCCTTGATCGCAGAGTGTGAAATAAGATCAACGTCCTGGGTAAATGTGCTGGGCGTAAAATGTTGTTGCATCTCCTTTGTCTATAAGATCATGAGATGTTGGGTAAATTGCCACTTTAGGCAAAATAGAAAAATAACTACATTGATTGCTTTATTATCATTCAGTACCTATATTAGTAGGCTGATTTTGTTCATATAAATCCGTCTCTGTCGCCCAACACCTACAGTTTTCGTTCTTGTAAAGGCTGCACATTGGTAATTATCCGGCACTACTAACGTCTATAGACTACGGTCATTTACCATCGGGTGAACCGTCAATGAATATAAAAGATCAAAACCAAACATTGCGGATGGGTTATTTTGTTTATGTACAAAAGTATAATACAACAAAAAGAGAGTGCAGTGCATTAGCGAGTGATTATCGAAAAGAATCAAAGTGTGTTAACCCTTTGGTACACCCAACCCGGATCGTTACGACCCCCGCGGTAACGTTAAGTTGCGGTCACAGTGTTAGCGATAGACTATTATTGTTTTTTTTTTTTACTTTGTATAGGCATAGGCTTGTGTTTGACCACAATCTCACAATGGTAGGTGATGATGTGGCCGAAGGTGGTAAGCACACAAAGCCTAGAAGGAACTGGCTCTCAAGTGCAAGAGGGTGGTAGCCAGCCAGACGGGTACTACAAAGTACCCGACCACCGATTTCTCACGATGTTTTCCTTCTCCGAAAGCTCAAGCTCATTGTAGGATTCGAACCCACGACCTTCGCCGCGGCGTCCGACGTCACTACCACTGACCTATCATCGCCTTCGCTACCATGGAATAGGCGACTCTATGGAGCTCTTGTTCCGCTGATTTTCCGTTATTACTGTAACCCTATGACAGTCCCCTTCTGCGGTGGTAGCGGTGCGGGCATAAATTCGGCCGAGGAAAACCTCCGACAGTTCCGAACTGCGGACCATGCGACACGATAATGGCTTCAAATTTCACACTTGAAATATGGCATTTTATATATTTCTCCAAATACATAATTTATTTTTATGCGCAATTGATTATTTCATAGGAACATCGCATATTTTATATTATCATTATTTTTGGTAAAGTTTTATGCCTTATTATAGGAGAATGAAAATTTGAGTCATCTCTCAATATTTTATTGTATTAATATAATTTAAATTCATTAAACAAGTATTTTTATCGAAAATAAACCTCAAACATAAAGTATATCAGTTATCAGCGTGTATTTTTATTTTCGTATTTTTTATGTCACAAACAAAACAAAGCAGGCAGGCGGTCCACCTGATGGTAAGTGGCTACCGTCGCCAATGGACATTAGCAATAAATATAAAATAAATATTCTGGGACATTAATCCTCACACAATGCTATCTGACCTCAAACTAAGCATTGCTTGTTCTATGGAAGTCAGATAACTGATATACTACATATACTACTTTTCTTTTGTAGATACATAAATATATAGATAGGTATAATTTTAATTTATCTCTATAATAATAAATATATGTATTAAGATTTTCACCATAAAAATATTCCGTCAAACACAACCTAACCCGTCACCCGCTGCGGTGGGAAATAAATTAAATCTATGCCATAAAACGAAATAAAATTATATATGCAAATTCTCGTACCAAGAGGACAATAAAAATAAGGACCCAGAGGGATTACTGTGGTACGTATTAAAATTCGAGATACACACATGGCTAAGCTGTGTACAATTAAACGAAGGTGGTTTTTGGGGGGGGGAGCGGTTATTTTTCCATATTTAATAAAATAATATAAAAATTAAATTATTCAACCCGCGTCCGCGCGTGTATCGCGATCGGTGCCAGGGCCAGATATTTTTTTTACGCCATTTTGTTTTACGTGACCAGAGGAACGGTTTGCGAAGATTGCCCGGGCTGGATGCATGTATTCAAATAATTATTTTATGGATATATATATTTTTTAGCCACGGACGGAATTTTAATGAGATTGTCAGATGAAGGAAGCTCAATCAGATTTTATTTAAAATAATGGTGAGGCGAATTAAAAATTGTTCAGTATGTTTTATATTTTTACTATTTGTATTTGATAATGTAGCCAAAGATGGTAAGCACACAAAGCTACGCGAGTACTACAAAGTACCTATCACTACGCAAAGTAGGTAAGTTAATATAAATTTAAATTCTTAATTTAAGAATAAAACTTCTTTTCATAAATGGTCTGTATTAATAAAATTGCAAAAAAATCAAAATCTGGAACTTCTGGAATTTTATGTTCCTGAAGATGCATGCTTCGATTCATTATGTTCAACACCGCGAGTAGTATAGGGTTACAAAATAAAATAGTCCCTTTTACTTTTACCATCGCCACACGACGAACAACCAATCTGATCTAGCCAGTTAACTAGGTGGAAACTCACTATGCATTAAATACGGCGTAAGGCGACACGTAATTAAGATTAGTTCCGCTATTCGACGCTAGATGGCGTAACTTGTATCAATTTAACGCTCGCGCGGTACTTTGTAGATGTAATAAGGATTTTTAACGTTTTTTTTTATATTGTTAACAAATAGGACTTTTTAATAACATGACCTGACATAATTAATATATCCCATATGAATGCTAAGATAGTAGTAATAAGTCGTTTAACGTAAATTAATGAAATTCCTTTTGAGACATCAAATAAATCCATTAAATGGGAATATAAAACAGTTTTATTAGTACAGGGGAAACTTTCCTACATAGTTTACGAGAAATTGATTGCATAAAAATTGCCAAAGGAAAATTAGTTGCGTTTAGATGGAAACGGACTAAAAAAATCACCCTGATTTTTTTGTCGTTGGCAATACTCGCAGGGATGGAAGTACTCATCAATATGAACAACTTTTACAATGGGACCAACTTAGATATCACGTAAAATAAAACAGTTGCTTCATACATTCTGTCGAGTAGGTATTGGACTTTTGTATGGAACAGTTGATATTTTTTTCGTGATTTCACAGTTAGTCCCATAGTAAAAGTTGTTCATATTGATAAGTACTTCCACCCCTGCAAGTATTATCAACGACTAACTAATCACCTGTATTTTAGCGTATAAACAACAAAGTTCGATTTGACAGTGGGAGGAGTTGGTCAAGGCGAACAACGCCTGGGACAACTGTTCTAGACCCATGGGACTAGATTAATATGGGCCTAGATGCCTAAAGACCCAGGATTATTCGATATATAGATGATTCTAGAAATTAGTTCGCTTAGTGTCTCTAGGAGAATGGATTCTCATGGGTTATGCTGCAATATTTAAAGCACTTTATGAATGAAAATATTTTTTATTCAAATAGGCCTTCACAAGCATTTAATTAAGAATAGTCTGACTCTAACGCACGGTTCGGAAGGCTGCTTTCGCTGATAAGAGCCGGCAAGAAACTCAGCAATTACTCTTTTCTAAACCAATTCAGATTTATTACATAAAATGATTTATCTACTCTCACTGACAATAAGGAAAAAATAAAAACTAAACTTAAAATGCATATATTCGTAACTAATAAGGTATCAGTTTTATCTAGGGAACGCGGGTGAAACCGCAGGGAACAGCTAATATATATATATAAATAGTAATGAGAAAGCAGAAGCTGCTATGACCAGATATAATGTTTCTCTACACCCTCGCGACTTGTATGTTGATGATTACCCAACGCTGATCAAAGACAAATATTTATAGCAAAACGACCATTGTTCCAAAGCCATTAACTCTCATTTCCCGACAGTCCACCTGTCCACAAAACACCTTCAGACGACATCGAACTGCGACTCGTTACAAACTGTTCACATAAATCACCAACTCCGGAGCAGCGAACCTCTCCAGAACCATTAGCATTTTTTATGCATAGAAATCGATCCGCCAACCGTCTAATGCCTCCCGCGATACATTAATATCTTATTTTTTATGACTCTTCTGTAACAATCCCTCTCCTACCTTTATAATAACTACCAATCGTGATTTTGCCAAAATGAATTTTATTTCAAGGGTACAAGGTACCGTATAGCGTGTGTTATAGGGTTAGGAAGCAGGTCGACGAGTTGCAAAAGTTGATAATAGGTGGCGCTGGCGATTTTCTTAACGCTTCCCATTTTTCTTTCACGGGCACTTTGAGATTAAAAGTTTAGAAAATGAAATGAAAAGTTCGGCGGGCGGGGAGGGGCGGGGTGGGTGGTTCATGACGGTTTTTGTTCGTATCGGTCGTATTGGGTGGTTATTACGAATGATATAAAAGTAACTGAAAGTGTGAATGCGAATCATAACTCCTAGGTTAGTTTGCATAACAATTACTAAATGCATCTAAAGGCGGTTTGCTTTAAAGGATAAGATAACGTTTTGATTATAATATAAATAACTAGGTGTTGATTCGTAATACAAAGAAAAGAAAACTAACAATTCGAGAAATAGCGCGGTTTTTTACTGTTGGTTAAACCCATACCCAACAAAGCATTTGGAAATTATTATGAAGCTCAAACAAACGCGCTAATCTCAGGCACTACTAGTTCGATTTGAAAAATTCTTTCAGTGTTGGTTAGCTTATTTATCGAGGAACGCGGGTGAAACCGCGGGGCGGAAGCTAGTGTAAAGATAAATAGTATTTAGTCAAAGTCAAAGTCGAAGCCATTTATTCAGTTTAGGTTTAGTTTAGGAGGGCACTTATGAACGTCGAAACTACTGAAGTTACCACCGATTCGGATGTCTCCTTCAACTGAGAAGAACCGGCAAGAAACTCAGCAAGGTTACATTTTTTATATATTTTGTTTTTTTTTGGACAATCTGACAATGTTGGCTTTTTTTTTTAGTGACCTGAAAACCTATGTAGTGATTGCACAAGTAGGTTTTAGACTTGAATTGTATCACTTTACTCATAAGTTAATTCTCTAGTGAAATACATATCAATACGTTCAGTACGTTTCTGAATTTATCGCGTTCAGACAGACAGACAGGCGCGGCGGGGGGTCATTGTTTTATATATGTAGTCATTAGATAAAAACAGAAGTCTATTTAGACCATTTTTGAATATCTCTAACTATTTCATTACAAAAATATTGTATCGCTAAACTAAAGAAAAAAAAACTGGACACTAGATTTCGCCCCGCGGTTTCACCCGCGTTCCCCAGGGATCTTATGTTTTCCCGGGATAAAAAGTAGCCTATGTTCTTTTCCATACCATAGGCTATCTGCATACCAAATTACATCGCGATCGGTTCAGCGGTTTAGGCGTGAAAAGGTAACCAACAAACTCACTTTCGCATTTATAATATTAAATATATTTTAGTTAAGATTAGTTAGGATAAATATAATGTAAAACATAATTGAAGTGTCTGTATGTTCGGCTTTCATACTACTGGCGACTGGCCAACCTCCTTATCGGTTGTGTCGCTTACAGCTGAAAATATACCCTGTGATTTAGACATTATTTTATTTCTACCGTTAAATATTCCCACGACCGGCTGTACCTACTCATTTGGATTTGGAAGATTAAGGTGGATGGTTTCCATTTTTAATTATTAATTAATTAGGTACATCTATTTTATTTGTACATGTAGGTATTTAGGTCTTATTGGAGATCATTAGGGGAGGCCTATGTCCAGCAGTGGACGTCTTGCGGCTGAGATGATGATGATATATTTCAAGCATGAGACGTAATTTGCGTGTATAGGGTTAGATTTATGTATGTACTAGCTTCCGCCCCGCGGTTTCACCCGTTCCTGAGAGATCTTATGTTTTCTCGGGATAAAAAGTATCCTATATGTTAATCCAGAATATAATCTATCTGTGTGCCAAATTTCATCCAAATCCGTTCAGTGGTTTTTGCGTGAAAGTAACAAACATCCATCCATCCTCACAAGCTTTCGCGTTTATAATATTAGAGGGATTGATCAATATTTTCAATTAACAGACACGTTGATTTTACACTTTTATACCGTAAGATAGAAACTCAAAATTATTTTTTAAAAACCAATTACAAAAAATAATGAAATCCTAATCCTAATATTATTATTATTATAAATGCGAATGTGAGTTTGTTTATTTCCTTTTCACGCCTAAACCGCTGAACCGATCGCAATGAAATTTGGTATGCAGATAGCCTATGGTATGGAGAAGAACATAGGCTACTTTTTATCCCGGGAAAACATAAGATCCCTGGGGAACGCGGGTGAAACCGCGGGGCGAAGGCTAGTAATTTAATAACACTAAAACGATAAAGTATTTCAAATAAAATATAACCCTGCGAACTACCGATACTGGATTCTGGCAACGCGCCAGGCCCTCACTTGATTATCTGGCATTAGTTGCCAGTATTTGCCACCTACGTAAATAATATGCTAAGGAAAAAATACTGCCATATTCATTAGTATTTATTTTTGTATGTGCTATCTATGTGAGCAATAAGGTTTTTGCCTGTATTCAAAATAAAATATCCAACACTAACCAATGTATAAAACATCTAAAAAAAGGGGAAATCACGATTATTTTTTAAAAATCCTTTTTATGATTTTTAATGACCAATCTAACCATAATGAGTAAAGCTTTATATAATTATGACGTCACATGCTTGTATTTAATACAAAACTCCATATAAACCTATCGTTTTGACATTTCATAAAAAGTTGCTGATTTGAATGTCAGTCAACATCCCAATTGTTAGTATGAACTGTATTCTGAGGAATTTAACTTGATGCACACGGTTATATTCTATCATCGCACCTCTCGACATCGACGGGAGCTCATCCTCACACTTGGACAAGGAGCTTCCTACCGCGGACCGTTCAGGTTGTGGAACGAGCTCCCCGCCGTGGTTTTCCCAAGGGAGTACAGCATGGGGTTCTACAAGATGGGCGTGAATAGATTTTTGCAGGGTCAACAACGCGCTATATCCCTGGTTTTGCAATCGTCAATGGCTACGGTAACCGCTTACTATCAAGCGTTGTTTGCCACCTCAATGTTTTTTTTACTCATTTTACGAGTATACTATTTCAGATTATCTTTTGATGTTTAATGAGTGTCCTATAGAGTCTATGGACCCTACGGTTAGTTGTGCTGTGAACACTTGTATGTATGGAAGTAGCTCATACCTGATGCATGTGGATCAATGGAGGATAACAAGATCAAGAAAGGATGATGATTGAACAACATTTATTGTACACTTGGCGCATCTTGCGCTTGGGCACCTGGGTTAGGAATTATGTCACCGAAATGGTAAGAAGAGATTTAGATGATTCTTAACTTTGTGCTGATTACCATAGTACTTTAATTTCCTTGCCGCGGTTTTTTACTATGTAATAGGCATGTGTTTGACCAAAATCTAAAACCACATTGCCGAATGTGGTAAGCACACAAAGCTTAAAAGGAACTGACTCTCAAGTGCACCTGCTGAAACACGGTTGTCGATAGCAAGGGCCATCAAACGATGTTTTTCTTCACCGAAGGCTCAAGTAACCGCAACCTTCGCCACGACAATCCAAGTAAACAAAAGAAAAAAAAAACTTTAACACATTTTCTTACTAAACATTACCTACACCTAAATATATCAAAGAATCTCGCCGGGAGTAAAACGGTTTCCCATAACGTTTACACAGAAAAATTACGTATACAAAACTGAAATGTCGTAACTGACACACTGTTATACAGCGCTTACGACTTTCTTGCTCGCAGCGTGCTCACCGAGCGGCCATAATGGTTCGCTTTGACTTACTAGATGGAATTTTTAATGCAATAATTTCGATAATTTATCGCTAGATAGCGCTCCTTTGTGGCGGGGGCGGCACCACGGGGCGGGAAGGCAAATTGGTTTCTCTTTTTTTTTATCAGTAAACATTAGAGTGGCCGACGCGATTGACCTCCGGCTGTTTTGAGACATACAGTTTTAAAATATATCAAGTATTTAGATAATATGTATGCGTATATATATACTATATACTATGGTATAATAATATATACGATAATATGTATGTATGATCATCTGCGTATTATGACACATGTTTATGCAAATAAAATAATTCTATTCTATTATAATAAAGTTTTCGTAAATTTAACAGACAAATGAAAATGTATATCTGTTTGTTTCTAATAAATCCGTTTATATGTTCAAAATTGTATATTATTCTATTTATTATGTACTAGCTTCCGCCCCGCGGTTTCACCCGCGTTCCGGAGGGTTATGTTCTCCCAGGATCAAAAGTAGCCTATAGCCTTCCTCGATAAATGAGCTATCCAACACTAAATTATTATTTTTTATCGAACGGGTAGCTCCTTAGATAAGCGCATTCAACCAAAGAAAACAAACAAACTCTTAATATTTATGATAATAGTATAGATAGATGAGTAATAAACCAATATTTTACAAGTTCTAAGTTGTGTACATTTGTACACTACTTAGTGTATATTTGTACATTTTATTGAATCCCTCGATAGAACCTAAAATTAAATAAATGCTCTCGAACTTGTTGATTTCGTTTTAATTAGTCTATTAACGCACGAAAGTTTTTTTTTTTAAACTTTTTATAAACTTGTGTATGACCACGATCCCATTATTGTACGGATGATGTGGCCGAAGGTGGTAACAACCAACAAACTGGCTCTCAAGTGCAACTGCCGGAACACACCGGTGAGTGGTGATAACACGTTGTCAAATCACAATGTCCGTATGTCACAAATCTAAGCTTTCAATTCTAGAGCGTCACTTTTGTGGTTCCGTAGGCGTAGTAATTAAATACGTGACGTCATTTAGCCATGGCCTCTCGCGGTAATTTGTGGAAATGGAAAGATGGCCGCGGCGATAATGCGAATGCTTTTGTACTGCTTTTTTATTATTTAAAATATTATATGCTTTATTAAAATACGTTTTAAGGGCGTGAATCGCCTTTCGGTTAATTAGGAATACCTATCATCTATGATAGAACGTGTTACTTTCAATTTGAGGTTAACAAAAGGTTGAATAAACATCTACACTTTTCAGACATATGCCTTGTTGATAAAGCAAAAGTAAAAAAAAAACTTCAGTAGTTTTGAAAGAAAGGAAAGAAAGAAAGAAAGAAAAACATTTATTCTTGATAACACACAACATTACATACAAACATTACATCAAATAAAGGAAACCATACACACAGACAAACAATTTAGATAGTAAAAAAAAAATATGTAATGTTGCGCGATGCCAGGAATGGGTCCCGACTCAGCATAATGCTTAGGCTAGTTTATAACTAACCTTCGCGCTGGTTTTCAGTTGGAACCCACGACCTTGACATCACGAACATAAGTGACGAGAAAAAAAAAAAAAAACGTATAAAATAAGAATGGAACAAAATATATATATACTGACTACTTCAAGCTATGGCCATCGGTGCACAATCTTGCCTTAGTAAGTTATGAAATATGATTAAGGTTTTGCATACCCGCCATATTAACGGAGGTTATGTTATTTGAATAAAACGAATCAATAAAAAAACAATTCAGAATTATCCTCAATTGGGCATTCCTGTCGGCGTACGTTTCTAAAAATGTTCCAATTTTAAAATATAATTTTTAATTTATTTATTCGAAAAGTATTCCAAATTTAAAATACATTTTTTTCGAGATTATTGACTTGGTCCCATAGCAAAACTAGTTCATCCAAATAAACCATCTCAAAATATCCACCTGTAACACAATAAATCAAACTTAATAAATATTGTAGAAGTATACCTACTTGTAACTTCAAAGTTAGGTACATGTATGTTTGACCAAGGTAAAGCTGATAAAAAAAACCTCTTATATCACCATTATTCAACAACTAACACTTCAAAATACCCATAAGAAAGCTAAAGCAACTAACTTTAAAGCGCTCCGTCTTTATTATAGCAGACAAGGCGTATCGCATTTTGTGCTGAACGGACGCCAGACATGTTAGTTAATATGAAAATTAGCTCGAATGAGGTGCACTAGGAAATTGGCTGCTACACCTAAGGCATCTGGGCTTATGCTGTTATACACGTGGTATTATATCGTTATAACTGAGTTTCTTTGTTCAACGATGCAGTATAATATACGTTAATAGCTGTTACGTTATTTATGCATGAGTGGAATAAGAGATGAATTAATGAAATATTCTTACATGATTTTTAAAATAAAGGAAGATAATATAAACGGCCTTATCGCTTAAGCGATCTCTTTCAGGTAATATTGAGGCAGTAAATATATAAAATAGTGGGTTATATGTTCTACTGTTCTAGAGTGGGACGCCTTGCGACTAGGTGGAGCCGACGATATACGCAGGGTAGCTGGCAGCAACAGGAGTATGAGAGCCCAGGATCGAGCTCAGTATTGTGTTTTGGGAGACTTATGTCCAACAGTGGACTGATAGCTCAGTGGTAGTGACGTCGGACGCCGCGGCGAAGGTCGTGGGTTCGAATCCTAAAATGAGCTTGAGCTTTCGGTGAAGGAAAACATCGTTAGGAAACCATAGCACGGTGGTAGGGTACTTTGTAGTACCCGCCTGGCTGGCTACCACCCGTATGTTGAAAATCTGTCGCCAAACACCTATTGGTGTGTTCCGGCTGCAGCTGCACTTGAGAGCCAGATCCTTCTAGGCTTTGTGTGCTTACCACCTTCGGCCACATCATCACCTATCATAGTGAGATTGTGGTCAAACACAGCTCAAAAACCACTCGACCGATTTTAAAAATTCTTTCACCGTTAGAAAGCTACATATAAAAAGCAATACGTGAACCGTTCGACGCCGCCGCGACTAGAGTGGCTCCGGCAGAACGGGTTTACGAATTTGGATTGAAATTTGGCACAGAGATAGATTATAGTCTGGAATAATACATAGGCTACTTTTTATCCCGGGAAACATAAGAACCCTCGGGAGCGCGGGAGAAACCGCGGGGCGGAAGCTATTAAAAATATATACGAGCATATAATACAATGTTACAAGTAGCTCTGCTACCCGTGCGAAGCCGGGGCGGGCCGCTAGTTAATTTTATAAAGAGAAAACATATATTCAATTGAAGAGCTAAAAATTCATAAAAAATTCCGCGACATTTTTTTCCCTATTTTTCCTAAAACTGAAAACAAATTAAAGAAGCTCCTACATAAACGTCGCATCGAAGTTAAGTTCCCAAAGTCAATATGGGATGTCTACATAAGACACCTGAAGGGCGGTGGGGCGCGCAAACAATTTAATTTGAGACAAACGCGGTAACTCCCGAACATAGCCGATAATGTACTCTACATTCCGCCCTACAAATTTTCACGAGCCATCGCTCGACGCTTTACCTGAAAAAATAAATTAAAAACAACAAAGAGGCGGCGAAGCGTGAGTTATGTAGACTAAGTTTGGGACCCGTACAACAGTTGAAGCAAATTGTATTATTTTGCCAGTAATTATAAAAAACTTTAAAATTCGAATCATGCGGCAGATTCGAAATTGAAAATGGAAGGGTATTTGGCTATGTTAATGTTTTGAATGACCATTGACTCATCATGAGTTCTGTATCATGTTGATCTTGGATCATTTTGGAACGCGAAATTTAAAAGAAAATTGTATAAATTTCATCATCAAAACAGTATCTACCCGCCTGGCTGGCTACCACCTTTATGAAAATCGTAATTTACCGGTGTGTTCCAATTGCAGCTATTGAGAGTCAGTTCCTTATAAGTTTTGTGTGCTCACCACCTTCGGCCACATCATCACTTACCATAGTGAGATTGTTGTCAAACACAAGTCTATAAAAAGTAACTAATAAAAGCGTGTTAAAAAAGAAATTAAAAAAATTATTTTCATAAAGTAAAAATATCTATCGACAGTTTATTCAAACGACATTTTTTCACTCACTAATTGGGTTTCCGTTTCCAAAAGACCCCCAAGATGAGACGAGATGAGAAAAAAATCGCACGCTCGACTAATAAACGGGATGTTCGCTAATTCATCATTGTTTTTCACTAATAAAAACACGACAAAAACACATCTTTTCTTCGACCCCTCCGCGGGTGTATCACACCCCGTGGGGTGGTGTCAATGTACTTATACTGTACAGGTAAATTATGGATGTCCGTTCTTTTTTTCATGTAATTTATCAACATTCTTATAATAATTTGTGTTGGTAAAACGGATTTTGACAAATTCTTAGTTTGAATTTATTTAATTTTTTTCTGACTTGAGATTTCGATTATAATATAAAACAAAGACGCTATATACCTCTATCTGTTTCTCCACTTACTTCTTCTAAACCACGCAACAGATTTTGATACGGTTTTCACTAACATAAAGAGCGATATACGAGGAAGGTTTGTGTATATAGTCAGGGCGGGTCGCTAGTATTATAATAAATTAAATTATATCTGTATGGACTAGATTTTTGCTTCATACTAATTACAAATATTAAAAAATAAAATTCAAAATTTAGTTACTTAAAACAAAATTTAACTAATTAAAAGAAAATAAAAATAAACACAGACGAAGTCGGGCACTAACCTAGTTACGTATCTTCCGCTACCGCGCTATAGATTGAGAATATTTTAAAGTGACGTGCAGGGTGCAAATAATGAAATTATGCCACGAGGGGTACGAGGGGCAGTGGGGAAGGTAGGGGAAGTCGGGCCATCTTTTCCTTTCTTTTGTTTGTTGATTCGTTATTTATCGGTAGATCGAGGCGCGATATAGATTAACATCAAAGCGATTTACGGTGTATACGACCTCGTTAAAAATTGAAAGGGCAATCTTAATGAGGGGAAAGGTATTTTTATTTACTTACTTATGTTCATATTTTTTATTTGTAAAAAATATGAACATTGATATGGAATATATTCGAGGAAGGTTCTTTTTAACTGGCAACTTTATTTTTTTTTATTAAATAGTACCTACATTAAGTATTAATATTATACGAATGAAAATTGTATTTAGATTGAATTTCTGTAATTGAAATATTTAATATTATATGAAGTAGAGACTATAATTAACTTAATTATAATAAATTTTACATGTCAGTTACTGGTGAAAAGTGAGAACATACTGTAAAAAAACAAAACATTATTGAATATTACAGTTTCAAGCTGAATAAACGATCCTATTCTATTCTTAGAACCGCCAATATAGCCAACGCTCTCAAGTGCAACCATCAGAATACACCGATAGATGCTTATTACTAGGCTCTGTGTGCTTATCAATTTCAACCACATCATTACTTACCATGGTATAACAAAAATTTTAAAAAAAATACATAACAAAACCATCTCGATCAAAATCACCATCAGACCCGAACAACAGTCGTTATCGCGCTTATTGTTGTTTTTAATGAAATGTGACCGAAATGATGACCCGCCAAGCATTGTCCGGCGGATCGGATCCATTATCCCCCAGCTCCCTCTTAATATCCTGAAGGACCCGCAATAAAATTCGCTATGCGATGTTACGAGTCTGAACAACTCCGATCGAAGATGTATCTAGATTGCGACAAATAATACCTCACATGTGGTGTCTCTCTCTAATTTTTTTTTTAATAATCACAATTCCTTCATAGACTTTGTATGTTCACTTTCGGCCATAACATCACTTACCCCGGTGAGATTGTACTCAAACAGAAGCTTATTAAAGTAGAAGATATACTACAAATATTAAAATAAAGACTGGCACTTTATGTTACCCTTATTTAGGTTTGGTAGAAATATGCATTGTTTTTTTTTTTTAAATATAAGTGGAAGTACGGTCTTTTTCTTCTATCTATTTCTTGTTGTTCTGTCGTGTGGTGTACCTATACAATAAAATTTATTCTATGGTGTGTGGAACTAAGTAATTGGGGCCTATCGTAAATACATCTCAAAACATATTAGTATTTTATATGTGACCTATCTTGTCCATCTTTGATCGTAGGTTACCACTGATCGGGTGACAAGTTCGGAATTTAATGACGTCACGTAGGTTATTTTAATAAGCATTTTATTGGAGCTTCTTAACTTATATTATTGCTAGAAGCTTCGAAGTTATAAGTTTGCTTTTTATAGTAATATAAATTATTCGTATTACACAGGAAAAAAGCATCGATTTATTAATCAAATTTTGAAACATAATATAAAATATATTTTTTTGGTTTTGTTTCCTGACTCCTATTAAGGGACTTTCAAAGTCAGAGTGAAAAGGATTCTGGGTAAACGTGCTTTATCTTAGGTTTCGTATTCTTCTATAGGCGGATCAGTGCCCAAACGCAAGCCCATTTATTATAAAAAAAAGAGAAAAAATACCAATCAAATTGCTTAAAATCAAAATAGCATCATGTTTTCCTATTTCGATGAAACATAAAGAGAAATACTACATGGACCAAGAAAAAATAACTAAACATCGGCCCTGAATTCAATTACACGATATCGAAAACACTACGAATGCAAAACACTTAGAAAATTAATAAAACACCCACTAAAGCGAAAACAGGCGGAAAAATAGACACGGGGGAGGCGACTGTTAAAAAAAATGTCGACCAGCAACCTACTTCATTAGGGCGAAATGGAAACATCGGATGAATTGATCAATCAGAAATTTTATGGGTGAGAATCACTCAACGGAAAATAATTCCCGAGCCATTCGGCTTGGCTCATCGCCGCCGTTTTAATTTCGTCCTCTTGGGGAGATCGAGTGTCATCCAATCTATCTGACGACTCGAGAGAAAAAAGTGCCAACCACCCCCATGCTACCCCAGTTTCGCCCACGCGGACATCTTAAAGACTTGATGCCCGACCGGGGATAATGTGCGCCGCGGGTGTTATTTAAATCGACTATGGCCAAATATTGCATTAATAATTGATGACTAAATACTAGCCGTTCCATGCGGTTTCTTCCGCATTGCCGGGATAAAAATACCCTATAACCTTCCTCAATGAATAGAATACCTTTTTCTTTTTATCGGATGACTAGTTTCAGAGATGACCTACATGCAAACGTACAAGCTTTACCTCTTTATAATATTAACTAGCTGTCCTAACAGACGTTGTCCTGTCCAACTCATACACAAAATTTTATCCAAATCGGTCCAGCCGTTTATCCTATGACTCAAGTTGGACCAGACTGCTCACGGTGTGCCAATTTAATTTAAAATCGGTTAAGTAGTTTAGGAATCCATCGCGGACAAACATCGTGACAGGAGATTTATATATATTAAGATGTAGATTGTCTAGTCATTTTGTCTAGGCGTGTGCTTATAATAACAAAATCTATACTAATATTATAAAGCTGAAGAGTTTGTTTGAACGCGCTAATCTCAGGAACTACTGGTTCGATTTGAAAAATTCATTCAGTGTTGGATAGCCCATTTATCGGGGAAGGCTATAGGCTACTTTTTATCCCGGGAAAGCGTGTGGATGGATGGACTCTTTCACTAAAAACTACTGAACGGACAACACAGATAGAATATATTCATATATTAACATATAGGATACTTTTTATCCCGAACTCTCAGGAACGCGGGTGAAACCGCGGGGCGGAAATATATAATAGTAATAATGCATAATTGTGGTACAAGATTTGCCTCATCAAATTCTTTGCTTTTCATCACCTTGGTTAGTGATATGGCTGATGGTGATGAATTTAGAAATTAAAGCCAATTGACCTAAGACTTAAATCACATTGCATAACTATCTATTTAAATTTTAACAACAAAAACAAAAATGCACTAAGCAAAAGTGCTTCTGCATTAAACCTTAAACATTAATTTGTTCGGCGTGGTTGGTAAGATATCTTATCTATCACGCCGCAGGTCGTGGGTTCGATTCCCACTCAGGACAAACATTTGTGTGCATGAACGTGTATGTTTGTCCTGAGTCTGGGTGTAATTATCTATATATGTATGTATTTACAAAAGAAAAGTAGTATATGTAGTATATCAGTTATCTGGTTTACATAGTACAAGCTCTGCTTAGTTTGGGGTCAGATGGCCGTGTGTGTGGTATAATGTCCCACATATAAAAATTAAACGGATTATAATGGGGTTTCAAAATTATTCCCTTTGTTCTATAAACCATTTCTAATTAGAATATATTAGTATTGATGGATAGGTATAATTATGTTGTTAATTTGACGAGTAATCAACGGGCGTGAGATATAAGCATCGCAATATTATATTCTGTTAGCGATCACTAATTAATCAAGATCAAAAGGGAACAACAATCGCTTCTACATTTATCATCAGAAGCAGGAAATTGGTTGGATTTATGAAAAACATATTTCTGGTAGCTAGATTTTTTTTATAGATAACTTATATGGTCCCTAAGCTATGTAAGGAATGTTGAAATCGATAAATAAAATGTACTAGCCACTCGCCTCGGCTTCGAACGGGTGCAATTTACTGTGTCTTTAAACATCTAGGACCAAATTTATGCCCCAGACGTTTTTCGACTTTAGCAACTAGTCCCAATGTCAAATCGAACAAATATCGTAGTGTTTTTGTTTAGGTACTTATAATTAGAAAAGACTTTTATCACCAAATAGTCGGTTGGTTGGTACTCTTTCTTTCTCGTATGAAATTAATTAGCAATTAACAAAAAAATACTAAGTAGGTACGTGACAGCAGAACTGTGAAATTTGAACGTACCTTGTTTATTTTACATAGAAAATATATATTATATATACGTATGTATATATGGTATGTAGATAGGTATATATGTATATGTATAAATGGAGAATCGCCTGACTGATGTATCAATGCACAGCGCAACGCGCAGGAAACTAATTATGCACACAGGTTCCTTGTATATTTTAATTTAACTAAACTTTCAGGGTTGAAAGTTAGCCCTGTTTAACGTATGTGTCCTAAGTAAGGGTTTTTCAAAATTTAACCCCGTAATTTTCCAACAATGTAATAATTTAAACGGTATTTAAATCAATTTCCTTAGTGTATTGGTTAATAAGACGTGAAATAAAGAAAATTTAGATCTTCCTCTTCCACGATTCTTCCAAGCAATCACAAAATCATACGATCGTATAATTTTAAAATTCGAAGGATAATTTCAAAAAGGCGAAACGAAGGAGGCATTAAAATAGCAATCAAATTGGCAATTTGGGTGGGGGGTGCCCGAAAATCCGAAAAAGAACTGCCCTCCGATTTGTAATTCAAACGTGCGAAGGAAATGGCGCCTTATCCGATTTGAATATGGAATACGGAAGACTTGGACAGGATGTCATTCCCACAAGTAACTCTCAAAATCTATATTTTTGTATTGGCAACACTACTAGATTTGCAACTAATATTGTTGTGTTAGTATTATTGTTGTTTAGGGCAAAGAACTTATAATCCTGAAAACTAAGAGAACTGAATTTAATTTAAGTTCAAAGTCAAAGCCATTTATTCAGTTAAGGCCCTAGAAGGGCATTTATGAACGTCGAAAATACTGAAGTTACCACCGGTTCAGAAGTCGCCTTCAACTGAAAAGAACCGGCAAGAAACACGACATATATACAAAGACTCATAACAAACTGATCACCATTCAAAATACTAAGAACACGCCAAATATCACCCCGTAATCATGGTTTTTACATAGACACGACCGATCAGCCCCGAAGCTATCTTCATTAATGAAAACCATAAAACTGGGGGTGCGCATCCGGCTCGAAGGACCAGCGTAACGCGCGTCAAACGACCGACGCCTTATTATGGCCCCGGGGGATGCAGGTGGAAAGCGTTTTTTTTTATAACTCACGATCTAAAATTATTTATTGAAATTAGATTGGGAGCTTGATTAGTTTGTAAATAGGTATTTATTTATATTATTATAAACGTAATTATTTTGCTACTTATCACTTATATCAAAGGAATAAATATTAACTTACGACTATCGGTCGGTCGTCTTCTTACTATTCCATTTAATATGTGGCTGGGTCTCTTCAGCATTAACCTTGAATCTGAACTTATAATTTCGATTTCTAACTGCCATTTTCTGAAAGCCTAATCATATTCTCTAATTACCACTGTTATAATTTGTGTTATCAAAAAAGTGTCTGACTTCAAAATGGGCGATGCCTTGGATGGTTTCATTCAAAAACAGACACTTCTAATACCTCCATATTTCAACTATTCAGAATCACAACTAAATACCGCTATAATCAGCGAACAACTGAGCCGTGAAGAATCCAGTCAATTAGCTAACGAATCACTTTGATCCCAAATGCTGATAGTTGGACGCGGTGATGTGGGTGTGGCTGCTGATGACGGCTCGGGTACGTGTCTGTGATCATTAGGTCAATGAATCTACAATGCGGTCTTTGGTTAAAGGGTATTGTGAATAGTTTAAGTTAGTTAGTTATTTTTTATCTTAACAAGCCAAACCAGACTAAAAGTATGGCCGCGTGTCGCTAAGTACGCACCTATTTCCTCTAATTATGGTATTTGTATGCGATAAAAACTATTTCTTTCTCTCTCTACGGTAGATAATTTCATATAATGTAATATATCGTTGATCCAAAAATCACAAGGATCGCAGGAAAGATTTTTGGTGGAAACTATGAATTTGATCCAAAGGGTTATTATAAGATTGGTCTTGTTTATAGAAAATACTGAACGATACAGTAATCCTTAGATGTGACTGTCTTATGCGTTTTATCACATCAAGACGCGACGTTAAAGGTTTCAACCCTTTTTTTCTCTTCTATAAGAATTGTACACCAAATTCCAGTAATTCGAACTACACATAACAGCTACAACAGTATAATAATACACATTTAAAACTCTAAATATCTTTGTAAATATGGAACCTTTCAACCAAATTCTCCCGCTAGAGGCGCCACTGTGTTGTAACGTAAACATACGACGCGATTGGTTACAATGACAAGACGAAACTAATGTCTCAAAAATCGAGGCACGCCATTGGACACATTTTCGTTGTATTTCAGTGGCGCCATCTATGATTTACTTAGCGTAACCAAACACAAAATCAAAACAAGCACCACCATAGACGAAACAAGTTACCAATCATTAAGATTGTTTTTAATACATCAACATAGCGTCACAGTCTTGCCCCCAACATTTTTTTTTCCACCGACATTATCAAAATTATGTAGCCTCCCCTCTCCTATCGTGTCGCACCTTAATGAGCGTCCCCCCACTGTCTCCTGATTTTATAACTGCCGATAGCACGGCAACATTGAATAATTGTCGTAATTTAGACTGCTTGTTACGCAAAAACAGGATACTTGCGGGTTTTATTACGTATCGTCGGCGGGCGATAACGTATATTGGCGGATACGAAATATTTGGTGCTTTTATAGTTTCAGTTGAATTTGCTGCTTGGAAATATTGATACAGCCAAAATCTTACTTATATTATAAACTAGCCTACGCTCGCGGCTCCAGTCACCATACACCTACTGGTATGTTCCGGTAGTTGCACTTGACATAATGGCTATTCCCGTGATATTGCTGATGTCCATATGCGACGGAAACCAGTATCAGCTGGACTAAAGATTATTTATTACCCAAAGATTTCTGTACAACACATAGGGAATACACAATGAAGATAAATTATATCAACGATGATTTTTATTTTCACTCATATCAATAGCAATAGAAATCGTTCAACAATCAAGGATACTTAATAAGTAACCATCTCCTTTTCTACACGTCAGATGAGACATATCTTGTTGCTTTCTAATGGGCGTACGTCACGTCGCGAAATGCGAAATTTTCATATCACCCGACGACTTTTCGCCTTCGCCTTTCGCCCCGAGTCTAGCGTGTGCTTGTACACCACTAATAAGCCACTTGTATGTTATAATAAAGCGAAATGTTTTTTCAACGCTGGTATCATTAAAATATCGGCTCTGTAACGCGGGCTTTTTAGCTTCTATAATTGAATATAACATATATATTGCAGTTCGTCGAAACGAATAAGGATATAAGACGCAAAATAAATACGGTGCGCAATGAGAAAAATGGTGGCAAAATATTTCATGGAATTGAGTTTATATGTCTGTGTAATTATTATACTGTAACTTTTACGTTTAAAAAATAAACTCGTCAATTTGAAAATCTTTCATGCAAACTTTACTTACGCGATTCAGTTCACATAATTTGAACGATAATCTAATATAACACCATCTATCGATCAACAATACAAACATCACTTCCGTACATTATAAAAAATCTTCAGCATAATCAGTAGACAGTTTACACAGCCACTAATCACTGAGTGGGAGACATAAAAGCGAAATAGAATTTCCTAGAGCGCATGGTGGGCCCTCCAGTTTTCAAAATGGCGGCTAAACACAAGTGGGCGGTGGGAATAACACTCGTCACTTCGTTGGTACGCGTCACGACGGACACTTCATATGGCGGGATTTTAGTTGAAAAAAATAAACAAGAAATAATTGTAACTAAATTTCTCGTCGAAAATATTGTCGCATATAAAGATCGCTGATGATTTTGAACAACTGCAGAATATATTTTGTAATCATCATGTATAAAAGTATTGATCAAATCTTTCTTTTATACGTAAGTAATTTTGGGAATTCGTTAGGTTTTTAATTTGCTCAATATTATCATCCTCATGAATTTTGTGAAATACTTAACTAATCAAAATCTTCTTTAAATGCACTTTTTGTACGACAAAACTAATTTTAAAACGAACATTATCTTTGTAATTTAAAGGTTGGAGTACATGTTGGAGTTCCCTGGTATAACTATTTTCAACATCTTCGTCAAAAGTCTGAAAAAATGCATCGTCATTAGACCGGTTCATTACTTATTCATCAGCTCGCTTCAGCATCGCAAGTGGCCAATTCATAGATCATAATTATTATGTACCATTTTAACGAGCAACTCTTCAATATGGATATTACCGGTCTAACGAGGTCACTAAACAATATTACACTGGTTTTTTATTTTATTTTTGGAAACCTGCTTTTGATAAAATAGAATGAACTTACCCGTAATTCTTCTGTGAAGACTAGAAACAGAATACCAGCCAAATGACTTAATTAAATTACGATGCTTATCCGAACCCTGGAGTTCAATCGTCAATTTTTCTAAGCCAGTGGCAAACAACTTTACCCAAATAAAGTATAACATAGGCAAATAAGATGCGCCCCGCATTACGGCACAGGCACGAGTCGCAGGGGTATATCCAGGAAAAATAAATTAAACACCACCTTACCCCGGGCCGGGAATTGATCCCGGGGCATTATAGTATCTATAAACATTTCAATTGCGGCCGGGACTTGCTTATCCCGGGCGCAAAGATCAGCGGAGGGCGGCGGTTTGGCGGTTCTCGGGGTTTTCGAATGGAATTCTTGATGTTATGGAGATCAATCCTTACTTTTTGCATTTTTGGAGCCTCAGTTTCAAAATTACTTTCATTTTGTCGAAAGATTACATTATTGTAATTTTTCTATAGATTAAATAAAGACTTTATATAAATTAAAATTGTTTGATTATAAAACCTAAAAATTGTCTATTTAAGGGTTTAAATTTAATATTTTTCAAGAATATCGACACAAATGAAGCAGAAGACTAAACAATGATGATGAAGAAATCATACAACACAAGACATTCAGTTTTATCACAAACAATACCCTCAAAACAGTGAACCATCTCCAAACCCAGCATTACTCTATGCCAGGTAAAACACAACGTCGATATATATGCAGATGAAATTATTACGACAAATGGAAATATTGTTTTAAATAAAACGCGAACACCGCACGCCTACGACCTCCTGGATTACCGTCGGTGATGAAAATGTGGGGAATTATTTGTTTTATTATCGACCTGTATAACAGGGCTAGTTCGTCCCTGGCTCCGAGGCCGAGTATAAGACGTGGAACCTTTTAATATAATACAGAAAGGCCTTTTAGATGTCGGACGTAAGCTATTCTTAACGAATACTGACTAATAACAGATTCGGTCAATAATTGGACTCATGATATTTTTGTTCACCGAAAGCTCAAACTTATTGTAGGATTCGAACCCTGCTTCTATCGCTGCAGCATCCAAAGTCACTACTACTGAGCTACCATCGCCTTAACAGTGTCCGTTAGAAACATTGACTGCCGGGCCACAGGTCGTGCATTCGATTCCCGTCCTGAACAAACATTTGCGTATGAACATGCCTGTTTGTTAGTCAGGTTGTAAGTATATATTAAGAAGCAATATATGTAGTAGTATATCAAATTACCTAGTTTCAATAGAACTGCTTATTTTGATATTAGATGGCCGTGTGTGAACCCAGGATATTTATTTATTAACGACAATATTGAAGCTCAATATTTTCCACTACCTTTGCATCCACTCTCTTCCTCCAATGTCTAGAGAAAACTTTTTCTGGAGGACTCCAGGAGTCTATAGAGTCCAAAACAAACCAACATTATCCAAAACATTCGTATCGTATATTTCAATCACCATTATCAGATATTAACTCGAGGAGAGAGTAGAGATAAATTCGCATATCTCCCTTGTTTTTGTTGCGTACGGGATGATTATCGATTGAGTTGCTCAGTTTACAAGTCGAGGAGGTTGATAATTTGATACCAAGATAGGTACCCACAGGTAGATGTGAACAGTTTATAGAGTTGGTGTAGTGTGTCTGAGTTTGTTTTGGTGTGTCAAAATACGATTGTTGGCTTAAATTAAGTCTTAGTCATGTTTATTAGAAATCAATTGACATTATAAAAAATACTGTCAGTTTGTCCTTTCAAGTCCCAGTCATTCCCACCTGAGTTTGCCAGGTTGTGAACACAGATTTTTAACAAGTTATTCTTTGACGATGCACAAACGCAAGATATTGCACTTCTATATTTCGACACAAAAATTAAATGCTCTTGCAAAGCCTTACACACAATCATGCTTAACCAATATTGTTTTTCTACTAATTGTAGTAACCAGTTTGATGCAGGAAATTGAAGAGAAATTCCTCCACCACGCATAACTAATTTATAATGTCAATTAAAGCCAAAACTGTTGGTTATATCAACTCAATACATATACAGTTCCCTGTGCGTTTTTCGCGGGGTATTATCAATTATTAAACATCAGCATGGAAATAGCACCCGAGAGTCCGCGGGCCCGCGCCCCCTGCTATACATTGCGTACTTGCTATTAAATATTCGTGGATTATATTGCGCCGTATACTTCGGCACCCGTGAAATGGTTTTCGGTTTTGTGCAAGTTATTAGCAGGATTTGCATGTTTGTGATTTATTGTCTTTTTTCCCTCTTTCTGGGAAGGAGCGGCTCGTGTTTTGATTAGGACGTCTTTGGGATTCGGAGAAGTTTCGAGGAAACGGAATTAAATTTTCATGAGGTTTTATTATTGACGGATTGGTTTGTTTTTTTGGCGACTAATTTAATTTTCCTTTCATTCTTAATGAATTTGGAAAATATTGCGTAAAGCTACCAAAATAAGCTAAATACGAATAAAAAAAAGTAATGTAAGACTGCTGCTAGGTTACATTTGCATCGCACCACCACAGATGTGGCACCACCTTACTTTTGGGGTGTTATTGACGATCTACTAAAGTATATCTTCAAGCATATAGATTAAAAAGCTTTATCTGTTTACCTCGGCTGCCTGTGGAAGAAACTATGAAGTAACAATTTAATTGTAAAACAATACTAGACATAATTACTCCATAAAGCCCCAAGACGTTAGGTATTCCAAGCAATTGGCTAATAACTCAGCCGCTTGAAGCGCTATAGTGGCTGCAATCAAACGCATCCCGGGGCTGTTAGGCGCACCACCGGTATTTACTGACATTGCTGTTACCGCTGGATTTACAAACCAACCGAATGGTGAGGAAATAGACAGACTTACAAGGTGGGACTTCACTGTTGAGATGCTAGTTCTTTGAGACATCAATTATTATTGCTCTTTGTGATTAAATTCTTTAAAATCCTAAGCCAAAACCATGTATCAAAACTTCTTCTTAGAAGTTTTAAAATATTGGACATTATGTCGATAAAAGCCTATTTAGTGAACACATTTCCATGCACTAATGTAAGACGTGAAGGCAATATAATAAAGCTTAGCTTTACATGATTAAATACTCTATTCCTAAAATCATAGGTGTCCGTGTGGGCTTGCATGGAAAGCAAGAAATTTTATTTCGCAAAACAGTTTTAGAATCAATAAAGTGCATTTTCAATACTCCCGTAAAATATCTTTGTTTTCCATTAAATTTTCTAGTCCATTTCCGAACCGTATAATTAAATTTGTCCGATCTACGTTCCGGGGGGTGACCTGTTAAATTTCCCGACAGTCTTTGGCCCGTTTGCCGTATCAGATGAGTCTGTTTCTATTTCATTCTTCATGTTAATTGAATTACAATTTGAATTGAAATTTAGCATAGCTTTCAGGCATTAACTTTGATTCTATAAAAATGTACTATGTCTTCTGAATGGTGCTCTACATTTTCGGAGCTAGAAAATACTTTATGATGAGCTCTGAAGCCTTTATTAAAGGAATTACTTCCTAACATTTAATACACTTTAGAAACATCTGTTGTACGATAATCAAATTAATCCATCCATCTAACAGCAGATCGAAACGTCACAACGTACCAGTAGTGAAAATAATTTCATCTTGGAACCGTCCAGAATCCTTTGACCCGTCCAGAATCCTTTGACCCATACTATTTCTCTAGCCATATCAAGTTCGACAAGGCATTTTGGAGGTTAGAGGTCTTCTTTTAATGGTGTTGAGTGTGCGAAATAGGCATTATGATGGATCGGACGTCGACCCAATGGTCTTTTGACACCTCCCATCGTTCAATTGTCGACAATCATTCTTTGACAAGACCGGAGTGCTTCGGAAGCGATTGAGTCCATTATTTTTCTTGTCAGGAGCGCACGGCATGTGGTACCTATTACTGTCATCTTGGTTCAAAATTGAATGGGTATTATTTGTACTGACGTATTTTTGTTGCTATTGGCTTATTTAAGCCGTCAATTTTGTTGCTCCAACGAATAATTTGAGAGAACAAACAAAATTTTATTTGCATTGTCAAACAAAGCTCATTAGTTCAAAAGCTATTAATAGGTACATCAAAAAGTAAATCAACTAATCCCCAAAACGCGATCGGACAACACACGTACAAAGATAACCATCTGTATTTAATTAACTGGTCAAACCCAAACGTTTTGGACCACAAAACATCAAAGGCCGTCTTAATACGCTCAGAGCGAAATCGTCTCGCTTGAAACATCGACATTACAGACCCGATCCACCCCTAACAATTTGTGTCGTCTTCGCAGAGGTAAAATTTCTACCCACGGGTGTCCAATAGTCTATTAAAACCTTAGTACCAATAAGACTCTATCCTTTGTTTATAATAAACACTTTCTATTACGTGTCTCTCGCTCTAGCTTCATCATAGTGTGTACATCTGTCTCGTTCTTCCGTTTGTTTTGTAGTAGCATTCTAGTGCATATCTAGGGTAGAACTGTGTTGAACACCCTCAGGAACGTTAACGACTCGCCCCGAGTATGCCTGAGGCCGATTCAATTACTACTGTCGTATTATTTCGACGAAAATATGTATGTGTTTGTGTAGGTTTGTTCGTTGCGGTGTATATTAAATTCTGTTTCGTGTTTATTGGTCACGGCCGGCGATAAGTTTGGAATGAGGGTCTGTTGATGTTCCTACTACCTTATGCTCTGTTATATTGGAATTGTTATTAATTGTATAGGAAATTTTGTTTGCATCTGTTTACTTGTTTTCATCGGAACTATTTCCTTTTATTAATGTTAATAAATTTTATTGACACAATGTTAAAGTAATTTTAGTTCTGGGACATTCTGGGACATTATTCCTCACACACGGCCATCTGACCCCAAACTAAGCAGAGCTTGTTCTATGGAAGCCAGATAACTGATATACTACATATACTACTTTTCTTTTGTAAATACATACATATATAGATAATTACACCCGGACACAGGACAAACAGACATGTTCATGCACACAAATTTTTGTCCTTTATTCTTTTTTGTTCGTTTTTTATTACCCAATAACATTTATTGGTCTAACTTAACTACTAATTTGATCATTACAATCCTATTTCTTTCACAGTTCTAGCTTGACCTAATATTGCTAACACCTATACTTACCATTTCTTTTCTCGTTATGATATCTTAAGTACTAAACAGCTTTCTTAAATACTCATAAATATCATTTTTTAAAGTACCTTGGAAGTTTATTCCAGAAGGAGACTCTATATTACATGCTAAAGGCAATTTCTGAACTATAATAGGTTTGATTAACCGCTTTACGCCCGCAGGGCACAATCATAGGTCCGATATTGCCGTTAACAACTCGATAAGGTGTTATCAGTAGACCTCAGAGCAATTTATGGCGAGTTAATAGTTACCCTTCAATGAACAGGGGGTTGCTCAAGGAGTTTGTAGTTTAGCTTTTACTATCGACTAACTAATGGTGTGGTAATAGAGTTATTGTTTTGGTTTATGGACTGCTTTTATACTTGGTTTGAACTATTATATATATTTCCCGAGGGATTTTCCAATTTGCTTATTTTTTTTGTCTGTAAGAAGGGAAGTTTTAGAAATCTTAAAAAAAATTAATTAAATCGGTAAAGTCGTTCTCAAGTTATGGAATGACCAAGGGAAATAGGGATTCGTTAGTGAAAACCGTATCAAAATCCGTTGCGTGGTTTAGAAGTAAGTGGAGAAACAGACAAAGTCAATTAACGACTTTGTTTTATACTATTTAGAGAAGAGATGCTAATGATTATACAACCAAAAACTAGGTAATGCAATCGATTCTATAGGGATTCAGATCAAACTGAGATGAGAAACTTCAAATCTCATGTACGTCCAAACGCCTAACATAGCACATGACATGTAGTTTGGTTTATGCTGCGGTATATTAATTTTTCAACGCGTAAGACTCTTGTAGGGTTGCCGCCGGCTTCGGCTGTAGACAGTCGCGAGTGGTGCTGACGGCTTCGTGTGTGGCTATGAAAATAGCTACTGGTAGAGTGGAGAGGAAGCGGGAAACTATAGGTATGTTGAACATAATGTGCTTAGTAGGAAATAAAGAACGGGACTTGTTGAAAAAATAGCAAGGGCGGTTGTTTACCTAAGAAAAAGCAAGCCAATACAAAGTAGAAAAAGGGGCCGAATTTGACAGATTTGTTGTGTATAGTAAACTTTAATGAGATCCATAAAAAAATCCGTGAAGAGATTTATTACATTTTTTTTTTTGTTTTTGTGTTTTATATGTCATTGTGAAAGAAACTCAATGATCAAAAATACGTATTTGACGCGCTTCTAAATCTTACAGACATTATAAAAAGTTTGAGTGTATTTTATAGTTATTCAATCACACCGTAATGACTGAACGGGTTTAATTATACTTGGCCCATAGATAGATGGATTCACATAACATAGGATTTTTTTATCCCGGAAAAACATAAGATCTCTTGGGAATGCGAGTAAAACGGCGGAAGCTAGATAACAAATAAATTTTCAAGTATGTGCTGTGCAACGCTAGTTTACTGGCCCCATAATCAGGAAAGTACATACATGCCATAGCGTTATGATTTTGAGTTTTTATATTACCAATTTCTTGAAAATTATATTCTACCTTATTGAAAGTAATATGTATGTTACTAGATTTTTGCCCCGCGGTTTCATATGTGATTCCATATTTTGCTTCTTGGGTTGAATTACGAGCCTTCCTCCTTGTTTATATCATAATGGGACCCTTGATGCAATATTTCAGATTTCTAGGTCCAAGGATTTGAGCTGGGCGTGAGTCAGGATTTTTTTTTTATTGATGTATACTACTTGATTCATGCACATCCTAACTTAATATTATATAAATGCGAATGTGAGCTTGTCTGTTTGTTACCTTTTCACGCCTAAACCACTGAACCGATCGCGATGAAATTTGGTACGCAGATAGCCAATGGTATAGAGGACATGGGCTACTTTTTCTGAGGAACGCGGGTAAAACCGCGAGGGACATCTAGTATCATATAAATATACCTGAAATATAACCACGACTCATCCATAGCATATAAAACAGCAGATAACATCCCGAGGCATAATTTGTTTTGTCTTTACCCCCATCATTGTCTCGGATCGAACCCACTACCGCTACGCTCCTGAATGATCAATTATAAAGGTTTTCATATGCAAATGTCGCGGGAACAATTTTAATTACGTGTTTTGATTGCATTAGATATTGATTGAGTTCATTACTGACGCCATCGCGGTGGAATTGTGAGGGGATGCCTGATTACTAATGAATTTTATATAGGATACGTATATATTGGTATGTTTTCGTGTATTGGGTGTGAACTGGGGTATTCAAACGCAAGCCTGTTTAGTGTTGTATAAATAATGTATAGGAGACACTTTAATTGGAATAGTAAGAAGTATTTTTTGCAGTTTATGTATCTTTTATTATTTGATTCGTAATGATGTTTAGTTGATTAGAATTAAAGATTACTAAATATATATATATATATATCAACAACAAATGATGACAATCTATGTACCTATATAAAAATCAATTGCCATACGTTAGTCTCGCTAAAACTCAAAAACGGCTTGCCCGATTTCATTTTTTTTTTATTTGGTTGCTGTAATGTAATACAGGAAAAAAGAAAATAAGAAAAACCCTAAAGGTACACCAAAATCGATACGTGGTACGAATTTCAACGGGTCATCTCGTTTAAAACAAAAGGAAAATATGTAGTAGTAAAATAGACTACAGAGATATTAGATCAGCTAAAACTTATACCAATTTTGCTAAAGATAGACACCGTTCTCAAACCGGAAGATTTCAAACCTCTTTATAGCACAGAAATAAACAAAGTTAAATTCCAATTCCACCATAAAATCTGTTACACAAACAAAAGATGTTCAAAGTCGCAAGATTATTAATATCAAGCCAATATCCGATTTCTTAGTAACGAGTTAGAAAATGACTATAACCCTTCTGTGACAAGTCGGGCGTAAGTCGGTGAATTTTTGATCTCGACAAGGGGTGGCGTCACCGCCATTATTAACACTTAATATTTAGTGCACTGAGGGTTGGTTTGTGTTTATTTAAGGGATTCTTTGTGTGATGGATATTTGCATATTGTGGAATGCTAATATTTTTTATTACTAATTGTAGACCTGTGTTTTACCTTCCTCAAGATGTTTTTTTTTCACCAAAAGCTCAAGCTCATTGTAGCATTCATAGTGACTACTTTTGTCACCCACTAAAAACACCTCAAGTTTTAAAATAGCAGGCGTTGTAATGAGTAAATTGACGATGAACAAATCTGTATATATAAAGGGAAAAAGTGACTGACTGACTGATCTATCAACGCACAGCTTAAACCACGACGGATCGGGCTAAAATTTGGCATACAGATAGCTATTATGACGTAGGCATCCGCTAAGAAAGGATTTTTGAAAATTCCACCCCTAAGGGGGTAAAATAGGGGTTCGCGGGTGAAGCAGCGGGGCGGTAAGCTAGCATGGTAATAAATCAGATCTATAAAGATTATCAAGTACTGGAAGAACTGCAAGAAGAACATATAAGAAGCAGACGATAAATCGAAATCTTTTGAGCCAGGTCTCATTAGTAAAACTCATAAAAAAACTTAGTTATTTTAATGAGTTGCAATCAAAGATACCAATTATATCATCAAAGCAGGTACCTCACGCCTGATCAACGAGCACCCCCGCTAAGTACAGCGTTTTAAACGTGCATTTTACGGTGATCATGATCGTAAAATGCACGTAAAGATGTGGTTACACTAAGCGAAATTTACGTAACTCAAGTTTCATTTTATTAGAACTGAAGCTGTTATATTTAGTGCATGTAAACCTATCACATATAGCTATATGGTAAGGTATACAGTTAATCCCTTAAGAATTTTGGAAAGTTTTTCATAGATATGAGTTACTGATGGTAGTCATTGCAGGATGTATCCAATTAAAGTATTGTTGAGGTTAACCAAATATAACCATGAATTGTATTAAACTAAGAATTAATTAATAGAACTAACCTAGGTTATTTCAGTGTACAAGGTTAAATCGGTTTCTGCACCATTTGTGTTACTTCTACACATTATAAGATCAGGTCCCTAAAGCATCGTCTATTTACCTTTAGTTGAAAATCTGTGACCAAGCCGACGTATGTTTCTAAGCTGCTCTCTAACTCCTTCACCTGTATCGGTGATATTATGGTTAAAGACTTAGGAAAATATACCAAAATCTCTTACTTTTCTATCAGAATATACTTTTTTTAGTTTCAAAAATAAATCTAAACGGTCTTGCTGTGTCCACATCATACCTTCGGCCTCCAGTATCACACCCCCCACTCGATCCCGTCGACACACTTCAGGTGCCTCATTAGACCCAACAAAAGTGTCACGTCAAAGCCCTACTTTTTGTATAGAGCGATGGTAACGTTTGATTTTTCTCTCTTGCATTGCTCATTGGAGGTATTTTTAAACGGTGATTAAAAAGGGAATGACTTTTATTTCGAACTGATGGGTTCTTTTCATTGATTTTTATCTCATATCTTGACTTAAAAACTTTGTCATTATCAGTCATCCTTAAAGTAACTCTTAACGTATAACGGCATAAGGTATAATTTGAAAAAAAAATACATTTTAACATTACCATTCCTTCAACGTATACAGCAAAGTTGTGAAGTATAAACTCACAATAAGGCACATCAAGGCACCAAAGTGAGGGGAGGAGACATTATTAGCGGCACCGAATTTATCGAGCAATATCAGCTAAGTAACAACGCACCAAATGCCCAATTAAAATATTAATTACTCTGAGTTGTGACACTTTCGCGGTCGGTGCGCTTCTTAGCTCCTAATAGGGGGTTGAGAGGGGGGGTTACAAGTGGCTTTAAAGTTTCAGCTATGGGTACTTAATTCTATGCTGTGTGGTAAACAGGTATTGATGTTTTTGCCTCTTGTTTTGTATCAGGAACTTCAATTTTTGAAGAGTCTTGATCTAAAGTAGCTCATTACAGTAAACAAAACGAAGGTAATAAAGTATCCCACATACAAAGATACGCGTGAAAAACATGATCCTGTCTTTGTCACGCAGTTGGAGTTAATAGAGGTTAAAAAGTAATCATACTAAAGGTTATTTTCTTATTACTTTCTCGAATGAAATTTTCGAAGAATCCTGCATGTTCCATGTTTGACGCATCTTTTTTAAGTCAAACGTTTGTGCTGAACAAGTCCTATAAATTAGTTTTAATAACCCAATTTGTATAGCACTAGATTTTAGCGATGACATTAAGAATGTGACCATGGTTAGCAGAAAAAAAGAAACTAAACGTCAAACTGCGTCTCATCGTAACGGTGTCGCGAGTCCAGAGGTTTTACCTCATCTAAAAATATGCGTACCGCGCTAAAAGAAGTTTACACTTCAAAAACAAATATAACAATATATGGGTGTAATTCACGTAACATTGTACATTATGTTTTTGATATGGGTATTTGTGATAGTGTTTCCCGGTTGGACTGTGTGGATTAAGCTGATTTACTTTCATAGTATACAGTTCGACTCGGGGGAGACTAAAGGTACGTAATATTTATGTAACAATTCCAATTACCAATCGATGAAACGATGGTGTTCGTTAAAACCTAAACTGGTTTCTGTAACACCCTATCTGTAAGTCCTATTGTATTCTTTCTTTTACTAAATAAATAAAAAAAATATATATATATATACAATAGTAAAAACGTGGAACTTCTTTCTTTAATCCGCACTTAACCAGGTCCAGTATCATCCTAACTTTATCCGACATCCAAGACAGCTTGGTTGTCGATTAGTGTCTTAATTAGTAGAAAAACTTTTGTCTACTACTTATCTAATTATAGTCGTGTATCTGTCAGAGGGTCTACCCGTTTATTCAGATGTTTGACTATCTGGTTTCAAACCACAGAACTCCTCAGTATCAAGGATTAACAAAACACAATTAGTAGAATCATAATGAAAACGAGGCGGGAATCTAATCGCGTACTCCGGATCCGGAACGATCCCAGGGCGGTCGCCACTGGAATCAATAAATCATAGCATCTCAAACTGTTGGCGGTTGTTTGTGTTATGATATACGGGAGGAACGTTCTGCGAACTTAGTTCTTAAACTTTTTAGGTATCGCGAATAAGTTATATCATGTATTTATAGGAATGGATGTCACCGGACATATTATAGCTATTATACGGAAACAATAACACTTTTTGCTCATCCTCTTTAACAAACTTTTGCGCATGCTTTCAGTGTCATTTACAGTTGATATATTAAGTTATAGTGAACTAGCTGTCCCCCACGGTTTCACCCGCGTTTTCGAGAAAAAAAGTAGCCCATGTTCTTCTCCATACCATAGGCTACCTGCGTACCAAATTTCATCGCGATCGGTTCAGCGGTTTAGGCGTGAAAAGGTACTAAGCAAACTCACATTCGGCTTTAAAATATTAGTTAGGATTATAAACGCAATTGCTCATAAACTAAAATCTCATTACTTTTACTGAATAGCACATTGCAAGGTTTTCTAAAACTCTATCATTGACTATGAATTTGGAAAACAGTTCCAACATCGAAAATTACTTGCCAACCTACCCATCACTATATTACGAACGTATTAATGAACCAAACTTCCATATGAGCTATACATAGGCCTGCGGATTCACTTGCAAGTACACACCGCGAAACACCCTCTGGAGACGTTTCACAAGTATTGTATCCGAGTTGGAACATGATACCTTACACAGTGATCTGATTAAAGATAACAAATGGGTGTGTACAGTTACACAAGAAATCAGATATTCCTCCTTATTCAGACCAATTCGGTTGCCTTTCCGATCGGAAAGGGCAATTTTATTTCGTTAAATTTAGGTTGATACTGTGTTAGTAGCAGAATTTATTTGCTGCGATGTGACTGATCAACTGTCTCATTACAGATGGAAGTCTGAAATGAGAAAATAGGAGCCAACCTATTCAGTAAACTACTCAATCGGTTTGTCTACCCGATCGGGACTGCAACCGAGTAGGTCTGAATAACCCCGATTATGACAACTATTTGATAAAAAAATGGCTAATACTACTATTAAGAATGTGAAAGTGTGTCGTCAGTTTGTACTTTCTTTGACGCAGCAACAGATAGACGTGATTTTTTGGAAATAAATAGTTTATGGACCGGGTATTTTTTATCCTGGTAACGCAGGTAAATCTGCGGGGCGAAACCTAGTCACTACGTAATACCAGTGCAGATTAGCTGATCGTGGATTCAGAGGGTTTTATACCATGACTAGCTTCCGCCCCGCGGTTTCACCCGCGTTCCCGAGGGATCTTGTGTTTTATCGGGATACAAAGTAGCCTATAGCCTTTCTCGATAAATGCGCTATCCAACACTGAAATATTTTTTCAAATCCAACCAGTAGTTCCTGAGATTAGCGCGTTCAAACAAACTCTTCAGCTTTATAATATTAGTAATAGATATCTCTCATCATGGTAAGTGATGATGTGGCCAAAGGAAACTGGCTCCAAGACCCAGGAACACACCGTTAAGTGCTTGGCAACAGATTTTCATCTTGAGGGCAATAGCAAGCCAGGTGGGAACAATAAAGTACCCTACTTATTTTTAACCTATTGTATAGCTTTTATCACGGGCTTCGGGCTTTGAGCGCGGCGACCGAATCAAGAAATTTCGTAACGAAAAAACCTAACACCTCCCACACACATACATACCTACACGTTAAGCGTTCGTTTAACGTGTATGTATGTGTGTGTATGCTGTTTGTGAGAAAGTATATAGGTGTATAGGTATCTATTAATATCAAATAAAAAATAAATAATTGCATAAATTAATAAAAAAATGCTATGCAATAGCTTTACCGCGGCAGTCCCCGAGTGCCACACGTATTTTTTTTATTGTTAAATTTATACTAGTATTGTTTTCGGGTGGATATATATTGTATTACTAGCTGCCCCCCGCGGTTTCACCCGCGTAGCGGTTTGAAATATACTTAACGACCTATTCTCAGACCTACCAAATATGCACAATTTTTTTCATAAGAATCGGTCAAGCCGTTTCGGAGGAGTTTGCAGACTAACACTGAGACACGAGAATCTTATATATTAGATACCATACGTTTAAAAAAACAAATGGGTGTGCATCATGCATTATGGCCGATGGCTGACAGCAACTACTCCCAAATCTTGAAAACTTATCAAGGTAACATAAACAAATTATTCACAACATGCGAAATACGAACTTGTTTATAGATGATCTAAGGCTGTTGAAATGGAAAATAAAAGATATTTAAATTGTTTAAGTGTATGAGAGACTGACACAGAGTTTACAGTTGGTAACGGGGAAGTATCTCCAGATCCATAATATGAGAATGTTAAGCTATGTCATCGGCATCTCGACATTATTCCCCCGTGGTGGCAAAAACAGAGTATGACCCAATATTTAGTGCTGACCAGCTGCTTACATATCGATATACTTGGTGATTTTGTTATCACTGGCAATACTTGCAAGGGTGGAAGTACTCATCAAAATGAACAACTTTTATTATGGGACTAACTGTGAAATCATGAAAAAATTATCAGCTGTTCCATACAAAAGTTCAATACCTACTCGACCAAAATGTATGAAGCAACCATATTATTTTACACGATATCAGAGTTAGCCCTATAATAAAAGTTGTTCACATTGATGAGTACTTCCACCCCTGCAAGTATTGCCAGTGATAACAAAATCACCCTGTATACGTATGACTATTTTTTATGACAAAAGTGTTTGTCAAGCAGACAGGCCTACCTGAATAAAAATGGAAATTACTAATGCCTTCCTAATCCTGATAAGCATTTTTACTCATTTTAATTTCCAATTTATAAAAATTGCTAGTAATAAATAAATAATCAAATTACCTACCGGTTGGTTAGTAAACTTTCTCAATCTGGTATTTTGGAAAAATTAATAAAATTTATCGACAAAATAACAGCAACCACTTTCGCACGTCCACGTCGATATTTATTTACACAAATCACCCCATCCCTAAAGCGAGACAAAGTGTTGGTGTACATTAGCGGGAGGGAGGGGGCTTTTATTACCACCCAAGCCTTAAAATATTGTCTGATTCATTAGAGTATATTTCACATTTAAGTTTCATGCGTTACCTTCCAACGTAAGGAATATTTTGGCAAAACTTTTCACAAGCAAACAGAGGTGATCGTTCCACGGTTGTTGTTCTAACGACACTTACAATTTTCTGAAAGGATATCGTTACGTTCGCGTAATAAGACGCTAAGATTCCGTTATACCCTTAATTATGGTGGTGGGGGTTGAAAGGGGGATGTTATGTAATGACACATGTATGTAAATATTCGGTGGAACGACTCTAGGTGGCGACGTGTGCACGCCTTAATGGGAGCTGAGTTGTTTTCTTTGATTAAAGAATTTTATTACGGGATATAATTCACGATTAGGCAGTAAAGGGTTGGGGGCTGCGTCTCAAGATAAAACGCTCGTGTAATGACGGGTGCGTGATACTGAATCGTAATTGTTATTGTGGTGCGGTGGTTCGTTTGCTGAGGAAAAATTAAAGGTGATCAATTTGGATGGCGCTTTGTTCAATCTACCTAAATAATTATTGAATTTCTATTTAATCTATTACTTGTTATACTTTCAACGAATATAATTCTTTGGACAGTAATTCATGATAATACTTGTGTAACAGAAACTTATGGTATAGCACTAACTACCTTTTGAATCTTCAACATTATGAGTTTATTCATTTACTTTAACTACAAGCACAGGAGACTTAACAACTTCATGTCTCAAGGTTGGCAACGCATGAGTGATACCCCTGGCAGGGAAAATATAATATAATATTTTATTTGCCCGTAGTGTTATGAGCGACTATAGGCTACGATAACCGCTTACCATCAGGTGGGCCGTAAGCACGTTTGCCACCTAGGTAGTATACAAAAAAACTATAATGGTAAAACTAAATTACAATAATTAAAAAAAATATATTAGCATGTTTATGAATACAACATGAGTTCAAGCATAAGCAGTTACATTTAGGCTGGTATTACATAACAATAGAAGTTTGATCACAGATGAAATAAGTCACTTTTTGTGGATTGCAAATAAAAATAAAATCGGCTTTATAAATAGCCAGTTAAAATGCAAAATTAAAGTAAAAATTTAAACCGTAGCTCGTATAATCAATGAGATAAACTTTATCCTAATGTTTTTATTACATAAAATAAGCAGAAACGCAGCTAAATGTATGAGCGTAATACCTATACACCCTCCTTTTGAATCTTATAACCCGCTCGCGTTTTAAATTTTAATGAATATAGATATCTTTATTCGCTTTGAGCGAGCTCCGGCCTCAGCGCTGGCGTTGGTTAAGGTATGGTTTCGTTGGGCGAATGAGTTCAAATTAAAATGTAGCTAACCTAGGTACATCGAATGGTTCGGCGTCCCCGTATACCCAGCCAGTAGTGACAAGTAGGAACACACACACACACATAATTTCTCATTTCATCGATCACAAGTTACAATAAGGTCCGGCAAGAAACTAAAGATAAAATATTTTGCTCATCATCCTGAGATACAGTGCAAAATTATTTATAAAACAAAATAATTATTATGTTGCAAGGGTCAAATTCAGAAATTTATAACTTTTTAAAGCAGTTTAAATAAGAAATTGAGACGATTTTGAAAAAAAGTAACTAGATAAGATTATTGTAGAGGATTTGCCGACAAATGTAATCTGAATACATTTCTTGTTTTTGTTATATTTTTTTCGTGGCGTGTCCATGAATGAGACCCTCTACGCGTGGAACGTAAATAGAGGTATGTTTAAAGCCTCACAAAGCTAATAAAATTGGCATCAAATTAAAAAATAAAATATGTATTGGAAACTTCAAATCTCACACTTTAAAATAACGTAAAATATATTTCATTTATTGCTTTTCTGATGACTAAAAAAAGATGTTTCTTTTCTGATAAATTCCGCAAGAACACTGATTTTAGGGAGACTGGAGACTTAATAGTGATGGGTGATTAATATTTTATGCTTTGAAGAATTGTTTAATTAACTGGTTATCTCTATCTTTACTTCCATTTTCCAAGCTAGTCTACTAGAAAAAAATATCAAATTTGGTTCGGTAGGTTTCGCCGTGAAAACGTAACGAACAGATGGACAGAGAGACAGACGATCCTTTTTTTTACCTATTTTGTTCAGATAATGAAAATAATTTAAATCCAGCAAATATCCAGGATCATACAGTACATCCAGTTTTTCATCATCAGCGCTTCCAAATTCAAATATTATTACAGTTACAATAAATTGTAAAAAAAACACATTCGCGTAAGGAAACCCACCCTTAATTGTGATTAAAACATTCGGGGCGCGCCATTAAATCTAATATGCAGTGGAATCATGTGCGATGTGTTGTTTGTAGATGGTGCATTCAGTTTTTTGGTGTAATAATCATAATTAGTAATAACGACGGTACTTCTATGTTCTTTCTTCTCTAAAATAACTTTAGTATGTACTGGATGTACACATTTATGAACAATTACAACGAGATTTTATATCTTATGCGAATTTAAAGTGGTGTGAAAATGGGTTATTTTGCAGCTGTTGGTTCATTAAGACAACTTTAATTTTAAACCAGGGAAACATAAATTAGAATCAATAACATTTAGTGGCCACAATCTTTCAAAATAAATGAAGATTCAGCCAATGGCACATAAAGTTTAGAAGGGCAGTAGCTCTCATGTGCAGCTACCGGAACACACTGGTAGGTGCACTCAGGTGGGTACTACAAAGTACCGAAACGAAAGCTCAAGCTAATTGAAAGAATCATAACGTCCCATAGGCGCTTAAAAATGACATAATAAATTTAATGGCGAGAAAAATTCAATACGTCCCCGTATTTAATTTTTCTTCCTTAACAAGCACGCATACGGTCCAGGACTGTAAGTGATCACCGTGGCTAAGGACATTTGCAATGCCAGGGGACTGGCAGTGTTGCCGACCTTGAAGAACCCCATATTGTAATACCTTTTTCTGAGTCCAGGTAGGCTATTCTGAACTTAAATTTATTTATTATTTATTTCACCGTCGAGTTTAAGTTAAGCTGTTATCCAAAGGTTGTCTGCGATAAGGCAGCTTAATTTTTTATCACTTTTATCTGTTACACTTATATTTTTTAATGTACAAAAAAAGTTTGTTGTCTATATCACATAGGACCCTAGCAAAATTTCACCATTCTATTTCATTTTAATTATTTATTGATTCAAAAGATCCCTACGCTTATGATAGGTAAAAACCGTAAACAAGTCGTTAGGGGTAGCAAAACTCAATTAGCAGTTAATTGTCCTCCATACCCGTCACTAATTACCAACTATCTATACATTATCGCTAGCCACGCCCTTACGTCAAACGACTTGATATTAATTGATGTCATTATTAATAGTACGTAATGGAAATTGCTCGATAAAAGGAGGTCGTGATAAATGTGTTTATATTAAAAACCATCCATTTATAATATGAGAAAGGTGTGCTCGTGTTATTATTACAATAATAATATTATTATCAGAAAAATAATATTAATACGTGAAGCAAAATTTTTTGTACACATTTTTAAGAAAATTACGCGGACGGAGGAGTATGAAATTTGGCACAGTTAAAGCACAGTCAATATAACTCTTAAAGTCAGCCAACGGACACGTCTAGACAGAGCAATCGTGCGGGGCATGCGGGGTGAGTGGGGCGGTAGCGAGCCCAAGCTGCCATACACTCGCTTGGGACACAGCGGCATTCCGCGTGGCTTCAAACGCGATAGACCACTGTATGTTTTTTACGCTGTGGTTAAAGTTTATAATGCAACTCGCAAAAAAACTTCCGATCTCTTCACACTAAAGGCAAAAAGAAAACTTATCAAAATATTTCGTAGCACACACGTAACCCATCTACGGGCGCTACGACGCCTCGTAACCTCGGCCTACGTACGGCTACGGAATCATTGTGAACGCAAGGCCTATCATTTGCGTCATTTAGATTATCACTATTATGTATTTGTGCGGGCACTATTAGCGATAGAGATCGTTAGGCGATCCCTTTGGGATTTAATTTAGGCCTTTTATGGTTATTAGATGTAATTGAATATGTAGGTATGTGGTTATTGTAAGGAGTGGCTGTATCGGTGAGTGGTATATCTTTATATAAAATGTATAACCTGACTGAGTTTCTTGCCGGTTTTTGTCAGTTAAAGGCTGACCCGATCTAGTGGTAACTTCAGTAGTTTCGACGTTCATAAGAGCCCTCCTAGAGCCTTAACTGAATAAATGGCTTTGACTTTGACAACGATTTTTATAATGTATATAATTGTTATAATTTTTGATTAATTGGTATTGCGATAAGTTAAATTATTGTTAACTAGCTTCCGCCCCGCGGTTTCACCCGCGTTCCCGGGAAATCTTATGTTTTCCTACGATAAAGAATTTTCAAAATCAGTGCAGTAGATCTAGAGATTACCCCCTATAAACTCACAAACTTTACCTCTTTATAATATTAGTATAGATTGAATAATTAAGGCGATGATAGCTCAGTGGTAGTGACGTCGGTTACCGCGACGAAGGTTGCGGGTTCGAATCCTACAATGAGCTTGAGCTTTCGGTAAAGGAAAACATCGTGAGGAAACCATAGTACGGTGGTAGGGTACTTTGTAGTACCCGCCTGGCTGGCTACCACCCTCAAGTTGAAAATCTTTTGGTGTGTTCCAGCAATTGCACTTGAGAGCCAGAGGCCTTCTAGGCTTTATAAAGGTCGGCAACACATTGGCAAACCCCCTGGTTTTGCTAATGTTCACAGGTATCGGTAGCCATTTACCATGAGGTGGACCGCCTGCCTGCTTGCCAGACTTGTGGCATAAAAAATAAACCACTGAACCGATCGCAATGAAATTTGGTAAGCATATAGCCTATGGTATGGAGAAGGACATAAAGCTACTTTTTTCTCGGGAATGCGGGTGAAACCGTTACGGACAGGTAGTTACAAATACATTTCACAATACAAGACGATAGATACGTCGTAAAGAAACATGTCAACAGACCGTCTTCCTTCGGGCATCAGTGTCAAATTGTTTTAACGTATTTCCCTGAACGCAACGCTGTATGGGGTAGCGGTTAATGTATTTGTTTGATAGATAGACTATCTAACAGTTACTAGATGTGGTACGTGACTGATAAAAAGATTATATTAACCGACTACTTACTTCATGTTGCTCCATATGTCAATATTTATGACTATCTTTCGCCCGCGGCTTCGCTCGCGCTGTCTATAAAGCGCTTTGCACATGGAAAATAACACTAGTTTGGAAATTTTTGAAGTCTTCAACTGAGACTTACTGGCTTGTATGTTTGATAGTTATTTTTTACCCGACTGGCACAGAAGGAGGGTAATATTCACAATATCACTATGGTATGTATGATGTCGCCGAAGGTGATTCACAAAGCCTGGAAGGGAACTGGTTGAAGTTTAATATTTTCAAAATGGCTGACTAAAATTGCTCCACCGATAAAAAATTGTACTTGAGGTTTGAAAAATCAACCCTTAGTCTAGTTGCGGATAGGTTTCTCACGAAACATTTTGACCACTAAGAAAATTTAACATTATTAAAAGTAATAAGTAAAATATAAACACTCTTAAACAACTGTCACTTCTAGATACACACTTCCTGAGTACAATGTCTCCCTTACGCCCCCTAGTGGCCAGTGGTCGCTAATCAAATATATTTTTTGGGGCTTACCGAGTACGAGTAGGTGACAATACGCGACAATAGGATTGAGGTTCTCAAACTTGTTACTACAAATATTATCTGATAAATCTATACTAATTAATACACTTCTCATCAGAAAAATCGAAACACCTCTGAAGTTTGCTTTTGAATGAGTTTAATGTTACATTAAACAAAAAAAATGTAATTAAAAAAAAACTCTGGTACCAGTAAGATATGAAAAATATTTTTGCATTTGATTCTTTTCTCCAATTCTTGAGGAAGATTATGACTATGGTGACTTTTTATCCCGGCCCGTGAGTGAAACTTTTATTTTTTAAAGAAAGATTTCAAATTCTTGACGGCATAATTGTGGTGAAGACAAAGAAACTGAAGAATCAAATTCAATAGATATAAAATACAGGTAGTAATATTCTACCGCTTCTTACCTTCGAAGAAAAATATGTATTAAAATATTTTATCAATGTACCTAGATTTTCTTTTATACTAGATTCTGCTCATTTGCGAGAGATTAAATGTTTCCCGGGATATTTTTTAAGTCTTATGCGAAAATATTGTCAATCTATGTGCAAAGTTATTTTAATTTCAATCAGCCAAACAAAACACATTTTTTTAATAAATTAGTAGAATTATATAAACAGTTTGAGCACCACTGATGGTACGAGGAACGAATGGCAAATGATTAATAAAGGTAATACCATTAACTATGACAGAGCCGCGGGCGCGACGCATTCGATTACTTACTACTCGATTTGTCTTTTGATACAACATGACATAAAAACTTCAATTAGTTTATCAACACAATTATTTTAAAGCATGCTAGTATGAAATATAAAAAAAAAACCCTGATAGCTAGTTAGTACAAAGTACCCTACCACCGTGCTACGGTTACTTCATGATGTTTTTCTTCACCGATAGCTCAAGCATTGTCCTCTGTGTGTTGAACCGTCTTTATAAAAGGGGAGTGTAATCAAGAACTGTTTGGTCTGGTACCATTATCACCCTTCAACCATCGCACTACTCGCCGGCGATCAGGAGCTCATATCCTCGAGCCGCTCATCACTCAGCAATTCACACAAAAATTCAGTCGGACGTTCCTACTACGGACCACTGAGATGTGGAATGGGCTATTGCAGTTTTCCCTGAGCGCTACGATATGGGGTTCATGTATAGGGGCGTAAAAAGAGCTCTTCAAGATCGGCCATCCCCTTGGTATTGCAAATGTTCATAGGCGGCGGTGACCACTTACCATCAGGTGGGCTGTCTACCTGCTTGTCAACCGACTGACATAAAAAAAAGGATTCGGACCATCGACCTTCGTCAAGGCATCTGACGCTACTACCACTGAGCTATCATCGCCTACATTGATCCAAACGAAATAGGTATTAGAGAAGAATTTTCACACGAACAGTTACTAGTTCTAATTCCAGTATACCCAAGAGTAATTAGTATTAGCCAGTAATACCGTATAATGACCAGCAGATATCATAGAACCCTGGCCAATAAAATACCGCACCCCAGCGAACGGATCCGTCTTACCATCTGTCACAAGTACAATTACTCAAAACTAAAGCCGCGTCACCAATATGGTGGACAATGGACACGCGATGCAGAAAATAACATCACAGATAATTACAATTAAAGCTAGAAGTGATCCATAATTTTAAGAGTTAAGGCGAGATAAATAAGAGAATGTTGTACTAAAACAGAGTGAGACAGAGGACTTAGAACATACAGACGGTGGCAACTTTAAGCAAAAATCGAAAGGAAGCAACAAAAACTTTACCTTTTAATAAGTTGATAATGATAATTGAGAATGGAGGATAAAATCAACATTACTGAATTCATTGATATTTGAAAGTAATCTTAAATACAAGACAAGTCGTATCCAGTCCAAGATCCAGATATCGCGACGCTGTTACAAACAAGGGGACAGTGGAGTCTATAATCATTTATCTCGACGTGTTTAATAAAAGGAAGGTTATTTATGGCGGACCGAGAGAGGACGCTAATGTCGCATGATTTAATCCCATTACATTGGGAACCGTGCCAGGGCATGATGTGGATGGTGAGTAAAGCAGGAATGGGTAAGAATTTGAAGAGTTATCGTTTCACAAACGAATATAATTGGTTTTATGACAATTTTAGTGGAATTATTATATAATCTGATGAAAAACGTTTGCAAATTAGTTTACGAGATTTTTTACACTAATGACATCACTATTACGTTAAGGTAGTGAACATATAAAATGGTGAATAATATACTAAGACATTATATAATCATTTACAGAAGAATTCAAGGCGATGATAGCTCAGTGGTAGTGACGTCGGACGCCGCGGCGAAGGTCGTGGGTTCGAATCCTACAATGAGCTTGAGTTTTCGGTGAAGGAAAACATCGTGAGGAAACCAGAGCACGGTGGTAGGGTACTTTGTAGTACCCGCCTGGCTGGCTACCACCCTCAAGTTGAAAATCTGTCGCCAAACACCTATTGGTATGTTCCGGCAGCTGCACTTGAGAGCCAGATCCTTCTAGGCTTTGTGTGCTTACCACCTTCGGCCACATCATCACCTACCATAGTGAGATTGTGGTCAAACACAAGCCTATACAAAGTAAAAAAAATAAAAAAATATAGGCAACTGAAATAACCTAATCACACAATGGGTAATATTAAGACCCGAGACATCGCCAACAAAGAAACCGAACAATTGAACTGAGAGGAAACATTCCCGCTAAACCCACCATTATATTAGTAGATTAAAGGCCACTTTACTCAATATTCCATAAAATATTGCCTCATAAATAGAGGGCAGCTGCGAAGACGTGATCAAGTCGAGGCCGGGCGAATGTAATCCCGTTAAAAATTGCCAAACAGAAAACAAACCTACAATGGAGGGGCGGTTATACATCAAGTGGCTTAAAAAGAGGAAAAAAATAAGGGAATAGGTCCAAAAGCCGTAAACGGTGGCTAGATGACGTCCGAAGACGAATTCTGGCCGGTCGAGGACGACAGATACGAATGGAATCGGATGGGTGTAATAGAGACTGGCGCGGTCCGGCTAAATGACCGACATCCGGACGTAGACAAAAGCGAAGGCTCCGTAATAAAGCAGGATTGATGAAAAAGCGCTAAGCCACGCCGATATAGCTGTACGGCTTGAGATATAGGAGTAGAGCGATTCAAGTTGTAACATCCTTCCCAAAGAAATTAAGTCAATACAGTCATATTACTTGCAAACTTAAACTTAAACTTCAGGTGGGCCGTAAGTTTGTTTGCCAACTAGTAGTATAAAAATAAAAAAAAAACAATCATTGACAGACAGGCATCTTTTTTATACAAAATGGAACAATTTTTTTTTTGTATTGTAACTATAATGGACTATTTTTGCGTTAAATATTACTAAGTTTCTACGTATGAAAATTATATTTTCATAAATGTTAAGTGAAGGTAAAATCATTACATTTATTTCCAAAAAGAAATCCTTTAATGAGTCACGAAGACTATATATTATATTATTACACGAATTGCTCTTTTTGGTAGAATTTAATAGTTTCAATATCGGCTGTATCCCATAGTAAAATGCCATATGATATAGCCAATTAAAATAAGCGAAATAAACTAGTTTATAAGCTAGACCTTAGTTCGAAACGACATTAAAGTTAAACTAGATAAGTGCTTGAAAGTATTTCAATAAGTTATTGTTAATTTAGATTTTCTATGAAGCCAAAAAAAGTCTTCTAACTATGAACAAATCGTTATTCATTAAGCCCTATAATAAGATTATAACCAGTTCCTGAAAGTCTTCATCTTACACCAGGCACAAAGACGCCTTCCCAACGGCTTTAATACAAAGCTATTGCTATTACTGAGATCGCGACGGGCGCGGACCATCGAACACCGCCCGGCTTTACCGGACTCACTTTACCGGGATTTCGGATATGACGTAAAGCACTCACTTAGTGCCGCCCCGGATTTCTCTGACCGAGTTTTTCTCTCCATCTATTTATTAGCTAAGGATATATCTTTGGATGAAAGGAGGATTATTGCCGCTGCAATATGGGCGTGGGATTAGATTTGGATCTTATTAGATCGTTAATTCTGCTGGTCGGTAATATTGATAAAGTCGGAGAGTTTATTAAAATGTTCGGGCACAATATTACAATATGTTGCTTAACTTGTGTTAGTGCTCAATGGGACCTAAACTAATTATTTTCTGGACCCGGGTTAGAGCTGCGGTAAGATATCATTATCAGTTTTGAATAAAACAAAGGAATGAATATCTACAGTAGAAAAACAAAAGCCGTGATACGAACGAAAAACAATAGCTGACAGATTAAAAAAAGATATCCTATAAGGTCTGGTGACGTTATCCTGATCGTTAGCATCAACTGCACAAGACCATGTCAACGGGATAATAATTAAGCCTTGGCCGTGAGATAACCCTAGTTGAAAAGAAAGATATATACGAAAACACAAAAGTCTAAATTACCTTTTGATTTCAAAGACATACGAACATAATGAGGAGAAAATAAACACGTCACTCAACGTATACGTAATTTATTAACAACGCAAAAAGCGTATTCCGCAACAGTGTTTACTGTTGACCCCGAAATAACCGTTTCTTAACCATACCTTTGTTGAAAATGAAACAGAATAGAAAACGGGAGCCTGCAGGGACACCTGCCAACCATAGGGTCACAGTAACATATATTAATAACACGCTAATTTATTAACAAGCACTGTTTATCCAGGGATAACTGAGAATAGTTTTAGTTGGACAACAAAGGGCCGAAAGGGTTCAAAGCGAATTTCTTGCCGACATATTTACCTAAGGTGGAGGTGATAGTAATTTTACGCGCGAGAGGTCCGAGTTTTGGTTGGGCGCCAAACATTGTTCCCTAGTACATACATGCCTAAAATTTCGAGATTAAACACAACAACTGTTTGGGAATATCAAAATTGAAATTGAAAGTTTGTTTGAAGCCGTAAATGTTATATGATGTGATTGTTGATGCAAAATTAACTTTGATGTTCCACAAATACAATTTAGTTTGTTAATGTGTTTAATTAGTTTAAATGAATATGTTGCGAGGATAAATGAAGTACATGATCTATTTAATAGACTGTGAATTTGTGGTCCCATATATCCTCATCTAATATTAAAACCTTTTAAGGATTATTTTCTACAATAAAATAAACTGCAATATGCCAAGAAAAAAAAACTGATGTAGACAAATAGGAACGAAGACAAACTGAATCTCCTAAATTAGACGCAAATTGAGCCTAGAGATTACTCTTCAAACACCCTTCAACAAAATGTTTCTTTTTTTTAATACCCTAGTTGTGTTTACTTGAAGGCAGCGAAAAAAGTCCGGGATATCGAAAAAAAGCTATCGCCAGTCCCACCCCGGGACAAAGCGCTGGTTCACTAACATAATTAAAACCTCCCGATTTAACCCCCGGCGTCGCGAACAATCCCTTACTTTTTAATTATAAAGAAATATCCTGTGAGTAGAGGTATTGCGACCACATATATGCATTGTTTCAATTCATAATTTCAGCCAGAATCTTATATTTTTTTCTTTTTCTGGTGGATGGCTCAAAATTCTTAATAGACATGGTATAGATTCCAGATATTGAGTTAGAAGTTGGGTAAAAAGCAGTCCGAATCATACTAAGTATATTTTAATTCTTCGTATGGTTCCACAACTTGGAAAGAACTCTTTATGAAACAACTTGGGAAGAGCTCTTTATGAAATTAGTGTATAAATCCAAGATTAATTTATAGCTCAGCAAAAGCAGTAAGCGAGCACATTCTCATTATTTCTCATATACTTCACCGATCGCCCATCTATTAACGCCAACTTTACATCGACACAAAACAAACAGTAGCAACGCTTGAGAAAGCAAAACCTTACAGATTAATTTAAAATTCACATTAATTAATATTCGTTGTAACAATAGTTTTATTTGCTCCGACCGCCCGTGTGGCTACAACAAAGAGTTTCTACAATTATTTTCTATACAGTCGTGGGGTTTAATTTACGAAATCCTCAACGGGTAGGTAGTTGTTAAATAGTGCAACAATAGATGTGGCCGGTTGGCCATTAATGATGCATCAGTTCGGTTCGGACCTTTGCCTTTTGTGGTATCCTTGAGTGTTTGACCGTCGGAACGTGAATTGGATGGTTATGAGTAATTTTAGATTAATTTGAACAGGCTATGTTGGTGTGATATGAAGGTGTCGGTTTTTGGGGAAAGCTTGAAGCTGGCATTTTAAAAATAAGACGGGAATTTCACGGGCTTAGGAAAGTCGTCCCAAATTCATCTAGACCCATGGGACTAGTTGCCTCAGGCGTTTTACAAAAAAAAAAAGAGTGTTTGAATGATTTGAATTATGAGTATTTAGAAAAGTCTTTGGTGACACAGAGGTCAAAGAATATTCAATAATATACGCGCTATGGGATTCTACTTTCAAAATGGATCCAAGAAATAATTTAAAATCTTTTCGAATTATGTTTCAACGAACCAAAACAAATAAATTAGCCATAAAGTAAAAAGTACTAGATGAGGCCTCAAATAGTTTTTCTAAAATTCTTTGCATTTAATAATATAGTGAAAAGGCAATTTCAGATATTAAACGCCCCACGTAGAAAAGTTATTTAGAAAATTTTCGACATCCGTCGCGTAAAAAATAGAAAAAGAATCAGATTTCCGAGTGGGGAACCCTTCAGTTTCCTGTGAAGTGGCATGATAATTATCCCTTAATGATCGTTCGGAGTCTCCATCGACATAGCCCCGGTATTAATATTCCATGCATTGAGTGAAGGTTTACATTTGTTACGTTTTTCGTCATCTTGAAAAAAATATGTTTTTGATTGTATATGCTGTCAATGATAATATCATTCAGATATGTGTATGTGATATGTGTATCCAAAATCAGCTAATATATGTCAAGAGAAAATTTTGGGTACAGAAAAACTGCTTAAAGCATAGAGCTCCCTTCATTAAAAATTAATGTTCTGCTACTAAACATAGATTTTGTATATGATAGATATATGCCGAAAGGTCAGTGTTGCGTCTGGAAGAAATAATCAGACAAAACAAAGTCTGGGTCTATAAACTAGCGATGACATAATTGCCCAACCGAGTTGACTCTGAGGGTACCATGTCTGTACACAGCTTACGGAAGTGCGCTTTCGAGTCGATTGTTTCACGAGATTTTAATAACGGTGCAACGCAAAGACCAAGTCGGAAGTCCATTGTTGACTACAAGATGGTGGGTACTCACCCCCAACTTCTTTCGGTATAATACCAGACTGATTTTATTAACGTTCAATTCTGTTGAGTCGATTGCTTGTGCTGCTTCCGGCGATTTATTTTCAGAAGAACCTATAGATTTGATATCGGAAATCTTTGTAACAAACAATACAATTTGGATGTTTTAAGTTAATTTGTGTGAGTTTATAAAGGCTGTTAAAATACTCAACGTCAAAATCCCATCAAATCACAATAATTCCCGTCTCACATAATTAATGGCTAAATTAAAATCAATTAACACAGCCAAGTTCCCAACTATAACTTCTAAACTATCATAACCATACTTAAGGGGTACCCTCAAACCGCCAAACTATTTAGACTCTTTGTCCTAAGGACCTCGATGCTCGCTTTAGTACCAATAAATAACACCGTTACCTGTACAGAGGACGCCCTTAAAGCATCTTTGAGAACAATACGCAAATTTGGGATGCCATTAAATTTATATAAACAGGGTGAGACATTGGTCGCAGTCTATTAAACAATCTTTGTTAGAATAGTTCTACTAGAAACGGTTAGAGAAAAATTGCATGTCTCTTTATTTAATGGTTTTGTGTAGTTTAATCACATCAACAAAAAAATAAGAATAATGGAAGGACCATTTGAAGACGATTTTTTACTGATGGTTGACACTAATTCAGAAAGTAATCAACAGACAAAAAAGATGGAGTACGTACATTTCTCTACAACATAGACAAATACAGTGACGTCTACACAAATCGACATAATTAAATTCTCTGTAAATAGTCCAGGGTACCATATCCAGCAATACCACCATCCATCCAGTAGGTAGCGGGGGCAATTATCCACATCTCGGACACAACAGCGCAGACGTCCTCCAGTCACAATGGCTGCCACTCGAGGTCTCGCTGTAACGAATCCACTACCATCTACCCACTATCCACGATGCCTTTCGCGAAACTGGAGCGGGATTGTTTGTGAGACACTCCTACACTACCAGTTAATGACGTATGGGTGGGGGGGTTCATTACACGCTGACGTTTTTGTTTCGAGGATTTTTGCAGTGAGAATTTATATCGGTGCGTAAATATGTATGTACCGTTCAAAATGAATCAATTATACTACAAGTTTCCTAAGACATACAAGTATCCTTTAAGTTTTATCCCAAAAATTCTAAAAAAGTTTCGAACGATCAAAATTCATGTATAATACAAATAATCAAAACAAGAATTTTATAAAAAAAATCCTAGCACCATCCACAAAATAATCAAACCACAGTAATTAATAAATCAACAACAAATTCCTTTGATCATCAACCAAAAGTTCCAAACCACACACACACAGTTCACGTTGTGCTCGGTGACAACCTCACAAAGCCTTATATTGGCCGTATCCCTGCACAATCCATCATTGTGCCCAATTCACCCCTGTCCGAGGGGTCTCTTGTACCCTGATCATTATTTAAAATATAGATGAGAGTGTTTTCTTTTCGATAATCGAGACCACGATTGAGGGTTGAGCACAATGAGTCCCAGTGAAAGAGCCGCCTGTAGGCAGACGGGGGCCTGAAGGACCGTGTCGCGCTTATTTGTATTAGTAAATTGAAGGAACACTGTCCACTCTATTGAGATCTCCGCAGTCGCTTTCCAAGTCTCTCTGTCGTTTTGTTTTTGGGTTCCGTATAGATTTCAGATTTCGAATAAACGGCCAATTATGAAGATTTTATTGTAACTAGTTTACAGAAGATGACAAAAATAATTTCCTGTATTGTGTGAGTTCATAACATGTTAACAAAATAGACATTATTAGTTGATTTCGGTTATTATTCAAACCTAACCCAAATTAAACGTAAACGTAAGAAACCGATCTCCTTAATAAGTTTCAGAAATTCATAGAATTCGTATTTCGTTCGCTTCATTTCCAGTAACTGAAAACCTCCTTGATCACCCAAACTGAACCTTCATGCGACCTGAAGCTCGCACATGACCGGTTTTATATTTTTAAAAGTGGAATGGGACGCGGGGGGATCAATTAAGGTGGTCTTTGTGAACATTCTATCGGCGCGCATTGAAAAGAGTTGTGATTTTCTTTGATACGCGCAGACGTGGTTTGCCGAGTGAAAAATCAAAGGGCTCCCATCATGATGCATGACGTGTTTTATTAAGATTTAATGCCAGCAACGACACTCCGAGGCGGGAAAAGAACGAGTTTCAAGTGCCGCGGCAATGTACGTTTTACATGGCGCCATTTTGGATTTGTTCGTGTAAGTGTGGTGTGGGTTGGCGCGAGGAATTCTTTGCCGGTGTTCAAATTAAGAATGTTTTGTATAATATTTATTTTGGGTGCTGAAGTAATTACATGTTTTGAAATTTTTGTACAGCATAATACAAATAACAGAAGAATTAATTATCTGGTGGGTATCATGAATTAAATGAATTTAATGTTTTTATTACCATTTAGCAAGGACTATTCGTACCATTCAAATTGCAAGTATAGGTAATCCCTTACAACCATTATAGATGCGAAAGTGTGTTTGTTAGTTTGTCCTACATTCACGTAATCAACGAAGCAACGGATTGATGTGTTTTTTTTTTCGTAGCGATAGTTTATGGACCGGAGAGTGAAACCGCGGAGCTAAAGCTATTTAGTTTTTTAAATTGTCGAAATAAAACGTCGAGATCGTGTTTTAGAGGCCTTCGCTCTATTTTATTGGTATCAGCAATATTAATTCGCAAATCAAACCATCAATACAAATAAGTAAAAATAAAATATATAAATCTAATCTAATATATAAACCGCTAAAGGATTTTTTTCAATTTAAGAAATAATTCTATATTCAAATAAAGAATAAGAAAGAAAGAAATAAACACGTTAAAAAGTATGGATATAAAATAAAATAACATTTCACTAAACAACACTTGTGTCGAAATTAGGTGATCGCTCAGCATAAAATTACGGCGACAAGCACCGCAACGCTGGTTTTCAGCGACACCTACCCACGGGCAATATTACATATAGGCGATTAGTACTACTACAGATACTTGTGAACAGGTGCTGCTTGTGGGGGCTGGTCTGCTTAAGTTTGAAAATCCATTTGTTTACTAAGTTATGAATTGAATGAATGAATTTGATGTAATGAATCTGAGTTGGTTTTGAAAAGAGTAATTGCTGAGTTTCTTGCCGGCTCTTCTCAGCAAAAGCAACCTTCCGAACCGTGCGTTAGAGTCAGACTATTCATAAGTGCTTGTGAAGGCCTATTTGAATAAAAAATATTTTCATTTTCAGTACAGGTAGACAAAAACAGACAGACAAACAGCTGTACAGGTATTAGGTACATACAATCAACAAATTTTAGATAATTATACCACATACATAAATAAAAGCAAATAAAAGCAACAATTGATACAAAAATCACGTAATTTCAATCAAGTAAATAAAATAAACAATAGTAGGTAATAAAAAATAAAAATATGCCAGACAATAATCAAAATAAACAATACTTGATTTAAACGCCAAGTCACTGTTCGAGCTGTCTATCAAATATATATTTTTTGTATTTAAATATGAAACTATTAATTGATAATACACAAACAACCTTATACCAACCTCAATGAAAACTAAACATAGTCAAAACTAATGAACATTTTCTCGATCGTGGAGTACCGGGCACCGCTAAGAAAACGGCACAAACACAATCTACGATTATCGGCTTAACATGGTGAGTTAATGAAACACCCTCGGCTTACATATTCGCACTGGCCGTGTAGTGTACGGAACCTACGAACATGGAAGGGGTGAGGGTGGCGGACATGAACTGTCTTGGAGAGTCTTGGCACACACGTCTAAATCTTGTATTATTTTCAATCTAAACTGAAAACTATACTTAAGAAACTGATATAAAAGGTTTATATCTGATACAAAAGTCTATATAAATCACTACATATTATAAAACAACGTCCCTCCCGCCGCAATAAACTCATAAACTACTGAACGTATTTTCATACGGTTTTTACCGATGGACGGAGTGATGCATGAGGAAGGTTTAAATATATAATTCATAAAAGTTTTTGTGTTAATTGGCTGAAAAATGACGATGATTGTTGAAGATGTCGGAAAAACTGCCGACTTGGAGCTTTACTGGCGTGCGCCGCGTATACCAATAGTTAATGTATGCTTATTAAAAAATGTATGCGTATATACTCTGCTACCCGTGCGAAGCCGGGGAGGTTCATTAGTACTCAACTAAATTGCACAAAATCAGCAATTTCAACGTCGTTTCACTAAACTTCTGCCGCAGCACTAATCAAAACAACATTCCATGCAAGACCCAAACCTTCCAAGAGACCCGTTAAATATACAAAAGCAATTAATCCAAATATCGACATATCCGACAATAATCTCATAAGATATATACAACTAATATCTCATGATGTCAGCAATGTGCACCTAATTGTGTACGCTAAGGAAGGGGCACGAGATATATTGTCTCCCCGGGACTTGTTTGTCTTACAGTCGGCAGTCCTGTTATTAAGACCATTGTTACCTCGATGATGTTTCAATGTGGAAAGTTATTAATTACTTTGCTATATTAAACACTAGCTACTGCCCTGCGGTTCCACCCAAGGGACTTTGTGTTTTCTCGGGATAAAAAGTATCATTATGTTAATCGAGAATTTATTATGTGTGCCAGACTTCAATCAACTTTGGAGAGGAAGAATTTAACACAAATTCATTAGTTTCCCAGATGATATTCTTCACCCCACACCACACCCCACATCCCAGACAACCCACCACAGATAAATCACTACAAGATAGACACCTAAGACCACTATTGAGACTATTATTAATTAAAATCCACCTTAGGAAGCCCACACCTGTCCCAAAGGCGTAACTCCAATCGGGTTAGACAAAGAACGGACCGATTCGCCCCAGGCAAGCAAATCCTTTTGAGGGTAGTCGTAATCCGGCCTCGAAGGACCAAGTATCGATACAAGAACCTTGCTTGTTAATGTTTAATAGATTTTCATGTGGATGATTCTGATTAAGATATTTGCTTCGTATATAATGGTTAAGCTATTAATTTGGGTACAATAGTAAATATTTAACATTCTGTACCATTTCGAGGCTCGAACAATTTTTTGATAAATTAAGTTCAGTGATATAACAGAAATAAATTGATTTGTGGATCAGTCGTCTGAAAAAAAAATTGTGTTGATAGAAAAAAAGTGAGCAAAAATATTAGTTGCTTCAAGCTCGAGGTAAGCCAATGGGGGAGCGTAAATAATAATACCATATTTTTCCAATCCAAGAATATGTATTCTAAAATAAGCAGTCAAGAACTAAGTAATAATAGTTTAAAAATTCAATCACCAACTAATCACATTACACTACCCCTAAAACAGGTAGATTGCTTAACAAGTTTTCCTTTAACTTGCAAAGCAACCAATGAGCAGTTTCTACGATAAATAAGACCACAATCGTAACGAATGGACAGGCGGCAAATTAAACTCAATGTTGGTGCATTCCTATCCACATACATTAGGAGCATCGATCTAACACGTCCAAACAAAGGTCTTAGCGAAATGTTCGCTTACACGCGATCGTCTTAAGTTGTTCACCACCCCAAAATCTATGAATGTCTCAGGTGAATCTGCTGGTTAGAAGTATGCTTTATAGTGGGTTTGTTAAGGTTCAGATTAGTTTGGCGGTGATAGCTGAAGACTAACTGGATGGCTGTTAGAATGTACTGTAAATTATAAATCCGTGCGTAAAGTGTATTGTACCTTATTGTAAAATCACAAAAAACATTAAAAAATATATATTCTAAATATTTACTTAATTTGTTCATTTGGAACTGATCGGTGGGTAAAAACCATGCCAATGTGGAGTAACTAATAATTAGATATATTCAATTCATTGAAAAAAAAAATCTACAAAAAATAATTATAGAATATACATATATTTTATATATCTCCAATAATAAAACTTAAAGCGAGTGAATAAATAATAATTATTTATTTAAATGAGCATGACCAGAGACCGAAGATGACGCTTGCCCAGAAGAAGATCTTTATATCCAAACGGCAAACAATGCCAGTAATAATTACGCCGCGGTGTGATACTCAGCCCTCCTTAATGCAGCACAACCAAAAACAAAACAATCCGATGCTCACCTCCTCGCGTCCGGTTCCGTACAGTAAATTTACATTCCCCACCATCCATCCCGAAAGTCCATCCGGGTTGGTAATAAAACGATCTTAAGGCACGGAGGAAAATGTCTTAAAGTTACTCGTTTAAAGGACGAGCTGGTAGCGATTTTAGAAAATAGACTTCTGTTTTGACCACAATCTCACTATGGTGGCTATAGTGATGATGTGGCCAAATATGGTAAGCACACACAAGCTGCTGTCAAAGTCAAAGCCGTTTATTCAGTTTAGGCCCTAGCAAGGCACTATTGCTGAAGTCACCACTGGTTCGGTGAACCACCCTGAAGTTGTAAATGGCCAATCATAAAGGTGCACTTCCGACATTGACTGTAGTGACCGACCTTAAAAATTCACCCGTGCATAGTTTTTTGTTGGTTCTTTCCTCTTGAAGGTTGACTTCCGAACTTAAATATGACACATTTTGCTTAGTTTGGGATCAGATGAAAGAAGTTTTGTATAAAAATTAAAAATGAATCCGTTTACTTCCACGACAGAATAAACTAGTAGAAAAATAAACGTGGTGCATATAATAGGCCGTTTAAAAGTGGTGTTATTTTATCACCAGCGTCATTCTATCGCTTGACTCTTCACACTTGGACCACATCAGAATTGCCACAGGAGCCTGCAGACCTTTGAGATATACGCCGAAGGGTACTCTCCTGTATGTTTACAGGGCGATGGTATCTGATAATTGTGACAATATTTGTTCAAGCCACTTACTAGCAGGTCAAAATAATTGGCAAAGGTGCTGTTCAAATTAACCATAGAGTTTGCGATTAGATCGAAGGTAAAGTTAAAGAGATTTCAAGTGGATATTATGGGGATTTTCATCATCAATCTTATCTTAATAATATAATATATATAAATCTCCTGTCACGATGTTTGTCCGCGATGGATTCCTAAACTACTTAACCGATTTTAAATTAAATTGGCACACCGTGAGCAGTCTGGTCCAACTTGAGAGATAGGATAAACGGCTGGACCGATTTGGATGAAATTTTGTGTATGAGTTGGACAGGACAACGTCTGTCGGGACAGCTAGTACTATTATAAAACAAAGTCCCCCGCCGCGTCTGTCTGTCTGTATGTATGTTCCCGATGATCTTAAAAGCTACTGACCGGATTTTCATACGGTTTTCACCTATGAACAGAGTGATGAATGAGGAAGGTTTAGGTATATAATTCATAAAAGGTTTTGTGTAAATTGGCTTAAATATGACGATGTCAGTAAAAATCATGCCGACTGGGAGCTTTACTTGCGTGCTCCGCGTAAACCAATAGTATAGTACCTACTTATACAGATTTTAAAAAAAATAGGCGTACATGCTCAGCAACTCGTTCGAAGCCGGGGCGGGTCGCTAGTTACATATATAAGGCGATAATAGCTAATTGGTAGACATTGGAAACCGCGACGCATGTCGTGGGTTCGAATCCTACAATAAACTGGAGTTTTCTGTGGAAAATATGTCCACCTTCAAGTTGAAAATATGTCGCCAAGTACCTAATAGTGTGTTCCAACAGTTGCGCTTGAGAGCTAGATGCCTTCTAGGTTTTATAAAGGTTGGCAACACATTAGCAATCCCTCTGGTATTGCTAATGTCTATAGGCGACGGTAGCCACTTACCATCAGGTGGATTGACTGTATGCTTCTCAGTCTTCTGACAAAAAAAATATTGATAGACCGATCTAAGACAGTTCCATTTCATAAATAAATCTTACAAATGAATTATTTTCCTTTTTCTCTAAAAGAAATACATCTTCTAAATTACCTAAAAGAACTATTTCCGAAAGATCCGGTAGAGAAATCACGCTACGACTAAGACGTACGCATTCCGCCAGATTTAAGACCTCCTTGGCCCAACGGGGCTAGGTGAAAACTACACCTAAGTTCAGATTAACAATCGGCCGGGCAAAGGGCTCGTCGACCCGTCAAAGGGCGAATCCTGTGCAATAAATTCCCTTGAAAAGATCAAGTAAGATGGCCATGTAGTGACTTAAAAGTGTTTGCGTAGGAATGTCAAAAATTCTTAGCCAGTTTTTCAAGACCAAGATAATCTAAAGCTTTCGAGAAATCAAAATTAGATAATAGATGGGAGAATAAATGAAATGAGCAATTAAAAACTCTACCTGCGGAGCTACAAGTATACGTCGTTATAGGTTTGTTATTAGTCGAACATTTTGTTATCCAAAACCAGGTTTAGCCGCTGTCACTCAAACAATCGCTATAATCGGTTGGTATTAGGGCTCAGAGTCGTTTTGTAAAACAATTTGTGTAACGTAAGTAGTCTCCAGGTAGATCATTGACACCGTAGTCTTAATCGACTGGGACGATAGTTTATGGCTCTATAACTATTGAATTGTAATACAGTTCCTGCGTCTTATACAGCCCTAAGCTCCTTACACCCCGTTTATAAATGCAAGTGCGCAATAACAATCGCTCCTAGTGCCCATAAAATCCTAAATCCGGGTCTGCAAACTGGTCACTATAAATCGGCCAATGAGATGTAGTGATTTAATCGGAAACCTCAGGGTCCCTCAGGAAGCCCATTAAATCGTATGGTCAGGGGATAATTAATTCTGCGGTAACGTTTCGAGTGAGATTAATAGCGGTCTTAGTAATCGAGAGCTATTTTCAATGGCCATTCGTGTTGTTACATGTTTATTGTTTCGTTTTGTTGATGTTATTAATGATTTTGGCGATTGGATTTGGGGTTTTGATGCACTTAATTTGGTTCAAAAAAGGGTTATCTAATTCATTGAATTAAGGTTGCTTTTGTGTTGAGATTGAATTCTTTTACATGTATTTTTTTAAGTGATACATTATGTGGATTTCGCGCGAGATTTCGTGATATATGGACGCAATAATAGAGATGAGATTGCATTCCCTATTAGAATAATAGATATTAGGCCTAATAAGGCCTAATAGTATAATAATACAGGGTGATTTTTTAGTCACTGGCAATACTTGCAGAGGTGGAAGTACTCATCAAAATGAACATCTTTTATTATGGGACTAACTGTGAAATCATGAAAAAATTATCAGCTGTTCCATACAAAAGTTCAATACCTACTCGACCAAAATGTATGAAGCAACCGTTTTATCTTACGCTATATCAGAGTTAGCCCCATAATAATAGTTGTTCACATTGATGTTATTTTTTTTTTCATCAAACCCATAAGTGTGGGGTATCTATGGATAGGTCTTTAAAAATAGTATTGAGGTTTCTATTATCATTTTTTTCTAAACTGAATAGTTTGCGCGAGAGATACTTCCAAAGCGGTAAAATGTGTCCCCCCCCCCCCCCCCTGTAACTTCCAAAATAAGAGAATGATAAAACTAAAAAAAATATATGATGTACATTACCATGCAAACTTCCACCGAAAATTAGTTTGAACGGGATCTAGTAAGTAGTTTTTTTTAATACGTCATAAATCGCAAACCGCAATTTACCTTTCATTCAATCAACTAAAATATAAAAATCTAATACATACATACATACATACATAGTTACGCCAATTAATAAAGACTTCTGAGTTGTATCGGCGATTATACAATTTAGAGGTATAGCTTAATTGGCACCAACCTCAAATAAGGTAAATAAATAAAATTGTGCATTTCCCGTGATGGACGAACGATGGACGAAGTTTGTACGGAACCCTCAGTGCGCGAGTCCGACTCGCACTTGGCCGGTTTTTTTATATAGTAGTATACTAAAACTATGAGTAACCTTATTATGTATTTATTTGGTTCTGTAAGTACTTTTTAAATTACTGTTTTTTTCTGAACATCTGTATTCGTAAATGCTACAAAATTAATTTAAATGATTGTGTAAAAATACTGCTTTTAATACAATTGAATAGTAAATCAAATTGTTTGTTTGCCTGAATAACGTTGTACGTACTTAGGTTAAAGTCCAAATCCATATTCAGCCGAGAAAGGCACGAAAATCTATACTTTAATAATAATATATATAATATTATAAAGCTGAAGAGTTTGTTTGAATGCGTAATCTCAGGAACTACGGGTTCGATTCGAAAAATTCTTTCAGTGTTGGATAGCCCATTTATTGAGGAAGGCTATAGGCTACTTTTTATCCGGGGAAACACAAGATCCTTCGGGAACGGGGGTGAAACTCTGGGGCGGAAGCTAGTAAAATATAACATTGAAACACAATTATGTAAAATCAACATAAAAAAATACTAATGTCAAATAATAAATACAGTTCAAAATGACAAACCTAACATAGACTTCGAAAAGATGACATCTGGAAATATCCATCCTGTATATAAAGCCAAAATATTCACCGACTAGATTCGATGGATATCAAAAATTATAAGAAAATTACCTGATAACATTTCACTGAAGTTGCTGTTATGATAATGGGACTTACCTGAAAAAAAAAAAAAATTACCCATAATTACTAGCATGAAAAAAAACACATAGCTAAGTACTCACCTATCACTGTCCAATTTATCAGGAAGGTTTTTTAATGGATTTAATAATGGAATAAAAAAAATAATTATTATTACACAAGTACCTACTTAAACATAATATTTAATGGTACCCACAACTCAAATAAAAATATTTTGAATACATAAAAACCGTAAAATCATATCTAAAAAATAACGCAGTTTATTTTTTTACGAGTAAGGTTTGTGTATATGCCACCGGAAATGTATGAAACCTAGGATTTGTATACAATTCCTAGGAAATGTATTCTATTCCGAGGCTATTTAGGAAATTATAAAATATTGTTTCAAAGATTTATTAATACACACATATCCTGGGAAATGTATACATTTCCTAGAAATTGTATGAACTTGCGATATTGTACTAGGAAATGTATAAAACTAATGCTTTCTGTGAATAAAACACTAAAGTGAGAATCAGAGTTATTCCTATGAATATAATAAATGACACATTGTTGTTTCACGATATTGTCATCCACAATTAGCCGTATCGTAAAAATAGACTCGGATACTTTAGGTTAGAAATATGAGATGGCGATCACCAAGCACAGCGAGCGATCACCATACACTTTGTGATTATTATTTTTTTCGCCGTGAAATAGTAATGCACTTGTATTACTGTGTTTCGGTTAGGAGGGTATGGGAGCCGGTGAAATTACAGGCACAGGAGACTTAACAACATCATGTCTCAAGGTTGGCAATGCGTGAGTGATACCCATGGCAGGGAAAATATAAAATTGTATTTTCTTTGCCCATGGTGCTATGAGCGTCTATAGGCTACGGTAACCGCTTACTATCAGGTGGGCTGTAAGCTTGTTTGCCACCTAAGTAGTATAAACAAAATTGAATAATAAGTAAATATCACAGCCATGCAATTTTGCCTGAGGACAAACAGAGCTGTTGACCTGGCCAGCTGGCACCCATATAATTCATGTTATAATATCAATAATGCTATAGTTATTTCACAAACCAGCCCGTAAAAATATAAAGATCTTAGTCGCTGCTCAATTGCAATTCACAAACCTAGGAAACACACCTACGGGTAGACAGACACCTGGCACGTGGTAATGTTACTATAATAAATGAAGAAATACTTGTATTTCCATACCACTTCATAATGCAATAGCTTAATTACCATATCTATATAGTATGTGCCAACTATTGATAGGTAATGTGAAAAATTTACACATAATTAAATGCATATAATATCAAAAAGTATCAAAAAGGATATATACTCATAATTTAATCATCTGTTAGTCTACGACAACAATAAAATCAACAAATAAATTTAAATTACGTTGTGTATTTATAAAAACATGACAACATAACCTCAACATTACATATTTCCAATCATGCCGGTATCTTAGAATTTGAGCGTCAGAATCAATTCAAAAGTAATGGTAAGCGTGCAAATTACCTGGTAAGGCGTCTCATCACCGTGTTCTTCCAATTGTTTAAGGTTCAAACTCAATAAACAGTTTTCAATTGGGTTCCAAACGTACAAAACATCATCCTTCAGTTCAAGTAAATTACGCAACTTTCCACTAGGATTTTCACTCAAGCCATCTTTTAGAAGTGTAAATATTTTATGGTTGGCCAATTTAACATCGTACAAACGCGAATCCATTGCGAAATAAGTATAATAATCCTATTGTTTTGGCAATCAAATCAACGAATAATGTTTCTCACTTTTGACAGTGACAGTCTGACGACTGACAGTTCGTTCGTAATCGCGGTATTTAGTTGCGTTTCGATATTGCATTTAATTTGTGGTGAAGTTTTGCTTAAGGTTGACATAAAAAATGCATTTAACTCTGTCGATAGGGCCGCTCTGTTAACGCAAATTAAGGATATCTGTCCTGACTTATATCCATACCTTTGGCAATGTTATGGGCACCCTTCAAAACTGTTTTTTAAGGAACACCCACTTATTTCTGCTGTGGGTTGTCAACAGGGCGACCCTCTCGGTCCAGCCATCTTTAGTTTGGCAATTCATCCAATCATTTCCGGTTTACAGTCTAAATTTAATGTTTGGTATTTAGACGATGGCACCTTGGGAGGCGATGTTAGTTCTGTTCTCAATGATTTTAAATCACTGATCGAAAAATTTAAAACAATTGGCCTTGAATTTAACTGCTCCAAATGCGAGCTACTTATTTCAGATTCTGTTACTGAATCTGAAAATCTAAAAATTATTCAAAATTTTAATGATTTGGCACCTAACATTAAAATACTATCAAAGGAGTCACTTCTACTTCTTGGTGCCCCTGTCTTAGACGAATCTATTCCTGGTTTCTTTGAGCAAAGGATTCAAAATTTTAACGACTCATCTAGTCGGCTATTTGAAATCAATGCGCATTATGCATTTTTTATTATAAGATTATGTCTATTTGTGCCTAAGTTTACTTATTTACTCCGATGTACCCATTTGTTTAAATTTGATCAATTATTAAGTACGTTAGATAACATGATTAAGATTTCTCTGGCTAAAATCCTAAATTGTTGTTTTAATGAAAACAAAGTGTGGTCTCAGGCCACCCTTCCCGTGTGTTATGGTGGTCTAGGAGTGCGGAAAATTTCAGACATTTCACTGCCGGCATTTCTGTCGTCGGTATATAGTGTGGGCGACCTCGTTGGATCTGTTTTGGACCCATCTATTGGATCCGTTGAGGTTTCTCACCTATCCGATGCCAGAAATGCCTGGCAGGCAGCTTGTCCAGGCACAAATATTCCGTCGCTAACCTTAAGTCACTCTCAGAGAGAGTGGGACAAGCCTCTATGCGAAAAAACTTGGCAAAATCTTTTTTCCAATTTTTCTTCAAATTCGGACCGCGCACGCTTGTTAGCTGTCTCTGAGAAGGAATCGGGTCTTTGGTTGCAAGCCATTCCATCTACAAACATCGGTACTTTGTTAGACCGAATCACTTTAAGTTTATGCATTTGTCTCCGTCTTGGTTCCAGGACCAATCATCCTCATCGCTGCCGCTGCGGAGACTTTGTCAACGAGCTCGGCCACCATGGGCTTTCGTGCTCTTTAAGCGCCGGCCGTTTTTCACGCCACGCGGCTCTTAATGATATTATCCGTAGGGCTCTTGTTGTTGCCAACGTGCCTTCTGTACTAGAACCAGTCGGAATTGCGCGTGACGATGGCAAGAGGCCGGATGGTATGACTTTGATCCCGTGGAGTGTTGGCAAGCCGCTGGTGTGGGATGCCACGTGTGTAGATACACTTGCGCCTTCCCACTTACTGGCGACTTGTAAAGTCGCTGGGGCGGCTGCAACCGGTGCTGAAAAATCCAAATTTAAAAAATACGCTTGTCTTGGTTCTAATTTTTCGTTCATGCCATTCGCAGTTGAAACCATGGGTCCATGGGGGTTCGAGGCTCGCCGATTTGCTCGGATTTTATCATCCAAGCTCATCGAGGCTTCGGGAGACCGACGGGCTGGGAGCTTTTTCCGCCAACGCATAAGCTTGGCCATCCAAAAAGGGAACGCTGCCAGCCTGTTGGGAACCTTGCCTATCGACAGCAGCGAGGGCTTTGAGGATGTTTTCTATATATCATAGTTTGTATTTTTTACTTTAATTGTAAATATGTAAATAAAAAAGATTAATTTATTTGTGGACTTTTTTTCCAACATATCATACACAACATAATAATATTTTTTGACTTTCCCCCTTATTCAGACCCACTCGGTGGCTATTCCGATCGGCAAGGACATTTTTTTTTCGTTAAATTTAGGCTGATGCTAGGTTAGTCGCAGAATTCATTTGGTATGAACCGAACCGTCGACTATCCAGTGACCATTCCATCTTTCGTAACTAATGTATCCTATATTATAGGCTTATTATAGGTATTAAGGAATGGACAGATTGGTGCTGTACCTATGAGTAATCTTTTGCATCTCTAGAACCAGCACCACATTTAGAAGACATCATTCAGTCTCCATCTTTAAAATTCGTTCGTATTTTATAAAGACTGTGTTTCAGTTCCATTGAATATGAAAAATGCCAGTTAAACGGTGAGCGCCCGTGAAATGTAGTTTATTCGTACGGCCTAGATTATACTTTCATTAGTTTGATTACGTTTGGTATATTATGCCGATTATTTTTATCTATAATATAAAAATGAATCGCAAAATGTGTTGGTAAGCGCATAACTCAACAACGCCTGGACCAATTTGGCCAATTTTTTTTTTAAATGTTCGTTATTGTCAGGAGAAGGTTTGTATGAAAAAAAAATTACACCGGGAACGTGGGTGAAACCGCGGGGAACAGCTATTTTTTATAAAATTATAAAATTTTGTTGAGATATTTTCAGCCGATGCTGAAAGTGCTCCATCATAATCACAGGAATCAATAGGTATTTAGACAAATTGATATTGAATTATGGATTTTTGACTGAATGTCGGATGAATAAAATCCTGAACCTATTTCTTGGGTAGGTACCTATATTACGCTGGATGCAGGCTGCCCAAGACCGGTCCTATTGGCGATCCTTAGGGGAGGCTTATGTCCAGCTGTGCACGTCATGTGACTGAGATGATGATGATATTTTTCTGTAATTTTTTTTAATAATAAAATGGGCTTGCGTTTTGCCACTGACCCGCCTATAAATGACGACGTCTATTTATTTGTAGGATTGAATTGAGGAACGTAGAATTGACCAGAGCCGGACCAAGTTTTGGGTCATCATGTATGTTAGTTGGGTGCAGATAGAGAAGCTCGCACCGGGCGCATAGTTACGGGACTTTCCCGATCACTCCCATCTATAGGTAACCCCATACTCCGTCTCTAGGTGACACATGATCCATATAACATACTGAAAATAATTGTACCTATTAGATCTACTGTCTTTCATTCAAGTATGTAATCGACCAATGCTCAAAGCAAGCACGCACACTGAAGAAGCCAGGTGTTACCGTGTGTAAATTGTGTTCTCACATACACAGACACAACACGCGCGCTGTATTTCACTTTGATTTGGAATGGTATCACGTAATTTCATCTCCCTGAGCGCGGACGGAGCGTTTCTTATAAATAAAACAACGTATAGGCAGCGATAAATTTTGTTTTCCAACAATTTTGTACGTGAACATCTTTGTGTAATTTAATTTCATGTGTTTTAAAGCTTACGAAATTGCCGCTGGCATTGAATGAGTGTGTATCGTTAGTTGGATTGGTTTAGCTGGGATAATTCGTTTTTGGATCGTTTTGTCTGAGTTTTTGTAATCTATTTGTTGTAGACGTGCGTGAGTGTGCTATTGTATTATTGTAGGAGTTAGTTATACCTATGATTTTTTTTTCATTGAAATATAAATAGGTACTATGGGTATTGGCCCTTGAGTACAGTCAGTAGATTATTTTAAATACAACACATACAGCATCTAGCTATTTTCCTACCTTATATTTTTTTTACAAAGATATTATATGGGCTTGCGTTTGCCTACTGATCCCCCATTGGATGATAACGAAGCCGAAGATGGCGCCCTGAAGGAGTCTATTTAGTCTGGCCCTGGAAGTCCTTAGGTACTGGGGGTCAACATTTTTTTTACACATTTTCCCCATGGTCAGTGACGATGCGGCCAAAGGTGGTAAGCACACAAAGCCTAGAAGGAACTGAAAATTTCCCGGCGTCTTATAGTTTGATATAGAAATGGTGGAATCAGGTTGAATGATGCCTGTGCAATATCTCTCGTGGCCCTTGTTCAAACCTATTGACAATCTATATTGTTTTAAAATTAATTGTTTAAAATATTTATTACATATGGACATAGAGACTGCAGAAGAAATATATCAATAAGAAAGGAGTGAATGCAGTGAATAATATGATGGGACCATTATCTAGAAAATGTTTTATTCCATAAAAAATAAACTTCTGTGCTCGAAAATTCATAAACAGAAAAAAAGTAGGAAAAAAAATTGAGAACTTTTTTTTGAGGTTGGTTAATAATTACGTAAATTCAATTCAGATAAAAAACGTAGGCGAATAAAAGTGGGCGACGAAGCCTTTAGATCATTGTATCGAAAAAAAAGCTCGTTTTCACGACAAGACAGAAAGAGTTAAAAAGGTTTCTTCAAAGTTTTTGCAACATCGTAACTGAGTGAATGGAGTTGATTGTCTGTTCTTCAACGAAATTAACACAAAAGTATAGCTATTGTGGCTAATAAAGTTGAGATATTACTCATTCATTAAATAAAAAATCGTTTACAACGTTATGTAACAAAAAAAAACAATATTATTGATCCAGAAAATGCTTATTGAAAATAACTACCTAAAATTAGCGAAATGTTTCTTAGACTGGTTACACAAACAATTATTTGACTGACATTCAAATCAGCAACTTTTTAGGAAATGTCAAAACGATAGGTTTATATGGAGTTTTGTATGAAATACAAGCATGTGACGTCATAATTATATAGTATACTCTTTATGGTTAGATTGGTAATTAAAAATCGTAAAAAGGATAAATTTAATAAAATAATCGTGGTTTCCCCTTTTTTTAGATGTTTTATACATTGGTTAGTGTTGGATAATTTATTTTGAATACAGGCAAATACCCTATTTAAGAACTTTATCAGCTCTCTGTCAACGATAGCTCAGTGACATCGAATGCCGCGACGAAGGTCTTGGGTTCGAATCCTAGAATGAGCTTGAGATTTCGGTAAAGGAAAACTTCGTGAGGAAACCATAGCACGGTGGTAGAGTACTTTGTAGTACCTACCCGCCTGGCTGGCTACCACCCTCAAGTTGAAATTCTGTTGCACACCTACTAGTGTGTTACGGCAGGCAGTTCCTTCTAGGTCTTGTGTACTTACCTTCGAAACACATGCCTATCTGTATCTATACTAATATTATAAAGCTGAAGAGTTTGTTTGTTTGAACGCGCTAATCTCAGGAACTACTTAGATTTGAAAAATTCTTTCAGTGTTGGATAGCCCATTTATCGAGGAAGGCTATATATACTTTTTATCCCGGGAAAACACAAGATCCCTCGGGAACGCGGGTGAAACTGCGCGGAAAAGCTAGTACATAATAAAAATAATCTCCCGCCAATAAACGACCACTATTAAGGCCTCAATCGACTACCGCTTTCACCAAACAATCACACACACATAAACAATTCTTAAACAAACAAAGATCAATGACAAAACATCGCATCTTGAATAAAATATAAGCCGCTAGAGTGGCTGACTCCACGCGATGCGAGTATAATGCTATTGATAAATTTACCAACGCCTCTCACATGATATTAGGGGGTGGCGATGTACCACCCCGCGGCCCGATCTATTATTATGCTAGGCAGGTCGCGACGTATGAAATGGCTAGGGTTGGTGATGGTCGGTTTTGGTTTGGTTGGACCATTCGAAATTAAGTATTACAGTGTTTCTTTTAATGCAGGCTACTGCTGAAATGCTGATGAGTCAATTAGGTACTGGAGAAAATAAAGGAGTCACTCATAATCTAGACAATTTATATGATACGTATATTTATTAACTAATTCAGAAAGAAAGGGATTACTCAATAGAAATAACAGCCACTTACTTGATACACACAAAAATGTTGTAATTTTTTTTTTCAATGTAATTTTCTTTAAAGTTATCCTGTTGATGTAAATTAGACCATGTTATGCATAAATAATTGTGGTATATCTAAAAACATTTGTGACACACGAAAACTATAGTATAAAATTATTGCATGTGGCAACCTTTACGCCAGCAGCCCGCCGGGACGGCCCCGATGACTTGTCATTAATAACCACGGCGGAAATGTATCAAAAGGTGACGTGTGTCCCTTCGTCTGTCTCGGCCTTTATTTATGATACCAACAAACAATATTTATTTGTGCACATACATATTTGGGTAGCATTAGCTCGTGGACATGTTCGACCTGCGGGATTTAAGGTTTTGCAAGTGTCAACAGGCAACGGTAGCCGTTTACCATCAGGCGGTATGCTTATTTGTCATCTTAGTGGGTTAAAAAAATAATAAACATTTTATTACCTATATTATAGCAACACTTAAGCTATCAAATGTCATTAAACTAGCGGCGCGCTATGATGGCCGTTTTGACAGCCCATATCCGTACATGTGCCAAAAAGAGACAAGTATAGCGTTTCTATAACAAAGTACCCAAAGAAATTCAAGAACTATCTGTGTATAGATTTAAAAAGCTAATTAAACAAAAGTTATGCAAGAAAGGGTACTATAGAGTTTCTGATTTTGTGGAAGACAAGAATGCATTTAAATGAAATGTTCGCTCAACGCTATTTCAAAATAACTTTATAAACATTGTGATTAGTAATTAAATTATATTACTTAAAAAAAAACTATAAAAATATCCCTTGCTGAGTTTCTCGCCGGAGTCTTCTCAGTCCAAGTGTATTCCGAACCGGTGGTAGAATCATTTTCATTGTATTGTAACGTTCATAAGTGCCTTATTAGGGCCTAAACTGAATAAATGAGTTTTGATTTGATTTGATACCATATGTCAAAACGGCTATCATAGCAGCACAGTCTATGTAACTCTTACAGTCGGCCAACGGACACGTCTAGACAGAGCAATCGTGCGGGGCTTGCGGGGTGAGAGAGGGGTGGTAGTGAGCCCAAGATGCCATACACTCGCTTGGGACACAATGGAGCAATTACTAATGCCTATACAAAGCGGCATTTCGCGTGACTTCAAACGCGATAGACCACTGTATGTAATTACGCTGTGATAGCAGCGTGCCACTAGTTTATATCAAAATATTTAACTATTCAATTTAAATTTTTAGAATAAACGTGGTAGCCTACGCATCCACATAGAAGTAAACTTTTTTTTTAATTTTGCTTCAATATTATAAGTATAATACTTAGGGGAGGCCTATGTCCAGCTGTGGACGTCTTGCAGCTGAGATGATGATGATCATATAATACGAGATCTTAGCATTTTTTATATTTAATATTCAACATATTGCCATGAGAATATAAATTCATTTATACATTAAAAAACACGTAACGACCGTGAAGTTAAATGGCACGTCAATTTTGTTTTGCTCCATTTTTTTAAAACTATGTAATTAAGCCTGTGTTTGATCTCGATCGCACCATGATAGGTGATCATGTAGGAGGTAAGCATACAAACCCTAGAAGGTACCTACTGGCTCTCAACACACAGATTTTCAACTTGAGGGTGGTAGCCAGCCAGTCGGGTACAACAAAGTACCCTACCGATGTTTTCCTTCATCGAAAGCTTAAGTTCACTGTAGAATTCAAACCCACAACCTGCATCACGGCTTATGACGTCACTTACACAGAGCTATCTTAGCGTGATTATATAAGGTCCTAATATACAGGATGATTTTGTTATCACTGGCAATACTTGCAGGGGTGGAAGTACTCATCAATGTAAACAGCTTTTATTATAGCGCTAACTCTGATATTGCGTAAAATAATACGGTTGCTTCATACATTTTGGTCGAGTAGGTATTGAACTTTTGTACGGAACAGCTGATAATTTTTTCATGATTTCACAGTTAATCCTATAATAAAAGTTGTTCACATTGATGAGTACTTCCACCCCTGCAAGTATTGCCAGTGATAACAAAATCACCCAGTAAAGTATACTATCATCCCTCAAAAGGACCGTACTTCATTTATTAGGACCTTATATAGTCATCATTCGGGTTCATGTCTAGCAGTGGAGACCTTTAACCTTCAAGACTATTACAATACACATATTTTTTTTACATGTTCGTGTTACTCAGCTGTAGTTAAAACAAAACCTTGTATACGAGGGCATATGGTAGATTTTATTTTTTACTGGACTAAAGTATCTCAATTCAAATCATGGCCGGTCAGTTTAGGCCCTTGATCTAAGAAATAATTGGAAGGCATTATAAATAATTATATATAGTACATAATTGTTTATAGGAAGTTGTTTAATCATTAAAAAAATGTAATCAACGTAACAATATGCAGTAGAGATTTTCCCTTATTTAGGGAAGGCAAAGGGTACTAGCCCATACAGCCTCATTTACAGATAGCTATAAAAGTGAAATTGTTTTTTATTGGCAACATAGAGACAGTGTTGAGTCAAAACGTTTTTTGGAACAATTTTAAGTTTACACAATACAAAAATGCAATGCCAAATATTCGTCAAAGAAATAATAAGTTAAGGCAAAGTCACGTCAACCGCGATAGGGTAGCAACGCCGTATTACATCACAGCTAGAATATTTGTCACGTACGAAATATGGGTATACAATTTACACAATATCGTCATATGTCAGGAGTGTCAGTGGTTCTCCCGAGACGTCTACCCCAATTACCGTTAGAATTGTTTCATAGTACGCTATCTATTACTTTTCTTCGTTCGACTTGGGAATTTGTGACGAGGATGATAAAAAAATGTGATGCTTCTTATGGGGTGGCATTGACTGTTGTAATTATGATGATTGATTACTGTTAGGTACTTCAGTATTAGTAAATAGATTAAAAAAGTCAAAACGATGTGCAGATAATATTGGGTACTAAAAAAAGTTTTATGTCAAAGACAATGAATGTATTCAATCCGCAGGCTTTTAATAAAATTAATTCTATATTTATATTATTTGGAATTAAGTAGGTATCATCTATTTCGGCAGCGGCGGTAGCTTGAAGGAATTTTTCAATAAAAATTTTTTTCGTTGTAAAATTATAAATATATTTAACCTACTTAAAGCAGTATTTAAACACATCCGTCTAAACTTGTACAAGAAATCGTGGCCCGTAACCTTTGCTCTTAAATTTACTATCACCGACGGTGTACCCTCACAAAACAGAACCAATACAGTCCGCCTATAAATCCACCAGGACGTCCGAAACACTTCAACTGTCTTAACCGACTACTACCGTGCGATGTGGGCGTCCCTTGGAATATTTGCAAATGGATAGGTTGTTTAAAATTAGAGACACCAAATCCTGTAAATAGATTTTACTAAGAAAACGTTTCTTTATGACCTTGATTTGATTAATTTTTGATTGTATTTTGATTGTAGTTAAAATTTGTTTGTAGCAAGATTTTTTTTATAAACATAATTAGTTATGTGATGTAAATCGTGATTATTTTGATATCACATAACTCAACGTTATTAATGATACCATGTCAAAGAATCAACTGGCATATGAATGTTTTTTCTTCTTTTTTTTCGTTTTCATTTTTCATACATGCTATTTATGTAAGACACCCTTACGTAAAATAGGACAACGATAGCATTTTCTTAACTTTAAATATTATGAATGATTGGTTTGAATGAAAATGATTTAAGTACTCGTACTTATCAATGAAAGCCTTGATTGATGCTATCTTCGAAACTATGTATTTTTGGAACACTTGTTCTAGGACTTTTTGATTTATTTTTACTTATAACTCGCATATAACCTTAGAGTTTAGAGTTATGGGATATCAAAAGGAACACGTTGTGTATACAGTACTATATTTTATAATATATTTTAAACATGTTATTGTATATTTTTTTATAACACATTTGCTCGTAAAAGGTCTCTTATCTCACCAATTTCAATATCGTAATGTACCTCATTACGTACTTGAGCGTTATTGTAATGTAAAACGCACGGTTTATCAAGATGCTCCGTCTAAAACGAACGGTACTTTTTAAATCTTAGCAAAGAGTTTTTATGTCAGAAAAGTGGTCAACATTTTATGAATAAAATTAGCTTTGGGAGATAAAATATAATAAATAAACATTTAATTCTTTAATTTAATTAATTTTGACCATAAATTACAACCATTTATCTGAAACAAAACAAAAATATTAATTTACTTTATTAGTAAGACTGGCTGTTTTTGTGCAAAGGCCTTAGTAAAAATCGCTAATTTGTCAACAAGTAAAAATTATTCCGCGCGTTTTTTCTTTTCGCTGTATTGTTTTTATTTGAAAATGTCGTCAAGTAATGATGAATTAAAAATTTATTCGTTTAAGAAAGTCCGAGTTTTATTTATTTCCTCTCAAATATGTTATAAAACGTCGTATGACATACGTGCGCTTTGATAATTACAGCTTCAGCTTTCTTGTAGAAGATAGTATTTCGCAAACAAATGAGGGGTGTTCAGCAGTATCGCCTCGGCTGTAATTTCTTACCGCACTATCATAATGTAATATTACTTTAACGTTCTGTAGATCATTATAGCTATACTACTACAACATTATTTTCGCAATTTTGCGACCTTGATGAACCATGAGTGCGTGTTATTAAATAATTCAGATAAATACATACTAGTCACGTTGATATATTTTTTTAAGTTTATAGAAAAAAAAACCGTGCTGACTATTAATAAATGAATACGCTTGTCATTGTTTATATTAATCATAGATGATGCTTATGGTTCCAATGTTAACACACACACAATTTGTGTACATTTGGCCAAAGAAGTCTATATAATAACATTATAAATATTTGTCAAGCCTAACTAGATTAACTATGAATATAGAATATTTTGTTATATTTTATTCAAAATTCAAATTCAAAATTCATGACCAATCCTGTACTAAATACAATCTTAAAGACACACCCATATGTTAGCCAAGAAAGGGTTGAGCAAGCGCTACCTGCGGGGGCACCTGTGGGGGGTTGGGGGTGGATTTACACCCCTCATTTGTTTGCGATGACCCCCAAGTACTATCTTGCGAGCGAGTGTCTTGTATCGCCGAGGAGCTTAAGTTCGGCTTACATTATTGTGGTTTTGTCATGCTGGCCATATTTTAAGCGTGTAGGTATGTAATTGTGAAATTATGTGTAGTGGTTATATACCTTTATCAGTTGTTTTGTGATGTAGGTCTTATGATTTCGTTGATATTACATAAGATAAATAAGCTGTTGAGAAATGTTATTTATTTTACTTCCAAGCTTAAACTATTATTGGTAAATTCGAATTAGAAAAATATCGTGAAAAAATACACATAATAAAAATATATTTTTTATATTAATGAACACAAATTGAAAACAGAATTTACCCTAATATCATTTACGCCCACTGAATTTTATCAACAGGAGGAAATTGCTATCGAAAACAAATTAGAAAAAAATACTTATGAAAAAAACCGGCCGAGCTCGTGTTGGAACACGCACAGGATAGGGTTCTGTATTCAGTATGATGTCATACAGTCTAAAGACTGAACATAAATAAAACTACTGTTACTTATTCTGTCATTGTATATTATACTGAAGTTTTACTATGACTGTTGTAAACTAATAAAGCCACCAAAATATAAATACTTTTCCTTTAAAATTCATCTTAATATAAGCTCGAGGCTCGCCGATTTGCTCGGATTTTATCATCCAAGCTCATCGAGGCTTCGGGAGACCGACGGGCTGGGAGCTTTTTCCACCAACGCATAAGCTTGGCCATCCAAAAAGGGAACGCTGCCAGCCTGTTGGGAACCTTGCCTATCGACAGCAGCGAGGGCTTTGAGGATGTTTTCTATAAATCATAGTTTGTATTTTATACATTGATTGTAAATACTTGATTATTATTAATATATTTAGATTTTTAGCAGTAGTAGTTTAGTTTCATGGGGGGGGGCGCGTAATTGTAACAAAAATTACATTTTTAATGTTTTATATTTTACTAGCTTTTCCGCGTGGTTTCACCCGCGTTCCCGGTATAAAATATAGCCTATGTTACTCGGTGAAGATGTAGCTTTCTAACGGTGAAAGAATTTTTAAAATCGGTCCAGTACTTTTTGAGCCAATTCAACAAAAATACAAATCTTTCCTCTTTGTAATACAAGTATAGATAAACGAAACTGTGTAATAAAATAGTTATTGTAATAACCCTTTATATTTTTCAATGATCTTTTTAATGATACTACACTCGATGTGGTACACAAACAAAACCACTTCCACTTTATTTATATGTTGAGGAGGTACCCTGAATTTGATTTGACATAAATTTGCGTTATAGATAGACTATACAAACACTGTCATGGTAATTTTACTGGTATGGTAGTATTCCAGAGTGAGATGATTAAACTATAAGGGTTTCTTATTTAACTTTGGAACCCTACAAAAATCCGCAAAGGGAATATCTTTACTTTATATGACTTGTAAATATTCAAGTATTTTATAACCGTTTTAATATTAAACTCGTTGGCCGATATTTACGCGCGTTATTAGCACGCCCGGGCCCATAACAGGCGCACTTACCCTAATGCTTTTCACAAAGATTGGAAACTTCGCCTTAACTGATGTGAGTACTCTTCTTGTACAAAGTTTCTAGTAAAATGATAGTAAGTTGTGAAGTTTGAAAGATTTTTTTCTTAATAAATTACCTACTTGGTATAATACTATCTTCGAAGTGAACCTCTTTCATAAGTTGATATATTATATTAATATTAAGTTCATACAGGTCCCCATCATTTGACGGGCCGGTTGGCGTGGTTGGTAAGATACCCTATCTATCACGCCACAGGTCGTGGGTTCGATTCCCACTCAGGACAAACATTTGTGTGCATGAACATGTCTGTTTGTCCTGTGTCTGGTTGTAATTATCTATATATGTATGTATTTACAAAAAAAAAGTACTATATGTAGTATATCAGTTATCTGACTTCCATAGTACAAGCTCTGCTTAGTTTGGGGTCAGATGGCCGTGTGTGAGGAATAATGTCCCAGAATATTATTATTATATCATTTCTTGAATATAAATACATTGCAAGTTAAATAAACGCTTGTAAAAAACAACTTTGTTATTTTTTATTGTCATTAATATTGTAGCCTATAAAATTGTAACTTTCTTCAGTACCTTGCCGGTACTGGGTGAAGGCTGACTTCCGAACCGGTGGTAACTTCAGTAAATTCGACCTTCATAAGCCCAGGGCCTAAACTGAATACCTAAATGGCTTTGACTTTGACTTCTTTTATATTATGTAAATGTGTTGCTAAGCTTATTTCGAGAACAAGAGGACCAATTTGGCTATTTTTTTATTTTAAATATTTGTTGAAGTCCGAGGAAGGTTTTAACGAAACGAAAAATTGGAAAAGTTGCCTGGAAAATTCGGGAAAAACAGAAAGAAAGGGATTGTTGTATGAACTTATGACACAGATATTTTTGCGTTAGATATCCAGTTTATTGAGCAAGGTTATTGGCTACTTTTTATCTTGAGAACGCATGTGACAGCTAGTACATGTAATATATAAAATTCTCGTGTCATAGTGTTTGTCTGCAAACTTCTCCGAAACGGCTAAACCAATTCTTATGAATTTTTTTGTGTATATTCGGTAGGTCTGAGAATCGGTCGTAGGCAATTTTTTTTTTATATACCGCTACGCAAGTGACACCGCGGGGGACAGCTAGTAACTAATTATAATAAACTTTTAATACAATCATAGGCACTTCACTTATCAGTTGGTGTATTGTGATTTTGTATTCATCATAATGATAACAAGGTCGTGCCAACATGAGGCTGCATACCCGAGAGTTAATAAACAACGTTATCTCCCAGTTAGAGGTTGGGCGCCTCTGTATTATACTGGAAATGTAGTACCTTGAATATTGTACCTATAATTTTCAGCTTCAGGAAATAATTTGCGAGAGAAAAATAAACCTTAAGGTATTTCGTAGTGACCACCCTAAAAAAAAAGGCGGACGCCACCTCATAAAACAATTACTGAAGCACCCACAGTAAGCCAGCTCGCTTAATGCATACACGTCCGGCACGCACACATTCACACCACACTAAGCCGGCCGCTCGCTATTACGCTCCGAACCACACACACACACAGTTACGTCGCCACCATTTTGGTGCTTCAATAGTTTCTTAGCGACCATCTGTCCGCCTTTTATTCTAGGTCCATGTGACCACCATTAAGATGAAAATTTGTCGCCAAAACCTACCGGGGTACTCCGGCAGCTGCACTTGAGAGCCAGTTCAATATAAGGCGTTCTGTCGGTATCACTCTTGACAGAGTGGTCGTGGTCATCACTTCAGGTGTTGGTGGCAAGCTTCACAGCACGCCGCCACTCTTCTCTGATGGCCGCCTTCCTCGTGCATTCATGAAGTGATGATGAGTCATTTACTGCCGCTTTTATCTGGTCAGTCCACCTCATAGGCGATCTTCCTCGTGGCCTGGTACCCTCAATCTTTCCCTGGACCGCAAGTCGCTCAATAGCCACCTCCCCACGGCGGCATACGTGACCAAAAAAGGTGAGGATACGGGACTGTACCAAAGATGATAAACGCTGCTTGATGCCGAGTTCTCGAAGTATAGACTCGTTGGTACGGAATTCAGTCCACGATATTCCGAGCATTCTCCTCCAGCACCACATCTCTAGGGCGTCTATCTACTTCTTCTCTACTTCCCGCAGGGTCCACGTTTCTGCGGCGTACAAGAATATGGGGAATACAAGTGCCCGAACTAGCCGGATTTTTGTGGCTCTATATATGTTGCGATTCCTCCATATTGGAAATTATACAAATCAAGAAAAAATTGACCAACGGCCGTGTGTCATGCAGACACTTATATTACCTTACCAGCTTTTTTCTTCTGCCCCGCGGTTTCACCCGCGTTCCCGAGTGATATGTTTTCACACATTGTAATAAAATAAAATGTAGGTACTATAATATATTTATATACAAAGTCGGGTTATTAGACTATTTAAAACTCAAGATTGGCTGGACTTATTTTTATATCTTTTTGATAGCTTCCACTCCGCGGTTTCATCCGCGTTCTCGAGGGATCTTGTGTTTTCTCGGTATAAAAAGTAGCCTATAGCCTTCCTCGACAAATTGGCTATCCAACGCTGAAAGAATTTTTCAAATTGAACGAGTAGTTCCTGAGATTAGCGCATTCAAACGAACAAACTCTTCAGCTTTATAATATTAGTATAGATATAACATTTGGTTCTTCTTAACATTAGTTTTCCTTTAATAGTATAAGTAACATAGAAGACAAAAAAATAATCACGCAACCAAAAAAGACGCTACGTCCATTCCAATTTATCAATAGGTACTTACGCATTATATATATAAATAGCAAGCGTTCTAATAAACTCTTACCATTGTTGCTCTGACATTAAACGTTTAAACATGAATTTTAAAAATAAAGTAGTCCTCTTAACTGGAGGGAGTTCTGGCATAGGAGCTGCCACTGCTATACTCTTCGCCAAGGAAGGCGCTAAAGTAGCAATCGTTGGAAGGAATGAGATCAAACTTAATTATGTTGCCACACAATGTGAGAAAATCGGAAATAAACCACTCGTGATTAAAGCTGATGTTTCAAATGACGAAGACGCAAAAACCATAATAAAAAATACCATTGACACGTTCAAAAGATTAGATATACTCGTGAACAATGCTGGCATCTTAAATTGTGGATCAATATTAGATGGAAAGCTATTAGAAACATACGATACATGTATGAATATTAATCTACGGGCTGTCATACATTTAACAAGTTTAGCTGCACCGTATCTTGTGGAATCAAAAGGAAATATCGTCAATGTATCAAGTATTCTTGGATCTTCATTCTTAGGGTTATCAGGAAACATGGCGTACTGTATATCTAAAGCTGGATTGGATCATTTTACTCGAGGTGCTGCTTTGGAATTGATATCGTCTGGTGTGAGAGTGAATGCTGTCAGCCCTGGTCCGGTCAGGACTAATGTCTTTAAGGATACTGGCAAAACCTGTGAGGACATACAGGAACAACTTCAACTGGATAGGATTTCTGAGCCTGAAGAGATAGGGGATATGATAATGTTTTTAGCTAGCGATAAAGGTAGAAGTATTACTGGTGCAAATTTTGTTGTTGATAATGGATGTTTATCTAAATATGGATAGAGTGTTTATGATATAGGGATGCATGTTGATTTATTAATTATGATTATTAGTGTTGTTAGTTATTTTTCACGCTTAGTTGTATTTTTTTATAATGAGAAAGTTTTAGTAGGTACCTATGTGTTTTCTTGCTCTTATAGTAGGTACTTTTAGTAAAAAAATATTTTTACTTTTATATTTTTAAGGTGACGCCACGTTAAGCTTAAAAATCTGAAATTCAACGTGCTGCGTCCCGCTCCCTACCATAGCGACCTCTCATAGAAAACCCGCGTAAACGGACTACAAATATATTTCATAAAACCTAAGTACAATTTATAGTATCAGTTTCAATTAATATATGGAGAAATTTTGGAACCTCAAATCGATCCTCAATGCCGGTAAAATTGGAATCTCTTATTTTAAAGAGGTCTTTTTGATTAATTATTTTGTGTTATAAAAGTTAACCAATCGTGTTATGCAACGTAAAAAATAAAGTCAAAGTCGTTCGCTTCAGTCATTGTTGAGAAAAATCGGAATCCTTGCAACCAAAATCTTCAAGGCGTCGCCTTAATTAAATTTGATTACATACCTACTTATAAAAATCTTTAATATGATTTGTGTATTTGCTTTGTTATTTATAATTAATTATGTACTAATGAATAAATAGATTAACCTTTTGTAATCTCTTTGATCACTTTAATTTGAAATAAAATGATGCATATAATAATACTTTTGGTTTTATTTTTATTTCAAAGCAATTATCACTAACAAAAAGTAGTTATTAAATTTTTCTTGTTGATGTTTTTTCCTTTAATGCTGGTTGGCTTGGTTGGTAAGATACTCTATCTAAACACGTGTGTTTATTTTCGGCCCCATCATCATAAAACCATGATGAGGTGATCAAACTTATCAATAGTAAAAATATAATTAACTTCTTATGTATTTACATATTTACAATTAAAGTAAAAAATACAAACTATGATATATAGAAAACATCCTCAAAGCCCTCGCTGCTGTCGATAGGCAAGGTTCCCAACAGGCTGGCAGCGTTCCCTTTTTGGATGGCCAAGCTTATGCGTTGCTTATACAAAGATTTTTGATGATTCCATACTTGGTAAACAAAAAATTAACTCTGATGTAGGTATTGCATGTTATTGCTAACATCGTAGCGACTGATTTCAATTATTTATAATTCTTAGCTAATCATTTAAACAAAATAGCATCTTGATATACGTAATGACACGTAGGAAATATTTAAGTGGATTGTTTTGATTCTGCTTTTTTATAAGCAATAATAACTTTGTGGTAGGTAGTAACTTGTACAAGAATTACAATACAATAAAAATACAACCATTGAGAACCTCCTCCTTGTTTTAAAGTCGGTTAGAAAGAATAATACAGTTACTTTAAGTATTTTTTAAAACATAGGCAGACCTACTTAAATGCAAAGTGTAGGCAAAATTTTCAAAACTTTTACATTTATAATAATCTACTAATATCATAAAAATGAAAGTTTATATGTTTGAGTAATTGGATGTTGGTTACAGCTCCGTAACGGCTAAACGGATTTTAATGAAATTTGGCATACAAATAGAATATATTCTGCATTAACTATATAGGATACTTTTTATATCGAGAAAACATAAGATCCCTCAGGAACGCGGGTGAAACTGCGGGGTGGAAGTTAATATCCAATAATCTGCACTTGAGAGCCAGTTACTTCTAGGTTTTGCTAGCATACCATACCAACTTTTTTTTTTTTATACCACGTTGTCGGCAAACAAGCATACGGCCCGCCTGATGGTAAGTGGTTACCGTAGCCTATGAACGCTTGCAACACCAGGAGTATCACTCGCGCGTTGCCGACCCTTCCCCCCACCCCGATGAGCTCTGGCGACCTTACTCACGCGCAGGAACACAACTATAAGTTATTTGGCTACGGTATTCTCTAAGGTGGAGGTACTTCCCCAGTCGAGCTGCTCTTTGAGTGACATATCGCTATGCTCTACCTCTCCTCGGCAACAATTCCCAAATTATAATCATCGTTACATCAAAATAAAGAACCTATTACATACTTATAGTGAGTCTATTTACACAGTTCTTTTGTGCTAAGTACCATATTTAAGCACCTATCTAATCTATGCCTTATCTATGCCTAGTGTATTTATCTCTATGTAAACACATTCATTAGAGGGCGAGAAATCAAAGAAAGATTATTGCTGCCATCAAAATACTTTGTATTTATTCTGATAATATTATTTGGTTAACATTAAAATCAATGCAACAATTTTCTATAAAACTAATACGATAGAGCGCTTTAATACAAACAAAAATAGTAGTGTTGCGTCTCCAAAATATTTAAAATCAATCTTATAAAAATCGAGTATTGATAAATCATTCAGATTTTTGTTTGTATTGAAATTCTCTATCGATTTAGCAAGATTTGAATTTTAAAATGTTTGTATGCCAAAAATATTTTTTCTCTACAATCTTTACTTCAACAGCTCACCATTCTCTATCAGAAGATTGGCACCGGTAATACTCCTCGCCTTATCACTTGCCACATACAAGATCAGATCAGCTACCTCTTCAGGCTCACAAGCTTTCCCCAAAGCCGATAAATGTTTTAGCGTTTCCATGGCATTTGTCATACCAATTCCTTCAAATATATCGGTCTTTGTCAAACCAGGGCTAACTGTATTTACTCTGACACCAGACGGCGCTAGTTCTGAAGCAACGCTTCGAGTAAAATGATTCATTGCAGCTTTTGATAATCTGTAAGCAGAGAATCCAGGTACACCTGAATTGACTGCACCTACGCTTGATATGTTGACAATATTGCCTTTAGTTTCAACGAGATAAGGCGCTGCTAAAGACGTCAAATGTACAACTGCTCGCATGTTAGTTCCCATCACTTCATCATAAGATTCTAGCAATTTCCCTTCCAAAACGCCACCAGCTCTTAAAATGCCAGCGTTATTAACAAGAACATCTAGTTTACCAAATGTATCGATGGTTTGTTTTATAATAGATTTAGCTTCATCATCTTTGGAAACGTCAGCTTTGATGATAAGTGATTTTGTTCCGTTCTTTCCACACTGTTCCGCGATGTCATTAAGTCTTGCCTCATTCCGCCCTACTAAGACTACATTAGCACCTTCTTTAGCGAAAAGGATAGCTGTAGTTGCACCTATACCGGCACTAGCACCAGTAATAAGAACCACTTTACTATTGAAACTCATTATAAGTAACGTGTTTACGAAGTGAACGTAAATTCCTACTAAACAGGGATTTTACATATATTATTATCAGATATATGTTGATAAATAAAGCACCAATGGTATAGTTTTATTATTTTTGATAACCTATCAGGTTCAATCAAGACATTCGCCTTTTCAGAAACCAATTATATAGAACTTACAGCCTTTGCTCCGGATTACCGGAATAAAAAGAAACCTATGCCACTCTCCAACTCATAAACTATCTAAATTCAACGTCGATCCGTTGCTTCTTACGGCATGAAAGGAAGACAAACTAACAAACACACTTTTGCATTTATATTGAGGATTTTATTGAACCAAGCATACATAATAATACATGTGATAAAAAATAGATAAAAACTGATATAATATAGACTTAAGATAAGATAGTAAAAGATTTTAAATCGCTCCTACGTTCAGTATTGACTGTTCTAAAATAAAACACAAATATTAAAGTCGAGGGAAAATACATAAAACATTTCCATAGGTCACTAACTAGATCACATACATCAAAATAATAAAATGTTGTATACAGGCGAAATAAAAAAAACTCTCTTATTTCAGTAAAAGACCATTATCGATGACGTAATTTGAGCCAGTAATCCCCTTAGCCTTATCACTGGCCAAATAGAGGATCATATCTGCAATTTCTTCGGTATCAGATATTCTACCAAGAGCCGTTTGAGGCCCAAACTTTTCTATGACCCCTGGGATACCAGCATAATTAAATATATCAGTTTTAACTGGTCCAGGGCTGACAGCGTTCACCCTTACTCCATGAGTTGCTAAATCTGATGCAACAATACTATTAAAATGATTCAAAGCAGCTTTAGAAACTTTATATGATATAAAATTTGGACTATTTATCCTGACACCGGCCACGCTTGACACATTTACAATATTACCTTTAGTTTTAATGAGGTATGGTGCAACCAAACTCGTGAGAAGCATAACAGCTCGCATATTTGTATTCATTATATTACCGGAATAAAAAGAAACCTATGCCACTCTCCAACTCATAAACTATCTAAATTCAACGTCGATCCGTTGCTTCTTACGGCATGAAAGGAAGACAAACTAACAAACACACTTTTGCATTTATATTGAGGATTTTATTGAACCAAGCATACATAATAATACATGTGATAAAAAATAGATAAAAACTGATATAATATAGACTTAAGATAAGATAGTAAAAGATTTTAAATCGCTCCTACGTTCAGTATTGACTGTTCTAAAATAAAACACAAATATTAAAGTCGAGGGAAAATACATAAAACATTTCCATAGGTCACTAACTAGATCACATACATCAAAATAATAAAATGTTGTATACAGGCGAAATAAAAAAAACTCTCTTATTTCAGTAAAAGACCATTATCGATGACGTAATTTGAGCCAGTAATCCCCTTAGCCTTATCACTGGCCAAATAGAGGATCATATCTGCAATTTCTTCGGTATCAGATATTCTACCAAGAGCCGTTTGAGGCCCAAACTTTTCTATGACCCCTGGGATACCAGCATAATTAAATATATCAGTTTTAACTGGTCCAGGGCTGACAGCGTTCACCCTTACTCCATGAGTTGCTAAATCTGATGCAACAATACTATTAAAATGATTCAAAGCAGCTTTAGAAACTTTATATGATATAAAATTTGGACTATTTATCCTGACACCGGCCACGCTTGACACATTTACAATATTACCTTTAGTTTTAATGAGGTATGGTGCAACCAAACTCGTGAGAAGCATAACAGCTCGCATATTTGTATTCATTATATCATCGTAAGTTTTCATAATGTTGCTATCTAGAATTCCTGCTTGTGCTATTATTCCGGCGTTGTTGACTAAAACATCAATTTTTCCATATAAATCAATTGTTTTTTGCACAGCAGTTTTGGCTTCAGCATCTTTGGATACATCTGCTTGTACAATTAGTACTTTCTTCCCGGTTAACTCGCATTCTTCCGCGACTTCTTTGAGTCTCTTCTCGTTTCGCCCCACGATAACTACATTTGCACCTTCTTTGGCGAATAGAATAGCAGTGGTCGCTCCTATGCCTGCACTTGCACCAGTTATGAGTACCACTTTATCTTTATAACTCATGTTTAAGAACGTTTGCACTGTGTGTAATTACGAAAGATACTAAATGAAACACTGCCAGCTCCAATTACTATATAATATATTATATGATAATTGTACAATGACTGTTAAGATAAACGTACGTCTTGCAGTTATTGATAAACGTTCTATATAACTAGCACTTAATTAATATGTTGAGTATTGAATAACAATGTAGAGTTGATTAGTTATACAAAGAACCCTTAAAATTGTATCATGCTCGTTTATAAATCACAGGGATTTACATAACATGAGATTTCTTTGATATCATTTATCATCCCTGCTATAATAAAAGTATCTGCCCAAAGTAAATGGATTAGTCAAAGCCATTTATTCAGTTTAGGCCCTAAGAGGGCACTTATGAACGTAGAAACTACTGAAGCTACCACCGATTCGGAAGTCGCCTTCAACTGAGAAGAACCGGCAAGAAACTCAGCAAGGTTACCTTTTTTATGTAGGTATTTAGTTTTTTTTTGGACGATCTGACAATGTTGGCTTTTTTTCCATTAAATATTTTATAATTATTAAACTTTGATAATAGTGTCTTTGATAATATAAAATTCAGTAAGTATAGGTACTTACATACATAATGAGAAAGAGTAGTGTAAAATTTGTTAATACTTTTACTATATACATAGTAATAAAAAAATAAAAAACAGTAGTTTTTAGGGTTCCGTACACAAAGGGTAAAATGGGACCCTATTACTAAGACTCCGCTGACCGTGATAGTTAGACAGTTGAAATCTTCACAGATGATGTATTTCTGTTGTCACTATAATAACAAATACGCCCTTGATCAGTTTTTATAACGTTTTGAAGATATGCCAAATGAAATATACAGTGCGCTTACCACCTTCGGTCACATCATCACCTACCATAGTGTGATTGTGGTTAAACACAAGCCTATACAAAGTAAAAAAAAATACAATGACCTGACTGTCTGTCATTCAGGTATGAGAAGCAAGGTTATGCGTGAGTGTATAATAAATATGTAAGAGCGTTCCTGTTGAATCATCTAGCATTAATGCAGTAAAGAATTTTACTGTCTTACAGTGTTCTTGAAATTTGCTTGTAAGGTGGGCCAACGACCTCATCAATGGTAACTGGACTGGCTGGATGAAGATGGTAAGGGAGGGAGGGATTTGAGAGAAAAAACAAAATCAATTTCAAAGTGGGTTTGCACTAATAAGTATAAAATGTACGAGGTCTTACAATTAACTTCAAGGTCTTACAAGCAATTCTCAAGTCTATTGTAAGAGGCTAAAGTTCTTTATCGTACAAAACCTATTTTGTAGTCGGTTTTGTTTTTTGTTAAACGTTAATTATTTTTTTTTAATATTTCAAAGGTGTATTCAATACCTCTCAAGATTTGTCACTAACCAAGGATATGCATAGGTATTATTATTATCATTTACAACCACCCAAATAATTAGAAAGAATAAAAACTAGCGGTCTATACGGTACTTTAAGACATATCGCCTAACTCCTAACTAACAAGGAGTTGTACCTTCCAATATCAGCTCACCTGAATAACTCAAAGGAACATAAGTAGCGGTCTATACGAGCTTTTGATAAAATATAAATATTTTCCATCATCAGCTTAGCAACATGAGATGATTAGTACCAGACGCAAATACTTGAATACTGGCTTACTGACCCATTTAAAATTTCTGCCATTACAATATTATTGTCTTAACATCTTGAAATACAAATACATACCTAAGAATTGGACCTTGAACCTTGCATTTAGTAAGCTACTACTTTCACGACGAAAGAATTATGCATGCGACAGTTGAACGTCCTGACTGACATTTACGTGGAAGTATCCGACGCAAATGCATAACAAGGTATCTCTTGACCCTCGTAATAATGAAACCAGTTTTATGTCTGCTGGATTAAATTTCCCCATCAACTAATGCGCAATAAGACCGCCTATTATAACACATTCACTGTAAGTTAAGTTTTCTATTACTCTACAATCAAATGTCGTGTAATAATAAAGCGTTCTCTATTTATCTATTAATCAATGTTGGAGTGGTTGGAAAGGTACTTATCACTGCATTTACAGGTGTGCTCCGGCAGTTGCGTTTGAGAGCCAGTTGCCTTCTAGGCTTTATAAAGGTTGGCAACACATTGGCAATCCCACTGGTATTGCTATGTCCATAGGCGACGGTAGCCACTCCATCAGGTGAACCGCCTGCCTGCTTGTCAGCTCTCAAAACCCACGGGTCGTGTTCGATTCTCACCAAGATATAGTCTGGATGTATTTTAAAAAAAAACTAGCTTCCGGGGTAAAAGTAACCTATGTGTTAATTCAAGGTGTCGGCTATCTCCATACCAAATTTCATCAAAATCCGTTCAATAGTATTTGCGTGAAAGAGTAACAAACATCCATTATATACAATATTTCGCGTTTATAATATTAAAATAAAGACTTAGTTTAGTATCAAATGGCCGTGTGTGATGATGAACAAATAAATTTCGCAGCAATATCTATCGTGGTAAGCTAGCTAGTGTTATTTTTAGATGAACTTGATGATTCAAGGTCGATGCAGTGCGAAAATGAGTGTCTGTAATCACTAGACAAAATTAAAATTGCGTTTTAGAATAAAAATTTAAGATATATACTTAAAGAAAACAAGAAGTGTATGTAAAAGGATGTAATTAATTATGTAATCAAAAGGTAGTTAAAAAATTAAAAACACAAATTATTATAATCACTGGATATTATCGTGTGTTTACAATAAATTTATAGGTCAATCACTTGATGTAGTCGATTCAATCCGGCAGAGTCATACTCTGCCAATTGATAATCAACGATTTAGGTTATAAAGTAATATCTACATTTTTAGGATTCCGTACCTCAAAAGTCAAAAAGGAACCCTTATATGATCACTTCCTTGTCCGTCTAGCTATCTGTCTTTTTCTCAGAAATGGGTGGAGGTATCAAGTTGAAAATAATATCAAATCCTACTAATAATGGCAAAAATATCAAGCTTCTAAGTCAACGCAATCAAAAAAATACTGCATTTTATGCCGCATATTAAGACACCCGCAAATAAATCAAAACCTATAGGGTATTTCCCGTCGACCTACAATCATGAAATTTGGCAAGAAGCAAGGTCTCACAGCATTATAGTAGTTATATCACAAAAAAAAATATTTTTATGAAATGAAATGAAAATGAAAATGAAAACATTTATTTGCAGGGAATAACATCTTACAATACAATTATTACAATTTTATTTAAATGAAAATGAAATGAAAATATTTTTTATTAAAATAGGCCTTCACAAGCACTTATGAATAGTCTGGTTGGGAAGGTTGCTTTTACTGAGAAGAGCCGGCAATAAATTAGTTATTGCGATTACAAACTTACATTTCCTAATAGATAATTAACCGTGACGTATCTATTGAATTGGAGAACATTTTTCAACTACAAAGTAAAGTTTAGTGTTTTTACGGAACCCTCAGCGCGCGAGTCAGACGTGCACTTTTCCTGGTTTTTTTTAACAGAACTTGATTTTTACAGCTTTACAAAACGGAAACCATTTTCGACGGCACAAGAACTACTCGTAATATTTTTAGCTCTATCACAAGCTAGGTACACAACCAATCCAGCATTTTCTTCAGAATCTGACTTCATTGGAAACATTGAAAGGTGTCGTATCTCTTCAGGCAAATCCATGATGTCAGGAGTATGTCTTGTTACTGGTCCAGGCTTAATAACGTTCACTCTCACACCACGAGGTTCAAGTTCTGCTGCCAATTCACGTGTAAAATGATGAACGGCAGCTACTGATATAAAATATGGGAAGAATCTTCCAGTTTCTATAACACTTGCTGGCATACTAGATATATTGACGATATTACCTTTAGTTTTCATAATATGCGGCACTGCTAAACTAGTAATCTTTATAACAGCTCGCATATTTGCATTCATAACTTCATCGTACACATTTAACATGTTTTCATCCAGAATTCCTGCATATTTTATTAGTCCAGCGTTATTAACAAGCACATCCAGTCTTTCGTATTTCTCAATGGTTTTATTGACAACAGTTGTCGCTTCTTCTTCAATGGTTATGTTTGCTTTGATGATGAGCGGTCTTGATTTCACTCCAACCAATTCGCATTGATTTGCGATGTCATTAAGTTTCGTTTCATCGTTACCCACGATGGCTAGTTTACCGTATTCCCTGGCAAAGAGTACGGCTGCAGCAGACTCTATCCCAAAAGTTGCTCCAGTCACGAGAATCACTTTATCACGAAACATATTTTCGACTTTCCAATTCAAGATGTAAGGGAGTACTGAATCTAAATGTATTATGGACCTTTTTATAACGGACGAGTGGTTAAAAACCTGCCTTTGGACAAAGTCATATCTTAATATCTCTGAGACGGCCTTGGTTAATGTTCTTGCACTCCTACTAATAGTAGAAATGAGAAAAGTGTGTTTGTTCGTGTAGATTTTGGTAGATGGATCACGTAAAATTTGAATTTGATTGTAGGTTAATAGATAAATTATACTCTAGGTTAACACTTAGGGATGCTGGGTAACACCGCAGAATAAAGCTTGTTTTTAGCTACGTACGTAATCTGTATAGGTGAATAATCCACATTCTACTGCGCAGTTTATTTTTATTGGAACAAACGATGACTTATCATTTAGACTGAGAACATATATTTCGCGCCCGAGCGGAACCGCTTCTGCGTTTTCTTAGAGAGAACTCTGACTTAATCTTTAAGAAGCAAAGTCAGTCTTTTATTCAATTTAGGCCCAAGAAGGGCACTTATGAACGTCGAAGCTACTGAAGTTACCACCGATTTGGAAGTCGCCTTCAACTGAGAAAAACCGGCAAGAAACTCAGCAAGGTTACATTTTTAATAAATTTTTTTGGATTGTCTGTCAATGTTGGCTTTTTTCCATTAAATGTTAAACATATAATAAGCATAAACAACAAATGAAAAAAAAAATAACAACAAGAAAAATAAATAAATGATAATAACCCGAACAAGTTTAAAACTAATCATTATTGGTAGATACTACCTAAATACTGGCTTTCGTAAAGTACGAATAAGATGCACTTGTGCAGAGTGCACCTCTGATTATTATACTATTAATTAAAAATAAATGATTATTTTATATTTTCCTAACACAAACGCATAGAAATAGTGATGATATAGCCCAAGGTGGTATTTATAAAAGTGATAAAATAGAAATGTGGTTTCTGGAAGTTACTTGCACCTATAGGGCCTTCTTTTTACCCGACTTTGCGACAGCAAAGTCTAGGTTATTTTCTGTAAATAAGCCAATCTCACCGTGGTAAGTAATGCTGTAAAACATAGAAGGGAGTCGGTCTTTAGATGTAGCTGCCGGAAGAAAATACCAAGTTTCCTACGACATACGACCGCTTAGACCATAACTCTTGGACGGGAACTGTCGTGCGGGCAATAGCCGCTTCCTCTGTTTGAAGCCTTATGTCTCGGTACGCTAAAGACAGACGTTTATACCTACATTATGCGACTCAGGCTGCATTATAGCATTTTTATGTTTATATCTGGAAAATATACCTATTGAGTATTTTGTAGGTCGTGTTGGGTAAGGATGTATATGCATTTTTATGAATTCAGTCTGTCCATCTGGGGGGCATTGCTAATGCAATTCATTTTTCCGAATTTACGGCACATTAATCAATACCAAATTTTTTAATGAATTACTGTATATATGTGACTATTTGTAGTGACTATCCTAATCCTAACTTAATATTAAAAATGCGAAAGTGAGTTTGTTTGTTTGTTTGTTACCTTTTCATGCCTAAGCCGCTGAACCGATTGCGATGAAATTTGGTACGTAGGTAGCCTATGGTATGGAGAAGAACATAGACTACTCTTTATCCCGGGTAAACACAAGATCCCTAGGGAACGTGGGTGAAACCGCGGGGCGGAATCTAGCAACATCATAAATGTGAAAGTTTGGATGGACGGATGAATGTTTGTTACTCAATCACACCAGAACGGCTGAACGGATCTGGATGAAATTTGGCACAGAGATAGATTATAGTTTGGAATAGCACATAGGCTACTTTTTTATTCCAGGAAAAGATAAGATCCCCGGGGAACGCGGGGTGGAAACTAGTTTTACATAAAACATATTGAAATAAGTAGGATCTACCGAGAATTCGAAAAATTTGCATTAGCAATATTGCTTTAGCGGCCTTTTTAGAGGACCTGATGGTAAGATGCTGCCATCGTCTATGGACATTAGCAATACCTGCCGACCTTTATAAAGCTTCGAAGAAACACACCAGCTAATTACAGATTTTCAACTTGAGGGTGCTAGCCAAGCGGCTACTACAAAGTACCTTACCACACCACCGTGCTATGGTTTCCACACGATGTTATCCTTCACCGAACGCTCGAGCTAAATAAATTTAATAACATAATAATTATCTATCTAATAACACTTGAGATAACACTTCGTTATGTATGATGTGATAATAATTATCTATAACTAGCTGTTCCCCGCGGTTTCACCCGCGTTCCCAGTGTATTTTTTTTTTCATACAAACCTTCTCCCGACAATAACGAACACATAAAAGAAAGATTTGCAGATGTGCAGTCGTTCGGAAGTTATGCGCGTACAAACATTTCGGTGATTCATTTTTATATATAAAGATTTTGACCCTGGATACATTTTGCAATGCATAATATCTATACTAACTATTATAACAGAGAAGAGTTTGTTTGTTTGGTTGAACACACTAATCTCAGGAACTGCAGGTTTGAATTGAAAAATTCAAAAAAATATGAAAATTTTGGAATATCATTCAAAATATCGAGCTGAATGCACCCTGTTAGTTTGTGGAGGACCGTCCTGTATATTAAAATTAAGGGAGAAAGTGTGATCATGAGGATGGAGGTGTGTGTGTAAGGGTAGTGTGTTTGGGTATATCATGATGTGAGTGAATTTGTGTTGTGTGTGCGAGTGTGTGTGAGTTGTTTGTTTGTGTAGTTCACAATACACATTTGTATATGCGAATGATCATTGTTGTGGATGTAAAAGTGATTTATAAAACTTTATTGATTGTGTAACCAGATAATGTTTGTATCGTTTTTATAAATATTTGTTTTATTTGTCACTTAATTGATATATTTTTAACAACTCTATTTTCAATTGATACTTTAAAATAATGTTATTATTAGTTTCCTAGAAATCATTAATTGCCCATACATGCGCTTTGTTGCTAACTTTAAAATTAAGGCGCTTTCATTCTCATTTTAAAAATACTGTCTGAATAATTCGGCCAAAGTCACCGACCAACACGGTCCATTACTCGTTTAAGATAACTGTACACAGATAACCTACCATAATCAAGTTAAGGTCTGCATTGTGCCATCATAAGTAAAGGTCGGCCCAGATTAAATTTATGCTCCCTAAAATAATTAATTCCCTTTAACTTCATTAAGAAACCCGCATAGGTGTAATTACAATGAGCTAAGGAATCTTAATTGTCGAATTGAACGTGGTATATACGGTCCTTTAGTTTGGTCAACACAGTTAAAAAAAAAAGGAAATAAATTTCCTCAATTTTTTAATGGCCCTTCTTTTATGTAGGTAGGAGTGAAGAGCAATAATTATAATTTATGAAAATAATTGCTAGTAGTACGAATTCAGGTAGAAATTCAAATTCACATCTTATGTGGGTTGCAAAAGGATTATAATTAATTGATAGGTACCTACACCCGAGGGATCTTATGTTTCCCCTAGATTAATTACCCAGGTATATATTATTATGTGTTAAAATTAATTCAAATCTAATTCACCATAACGTCGTGATTGTGAAACAAACATCGACACAAACACACATACCAACAAACTAATATTTGTCAGATTGAAAAACGTTGGAAAATAAACGGTCAATGTCTATTGAAATGTCTATTGTTGTATGCCAAAAGGTATCTTAATGTACCCATAACCTACCCATAACTGCAAGGAATAAATGAATTTGAATTTTAATTTAAGCAATGCACCCGTTTTTTGACAACGTTTTACAATTTATATATTCTGGGACATTCCTCACACACGGCCATCTGACCCCAAACTAAACAGAGCTTGTACTATGGAAGCCAGATAACTGATATACTACATATACTACTTTTCTTTTTTAAATATATACTTATATAGATAACTAGCTGTCCCCCGCGGATTCACTCGCGTAGCGGTTTAAAAAATAGATAAGAACCTATTCTCAGATCTACCTGATATGTACACAAAATTTCATAAAAATCGGTCGAGCCGTTTCGGAGGAATATGGTAGGTAACTAACATTGTGAATCGAGAATTTTATATATGAGAAGATAACTGATGTTACTACATATACCTACTACTTTTCTTTTGTAAATTTATACTTATCCTAATCCTAACTTGTTTGTTTGTTACCTTTTCACGCCTAAACCGCTGAACCGATCGCGATGAAATTTAGTTTGCAAATAGCCTATGGTACGGAAAAGAACATAGGCTACTTTTTATCCCGGGAAAACATAAGATTCCTGGAGAACGCGGGTGAAACCGCGGGCGGAATCTAGTTATTGATAAATTACACCCAGACTCAAAACAACCGACCTGTGGCGTGATAGATCGGGCATCCTTCCAACCACGCCAACCGGCCCGTTCCAATTTATTGTGGACTGCAAAGGAATAGAACTAGCTTCCGACATCTGTGTTTCCCGACTCCTACAATACAGGGAAATCAAAGCCAGAGTGTATAGGTTTCTTCTGGGCAAACGTGTTCCATCTTAGGATTAGTCTTCTCCCTTTATAGGCGAGTCAGTGGCCAAATGCAAGCTAAATTGTATAAAAGAAACCGGACAAGTGAGAGTCTGACTCGCACACGAGGGTTCCAGATAGTTCGTCTATTTGAAAATGTAAGTTTGTAGTCGCAATAAATAAAAATGAATACTACAATTACTATAAATTATCAATTTTCGGATTTATTCCTTTACTCATGTTGTGCCTTGCTTCTTGCTAAATTTCATGATTCTAGGTGAACTGGAAGAATTTTGATTTATTAGCGAATATCAAAATATGCGGCATAAAGGACCGTATATTTTTTGCGTTAACTTACAAGCTTTTTTTTTACAGCGCTAAAAAACTATATACATAAGTATTTGATATTAATTTCCTAATAAAAAAAGGAAAAAGAATGGTCAAGAAAATGTCAATACAGATGGACAACAAAGTGATCCTATAAGGGTTCTTTATTTTTTTGAAATACTGATCCCTAGAAACTATCTATGAACAGCCATGCTCGACGCTCGATCTCCAATCCTTCCCATTACTGAGTCCAAATACATAACACTACCGGGCCTTATTCAAGATCACATAATGGGATGGATATATGGGTTACTGTCGGTCAGAGGCCACAATCCACAACAAAGCCGTAATACCCACCTTATTGTTCGAACAATCTTAGACAAAGACGATCCATCTTACAATATGATTATTTCAATGCCCTGAATTAGCGGGACCCTGATGAAAATACGTGGATTAATTTGGTTATGGATTAAATAAACCCTGTGGGTTTATGGGATGGTAAAGGTAGGTAATTTTATCGTGGTGTCAGGAAACAATAATGTGCTGGGAGCTTTTTCCGCCAACGCATAAGCTTGGCCATCCAAAAAGGGAACGCTGCCAGCCTGTTGGGAACCTTGCCTATCGACAGCAGCGAGGGCTTTGAGGATGTTTTCTATATATCATAGTTTGTATTTTTTAATTTAATTGTAAATATGTAAATAAAGTACCTAATTGTTACAATGTGTTAATATTTTATGAATTTATTGATGTTTTGTGAAACTTAATGGTAGATATTCGCAAAGAACCCTAAATTTTATATTCTTTGACATGAGCTCCTTGTCAGATTTAAAAAAATATATTTTGATTTGACGCCGTATTTATTTTCATAGGCATATACAACAGATCACAACCATTATTTTTTTGACAATATTCTTATATATAGATCAGTTCTAGGTCGCGACCCAAATGCGTATACGAACAGCATGACAAATAAGACCAAGAAAAAAAAGTTTAAGTAAAATATTCTAAGTAATTTTACATCTGCTTACTATGAAAAGAAAGACAAATAAATAACCGGCCAGTTGGCGGTTGGCCTGTTGGCGTGGTTAGTAAGATACCCTATAATCTACCACGCCGCAGGTAGTGGGATCCATTCCCACTCAGGACAAACATTTGTGTGCAATGTGCATGAACATGTCTGTTTGTCCTGTTTCTGGGTGTAATTATCTATATATGTATGTATTTACAAAAGAAAAGTAGTATATCAGTTATCTGGCTTCCATAGCACAAGCTCTGCTTAGTTTGGGGTCAGATGGCCGTGTGTGAGGAATAATGTTCCAGAATATAAAGATAGTTATCATAAAATAACAATAAAATAATGAGATTATAAACGTAATTAAGTAATAAGAAATTAGAAACGATTTCAAGCGAGGATATATTGGACATTTTTTTACCAAAACAAACAAAGATGTCTATTAGGTACTGTGCGATAATTAAATGAAAGTATGTTCCATTTTGTACAGGTAAGCAAATGAAACTCTTCACCTGTGTGATCAACTCCTCAGAGTTAGAAACAAAACTAATATGAGTTAAATGGAATATAGGCTGAATAGAATTATACCATTGCATAGCAATACAGGCCTTACTAGAAAAAACTTCATCGGAAAGCTGGCGTACCAATTTAAGCATTCATATTTTGAACTCACAATAATCATTTTGAAAACCTTATTGCTTACAGGGTACGGTTGAAATTATATTAAAATGTAGTTTGTAAAGTGTATGTAATAAAATTGCTGTTTTCTAGTTAATATTGACTCGTCAACAGTGGATTTCGTTTCCAACTTTTCTCATTTCGAATTTCAGTCAAACCATCCTTATATTGGTTAGTAAATGTGAATTATTATTACTCCAGACCAGGGTCGTGAAGATGATGATGTGAGACCCTAGTACCCAACAAACAACAAATACCAAACAACATTTCCTTTCCCCAGTGCATTCCTCGCGTTGTTCGTTTAGAAACAAACAGCTCGGTCAGCGCGGTTGATTTTTATTCATTTGGCCCCACTCAGGGCACAGGAGACATATTGGTGCTTTCGTAAGAGGGAAATTGCATTCTACCCTCTAATAATTCGTTTTCACGCGATCCGGGTGTTTTATTGTGGTGGCCCGAAGGTGATTTGTCGTGTTTAGTTGGTATTCTTTTATAGATTTTTCTTTTTGGATTGTTCTTGTTAATTTAGTAGATATTTCTTCGTTAGTTTATACTAATAATGTAGGAGAGCGACTTTTCCATAATAGGGTATTACACCCATTTTTGAAAAGTGTCTCAATTCGTTCCAAAGGTGCTAATAAGCCGCCAAAAAAAACACAAAAATTTTATTCAATCGATAAGTGCCATTAAAATGCCATTAGAATTATTATTATTATTTATTTGATTTTTTTTAAATTAAGTTATTTTATGAACTTTAAGGCGATGATAGCTCAGTGGTAGTGACGTCGGACGCCGCGGCGAAGGTCGTGGGTTTGAATCCTACAATGAGCTTGAGCTTTCGGTGAAGGAATACATCGTGAGGTGCGGGTACTACAAAGTACCCTACCACCGTGCTATGGTTACTTTGTAGTACCCGCCTGGCTGGCTACCACCCTCAGGTTGAAAATCTGTCGCCAAACACCTATTGGTGTGTTCCGGCAGCTGCACTTGAGAGCCAGATCCTTCTAGGATTTGTGTGCTTACCACCTTCGGCCACATCATCACCCACCATAGTGAGATTGTGGTCAAACACAAACCTATACAAAGGAAAAAGAAAAAAAAATGAACTAAATCTAACATTTTCCGACTGCTTATTGCCTAAGCTATCTAAATTGTACATTTTTAGATTTTTTCTCATATAGAGTAAAATACCCTATTGCAACGACATTTTATTATTATTATTACAGAAAAGTAAGTCTTAATTCTAAGTATATACCTACTACTCGCCAAACTAACATGTTTATTCGTGAGACACGCTTAAATATTATAACTTACCCACCACCATAATTATTAACAAGTATGCCTTATGATTTATTATACTTATATACCTAGTCTTGCCATAAATATTGTTACGAAGAAAAAAAATATTTTTTTATTGCAAATAATATTTATTACTTTTACAGTATGTTAGTTTAATACATAAATAAAAAACAAATCTTTTTCTGTCACAAGCAGAGGAGGTCTCATTGTACCTATTAATAGCCCGGTACACAAATATTTGACTAATACCAAGCGTATGGAGAGTTTTAAAAATTGCATTTGGCTCCATACCAACTTTGTGTAATGCAATCACAGCGATTCGGTTCTCTTTATCACCCCACTCCATTTTAATATCGCAAAATATTGTACAATGTATTGGCGCCAAAATTAGAAAACGCAATGAACAAGCGTATAAAAATGACAGATTCCAAATTCAAATGTAATATCTTTCTTATTTTTAATTGTAACAGTATTTATGGCCAGACTATGTATAATATGTTTTTTTCACTTTTTTGTTTATGTAGATAATTTTTAATATTTCGAGTTATTTATTTTTGGATCGAGATTAAAATGTGATCTTTAAGAGCGTTAAGGTAACTTACAATTAACTTTTCCTTTGTCTATCCATTTGTTAGTTAGATTTACAAACTCTCACTCAACGCATTTTTGTATAATATTACAAATTGTTTGTAGTATAACTATGTAATGAATTTTAATTATAAGTTACCTAACTAATAATAAAACAAACTCACCATTGTTTTACACCGCATCTGTGCGACCGCGACGGCAATATATTTGTGCGCGAGTGAAAGAGACATCTCATTATGGGGTCATCGAACGAAATTCCTCTTGTTACATGATTGCCCTATATTTCGTAAAGCAAACAAACTATTGAACGGAAATTGAAGAAAATTTATTGCTTACTTTGTGAAATAAGACCATACCATAAATAATATAATAAACACATCCAAGGGCTCCCAGTTACCAAGATGACTGATTTCAAATTCAAATCTCACATTAAGAAAGTTTTGAAAGAAAAAGCCTATTACAAGGTAGCTCATTACATTGAAGATAAAGATGTCTGGAAATAGCTCCACTCTGCACAAGTGCACCTTGTTCATACTTATACAAAAGCCAGTACTTAGTATTTTAGAGATACTATTTTTTTTTTGTTAAAATTTGAACTTGTTCAGGTTATTATTTTTTATTTATTTTTCTTGTTGTTTTTTTTTTCATCTTTTGTGTTTATGTGTATTATATTTCTTTAAAAATTGTTAAAAATTTAATGGAAAAAAAAGCCAACATTGTCAGATTGTCCAAAAAAAAAAAAATATATATATAAAAAAATGTAACCTTGCTGAGTTTCTTGCCGGTTCTTCTCAGTTGAAGGCGACTTCCGAATCGGTGGTAACTTCAGTAGTTTCGACGTTCATAAGTGCCATCTTAGGGCCTAAACTGAATAAATGGCTTTGACTTTGACTTTGAAAGAACCAAGCTTTTTTGAATATACTAGGATTACAGTCACCAGCAACAATATTAATGCAATATTTCATCCCAATCGGTTAGATAGGTTTTAAATTCAAATGCAAGATTCGAACCACACACACATATCTACATACAGATGAAGTTAAAGCCTACCATAGCAACTGCACTTACACCACGATAATACCATATGCATCCATTTTAATTTGTCATTCGACCACTTAGGCTGATGCTTTGTGTTTTGCAATCATTAAAAAATCTCTCCATCTCACGAACGTATCTATGGACAATAGTGACGGTTGTCTATGGCGCCTTCGCCATACAATTTCGAGCCGCTTCTAGCATTGAATAAACACCGTCGTTTACTACTCAAAACTTGTAATTTCAACTCTATTATTAAAGCAGTAAGTTTTGGAATTACGCAGGGAAAATGTGGTGTAACATTTTTAATGCAAAAGAAGGCGTTTTCAGGCAGCATATTGAAAATGTAAACTAAAGAATAACCAAGTCTTTGGTGAAAGTTGTGTGTGCTCGCTGTTAGGACAAGTGCTCACCCCAAACTTAAGGAACCCTTAAACCTTTTTCAGTAACTTATAAAAAAAACAACTCTTCAACTGTTGTAAAACATATTGGTAACAATCTAAGGGTCACCACTCACCCCTCGATTTTACCTTGAATTCAATGGATTTCCAATGTACGAACAAGGGGTCAACTTCACCCCAGAGGGTTGTTTTCAATCTTGACTTTTTATTGAATATACTTATTTTATGAGGTGTACAAGTGTTTTTATAGAATTTTGAATGGCCTATTAAAGATCTATCGGAGTTTCTATCCAACTAAAATTTATAAAATGATTTAAAACTTCATGCTCGCATGGCAACACTAACGCGTGATTAAAAAAATGTCGCACAATAAATTCACGCCACAGTTTTCTTTATTTTCAAAAATAGAATATCGTCACATTTCCCACTACGCTCATAAAGTATCCTGCCTGATGCAACGGGCGAGAGAGAGAAATATTCACACTCGATATTGTTTCTTTGAATTTTAAAATACGAATGCGGAAAATTCTTTGGCGTTCCAAAATTTATTCCTTATACCTTATTTCTAATGAAACAAGAAAGATTTTTGCTCGGCAAAAAACTTTTTAATGATATGTTAAGTTTGTGTTTCATGATATGCTTTGAGAGGAGGAATGGTATCAGGATTTGAAAACCAACTGTTTATTTACTGTTATTGTAACTCTTATTGCGTTGAATTAAAGTTGAAAATAAATTATTTATGGGTTCTAAATTTGTTGGTAAGGATGTGGGATAGACATTTACGGAGAATGTTTTGTAAATATTTTAAAATATGCAAATGTCTACTTCGTGAATGTTATACTGTATTATTGTCAATTTTATTCTATTGAAAAATTCCCATAGATCTTCTTTATTATTTTTATCAGTTTAAGTTTTCTTTATGTTAGAAATAGGCGGGAAGAGAAACGTACATGAATCAGTATTACTTATGTGATAATTAAGATAATATATTCAATCACATCTAATATTATAATACTAAAATTTCATTCATACACAAAAACGTAAATTTGAAATTAATCTTATATATTATAAAAATCTCGTTTTTGTTCCGAAACAGCTCGACCAAATTTTTTATCTATATTTGATAGGTATGACAATACGTCGTAAAATATATTTCATACCGCTACGTGGGTGAAACCGCGGGCGATTGTTAGTCACTGATAAAAGTACCTATATCCATTTTTGTTACTTCGATGGCTATAGAAAGAGATAGGAAGAGATTAACTCACATTGTCGTCTCCAAGTGTGTTGGTAAGAAATATAAATGGTGGACGCATGTTGTAATATACACCAGTTCTCTCCCTATTGACCCGCGTCATTTGGAGAAAGTTACAGCCGAAGTAGAACGGAGGACCGCTCTTCCGTTACCTCCTCCCGCTCCCCCGACTGACGACGTCGCCAACGACGTCAACACAAATGACGACCCACTTCCACCCGCGACCCATGACGAGGTGAAAGCGATCATCGGGAAGTTACACCCTCGTAAGGCCCCGGGCTCGGACAAGATCACCAACAGAGTGATCAAACTCTTCCCAGCCTCCCTTATCATGCTATTGACGGCCATCTTCAATGCCGCCCTCTCAAACAATATTTTCCCACACCAGTGGAAAGAAGCCCACGTGATTGGGATCCACAAGCCCGGCAAACCCAAGTCCGAGCCCTCCAGTTATCGTCCCATAAGTCTGCTCAACGTACTGGGCAAGATTTATGAGAGAATCATTTATGTCCGCCTTAAAGCATTTGCCGATGCTAACAAACTCCTCCCAGACGAGCAATTTGGGTTCCGACCCAAACACTCGTGTGTTCATCAAGTCCATAGAATTGTTGAACACATCTCCACAAGTTACCAGAGAGGTCACATGACAGGCGCCCTTTTCTTCGATGTCGCAAAGGCATTCGACAAGGTGTGGCACACAGGCTTGATCTACAAGCTTTACACCCTAGGTGTGCCACCGAGACTCGTGACCATCTTACGAGACTTTCTGTCGAATCGCCTCTTTCGATATCGGGTCGAAGGCGTCCTGTCCTCACCACATCCCATTAGTGCCGGTGTCCCGCAGGGCTCGGTACTATCTCCCTTGCTATTCACGCTCTACACGAGCGACATCCCTAGAGTCAGGAATACGCAGTTCGCTCTCTTTGCAGACGACACTGCCGTATATTGCTCAGGCAAAAGCCCGCCCGCGATCTCTAAGAAACTCCAGACCGCAGCCAACGCCCTAGGCGCATGGTTCCGGAAATGGAGAATAGAGATCAACCCCTCCAAGAGTCAGGCGGTTCTCTTTTATAGAACCGACCGAAAAAGACGTCCCCCCATCCCCGACCCAGTCACACTATTCGGCGAGCCGATCCCTTGGGAGAGGCAAGCCAAATATCTCGGTGTGACCCTCGATGATCGCCTATCCTTCGCTGCACACATAAGGGCGGTTTGTGGCAGGACGACTCCACTGCATGATCAACGCCCGGTCTAAACTTGCCCTAAAAAGCAAGGTTAGACTCTATACCGCGTGTATCCGTCCAGTCATGACGTATGCGAGCACCGTGTTCGCTCACGCTGCTCCCACACATCTCCACACCCTTCAGGTGATTCAAAACCGTTTCATGCGCAAAGCCACGGGCGCCCCGTGGTACATGCGCAATGAAAACCTCCACCTTGACTTAGGTCTCCCTACAATCAAACAATTTATAAAACGCGCCTCGCGCCGATATTTTGATACCGCAGAGCACCACGCGAATCCCTTGATAGTCAACACTATCACATACACCCCGTCCCTTATTTCCCGCATCCGTAGGCCTAGGCACGCCCTCAGCGAGCCAGACGATGCCATTACCCTAGCGCAGATCGAGGCCGAAGAAGCCCGCAAACAATTACAGATGCGAAATCGTCAACCTAGATTTCGTCCTCGCCGGCGAGGACCGTCGCGACGTCCTTCCCAGTCTCGTCCCGATTAAGCGGCCCGAGCTGCATATTAGCAATCCGACCGATCCCCAAATAATATATTTGCATGCTAAGTCCTCCCTCATTCCCCAGGCAACGTCCTGAGCCGAGGTCGAGCCCCACAGGGGGCACCCTCAGGCTACCGTTGCCCTAAATTTATTTAGTTTTAAGTAGCGGTTGAGAGCCCTCAGCGCTCACCGCAAAAGTCCGCGTAACGGTGGAAGAAGGTCCCCTGGACCCACCACCTTCCTGTTCCAGTCAAAAAAAAAAAAAAAAATGTAATATACATTTATAACACATTTGCTCGTAAAAGGTCTCTTATTTCACCAATTTCAATATCGTAATGTACCTCATTACGTACTTGTGCGTTATTGTAATGTAAAACGCACGGTTTATCAAGATGCTCCGTCTAAAACGAACGGTACTTTATCTTAGCAAAGAGTTTCTATGTCAGAAAAGTGGTCAACATTTTATGAATAAAATTAGCTTTGGGAGATAAAATATAATAAATAAACATTTAATTCTTTAATTTAAATAATTTTGATCATAAATTATCACCATTTATCTGAAACAAAACACAAAAATATTAATTTACTTTATTAGTAAGACTGGCTGTTTTTGTGCAAAGACCTTAAAAAAAATCGCTAATTTGAGAACAAGTAAAAATTATTCCGCGCGCTTTTTCTTTTCGCTGTATTGTTTTTATTTGAAAATGTCGTCAAGTAATGATGATTTATTCGTTTAAGAAAGTCCGAGTTTTATTTATTTCCTCGCAAATATGTTATAAAACGTCGTATGACATACGTGCGCTCGATACAGCCTCTGCTTTCTTGTAGAAGATAGTACTTGGGGGTCATCGCAAACAAATGAGGGGTGTTTAGCAATATCGCCTCGGCTGTAATTTTCAACTTACCGCACTAATATCATAATGTACTATTATACATAAAATTTTAAATATAATAATATAAAGTCTATATTAATAAGTCTATATTAAATATTGAATCAAAGTGCTACTAAGTCTAAAATTATTTTATTCCGCAGTGGTCATTAAGCTTTGCTGAAAATTGCTTCCAAAACGTGAAGATCTGACAGTAGAGTGGAATAGAAAAGAAAAACCACATATATAACCTGACGGGTGAGATTTGGACAAACAAAACTGTATGCATTTTACTTTCAGTTAATAATGTTTTTTATTTGGATGCGGTATCCAATATGAATGTATCCAATAGGATCCCTCTTCTGTTTTTAAATTTCTGGGCCTACAAATGTTTTTTTTTGTACAATTTTGATTTTATATCTGACTAAACCCAAGCTCAATTTCAACCTCGCAAAACGCAGAATTTTCCGTCCCCGTGGGAACTTAGAAAAAAATCACTGTTATATTATATAAATGCAACGTATATAAATTTCAAGTCAAACCATTGATTACTTTTCGAGTTTTGCGGACACAAACAAACGGAAATGAATTCTTATCTATTACTAATATAATAAAGAATAAGAGGTTTTTGGTTTTTGGAACTACCAGTCAGATTTGTAAAATTATTTTTGCATTTGATAGCGCAATTCTTCAAGAAGATTATAGGCAACTTTTTATCCCGGGAATGCGGGTGAAACCGCGGGTAATAGCTAGAATTTAATAAAGAAAATACACACACATATTATAACCAAGAGACTAATGCCACATCCTAAAAATATAGGTCCACCATCAGAGCATTACGGTAGCGAATGGCTAGACAAGTCTCCCCTCGGATTTCGTGGATGATTCTCCTGGCATATAAAAAGGAATCCAAAAGTTTGTTTGTCCGTCAAAGAAATGGATCCCTGAATATAGCTTAGACCCTGAGCACTAATAGTATTACAGCAAATACCTTTAACGCTTTGTGTGCTTACCATCTTCGGTCACATCATCACTTACCATGATGGGATTGTGGTCAGACATAGGCCTCCAATACATAGTTAAAAAAAATGAAAACTGAAGGCCGTAGATTATCAAGAGAATCTCATAAATTAATACCAGCCCAGGGTTTTTTGATGACCATGTGTCTTTCATGTGATTTTTTGAGGATGTAAGTCAAAGTCAGTCAGTCAGTTTATTCAGTTTAGGCCCTAAAAGAGTACTTTTGAAAGTCGAAGCTACTGAAGATACCCGATTCGATGTAAGTTTCGGTGAAGTGTTCAAGACAAGTGGCAATTAATAAAGAAGGACTGTTGTTTTTTTAAATATTAGCAAATTATGAAATAAAATAAAAATAAGGCGATGATAGCTCAGTGGTAGTGACGTCGGACGCCGCGGCGAAGGTCGTGGGTTCGAATCCTACAATGAGCTTGAGCTTTCGGTGAAGGAAAACATCGTGAGGAAACCATAGCACGGTGGTAGGGTACTTTGTAGTACCCGTCTGGCTGGCTACCACCCTCAAGTTGAAAATCTGTCGCCAAACACCTATTGGTGTGTTCCGGCAGCTGCACTTGAGAGCCAGTTCCTTCTAGGCTTTGTGTGCTTACCACCTTCGGCCACATCATCACTTACCATTGTGAGATTGTGGTCAAACACAAGCCTATACAAAGTAAAAAAAAAAAAAAAACTAGAGACTGAAATACCCATAAAAAGCAAACTGCTAAAAATGAAAGCAAACCCACAAAAAATCACTAGTCGACATGAACTAAAATCGAGATGCCCTCATCCGTATAATTACGCCGAAAATTTTCGGATACACTCGAAAGCTGAATCCTCGAGTGTTGGCATATTCAAAAATTTCAATACAAACCGCTCGCCGAGTCGGATTTTGTAGGTGTTACATGAACGATATGTTTAGCCAACTTGCTCGACCAACAAACTTGCCCGGCCTCCATACTATATTTTTGGGGAGTAATCTTCGGAACTGGCAATAGAGTAAAAAAAGGAATATTTAAATTTAATGTTCCAAAAAAGTACTAGGTAGACATCGCGCCACCAAATAAGTTAATTAAAATCTATCTTATTTCTTCACAGGTAGAGGTGTTCGGGACTTACTTCTACTCCTACTCGAGTATCTACCTACTTGAAATCCTGTCTCTACCAACAATTTTGATTCCATGGCCTGTCCGTTTGGGGGGCATTGTTTATATTAATTTTGTTGACTCGTCTTAAGTTTAAGTAATAGATTCCTTACAACAACTTTTACAATAACAACAGTTGACCGATCTCCAGGTCAGTGTGTCACTCGTATTATCGGTAGCAAAAGGGGGGCTCTAGAGAGTTGATATCAAAAGATTCCTCATCAAAAATGAACGACCGATGTTGAGATGAGAGTGCCTGAAGACTTACGTTTTTAACCTACCCGCTATTTTGAATGGTTCCGTGCATGTTGGTATTTTTAACTAACTTTATAATTTGGAAGCTTTATTTGTAACTAGCTTTCATTCCGAGGTTTTACTCGTGTTCTACCTTCTAAATTTAATTTAATTTTATGGCGATGAGTATAGTTTACGAGATATAGACCAAGATTCGATTCCCGTCACAGTCTCAGTCACTGTCTACTTCTCACCGGTATAAGGCTATGACCCTCAAGTTGAATATCAAGTCATCAAGCACCAAAAGTGTGTTCCGGAGCTGCACTTGAGAACCAGTTCCCAACTAGGCTGTATGTACTTACTACCTTCGGCCACATGACACTTAAAAAAACCATCTCTTTCAATAATCACTCATAGCTATTTCAACTCACGAATATTAAAAACATTCTCTCCTAAACATTTTGAATATCGAAGCCCTACCCGTCACAACCCATATGAACTGACTTACAAACTTACTCCAACCGTCTTCACCACCCTATCCCATTGAAATAAAGTCTATTATCTCCTAATTAACATTTAATTAATTTTGTAGAACTTGTAATGAAACATGAAAAATTCAGCGAGGCACACACGGAGTGATTTTTCCTCTCCGGCTGCATGTCATTTTGCTTTGACTCATAATAGAGTTTAAAATTTTAATGTGTAGGGGACTTAAGACGTGTGTACGTATCTTTATACTTCTGTTGTTTGCCAATTAAAATTAGATTTTTTTCCGTTGGAGGATGTAATTTTTTTCTAGCGATTTATGTGAACTCAAAAGAGAACGTACCTTATAGCATTTCAACTACTAACCAACCATAGACTTTTATTTTATTTTTACGAAACCGTGATTTTGAGTTTTTTGAGAACCGAACGTCACTTTGCATTTTCCCGCCAAAAAGTCTTTTTTATAGAAGGCGATGTGCAATGCCTTTTTATTATTATCAAAATTAATGCTTTGTATTTAGGTTTACAATAATTAATTACTTTTTGAAAATTTACCCGACTAACAGGGTTATCTTCATTTAGTGTGGTAGGAAGTTGGTATTAACTAGAGATACCGCATTTTTATAACCCATTTTTATTTTTAGGGTTCTGAACCCAAAGGGTAAAAACGGGACCCTATTACTAAGACTTCGCTGTCTGTCCGTCCGTCTGTCTGTCTCCAGACTGTATCTCAAGAACCGCTATAGCTAGAGAGTTGAAATTTTCACAAATTATGTATTTCTGTTGCCGCTATAACAACAAATACTAAAAACAAAATAAAATAAATATTTAAGGGGGGCTCCCATACAACAAACGCGATTTTTTTGCCCTTTTATTTGTTTTTGGTAGTTCCCGTTGACCTAGAATCACGGAATTTGGCAAAAAGCAAGGTCTTACAACACAAATAAAAGGAAAATTCTAAAATATAAAAAAAGTTGAAAATTAAAGGGTGTCCCCATACATACATAGTTACGCCAATTAATAAAGACCTCTGAGTTTTATGGGTGCTTATACAATTTAGAGGTCTAGCTTAATTGGGAACAACCTCAAATAAGGTAAATAAATAAAATTGTGCATTTCCCGTGATGGACGAACGATGAACGAAGTTTGTACGGAACCCTCGGTGCGCGAGTCCGACTCGCACTTGGCCGGTTTTTTTTATTTACTAAGCGATGTTGTGTCCGAAGGTGATAAGCACACAAAGCCTAGAAAGAGTAAGCACGCAAAACTCTTAAGAGGCAGTAGGTACTCTTGAAGGTAACAATTTAAAACATTATTTTTCCATATATTTTTTTTTATCCAAGATTTTTGTCGACGTCATACCACAACTAACATTATAATAAGTTAAGTAAATCACTAACAATTAACTACTATCTTTTAAAGGTATGACTATGAATAATAATCCTTTATTATAACTAAAACAATAATATAAACTAATGATTTAAAAATCCATTGTCATCGCTAACAATCACATGGAAATCACATCAAAGGAGTGGCTTAACTAAAACTCATACTAATCGCAATAACAGATAGTTATCGTACGAGGCAAATGGCGTGGGGTGATTTTTTTAATTTCATAATAGATTTAAATGAAAGAATTTCGGCATGTTATGGCACTGGTCGTGTAAGTTGACGACTTTATCATTATCACCAGTAGTTTATAAACATGCAAAATGTTTTTATGTATGTTAAAAAATAAGAACCTGTAATGCAATGTTTAAAAACCTTTAAAGTCAAGTTAAAATGTGTCAGTTAAAATTAAAACAAGCTATAACAAGTATATTTCGGGCGAAAATATCTTGCAAATGTCCAATGGGGGTCCAAATAAACACTTACTATGCCTGTCGGTGGACTATCTGCCTTCTTATCAACCTGATTACATAAAAACCCTTCTAGGCTTTGTGTGCTTACCACCTTCGGCCACATCATCACCTACCATAGTGAGATTATGGTCAAACACAAACCTATACAGAGTAAAAAAAAAAAAATCCTCTCATACACATACATTTAAGTAGATAAGATTTAATTTAAGTTGAGAAGTTTTATAATATTTTATTAATCAATAAAATTTTATAAAAAACAGAAACAATTTTACCTTTAATTTACTATAAAACCGTATAACCTTTGTTTATTTCATAAAGTGAAACTGCAAGTGACCTGTTCAAAGTAGTAGTGTTACTATAACATGTTTGCCATGTTCCCGGCGCGCCTGTCTATCGACGATGACCTCGACTAATGTCCAAAACTGTAACTGATATCACGTTTAATATAGTAATTACACCATCATATCAAACCATAAGTAATTATTTAAAATTGTATATAAAAAATTATGCTCAAGGCTTGTATTTGACCATAAACTAACATAAGCCTATCTAATAAAAAAAAATAAAGATAGACGCCAATTAAGTTTTATTTTTTTTTTACTTTGTATAGGCTTGTGTTTGACCACAATCTCACTATGGTAGATGATGATGTGGCCGAAGGTGGTAAGCACACGAAGCCTAGAAGGATCTGGCTCTCAAGTGCAGCTACCGGAACACACCAATAGGTGTTTGGCGACATATTTTCAACTTGAGGGTGGTAGCCAGCCAGGCGGGTACTACAAAGTACCCTACCACCGTGCTATGGTTTCCTCACGATGTTTTCCTTCACCGAAAGCTCAAGCTCATTGTAGGATTCGAGCCCACGACCTTATAATGATTGGTTATCCTTTTCTATCACTAATTAATAATCTAAGACGGATATACATAATTCAGTTATTATCTTTCTTTACATAGTATAAAATGAAGTCGCTTCCGCTGTTCGCTTAGATCTTTTAAATTACTCAACGGATTTTAATGCAGTTTTCAGCAATAGATAGAGTGATTCAAGAGGAAGGTTTATAATGTATAATACATGCATATTATCATACAGGAAAACTGAGAAATTCAAAGATTTGTAATGTGATATCGTTACAAACATTTTTGTGCGCTTACATTATTGCACCCGTGCGAAGCAGGGGCGGGTCGCTAGTTTTATTATAATTGATGTCTCTGAGAACGACAGATAATTAGAAAAAGGTAAAAAAATCTTATTTCCTTTTTCAAAAAAATGGCCAATTATTATAAGAATTCGTTAATAATTTTACAGGCCTGCAAATTCTCCCAATGTACACTCACCAAGAAAATACCTTCAACCTAAATGAGATATTTAAATCAAATATTCGTATCGCGCTGTGGCGCCACTATCGCTCAACTAATTGTCGCCACACATGCGAAGTGTTTTTGTACAGTTTATTAATATTAGCGGTCCTTTATGTTTATGTAAATGGGCTTTTAGTTATTTGAGGTTGATTTTTGATTATTATTGTTGAGTTTGTTTTTGAGGCTACTCGTAGGTAGTGATGTAAATACATATAAAATATATTTTACTAACTGTCTAACTAACTAAACCGCGGACAGTTAGTAAAAAATAACTAGCCCATGTCCTTTTCCATACTATAGGCTATCTGCGTACCAAATTTGAATGCGATCGGTTCAGCGGTTTAGGCGTGAAAAGGTAACAAACAAACAAACTCACATTCGCATTTATAATATTATAGCTAGGAAAGTTAGGAATAGGATAAAATCTACTATCTACACATTCAGCCGTATTCTAAGCATATTTTTTTGTAAAAAAAAAACTTGTGAATAATTTAAAACTTATATTATGTATTATTTATTCAAATCAATCAATCAATCGCTTTTCGAGTTTAATTTTAAACGTATCAAAAATATCTAAATTAAATCTGAAATATTCATCAGTGGGCAGCCTGAAACACAAAAAAAATAAATAAAGGTGACACACATAAAGCACACCTATCCATAAATCAAGTCGGCGAAGCAATCACATCTAATACCTCAGCCGTAGCATGACTCCCGCGCCCACTAATAACTATGGAGAGGATATATTTTATTAATTACACCAACAGCGTTATCACGAAATATTACCTTTATGTCCTATATTTGCATATCGTGTTAGTCTATACGAAATACTGGGAGCGGCCGTGGCATGCGATGGCTGTGTTTAGTGTCTAAGTTATAAAATATTGGCGTTGATTGACGTTTTGAATTGTTTTTTTACGCTTTTTTTAATAATTGGCTCGTTAAACATAATTATAATAGCACGAGACATACCATTGCATGCAAAAAGTTAAAATTTATATCTTTTATTATTTTATTGTGACAAATTTATATATCTTCTTAATAATATATATAAATCTCCTGTCACGATGTTTGTCCGCGATGGATTCCTAAACTACTTAACCGATTTTAAATTAAATTGGCACACCGTGAGCAGTCTGGTCCAACTTGAGAGATAGGATAAACGTCTGGACCGATTTGGATGAAATTTTGTGTATGAGTTGGACAGGACAACGTCTGACGGGACAGCTAGTATTTTTTATATTTTTCTCAATTTTGATGTAAGGCTCTGCTGCAAATTAATTTAAAATCTTATAGATAATTAAAAACGAACATTTAATATCGTATGTAATCCTTACAAAAAACACGCTTCTGTTTTTCACTTGGCCACGTCATATTATATTTGATGGAAATTTGGGCGTAACCATCGAATTATGTGCGCGAGTGTCCTCGCAGTTATTTTTAATGTTACTGATAGAAAGGGCGGTCACGGCGAGCGATTTGTATTATGTCGTCGACTTATGATGATTAGTCAAATTAAACATTTTTTTTTATTGAATAATATTATTTATTTTACAAATATTATAATAACTAGATTGTATGCTTTTTAGTCTTTTTAAAATCACCCTGTATAATAGTTTATATATTACTTAAATTAATTTTGAACTTTTTTTCGTTCGTTTTTGTCGGAGTTTTACCTTTTTATTACATTAATTAACCCCTTGAAATCCAGTATATATAAAATTATTCTAATGTACAGTGCGTCAGTTAATTATCATCGCATAAACCATACGTGGTCTAGTACAGTCGTCTACAGAACGCAACCTCAGCAAACATCAATAAGACTATATGTTTGTGCGCTTATAACTCGGGAACTAAACTGTTTAGTGAGTAATCGTGGGGCCAAATCGTTTGTGTCAATACAGGTCACTAACTTGCAAGGCAAATAGTTCGTACCTTTGCGCTTTGGTCGAATCTTTGGGTTAGGGTCACCATATCTTAGCGTAGATAATGGAAAGTCTTTGGTTAGATATTTCTATATTATAATAATAAATTGAAAATTATAGAATATCTGTGTTTAAATTATAAAATTTGTATGTTCATTACCATTCAGCTGAACGGATTTGGATGAAATTCGGCACACGGACAGAATATATTCTGGATTAATATATGACATTCTTTTTATATCGGGAAAACATAAGATAGAGTAGAATCTGATAGTAGTTAATAATAATATCCAGGGACACTCCTCACACACGGCCATCTGACCTCAAACTAAGCAGAGCTTGTACTATGGAAGCCAGATAACTGATATAATAAATAAATAAATATATTGGGACATTCCTCACACATTATACGATTTTTTTATATAGTTATTATAGATAATTATACACAGACTCAGGACAAACAGACATGATATTCAACGTGTAGGCGGTAGCTAGGCAGGTGGGTACTACAAAGTACCCTACCATTGTGCTATGGTTTATTTCACCGAAAAGCTTCAAGCTTATTATAAGATTTGAATTCACAACCTTCTAGGCTTTGTGTGCTTACCACCTTCGACCACATTATCACATACCATGAAATAAAACGTAGAAAAAAACATTTGTCTTTAAAATCAATGTGTATGTGGTCAACCTATTCACCAAACTCAAAAGGTACAAGTTGGACACTCGTCTATTTTGAGGACGAGACAGGGCTGCCACTTCGAGGGTTATTGTTTGATTTTGCTCTAATCAATATAGGGGTGCCGCACGTTACGTGTAGAACTTACCAGTTTGAATTAGGGGCTAATTATGTTGTAAAGTTTGAAAACCACAGAGATCGTAGGTGTTAGGTAGGTACATGTAGGCAACAGAGTAACCACCAGTTTCTGAAAGCCTAACCAAAGTTCTTCTCTTTTAAATTATAACTTGCTTTTCGTCTCGCTGTTTCACTCGTGATTTTTATGTTTTATTCGGGGCGGAGAAAAATCCAACAAATCGCCAATGTCAAGTTATAATAAAGGTATTATGTAATATAATTTTGCTACGTTTTTATTATTACCACGTTTTTTACCTTTACAAAGTCACTATGTTTCACATCTCACAATGTTAAGTCATGATGTGGCAGAAGGTGGTAAGCACACAAAGAAGGAACTGGCTCTTAAGTGCAGCTGCCAGAACACACCAGGTGTTTGGTGACAGATTTTCAACTTGAGGGTGGTAGCCAGCCAGACGGGTACTACAAAGTACCCTAACACCGTGCTATGGTTTCCTCACGATGTTTTCCTTCACCGAAAGGTCAAGCTCATTGTAGGATTCGAACCCATGACCTTCGCTGCGGCATCCGACGTCACTAACACTGAGCTATCATCGCCCAAACCACGTTTGTACTAAATTACCACGTTTTTATTAATAAGCCACTTTCATGTTTGTCTGTCTGTCGTTCCGGGTGGAATCTTGCAACTCAAATTTCTATTGTATTATCTATAAATCTATAATGTAATAAATATGAATTTAGTTAAAAAAAAGTAAAATACAATCTATTCCATCAAATATAGAGTAATTTTCTTAAAACATTTCACATTGACTAAAACTCATTTATGAACGCCATGGGCAAGAGTTCCCATATATATATATAAGCAATAGTTTACATACGGTATATTGCAACTTGTTCAATAAGCAGGCTTGTAAGTTTGTATCAACAACATACAGTTTTGATGAGTTTCAGTACGCTCACCAATATACATACGAGTATATACAATAGTCGAAAACTTTCATTGGCCGCCATTGTCATACACAAAGTATATACTATATAATATATACATTTATTTATTTACAATAATTGTATAAAATACAAACTATAATATATAGAAAATATCCTCAAAGCTCTCGCTGCTGTCCATTTTTTAAATTTGGATTTTTCAGCACCGGTTGCAGCAGACCCAGCGACTTTACAAGTCGCCACGTATCAACCAACACACGTGGCATTCAACACCAGCGGTTTGCCGACACAAAATATTAATTATGATTGTTGAAAAAAATAAAAATATATACAAAACTGGCTAAGTGTGAGTTAGACGCTAAATTAAAATCTAGCGTTTATTGTAATTTTGAGCTTTATAAAAATAAAGTGTGTAAATTTTGTAGGTATAATTTTTTTTGTTTCTTGGTAAGTAAGGTATATTATATATTTTTAACATAAAATCTCGTATTTAAACGCTCCATAAGTCTGAAATTATGAAAAAGTTTTTATCCTTTTTTTTGAGACTTACGAACCTATTATATGATTTTCAGTTTTTTTTTATATGAATGGTGGGTTTTATTTAGAAATACAAACAAATTCAAACTTAAAACCTGTTCACGGTATCTTTATTAACATAACAAGACTTTATGACACCTAAAATCTAACCCGGCGAGTAAACTTAACATAAAATCATCTTTAGAACACAATAAATAAAGTTTATAGTCCTATAACATCATATCTGTTGCAATTCAAAACATACACACAGCCAACACAGTGTCGAAATTCAAATATCATTGTATAAAATGAAGACACGGTAAGTGACAAATTCAAAATTGTTGGAAAACAAAATGGAAAGGGTTAAGTCAAGATACACCCCTACTGTTTGTGTTAGGTAATTATTCTATTGTCATTTTATTTATATTTCGCAAAGTTATCGTGAAGATATCTCCTAATAAAGTTTAAGAACGGAGGGTAGCAGGGGAATTTTAAGTGTTATTTTATGTAAATGCAAAACCATAGTTGTATCGGGGTACGCGGTAAAGTAGCGTCCAAGTTTGATTTCATTTGCATTTTTTTGATGTATGTCAGTTACTTTGTTATGATTGTCGGTTGTCAAGTAAAATCTTTTGGGCGCCATTTTGAATTTAATCTTTGACATAAACTAACTCATATTATAAATTTTAATAACAATAACTTAAGACTAAATGAATATCTGTAGGCATAAATAAATAATCTGTGACATTCCTCACACACGGCCATCTGATCCCAAACTAAGCAGACCTACCTAAGTACTATGGAAACCAGATAACTTTTTTTAAATTATAAACTTATAAAGATAATAACATTTTTTTTTTTGTGGGTGGGGTCGAACCACCGACCTGCCTAACGGTATTTAGCCTCCACATCAACTTTTCCTGACAGTCCATTTTCTTAATCATTCTTGGCTGAACTCGTTTCACCGACTCGTATATGGCTATTAAAAACTCACACCAATAAATAACAAACAAACAAACATAAAACGTAAATCCCTCCATTATTTCTTCAAATACTTACTTATGACCAATGCTTCTTGCATTGCATTGGTCATAAGTAAATATTTGTCCAGAACTGGTCATTCCGTGGTCTTTCAGACTGGACAAATGTTGACCAACTGTAAGCAAATGCCAATGGTGCTGTGTTTGATACACATAATAATATAGAATGTGGTTTAAAATATAGCAAGTTACTAGTTTAGTAGCTAGTACTTGGGCGATCGAGCTCTGCTCGGGTGAAAATAGAAAAAAACGATCCCAGATTTAATCCCCATATTGCATCGAAATCGTTAGAGCTGTTTTCGAGAACGTGAATACGAATATACAAATATTGCTCATTAAATAAAATAGGATGTTTATCATTCACTGTAAAATCTAAAAATCGTAAGCGAGTTCAGCCAGTTCCTATCTTGAGGTGCTGTACCAACTGTAATTTTTAATTTTATCATAATTTACCACTGATCTTGTTCTCTAAGCTATGCTCCATACATAATTTTACTGCCACAAATTTGCATCAACGATTATTTTCCCCATCAATTTAAAACCTTCCCTAGCGAACTATTTACAATAATTATTATTAAATAAACAACAAGATATTCAGTATTAATACGTATCAAAAAAATACCAATAAAAACCTACAAATGACGCATTTTTGTACAGGACTTCGACCAAGTTAACTTTCCCAACATACTAAAGCTATTTAAACACAGCACCACCAAGCGGCACAGGTAATGATGTCCTATTGACTGCAAGCCGGTCAGAGCATTGAAAGAAACATCTTCCGGTCAGTGTAAACACGGCCTAATAGGGCGCATTCAGCCTCCTCTGTGCATGTGATTGCGACTTTTGGAATGATACGAGTGTAAAGGGGTCTTGGTGGACAGTATTTTTTTTAAAGGCGATTGAGGAAATATCAACACTAGATATTACATTTGTATCGGACAAGGTTCATCTTTTGTATAGAAAGTTTTTTTTTGCAATTTCAGGGTTATAATACGTTTTTTTATATTTATGTTGAGTACTTGCACGCTATAAAATACTGCTGGTAAATAAAAAATAATCTTGTATATAGATTGTGTATCCTAACTAATATTATAAATGCGAAAGTGAGTGTTTTTTTGTTGCCTTTTTACGGTTAACCGCTGAACCGATGGCAATGAAATTTGGTATGTAGATAGCCTATGGTATGGAGAAGTACATAGGCTATTTTTTATCCCGGGAAAATATAAGATTCCTCGGGAACTCGGGTGAAAACGCAGCGTAAAATATTTTTAAGAGAAAAACGAAACCTTTAAAAATTGTTTTCGTAAACTTACATACCTATTACCTTTATTTATAAATACTGTATAGATGTTTATAACAAGTACCAGGAAATCATAAATGACAAAGGGCTCGAGAAGTGTTTATCACAGGCCCCAAGTGTTGGTAATAGCTTCATGTATCAATTTCAAGGCATGAACTGCTGACAAAAAAGTTGGATTCTCGCGAAAAAGCGCGTTAACGACTGAACTCCGCGTGAAGTTTATTTAACTTGTCATCGGTGACTTTATTTAGGGCTATTGTTAAGTGGAATTCACACTTTATACGCAGCAATTTTTGCAATGCTTCCTTTTTGTATGTTTTTTTTGTCAGAAATCATCTCAGGCTTGAATGATACAAACAAACAAATAGATAGACAAACCCCGCGATATTTCCCGCATTTTTCAAATATAAAGTAAAACACATTTGTATTTAAAAATAAATATTTGTCATTTAAACTAGATTTCCTCTCAATTTTCGGATGATTACTTAATTACTTGTTGAGCGGTTGGTCACGCTTGACATCAGAGCTAGTAGCTACCTAGCCCAAAGGATAAGCTAGGTTCAGCGTAGCATTGCCGCCAGCATTCTAGGGGGGAAGGGTTAGGGAAGGTTTTTTTATCTATGAAAGAGCTACTTAGTTTTTTCAAAACCTTAAGAAAATTATATTTTATCTTTTACATCATGTTATTTTTTTATTTTTTTTATAAAGTTACAGCATTCACTTACTTTGGTTGTCAGTGATTTTCAGTCAATGTAAAATCTCCTTTAGACTTTATGCTAATAAAATGATATTGTTTTCTTTAGAAAGTCCTATTCATTAAGAAGTGTGACAGTCATTTTATTAATCCCACCAAGGAAAGCCGTTGTCTTAGCTATTAATGTTTCAAAGTTTGCTCTTTTAAAGACACAAGGTGTACTGCAATAAAATAAACTGTAATTTATTAGAGTTAATAATTTTCAATTTTAATGTGACATTTTCAAAGAAGTTTTCTTTAAATTTGTTTTTATTTATTTATTTTCGCGAGCACTTAAATGGGAGTTATGCGATCTCACGAAACTTTTCGTTAGTTCTATTTGAAGTATGTAATTGGATTTTTTTTTCAATGAAAATTTATACAAGAAATATTGTTTTCCTTTTTTAATTATATTAATATTTAACAACGTTTAACATTGACTTTTTTTTATTCGTAAACGCAATAAAAATTTCGGAATTCGTACTATTAAATTTATACATAAAAAGAATTTGGGTGACTGTATATTGAGAGATGTAGGGAGAGTAACAAAGAGATTTCTAATCCTGTCTGTCTATCTATTTGGACATGCTAATCTTCGAAACTACTGAATCGATTTTCATGAAGTTTCCTCCGCGAGCGACAAGCTCTAGTGTTGCAACTAATAATTAGCTAATTATTTTAATTAAAAAATACAATAAAACATTTTCATAGTCACCTAATTACATCAGGCATACATTACATTAACAAAAACTAACATGACCTACTAAAATTCCATACATAATTAAAGACCCTATGTACCATGTCCTCTACGGACCATTACCTAAAACTTAAGAAGCACCTAACTAATGAATTTAAACCTCCCAAAACAACTAGGCGTGCCAACTTGGCTGACACAAATATGTCCAATAGCACGACGTAATTAAGAGCAGTCGGTTACAGCAAAAATCCATCTGGTACTTGTCACTTAAGGGCACTCGAGATGCCCAACTCTGGTACGCTCTCTACGCCGTAGAGTTTGGAGCTACGAAATCTAGAGGTTGGAATTCTCCGAACCATTCATTGAAACATGATTTTAATGGTTTTCGTTGAAGTTATTTTATGATTTTATTAAATTTCTACAATGATTTAGGTACATACAATCTTTTTTTTTTTTTGTATCTGCGGACAGAATTTAGAAACTAATTTAAACTAGTTCTTACTGTGAGTAAGTAAGTCTCGTTTTAAAATAGGTTCTGATTATTTTTTTAAATATTATAATTTTACGTAAGTAAGTATCGATGTTAAGGTGGCAAACAAGCTTACGGCCCACCTGATGGTAAGCGGTTACCGTAGCCTATAGACGCTCATAACCTTGAGACATGAAGTTGTTAAGTCTCCTGTGCCTGTAATTTCACCGGCTCCCATACCCTCCTAACCGAAACACAGTAATACAAGTGCACTACTATTTCACGGCGGAATTAGATATGGTGGTAGTACTTCCCCGGGCGAACACTGCACTAAGAGTTCTACTACCTTCAAAATAATAATAAAAAACACTTTCGCTTCAGAAAAATCAGTTTGATGGTGGTTTATTCTATAAATGAGACAGAACACATTTCTAGCTCATCACAAACAAAGGTGCGAGTAAGCCACATTAGCGTTCCGTCAACGCACTTCCCCCCCCCCACCCTTCCTCCCGAGATGGAAACAATAATGAGTACCAGAGATTTCCCAAACGTACCCTACGACCTACGAATTTGGATAAAGTTATCAAATTTTCAAAACTGTAACGCATTAAGGGGGCTCCCCCGAAGAGACTGTTATTACTCAGCCTAATTATGATTCCAATTACCTATGCGTGCGTGTGTACATTGTGCTTTATGGATTTTGGGCTTACTACTTGGACCATATTACTTAGCTACCTTGATGAGATTATGGTCAAACACAGATAACGATAGCTCAGTGGTTCGAATCCTACAATGAGCTTGAGTTTCCGTTGAAGGAAAACATCGTGAGGAAACCATAGCATGGTAAGTTACTTTGTAGTACCCGCCTGGCTGGCTACCACCTTCAAATTGAAAATCTCTCGCCAAACACCTACAGCTGCACTTGAGAGCCAGTTTCTTCTAGGCTTTAGCTGTGTGCGTATCACCTTCGGCCACACCATCACTTACCATGGTGAGTTTGTGATCAAACACAAGCCTATACATCGGCTAGTTACTCGATTAAGATATGTTTTAATGTTTCCATATTCAATCATCATACCCCCAATCATTTAGGGTCGTCACAATATGTTCCTACTTTTCTATTTATCTATATCCGCCGTATCTGCATTCACTCTTTTCTCACTCATATAAACTTTTAAACAATCCATCAATCTCTTTTCGGTCTTCCTCTTCTACTATACTATAAATTTTATGCATATATCACCAGTGGTTTAGGCCCTGCGTTCATCATTAACCATAGTGAGGCCTGGACACAGGCATATCTATAATATATATTTATCAAATTCTAGTGAGAATCACAGTTCTGTTCTATAGGTCACTAAAACGAACAACATTAGATAATACAGGGTAATTTTGTTATCACTGGCAATACTTGCAGGGGTGGAAGTACTCATCAATGTGAACAACTTTTATTATAGGGCTAACTCTGATATCGCGTAAAATAATATGGTTGCTTCATACATTTTAGTCGAGTAAGTATTGAACTTTTGTATGGAACAGCTGATAATTTTTCCATGATTTCACAGTTAGTCCCATAATAAAAGTTGTTCATTTTGATGAGTACTTCCACCCTTGCAAGTATTGCCAGTGATAACAAAATCACTCTGTATACATAGCAATATTAAGGCAATTAATGAAAGTTGCAGCAACACGATGATGATGAAGTGGCTGCGAACAAAACCCATCGTATCACTATAATACATAATTACGCGTGCAAGTATAATTATTCAGTACTCGACTAGTGTCGGTGAACTGATTCCGTTGGTATTTCTATAGAGATGTTATCACCACTTTATACTGGGAGGATATTTTGAGGTGGCATATTTTCTCAGCATATTTAGGCTTGTGTTGGACCACAATCTCACTATGGTAAGTGACAATGTGGCCGATGGTGGTGAGCACACAAAGCCTAGAAAGAACTGGCTCTCATGTGCGGATTTTCAACCTGAGGGTGGTGGCCAGCCAGGCGGGTATATAAAGTATCCTACGTGTTACGGTTTCCTCACGATAGTTTCCTTCACCGAAATGTTAAATTTGTCAGCTGAACAATTTTTCCTATCGAACCAATACTGAACTCCCTCGAAAAAAAAGAACTTTTAATACTTAAGGTCATGGTCAATAAAAATGTATGAAAAAACAGCCGAGTTGACCCACTTTACACACACACTACAATGATACCCTATCACACTGCAAACATCTCTTTAGCATTCCATCTAATAATGCCGTTTGACACGTACCAATTTTCGGTTCATTTGATATTAAAAGCTTTTCAGCGGCTCACGTCCCGCGGCACAGGCTGGGGGCGTCATCACCTATTCAGCTAAATAGAGTAGTTGGTGATAGTAGTCGTGTTCCCTTGTCATTAGCTCAGTTACAGCTATTGAGGTTTGGGTTCACTTGTGTGTTTGATTATTACATATTTTTTGCTGAAAGACGTATATTTGGTATTGATTCAGATGGTTTTATAATTAGATTAGCTATTGCCGTGGTTTCACTCGAATTCCCAGGGAAAAACGAACTGTTTTTAAGCTATTGTATAGCTTTTATCGCGGGCTTTGAGCGCGGCGACCGAATCAAGTAATTCCGTAACGAAAAAACCTGACACCCCCCACTCCGCCTACCATGTAGCTCAGCCGAGCGTGACTCGATTGAAACCTTACCTGAATAATAATACATAGAAAAAAAAATCGAGTCGACAACATAATAATCCGCAAAATTCGGATTGTCGAGTATTTTGTTAAATTCTAATGGTGCAAATGGCAGTCGCTATATTGGCCGAGCACAGTACCGCCATATTTTCAATGAACGCATCCCTGTCAGTCAGTATCAGTTTTTTCTTTTGTTTTCCCTTATTTCGGGAAGGCAAAGGGTTCTAGCCATACAGCCTAATCATGAGATGACACAGTGTTCTCAGTGTGTAAATGAGCCTTTATTGACAGCCTATTAATTTTGTTTCCCGTTATAGTTGTATATAGAAAAAAAAAAAGAAAAAAAAATACTGCATAAATAAAAAATAAATAAATAATTATAATTGCATAAGTTGATAAAAAATGCTATGCAATAGCTTTACCGCTGCAGTCCCCGAGTGCCACACGTATTTTTTAAAATATGAAATGCATCTTTAAAGAAATCCCTGAGATCCATCTCAAATGAAAGCTGCTCTGCCAATCTCAATGCGAACTTCCTTGGATTAAATAAATAAATTAGTTTGTTTCTCAACTTGGTAACGTCTGGGTTTGGATGATATTTGGCAATCAGATAGGATATTTTCTAGATTAACACATAGGATACATTTTATTGCAGCAAAACAGATCCCTAAGCAGCGCGGGAGCAACCTCGAGGCGGAAGCAAATTTTCTATAAACTTAAATTAGTAGTTTAGTTGTGAAAGCAAACAAATGTACAGACTACAGACAGAAATTACATATTGTGACAATTAGATACGAAAATGGAGTGTATTATTGCTATGTCATTATAAAACGCGTAGAAACTTTTGAGAGGCTCGTGAGTCCCACGTTGGGTGCCAAAGGTTTTAATTTAAAAGTTAATTTAATGATCCAACTTAAAAAAATACAAATTCTTTGAGAAACCATAAAAAAAAATATTTTTATAAAAATCTTATTAATTTGGTAAGTTATTTAACAAAATCTTAAAAATGATGTTTCAAAGGGCTATATAGATTTGTAAAGAGTGGCTTATTTAAATAAGTGAAATTCAAATTAGTCTATAGAACGATTAAAATAAAAGCTCGAGCAAAAGCCCGAAGCTTAATATAGAATAATAGAAAAAATTATAAATATTCACAGGCTAGAGTTAAAGCTTTAGCGGAGTGACGGATCCGTTTTTACTTATTCCACAGAAAATCTGCTTAAAATCCGTATTAAAAGAATCACTTGGAATTTATTTGTGATGTGGTACAAAGTAGAAACTTAGAGCTGGTTTTTAAACCCAATAATGTATGTACAATGTCGTAAACTAGTTAAAATCTAAATTATATATTATCAGATCATTGTGCATGCTGTGATCACCTACCCTACTCAATTTCGAAGACTTTTTTTTTGTTTTTGAGTTCCGTACCTCAAAATGTAAAAAAACCGGCCAAGTGCGAGTCGGACTCGCGCACCGAGGGTTCCGTACAAACTTCGTCCATCACGGGAAATGCAAAATTTTATTTATTTACCTTATTTGAGAATATTGCCAATTAAGCTAGACCTCTAAATTGTATGAGCGCCCATATAACTCAGAGGTCTTTATTAATTGGCATTACTATGTATATGGACACCCTTTAATTTTCAACTTTAATTCTCAACAACTTTTAAATGATGTGCAACTTTATACTAACTGCAGCCCGCGGTTTCACTTGTGTTGTCCAAGTCACCTCTTATCTCTTCTTAGTTTTCTTATTTATTTATTTATTAAAAAATACAAACTATGATATATAGAAAACATCCTCAAAGCCCTCACTGCTGTCGATAGGCAAGGTTCCCAACAGGCTGGCAGCGTTCCCTTTTTGGATGGCCAAGCTTATACGTTGGCGGAAAAAGCTCCCAGCCCGTCGGTCTCCCGAAGCCTCGATGAGCTTGGATGATAAAATCCGAGCAAATCGGCGAGCCTCGAACCCCCATGGACCCATGGTTTCAACTGCGAATGGCATGAACGAAAAATTAGAACCAAGACAAGCGTATTTTTTAAATTTGGATTTTTCAGCACCGGTCGCAGCCGCCCCAGCGACTTTACAAGTCGCCAGTAAGTGGGAAGGCGCAAGTGTATCTACACACGTGGCATCCCACACCAGCGGCTTGCCAACACTCCACGGGATCAAAGTCATACCATCCGGCCTCTTGCCATCGGCAATTCCGACTGGTTCTAGTACAGAAGGCACGTTGGCAACAACAAGAGCCCTACGGATAATATCATTAAGAGCCGCGTGGCGTGAAAAACGGCCGGCGCTTAAAGAGCACGAAAGCCCATGGTGGCCGAGCTCGTTGACAAAGTCTCCGCAGCGGCAGCGATGAGGATGATTGGTCCTGGAATCAAGACGGAGACAAATGCATAAACTTAAAGTGATTCGGTCTAAAAAAGTACCGATGTTTGTAGATGGAATGGCTTGCAACCAGAGACCCGATTCCTTCTCAGAGACAGCTAACAAGCGTGCGCAGTCCGAATTTGAAGAAAAATTGGAAAATAGATTTTGCCAAGTTTTTTCGCATAGAGGCTTGTCCCACTCTCTCTGAGAGTGACTTAAGGTTAGCGACGGAATATTTGTGCCTGGACAAGCTGCCTGCCAGGCATTTCTGGCATCGGACAGGTGAGAGACCTCAACGGATCCAATAGATGGGTCCAAAACAGATCCAACGAGGTCGCCCACACTATATACCGACGACAGAAACGCCGGCAGTGAAATGTCTGAAATTTTCCGCACTCCTTGACCACCATAACACACGGGAAGGGTGGCCTGAGACGACACTTTGTTTTCATTAAAACAACAATTTAGGATTTTAGCCAGAGAAATCTTAATCATGTTATCTAACATACTTAATAATTGATCAAATTTAAACAAATGGGTACATCGGAGTAAATAAGTAAACTTAGGCACAAATAGACATAATCTTATAATAAAAAATGCATAATGCGCATTGATTTCAAATAGCCGATTAGATGAGTCGTTAAAATTTTGAATCCTTTGCTCAAAGAAACCAGGAATAGATTCGTCTAAGACAGGGGCACCAAGAAGTAGAAGTGACTCCTTTGATAGTATTTTAATGTTAGGTGCCAAATCATTAAAATTTTGAATAATTTTTAGTTTTTCAGATTCAGTAACAGAATCTGAAATAAGTAGCTCGCATTTGGAGCAGTTAAATTCAAGGCCAACTGTTTTAAATTTTTCGATCAGTGATTTAAAATCATTGAGAACAGAACTAACATCGCCTCCCAAGGTGCCATCGTCTAAATACCAAACATTAAATTTAGACTGTAAACCGGAAATGATTGGATGAATTGCCAAACTAAAGATGGCTGGACCGAGAGGGTCGCTCTGTTGACAACCCACAGCAGAAATAAGTGGGTGTTCCTTAAAAAACAGTTTTGAAGGGTGCCCATAACATTGCCAAAGGTATGGATATAAGTCAGGACAGATATCCTTAATTTGCGTTAACAGAGCGGCCCTATCGACAGAGTTAAATGCATTTTTTATGTCAACCTTAAGCAAAACTTCACCTCCATTATTTAACAGAAATGTCCGAGCCGCATTTATTAATTTCATTCATTCATTCATTCATTCATTCATTCATTCATTCATTCATTCATTCATTCATTCATTCATTCATTCATTCATTCATTCATTCTAAAGATGGCTGGACCGAGAGGGTCGCTCTGTTGACAACCCACAGCAGAAATAAGTGGGTGTTCCTTAAAAAACAGTTTTGAAGGGTGCCCATAACATTGCCAAAGGTATGGATATAAGTCAGGACAGATATCCTTAATTTGCGTTAACAGAGCGGCCCTATCGACAGAGTTAAATGCATTTTTTATGTCAACCTTAAGCAAAACTTCACCTCCATTATTTAACAGAAATGTCCGAGCCGCATTTATTTACTTATTTACTTATTAACTTATTTACTTATTAACTTATTTACTTATTTACTTATTAACTTATTTACTTATTTACTTATTTACTTATTTACTTATTTACTTATTTACTTATTTACTTATTTACTTATTTACTTATTTACTTATTTACTTATTTACTTATTTACTTATTTACTTATTTACTTATTTACTTATTTACTTATTTACTTATTTACTTATTTACTTATTTACTTATTTACTTATTTACTTATTCATTCATTCATTCATTCATTCATTCATTCATTCATTCATTCATTCGTTCGTTCGTTCGTTCGTTCGTTCGTTCGTTCATTCATTCATTCATTCATTCATTCATTCATTCATTCATTCATTCATTCATTCATTCATTCATTCACTCACTCACTCACTCACTCACTCACTCACTCACTCACTCACTCACTCACTCACTCACTCACTCACTCACTCACTCACTCACTCACTCACTCACTCACTCACTCACTCACTCACTCACTCACTCACTCACTCACTCACTCACTCACTCACTCACTCACTCACTCACTCACTCACTCACTCACTCACTCACTCACTCACTCACTCACTCACTCACTCACTCACTCACTCACTCACTCACTCACTCACTCACTCACTCACTCACTCACTCACTCACTCACTCACTCACTCACTCACTCACTCACTCACTCACTCACTCACTCACTCACTCACTCACTCACTCACTCACTCACTCACTCACTCACTCACTCACTCACTCACTCACTCACTCACTCACTCACTCACTCACTCACTCACTCACTCACTCACTCACTCACTCACTCACTCACTCACTCACTCACTCACTCACTCACTCACTCACTCACTCACTCACTCACTCACTCACTCACTCACTCACTCACTCACTCACTCACTCACTCACTCACTCACTCACTCACTCACTCACTCACTCACTCACTCACTCACTCACTCACTCACTCACTCACTCACTCACTCACTCACTCACTCACTCACTCACTCACTCACTCACTCACTCACTCACTCACTCACTCACTCACTCACTCACTCACTCACTCACTCACTCACTCACTCACTCACTCACTCACTCACTCACTCACTCACTCACTCACTCACTCACTCACTCACTCACTCACTCACTCACTCACTCACTCACTCACTCACTCACTCACTCACTCACTCACTCACTCACTCACTCACTCACTCACTCACTCACTCACTCACTCACTCACTCAACAGCTACTTATATCCAACTACTGAACGGCTTTGGGTGCTAAGTTTAGCTAGTCACTAGCCTAAAGACATTGTAGACAGGTACAAATATCCACTATTGGTTAACTAAGTCGAAGTCATAGCCATTTATTCAGTTTAGGCCCTAGGAGGGCACTTATGAACGTCGAAACTACTGAAGTTACCACCGGTTTGGAAGTCGCCTTCAACTGAAAAGAACCGGTAAGAAACTCAGCAAGGTTACATTTTTTATGTATTTTGTTTTTTTTTGACAAATTTTCAATTATGGCTTTTTTTCCATTAAATGTTTAATAATTTTTAAAGAAATATAATACACTACTTGAGTCATTTTGCGGTGAACCGTTTAACTCTTATGCCTTGCGTGTGAATTTCGAGTTTCCCCCTTATCTCCTGGCAATGGTCGCGATTCAGAGAGGTTACCCTTTGGATGTTGTCGTTGCGAATGATTTTAAATGCAAAAATTATTCAAATCGAGCGCGGATAAGACGCTTCGCGGTCGAATAGTTGACGTCTTCCTAAAACTGGATCGGGGATTGGCGTTTTTGACTAATAAGCTCTCGTATTTCGGAGGGAAAATGTCCTTGGGTTAAATTTTTCGGGAAACGGTATAAAATTGTAATTTGTTTCGTGGATTTAGGTTTCTTGTTGAGAATTTTATTGGTAAATGTTTTGAACGTTCGTTTATTTTTAACCGACTTCCAAAAAAGGAGGAGGTTCTCAATTCGATTATATATTTTTTTGTATGTTTGTTACGCGATTACTCCGCCAATTATGCATTTATGATTTTGATGATTCTTTTTTCGTATGGTAGATCATACTTGAGAGGTGGTCCCATATAAATTTTATCATGATCTGATCATGGACTTTGAAGATATGACGGAATTCCTCAACGAAAAGGAGTAGGAATATCGCGATTTAAATCTTATTCAATATTATCGACAATTATTATTGATAGGCATATCCTCGATCAGAGACAAATCTTGATAGGTATTCAATACACATAAGAAACTAAAAATGGAAAAATAAAATTAACATTAAACAAAAAACGTAAAACCAACTTCAAAATGGGTTTGCACTAAAAAGTGTAAAATAACTAAAATATTAGAACTCGTTATGAAGTCAGGGAAAAGGACAAGTCAGACAAAGGGAAAAGTTACTTTTTAGTGCAAGCCCATTTTGAAGTTGGTTTTACTTTTTTGTTAAATGTTAATTTTTTATTTAAATTTTAGACGCTTTTTAATACTTTTACTTGTATCTGTAAGATAGGATTGTCTCTCTCAAGTGCAGCTGCCGGAATACACCTGTAGGTTTCTGGTTTGGTACAAGCTCTACTTAGCTTGAGATGGTGGTAACTTCAGTAGCTTCGACGTTCATAAGTGCCCTTCTAGGGCCGAAACTGAATAAATGGCTTTGACTTTGACTTTGTGTGAAGAATATACCAGGATTTTTATATAAATTTTATTTATTTATTTTATTTTTAAATATTTATTTTCTCTTTGTTTGTTTATGCAAAGTCAAGTCAAAGTCAAAGTCAAAGCCATTTATTCAGTTTAGGCCCTAAGAGGGCACTTATGAACGTCGAAACTACTGAAGTTACCACCGATTCGGAAGTCGCCTTCAACTGAGAAGAACCGGCAAGAAACTCAGCAAGGTTACATTTTTTATATATATATATATTTTTTTTTTGGACAATCTGACAATGTTGGCTTTTTTTCCATTAAATTTTTAACAATTTTTAAAGAAATATAATACACATAAACACAAAAGATGAAAAAAAAGTTGTTTTTATTATTTTCTATTTTTCAGTACACAACTATTGTTAAAAAACATTATAAAAATGTATATTTTTCCTTAAAATACGTGCACTCAGCGGCGCTTGAGTGCTCGTATTAATTAGTAACGCCACGAGAGTCCACTAGACGGAAGTATCTAATGTTTTGCTAATTGAGGTTTCCGCTACCTGTGAATTGCGTTAAGGCTCTATGTATGATATCTGTGGTTGTAGTGGAAAATATAGTTCATTTGTATCTTAAATTAAATTTAAAAAAAAAGAAGTAAAATGTCAGCAGCTTAATTCTATACTAAAATATATATTTTTTTACTATATTAAAAGCAAAACAAACAAAAAGGCATTCATTTATATAAAGTAAATAGCTTCCGGTTTCACCCACGATCTTAAGGGATCTTATAATTTCCCGGGATAAGAGTATCATATATTTTAATCCAGAATATATTCTATCTATGTGCCAAATTTCATCCAAAGCCGTCCAGTAGTTTATGCGTGAAAGAGTAACAAATATTCAGACATCCATTCATCCGCACGTACTTTCGCATTTATAGCATACTAGCTTCCGCGCCGCGGTTTCACCCGCGTTCCCGTGGGATCTTTTGTTTTCCTAGGATAAAAAGTAGCCTTTGTTCTTCTCCATACCATAGGCTACCTGCATATCAAATTTCATCGCGATCGGTGCAGCTGTTTAAGAGTGAAAAGGTAACAAACAAACAAACTCATTATCGCATTTATAATATTATAAAAGTTAGGACTACTTTTTCCGCACGGTTTCACCCGCGTTCCCGGGCTATAGCCCATGTTACTCAAGGATAATGTCACATTCTAATGGTGAAAGAATTTTTGAAATCGGTCCAGTAGTTTTTGAGTTTATTCGTTACAAACAAACAAAAATATAAATCTCTCCTCTTTATAATATTAAAGTAGGAAGTAGTTAGGATAGGATAGGATTATAAAGTTATTTTTCACATCATCTTGGCATAAGTATGTACCTAAGTAGAAAATTCTTTTGATTAAAAAAATCTCGATTCCAATCATCACATTTAAAATCACAAAAAGATACCTAACCAAAAATATTTCCATCATCTGGCGTAAAGTAAAAAAAAATGCGGCAAACAGCCTTTGTTTCGAGCCACAATCTAATCGTTACACTAAAAAAATGGAATCACGATAAAAATTCAATTTGAATCCAACATTCATTGCTGCGATCTTTGACAATTCCTACACCGATACTGTAAGAGGAAAGAGTTAAGATGGGTGCCGATAAACAAGAAAGGCGAAAAAAAAAGTTAATTTAACTTCGAGCGAGGAAACGAAATCGCGTCGCGGAAAATTTTAATATGTACCTATTCGTTTGTGTAGCTGTGGGTGTGTTTGGTGATTGTTTTGGTGTGACAATTAAAAACAAGAGAAATGTATTTATTATACAGGTATTTTATTATAACTTTTAGACTCTAACCCTCGGTTTTACCCATGTTCCCGAGGGATCTTATGATCTATCTATATAACAATTTTTATCTATTTGTATTTGTCACTGGCAATACTTGCAGGGATGAAAGTACTAATCAATATGAACAACTTTTATTATGAGACCAACTCTGATATCGCGTAAAATAAAACGGTTGCTTCATACATTTTGGTCGAGTAGGTATTGAACATTAGTATGCATCAGCTGGTATTTTTTTCGTGATTTCACAGTTACTCTCGTAATAAAAGTTGTTTATATTGATGAGTACTTCCACCCCTGCAAGTATTGCCAGTGACAAAAAGTCAACATGTATATTTTTTTTTTTATAAAATTTTAGTCAGATTAATTACACAATTTACAAGACTTTATTGTATATGTGTATCTTAATTATTTGGTTACATTAAGCCGAACTTATTTGAAATATATATATGTACTTACTTATATTAGCTGTCCCTTCTGTCACGCTCAAGTTCTCGGGATAAATAGTATTATATCTTATTTTAGATCTATCTATGGACCAAGTTTCGTTCAAATTCATTCAGCTGTTACGGAGCTAATTGGTAACAAATATATACATATACAAACTTTCGCATTTATAATATTAACTAGCTTCCGCCCCGCGGTTTCACCCGCGTTCCCCAGGGATCTTATGTTTTCCCGGCATAAAAATTTGCATATGTTCTTCTCCGTACCATAGGCTATCTGTATACCAAATTTCATCGCGATCGGTTCAGCGGTTTAAGCGTGAAAAGGTAACAAACAAACAAACAATCTCACTTTCGCTTTTATAATATTAGTTAGGATAGGTTTTACACCCAGATAAACAGACATATTTTATGATATAAGATCATGATTTGCCATAACGTCTCTATATAAATACCAATGATCTCTGAAACCCAAAAAAAGAAAAAAAAACAATGGAGACATTACAACAAGGGACATTCTTCTAGTTAACTCGCCATTATAATTTACTCCTGATTGAGATCAAGTTGAAATTAAGAAAAAATAAAGGGACAAAGGGGGAAGGGGGGAATAGGGCCTGATTGTCTTTTTTTTATCTGCACGACTTGATTTAACAAACAAATCCCCTTTCTTGTGATCCCTTTGTGTTGGATTGTTGATTAACTGGTTCAAATTGGTTCTTTGAACCGATACCAAGGATGGATTGAAATAAAATTGAAAAGGTAACATTTTTTTGTCAATTTTTTTTTGTCAAAAGTGACGAGAAACTATGCAAAATGAAATTTTACTGATAATTTAAGGTTATCTTCTGTCTATCTATATATAATTACATATAAAACAACGTTTACCAACGATTATATTTTTTAAAAACATAGGTGAATTCTTTCCAAATCGCACAAAACATTTCTAAACAACAACAGAGGGCAATCAAAACTCAGTCAATGAAACCGTGACAAGCAATCGAACCCACGACCCCAACTTAATGGGCTGGACCTTGATTTGTTCCTGCAATTGTGAACATAGTTTCATACGATAGTTCATTGTGGATGAGTATTTGAAGCTATTTGTGTGTGAAAAAAAGTAGTATATGTAGTATATCAGTTATCTGGCTTCCATAGTACAAGCTCTGCATAGTTTCAGTCAGGGGTTAGATGGCTGTGTGTGAGGAATGTACCAGAATATTTATTTATAAAATTAATTCAATTAACTGTCAGTACAAATTGTCAGTACCTAATACGTGACGTTTTCATCTTTTTATTAAAAATTTTTTTTATTGAAAATAATAACAGTCATTCTCTTTATCACTTACTAAAGAGCGTACAAAAAAATATGTTCCCGTACCTTGAAACTAATCTGTCACTGTATTTTTGCGAATAAAATACTTACCTGGCATGTAGCATTTAACTACAGTTAAATAATTATAATGAAACTTGACCACGTCTACACTAAACTGTCGATCGTCTCAGGATAAAGCGCGGCACACACTAGGGCTAGTGTTCGCATTAAATTGTTCCCACTTTCGTCCTGTGTTGCCCACTTTGCCGAATCGCAATTAAATTCCGTCGCGTCCGGACCATTGGATTGACAGGGACGGACTCTTATATGTTTACAGGGTTTCGCAAACTAAATTATAACGCCTAAGTGATATTTGGACATATTTTAACCATCAGTATATCTTGTTATTTTTATAAATTAAAAAATTGTGTGTATATTATTTGTACCTAGATACATTGTAATGATCGATCGAATTTTGAATGAAATTCATAATTTAACATAAATTAGGAAGATTTCCGTTCTTTTTTTTTCAACTTTGTGTCAATCTGTCGGTGAATTGTGTTTAAATCCTAATCCTGTTTTTTCGTTTGTTACCTTTTCACGCTTAAACCGCTGAACCGATCGCGATGAAATTTGGTATGCATATAGCCTATGGTATGGAGAAGAACATAGGCTACTATTTATCCCGGGAAAACATAAGATCCCTGGGGAGCGCGGGTGAAACCGCGGGGCGGAATCTAGTTAGTAATATAGAAATATTTTTATGTAGGTAATTCAATTAGTTTCTTCTTATCAGAGTAATAATAATAGAGTATTTTCGTACCGATATATAATAATTGAATACACCTTTGAAAGGAATTTTATATGGTGACATCCCAGCATCCCAAGTCCACCCCTGCTCTTGGTCAGTCCATCAGCTGGGGCCGGATATCGTAAAGATATCAGCGGGCAACACTAAACCGAAAGGGTCACTCCGACCGGCCGGTTTACGATCCCGCACCGTTACGTGCGTGTACCTACTATATGTATTTGTGTGTAACTTAATCTATATAAATAATTATTGACGAGCCGGTTGGCGTGGTTGGTAAGATACCCTATCAATCAGGCCACAGGTCGTGGGTTTGATTCCCACTCAGGACAGACATTTGTGTGCATGACCATGTCTGTTTGTCTTAAGTCTGGGTATAATTATCTATGTGAGTATGTATTTACAAAAGAAAAGTAGTATGTAGGTAGTCAGTTATCTGGCTTCCATAGTAAATGTGTTGCTAAGCTAAATTTCGAGAATAGGTGGACCAATGCGCCAAATTATTATTTTAAATATTTGTTGAAGTCCGAGGAAGGTTCTTATGAAAAGAATAACTAAAATAGGGGAATGGATAATAATATAACGACGCCATCTTACTAAATAACAGCATTTTTTTCAATAGATCGAAGTCAAAGCCATACAGTTTAGGCCCTAGTAGTACCTTACTTTGAACGTAGAAGCTACTGAAGTTACCATCGGTTCGAAAGTCGGCCTTCAACTGAGTAGAACGGGCACGATACTCAAAATTTTTTTTGGACAATCATTTTTTTGCCTATTTTTCCTTCAAATCTATACTATATCTATACTAATATTATAAAGCTGAAGAGTTTGTTTGTTTGTTTGTTTGAACGCGCTAATCTCAGGAACTACTGGTTCGATTTGAAAAATTCTTTCAGTGTTGGATAGCTCATTTATCGAGGAAGGCTACTTTTAACCCCTGGAAAACACAAGATCCCTCGGGAATGCGGGTGAAACCGAGGGGCGGAAACTAGTGCTTAATAAGCATAGTGATGATGTATCACAATCATAAAAAAAAACAAAGAAGAATTAAATAGAATCCAAACTACGTACATACACAAATTCAGGCAGAGTAAACTACTTGTACAATACTCATTTACATTAATGGACTCCCTTACCATACTCCAATACTAGTCACACAGTCACTTGCCCAAGTTACTGGATCACTTTGAAGAAATAATCAACATTCTTACTCGTTTTTGGGGTTCCGTACATACGACAATATTTTTTTTTTTTGTTATATCACACATATATTGTCAGTGAGACTAGATAAATAATTTAATGTAATAAATCTGAGTTGGTTTTGAAAAGAGTAATTGCTGAGTTTCTTGCCGGCTCTTCTCAGTAAAAGTAACCTTCCGAACCGTGCGTTAGAGTCAGACTATTCATAAGTGCTTGTGAAGGCCTATTTGAATAAAAAATATTTTCATTTCATTTCATAACCCTTATTATATTATATATTGCAGCGTATTTTTTCGATTCTACCTGAAATCGACCTATATGAAAAACGTTTAAATTTGGCACCCTAACTTTTTTCATGTAGGTCGATTTCAGGTAAAAATAAATATGATTTTTTAATCGTTGCCAATACTTGCAGGGGTGGAGGTACTCATCAATGTGAACAACTTTTACTATGTGACTCTAACTGTGAAATCACGAAAAAAATATCCGCTGTTCCATACAAAAGATCAATACCTACTCGACCAAAATGTATGAAGCAACTGTATACATAGTTTTCTGTATTTGTAACTATGACAACTAAAAACATTTTTTCTTTTTTCATGAATAGGCTTTTGTTTGATTTGTTTCTCTCTCTTGCCCATTAGTTTAGTGCGGGACAAGGTTATTTGCGTATATCATCGCCATATGAGTAGTTGCCAAAACACACAGGTAGGTGCTTGGAGACAGATTTTTAGGGTGACAGTCAGCCAAGGTTCTACAATGTATTGTAATCATACTAAGGTTTCCTTTACCGTGAGCTCAAGTTAAAAAAACAAACTCAAATGTTTTTTTCCCTGAGACATTCTACACACAACCATGAAAAATTATTGAGATATTATGATTTCTCCCAATTATAACTAGCTTCCGCCCCGCGGTTTCACCTTCACCTGCGCAGGATCTTATGTTTTTCCGCGATAACAAGTATCTTATATGTTATTCTATCTATGTGCTAAGTTACATCCAAATCCATTGGGCCGTTTTTTTTTTTTATACAACATAGTCGGCAAACAACCATACGGCCCGCCTGATGGTATGCGGTTACCGTAGCCTATGAATGCTTGCAACACCAGGGGTATCACTCGCGCGTTGCCGACCCTTCCTTCCCTTCCTTCCTGCTTCTGATTACCGAGTTGCACGAGTGAGACAGAGAATAGTCACTGCGTTATTTCACCGTCCAGTTTAAGTTCAGAATAGCCTATCTGCCCGATGAGCTCTGGCGACCTTACTCACGCGCAGGAACACAACTATAAGTTATTTAGCTGCGGTATTCTGTAAGGTGGAGGTACTTCCCCAGTCGAGCTGCTCTTTGAGCGTCATATCGCTATGCTCTACCTCTCTTCTCTTATGCGTGGTGGAGTCACAATCATTCATACATCCAAACTTTCACATTTTTATAATATTAAGTAGGATTAGTAGAATAGGATAACAATAAAATCAAACGATATACGTGAAACAACAACTAACAAAGCAATCTCATAAACTACCAATGTTCGACTAATGATAACATTAAATATTGACTCGTCCAAATATAGTAATAATAGGTTATAACAATAATTAATTTGGCGATTTCGTCCCGATCCCGGAGGGGTCAAGCAGGCCGATTGTCCTTTGAAGGGTTGATTAAGATGACCGGCAGGGTTGGACGTTAAGAATAGAGAATATTCTGGTAGATGTGGCATTGCTTTGTAATTTTGGTATTCTACCTATCATCTAAGACTAGCTTTTCGCCAGACTTTGTACAATTTATAATTATCTCTTTTTTACCTTATACATAGATAACTTTTCTAAGAGTATAAATAAAAGTACCAATAATCTTTAATTAACTATAACTTTGTATTGCAACATCAGAATTTAATTAATGTTAAACTCTGTCTACCTGTGAAAACTACATGAAAATCCGTTCAGTAGTTCCGGAGATGTGCGTGAACATACAGACAGACTGACAGAAAGTAATTCTTAAAATCGTTGGTCTATGTCCTATTACTCTTCTTTAGTTGCATACCACCTTTCTATTACAATGTACAGACACACCGGATCTACTGTTTTATATATGTATTGATAGATAGATTCATTTTCGTCGACGCTAAGTATAAACTCACCTACATATTAAGTTTACGATTCATTTTGATATGGAATAAAACTTTTTGAAGGAATCTGCATACTCGAAAATCTGGCGGAATTTCTTTAGTATATGACGTTATTTTCTGTGATATTTGACCTGAACGAATTATATATTGCGGTTACACCCGCTATCTATGTACTCGTACCTCTCCATACCATAGGCTATCTGTGTACTAAATTTCACGATCGGTTTAGCGGTTTATAATATCATTCTATACTATCTATACTTATATTATAAAGCTGAAAAGTTTGTTTGTTTGAACGCGCTTATCTCAGGAACTACTGGTTTGATTTGAAAAATTCTGTCAGTGTTCGATAACTCATTTATTGAGGAAGGCTATAGGCTACTTTTTATCCCGAAAAAACACAAGATCCCTCGGGAAATGCGGGTGAAACCGCGGGGTGGAAGCTAGTCTTAAATAAATATTCTGCTCCAGCTACATGGTTCTGGCATTGGTAATGTCCATAGGTGACAGTGGCTACTTACCATCGGGTGTAGGTATCTACCGTCCGCATGATTGTAAGCTTTCTGAAATAAAAAAAAAATACTATTTGATCCACATGAAACCAACTCCAAAACCCTCTAGCAACTCTAGCTAAATTCTTTCTTCTACTTCAGTTTGGAGATGCGTAGGTAAAAATCATTTCATTAAAAGAGTTACCCATCTATGTTAAAAATATTTAATTAATCTATGACAGGGACGTAATGACCCCAGAAAGGAAGGGTTAGGGACAAAGTTTAATGCGGGCGTACCTGCCATTTGTTGGGATTAACACAAGTTCCCTATTTGTTTTCGACCGGTTTTTTTAAAGTGTTAATTAGAAAGCGGTCTCATCACTTTGATATAAAAAAAATAATCGGTCAAGCGTGATTTGGATGGAGCGGACTTCGTTAATTATGGGGGTATGTACATCTATTAATATATATAAAAAAAAAAATCCTGACTGACCGACTGACAGGTGATAATCAAATAGACTAAACTACTGGCCCTAGAAACAAAGTAAGGTAAGGTAAAGCCCGACTAGATTTTTTTTTTTTTTTTAATATATAATTCGACAGCTCATAGTAAAATCAGTACACTATATTTTTATTAATGATTAATCTTCGAAGGAACCCTCTAGACACATAAGCGCATTAACGGACAAACATATAGAGATTACATATAATGATAAACAAATTAAATATAATGCCCGAAGCATGGAGTACGGTGCAAGCGTTCATTTGCCCGCTTATTATTATTGTCTCGCAAAGAATTGTCTAGAAAGGGTTAATTAGTATGGACTAAGAATTGAATTAATATGTCACGTAAGAGTTAACGTGGATAAGGATGTAATAGTGTTTCCTTACTATATATAATTGGCTTATGTTTAATTACATTGTCTCTGTGGTGAGTGATGTGGTGGAAGGTGGTATGGCGTCAGGCGATGATAGCTCAGTGTAGTATTCGAATCCCATAATGTGCTTCAACATATTTATCGGGTACTTATTGGTACCCGTAGACTCTGGTTCAAGATCAGTACCTACTGAGTGCTGTCAACGCGTCATTATGCTGATTTAGATGCTAATAAATATTCTGGGATATTCTTCACACACGACCATCTAATTCCAAGCTAAGCAGATCTTTTAATATGGAAACCAGATAACTGATACATCTACTTTTCTTTTAAATACATAGTTATATAGATAATTACACCCATAAGCAGGATAAACAGATATGCTCTATTATTTCTATTTAATTTTCATATAATCATATTTTTATTTGTTTCTATAATTCTTTAACGTAATTTTAACCAGTATATCCACTCTAGTGCCACGTCTGTCACCGATGAATTACACAACGAGAGTCGAGGACAGATCGCGTCTCGAGCCAAAGACGAAAAAAAAAACATCGACAAAGAATGAAAATAAAACCGGAGCCCGCTTCACAGGAAATATCTTTTATCTTGTAATTATTTTCATCCTTTAAGCGAAAGAAAGATAGATAAAAAAAAAGAAGGAATGGAGGAGCGAACAAATAATTAGTTTGTCCAATACAGTCGCTGGTCTATTGTCACAGAGGTATTGTTGTAGAGGTTTTAATTTTATTATGTTTTTTTTTTCTATCTGTGCTTTATGTGTGTTTGAAGGAAAGCTTAAATAACGCAGTTGCCGTTTTTTATTCCTTCAAAAACCTTACAAAAGACAGATAAGTACCTATAAAAAGTACATAATTATAAAATATTACCAGATCAACTGATCAACATAAAACATATTTTTTTATTTATTTTTTTATTTCAATTTTATTTTAACAATTATAACAATAAGTATCTATCTCTCAGTAAAAAAAAAAATACAAAACGAAATATTCCTTTATCAACATTGTCGTACATTTTTAATTTTTCTTATTATGTTATTTATTGAAATTATTCTATCTAGTGTTTACAATCAATGTATAAAATACAAACTATGATATATAGAAAACATCCTCAAAGCCCTCGCTGCTGTCGATAGGCAAGGTTCCCAACAGGCTGGCGGCAAGTTTAAGTTTAAGGGAGAAGCATTTCACTTCACTTTGGGTGTAGTGTAATACCCTATAAATATAATAATAATAAAAAAAGGTTTATATACTATGGTTCAATCATCAAGATTTTTTTAATGATATAAATAAGTTCTACATTTGAACTAATCACTTAGCAATCAAGTCTACCAACATTATTAAGTTATAAGAATTTAACTTTTAGAAGTCGAACGTGAAACATACTGTCCAATACCGCGCGAGAAGGGATGCTTCGTGCCGTTATAGCACAGGTTATAGGTTATCGATTGGTTTCCAATCAACCAATAGGAGAACTTCGGCTGGGCACGCCTGCTCGCACGTACGCCTACCTTATAAATGTTGTGAGTAGAAAAATGTGTAAAAAGTTTTGTTGAGAAGTGTGAATCGTAGAAAGAGAAACATATTATAGATTTAGGGATTTTTTAATTGATGAGTGAGATTTGGAAAGTGGTTACTGATTTTTTAATAAATGAAAGAGAATAAGATATTTATACAGTTAGATTAATAAATTATATTTTTTCATAAAATGCAACATTATCATTTAAAATTTACATGTCTATATACTGGGTGATTTTGTTATCACTGGCAATACTTGCAAGGGTGGATTTACTCATCAAAATGAACAACTTTTATTATGGGACTAACTGTGAAATCATGAAAAAATTATCAGCTGTTCCATACAAAAGTTCAATACCTACTCGACCAAAATGTATGAAGCAACCATATTATTTTACGCGATATCAGAGTTAGCCCTATAATAAAAGTTGTTCACATTGATGAGTACTTCCACCCCTACAAGTATTGCCAGTGATAACAAAATCACCCTGTATATATAATGACTTTTCCTGACTGACTGATCTATCAACGCACGCACAGCTAAACAACTGGGATAAGTTTGCACAAAAGTTTAACGTAGGCATCTACTAAGGTAAGGTTTTTCTAAATTCAACCACTAAGGGGGTAAAATGAGAAATAGCGGATGAAACCGCGTGGCGTAATGTAATTTACAAACAAAATACAATCTGCAAATAAGAAATTTTCTCGAGACAGCTGCTGTCGATCGACAAGCCTACAATACTTGATAATGGCTAACATTGTCAAATGAACTAAATATATATTACTCTTGACCATCGACTGAAAGAAAAATAAACAAAATATCTAGCACTAACTGTTACCGAGAAAAAAACGTAGTCCTTCTCCATATCATAGGCTATCTGCGTACCAAATTTTATAGCGATCGGTTCAGCGGTTTAGGCATGAAAAGGTAACAAACAAACAAATAAACTCACATTGGCCTTTATAATGTTAGTTAAGAATTTAGGATTAATTACGAAGGAAAAACAAAGGCTATATTAAAATGAATCGTCCACTACGTAAAGATATACTACAGCTATAAATTATTGAAGACATGTTCTAGACGTGTACGAGGTCTCATTCGCTCGCCGGTGGCCGAACGAAACCGATCGGTTCGATCGGACATGCGCGGAGGAGCTGAGTTTTTTCTCACACGGGGCGTGGCGATCGGGAGTTATTGATAGATTTTTAGCTATCGATGGATACCACGCCTTATTGCGTTCATAATAAAGTTACTTTTCAACATTATTTGTATATTGGGAGTATCTAGATAGATAGTATTATGGGTAAGATGGAAGTTTGAAAAAGATTTTATAATAACGTATTAGGTACGTATGTAAACGTAGAATGTAAAATGCATTTACATTCTATAATGCTAATTTTATAGTTTTTTATGACTGAGTGCTGAAAAACAGTCCATCTGATGGTAAGTGGCTACCGTCACCTATACTTAAGTATATTAGCAATAACAGGGAGATTGCTGATGTGTTTTTGACCTTGAAGAGTTCAGTTCTTATTGAAGAACTCCATATCGTAGCACTGAGGGAAAACTGTAATGTGGAGCTCATTCCACATTCCAATGGTCCGCAATAGTTGTGTGAACGATCGAGGTAGCTCGAGGATATAAGGAAGAGCTCCACATCGTCTTGGAGTGCTTCCAATGCTCTCAAAAGAACAAATTACCGAATGAATAAAAAAAATATAGTGAGAAAAATACCAGAATAAATTAAGACTTCAAATAATTTCATGTTTCAAGGACCAGCGGTTTGCTCTGCGTTGATCACCACCTGTCAGTCAGTCAGTCAGGACTTAGTTTATATATATATTTGATAATATCAAAGGTAGTAAACACAAACCACTCCCAACCTGATAATGAAGTATCTACTTCTAATAGCGATTGGAATAGGAAGTAATAGGTTATACTCGAGTCAATAATCACAATGCGCAGACTCGAACCGATATCAGGAACCGATAGGTGGACTTATGGGCGGGGCGTACGTGGACCGTCCCAGTTGACTTGAAAATTTTATACTCAAATATTGAGTAGTATAATTTAGAAAGAAAGAAACGTTTATACAACATACACATAACTTTACAGGATTATAGATAGATATAACAAGACAAGCAATTATCTATAGCAGATAAATGGTAATATCGTGTGATGTAAAGGATTACATGTTTGGTTTTATATCTTTAACATAGTAATGGTTGAAAGATTTTAAGGCACAACGTATTATACTGTACTGTATCGCACTGTTTAAGGTTGTATTAAAAATTCTTTGATATGTTTTCTTAATGGAATAAAACCAACATTGTCAAACTGTCCAAAAAAATGTTACCTTGCTGAGCTTCTTGCCTGTTCTTTTCACTTGAGGGTGACTTTCGAACCGGTGGTAACTTCAGTAGCTTCATCGCCCTTATAGGAGCTAAACTGAATAAATGGCTTTGACTTTGACTTTAAGTTTCTTATGTATATAAATATTAAATATAAATATTCTGGGACATTATTCCTCACACACGGCCATCTGACCCCAAACTAAGCAGAGCTTGTACTATGGAAGCCAGATAACTGATATACTACATATACTACTTTTCTTTTGTAAATACATACATATATAGATAATTACACCCAGACACAGGACAAACAGACATGTTCATGCACACAAATGTTTGTCCTGAGTGGGAATCGAACCCACGACCTGCGGCGTGATAGATAGGGTATCTTACCAACCTGGTTATAAAATAGTAAAGTCACTTAATAATTGAAAAGGTCGCTAATACTTAAATAATACTGAGTTTTAATAATGAAATGTTTCAGTCAATAAATTACTACAGTTATAAGTAATTTAAAATTCCAAGCATTTTATTTACCTTGTAGAACAATACATCTTATATAATTGTATAGAAAATTTCCTCGAAGGCTCCCAACAGGCTGACAGACAAGGCAATTCAAAAGAGCAAATCTGTAAGAAAACATTATGATAACTCATCCCATAAGCCCTACTTTTTCTTTATTTAATTTGTCAATCATTTGCTATACTTTATCGTCCTAAATTGACAATGGTTGAAGATCATCAATTACAATAACTTGAATGTAGAAAACTTATTTGTGGGATTGAATTATAGAAATAACTTACATTATATACCAAGGTACGTATACAAGGAATATTACATTTAATTTTCAAATCTCTAGGTCTAATGGTTTAGGCTGTGTGGTGTCGGATAGTGTATGAGACTGCATTCGAAACAATACATTAGTTTAAAGAAAAATCATTGTTAATCTAATTAAAAGTATACTTGTTACTGTCAATGTCGTATAAAATGACAGAGATGGCAATAGTTGAGATTATAGTAATTTTTTTTTACTAAATAAACAATATTTTACATTTAAATATGATAAGATTTAAAATACTTCACTTAGTTATATTTTGATTGAGAGACTGGAATTATGTCATTTGGAATTCATAAAAATATTACCATATAAATAAAATATTTCTTTAAAACTTATTCCTATAGTATATACTTCCACCGAGCCAGTAAAATAATTAAGTTAATCATATAAATAATGATAAAGTGATGGCACTGCGGCTTAAAATGAAAATTGTGTTCACTAAAATGGGGTTAAGGAAGTGATATTTATGACCGCAGCTGCCTTATTACTTAATGAGTGTAAAAAGGATTCTGTATTCTACTTTGGTAGGTTGGTAGAGAAATAGATGATTTGGAATTTTTTAAATCATCATTAACTAGCTTCCGACCCGCGGTTTCATCCGCGTTCCCGAGTGATTTTATGTTATGTGCCTTCCTCGACAAATGGGCTATCCAACAATGAAACAATGTTTCAAATCGAACCAGTAGTTGCTGAGATTAGCGCGTTCAAACAAACAAATAAACTCTACAGCTTTATAATATTAATTACTATAGATTATTAGTTTCTGTGAGATGTTTTTTGTAAGTTATTTTTTTGCTTAAAGATTGCAATTCAATTTTCAGCATTCCAGTTATTGCTTAGACAATTTAAATTGGTTAGGTAGACGTAGTTACAAGCCAATAGACATAAAGAATATTGTATAAGAAAATTGCATGCAATTCCTTACTCATTTTGACTATTTTGTCATAAAAATTACATTAAAAAAAAACTTATCTAATCTTAGAACAAGTAATTGTAATTTCATACAAATCTTTTTTATTATTAAAGTAATTTTCCCAACGTACGAAAAGTATGTAGCTTTTTCAAAAGCCTTATAATAATTGTACTATTTTTTTAATATACAAAGGTGAAGTGCCTCGCAGAGATTCGTAGAGGTTAATGTCGTAGCTCGTAGCACCGTAGACACGTAGGTGATGAGGTGGGTCTACGAATTGTGAGTCAAGAAGTGGATGAAAGAGTTACACTTTTATTAAAAAAAAATGTAAACAACTTATTTCGATTCTTTTTTCTATAATTTTCCTATTTAAAAATTAAACATTAATTAAATTAGATAATAAAAATATTTATGAAAATTAAACTGAACATTTTCGTGGAAAATCTAAGTTGCATCTACTCGACAACAGATGGCGTTACTAGGTTTCAACGTTAAGTCATTGAGAGATTCAGATTATTTCACCTTTATAATTTTCTGCTGTAATGTAAATACGTGGCAACGGATTTAATCCTATAGTTTAGAAACTTTAACTTCTTTTTAAATGTATTAATCTTGAGCTTTCAATGAAAGAAAACATCGTGAGGACACTATAGCACGCTGGTAAGGTACTTTACAGTAGATGCCTGGCTGGCTACAACCCCCAAATAACAATTCTGAAAAAAGAATATGATTCGTGTCCTAACCCTACAAAACCACTGTGGATAGCTAGTAGAAAAAAACAGGCAGTCATGGGGACTGCCGATAGAAGTGAAAACTATTAGCATGAGCATGTCGGTGACGCGAACCTATAAGTTTTTCCCCTCCAAAAACGCTCAACGCGGCTAAAGAAGTTTTCACTTCAAAAATATTTTAAAAGTCTCAAAGCCTACGCAAAATAAATTGTCTACAATTGTAGTATTCCTTTACATATGTAGGTAGAAGACACAATAATATATACTTTGTCGCAATTATTTATTACAAGCATTTGTATTTACGCTGAGCACGTGAGAGAGGTGAAGACATGTTTATAGCCTAAATAAATAAAAGTAAGACAAGTGCGAACCTATTATATATGCGCGTGGTTCCGTACCAAATTCAAGGCAATGGTGGCTTATTATTTGGGTTAGGTTGCTGTTTCAAGTCTTTCCAGGACTTGTATCACTCTGACCAGACTAGGTCTATTGTGATCGCCACATAAATTAAATTTCACCGCCAAGATCTGCAGCTATAATAAACTGCTCTAAGTTCTTGACAAGAAAGACTAAATTTGGGTGTAATGTTACCTTAGTGGTGGTGTCAACAAATACCGTAGCAAAGGTCGTGGGTTCGAATTTTATAATGAAATTGAGATTTGTGTGAAGGAAACTATAGTGAAAAACTACTCTAGGAAGTTTGTAGTGTCAAGTTTTCTGCCACCCTCAAGTTGAAAATTTGTCGGTAAACACCTGACTGTGTCTTCAGGCAGCCGCACTTGAGATCCAGTTTTCTTTTAAGCTTTGTATGCTTACCAACTTTGGCTACATCATCATTTAACCATCCAGCCTACAAATATCAATTGCTGATAGAAGAATTTCTCATGGATTTTCATAATGATCAGACCCAAAGTCACTTGCACCCAGTGATTTCCAGAGATTCTAAGGTTTACCTGACTGGAGGCATTCCCGCTCGGTTATTTTTTGGTGATTTAGGTAATTTAATTAACTATCATCATTATTTTTTTGTTTTTTTATGTCAGAAGGCTGACAATCCTGTAACCCCTTACCATCAGGACCGTTTGCCTGCTTGTCAACCTACCCACTTAATAAAAAGTATGTTGAATGTCGATACGATTTAGATTTTATTATAATTTGTATCGGGTGACGCGCGTCCCAAAACTACCTAATAAAAAAATATAACTCCAAGAATCACGAGTCAACTTAAAATCATATTATAGTAAATTTTAATTACTTAATAGGCGATAGGACTGGGTAAATAAAAAGTAGTCCTAATTAGTCCGTCAGTTAGATTATCAAAAAATATTAGACACGTATTTTTTCGTTTATCAAATCAATAAAAAAAAATTACATACATGTGACGTCACGCGAAATTTCAACGCACTGTATCCTCGTAATTTTTTGTATTCGGAACTAAAGAAAAAATATTTGTTCAACATTTTTTGGTAATCTAACTGACGGACTAAATAGAATTTTTTAGTCTCATCTCCTATTATTTTTGACATAAAAAAATAGCCGACATGGATTTGCAAGTTGTGATATTTCAGAGACGGAACCCTGAAAGTAAAGGTAAAAAATACTCATAAATATGTCACGATACGCAGCGTTCAGGCAGAGGAGACAGTTTGATGCATGTGTGGGGAATTAATTCTTTTTTTATACATTTAGGGAAAATTAGGGGTGTCACGTGATGTGCCAAGAGATGTGGTAAGAAGCCTTATTTATTAGTTTTTTTTTTTAAATTGTTTTTTCTCAATCAATAATCTAATACAGAATCTACAAAGAGACATTGAAAAGAGAACTTAGCTTCATAAAAAAGACATAAAGAGTATTTAATATATCATTCAGTAAGATTATGAAATAGGCCTAGTAGGTGTGGTTGCTATCACACTATACGTTGTAAGTTCGATTCCCACTCAGAGCTTATATTTGTGTGCATGAACATGTCTGTTTGTCTTGAGTCTGGGTGTAATTATGTATTAAATAAAGTAGTATATGTAGCATATAAACTTTTTGCTTTTATAGTTCTGCTTGGTTTTTGAATATCCCAGGATATTATAATTGTGGTTTCAACACGCAATATATTAACGAAATCGAAAAGTACGCTATATTTATTAATGTTAAGGATGCTTCACATGACATGAACATCTTATTTGTAACACAATAAACACAATATCAACTCTTAAAATCATCAAACAATAACTTGGCGGGAGTTATCCGTTCTGGGGGCAATAACTCATTGGACAACAAAGGCCCCAAGTTGGGGCACACCGGTTCCTTGAAGGAGCTCTGAGAACAATACTAAGAATTATTACCCAGAGTGTCCGGGGGAAGCAGGAAGCCGAGGAAAAATGGCTGTTACAACCAAGTCTTCGATGCAGTCTTGAATGTACTAGTAAGTATATAAATACTTTATTAAATACAATGTTTTTAGGGTTCCGTACCAAAAGTGTAAAACGGAACCCTATTACTAAGACTCCGCTTTCCGTCTGTCTATGCGTCTGTCACCAGGCTGTATCTCATGAACCGTGATAGGTAGACAGTTGAAATTCACAGATGATGTATTTCTGTTGCCGCTATAACAACAAATACTAAAAAACAGAATAAAATAAATATTTAAGTGTTTTTATAGATAATGGTACGGAACCCTTCGTGCGCAAGTCCGGCTCGCACTTGGCCGGTTTTTTAGTAGATGAAAGCTCAGCGATAGTGTTGGATACTGTGAAAGGTCGTAGGCTCGAATCCTACACTGAGCTTGAGCTTTCGGTGAAGGAAAACATCGCGGGGAAACTATAGCAGGGTGGTAGGGTACTTTGTAGTACCCGCCTGGCTGGGTATCAGCCTCAAATTATCTTCAAACACCTACGGGTATGTTCCGGTAGCTGTACTTGAGGGCTAACTCCTTATAGGCTTTGTGTGCCCATCACCTTCGGCCACATCATTTGTTAATTTAAAAAATTTCAACAGGCTGGTTGGCATAGTTAGATCATCAGATACTCTGTCACGGCACACGGCCAGTGTTACAGTTCCGTGTGTGTAAAAAAAAGAAAGATACATACAAACTATTCCGGGGTCTGTGTGGTGGACTATTGTCTGTCTCGGCAGTGGATGTACGAGCTGATGTCCAGAGATATTCCTCACACACGAGCATCGAATATCTAACTAAATAGAACTTGTGCTATGGAATCCAGATAACTGATATATTTTCATTTTTTTTTTACTCAAGTCAAACAAACATGCTCATGCACACAAATGAAGTGAGAATCGAACCTACAACCTGTGGCGTGATAGACATCTTATCAACTATGTCAATCGGCCCGTTAGATATAAATATATATATCAAAAGTTATGTATTCATAAACCAGTGATGATTTTACAGTAGGGTACGTCACGACAATGAGGCAGCTTTAAAATAAACATCCAACAATAAAAAAAATAACAAAGCAATATGACGTACTTACTAGTTATTATGAAGGAACAAGATACAGGCATTTGTTTGGTTATGAAGGAAGAACAAGATTTATAATACAAAATTATATTTATTAAGTAACAAGTACAAAATAAGCTAACGTTACAAAGGAAAAGAGATGGGAAAGAGTAGGTGAGTATGGACAAAATTATATATTTATATGTAGGTAGATACTATTTGAACCAACTATTTGGCATGCACTAGTTCCTGATGTCCTAGTTTCCTGAATCCTAATAAATGTAAAAGTTTGTGAGGATGGACATCTGGATGTTTGTTACTCTTTCACGCAAAAACTACTTAACGGATTTGGAAGAAATTTGGCACACAGATAGAATATATTCTAGAATAAAACATAGGAAACTTTTTATTCCGGGAAAACATAGTATCCCTCGGGTACGCGGGCTAAACCGCGTGGCGGGAGCTAGTGAGATATAATACTTATATCTTATATCTTATATGAAATATGGTATATATAAAAGTTCTTTTTAAATGTTCATTACACGTAAGAATTTGAGACAATCAAAAGTTTTATTACGCCTTCATAAATTAACCATGGGATAATTATCGTACTTCTTTAAAACGTGTTCTTATTGCGCTACTTATTCTTTAAAATGTCAATTCGAAGAGTTTCAAGAAAATTCAAATGTAAATGTCCTAAATTTTTTAAGATTTTTTTTAAATGTCCCATATAACAACATATTTTTTAGACTTTATATGTACCACAAAATCTGATCCTCATCTTCCCATATCCACCTGCCATGTTTCTGTCGTCAACTATCAATGCGAAAAACTCAAAGCGATTTATTCAGTTTAGGCCAAAGTGGGCATTTTGAAATTAGACTACTGCCACTGTTTTAGAAGTATTTTTTAATGTGAGAAGGCTGACAAGTAGGCAGGCCAATCATAATGTATTGTTGACATTTATAAAGACTAGAAGGTAGCTGGTTCTCAAGCGCAACTGCCGAAACACACCAGTTGGTGTTTGGCGACAGATTTTCAACTTGAGGGTGGTAGATAGTCAGGCGGAAACTTCAAACTTATCACCGTGCAAAAGTAAGTAAGCTTTCAACTGAGAATAACTGGCAAGCAATTCAGCAAGATTTTTACTTCGTTCAAATTGTGGTAGGTACATACAAAGTTTAAAAATTATAAATAAATATATCGTGCCAACATTGTCAGATTGTCCAAAAAAAAAACAGAATATATAAAAAATGTAACCTTGCTGAGTTTCTTGCCGGTTCTTCTCAGTTGAAAGCTACATCCGAACAGGTGGTAACTTCAGTAGTTTCGATGTTTTTAAGTGCCCTTCTAGAGCCTAAACTAAATAAATGGCTTTGACTTTAATTTGACGTTGAATTTAATTCTTTAATTCTCTCTATTCAATTCCAAAGTGTCGCAATAGGAGCGGGCACCGCGCGACACTCGCCGCGGGCTGGCAATAATACGTGCAACATAAATCTACGGAATGGAGCAATTCGGAATTCCTTAGCATCGGAAAAACGCCCGAGAACGATAGTTGAGAAGGGGTTGTACGGGACCCGACACGCCGACACTGAATCAGACGAGCGAAATATTACCTTAATTCACTGTGCCGCTGTGTTTTGCGTATTTCAAATAAACTGTATTTTTATATGAAACGTATTTTTTTTTTCGGAAAACTAACGGCTATTTAAAGAAGTATCATTTTAATACATAAATAATGGATCTAAATAATGCCTGATTTTTTTTTCTGAAGGTAGACAAGCAGACAGACTAGCTGATGGCAAGTGGTCACCACCGCCTATGAACATTTTGCAATACCAGAGGAATTGCCGATGTGTTGTTACATCCTCATGAATTAGTATTAAGTAGAATTTAGTTTATTGTAGAACTGTCTGAGATTCGTAGCATAAAGCTCTGCTTAATTTAGCATCAGACAAAACTTTATAGACTTACATTATGCCATAGCTTGATAAATTTCCATAACGTAGAGTAACATAAGAAAAATAAGGAACCACTAATTACAAATCTAAATGGGAAACAAAACAAAGACAAACAACTTAAGGAGCCAACGAAATTATGATAATAAATGTAATATCTAACGAAGCGGAGTTTACTTTAAAGATGCAAGGTTATTTTGCGGTTAAATGGTGGCAAGAGAATCTTGCTAAATAGAATTAAACCCCACATCTCCCTGAAGTCGCGAATATATACGATTATAATTTATTATGAATAAATGAAATATTATAAACGCATCGGCGAACCGCCCCGACAACGCCAGTGGCAATAGCGTTTGCTTTGTTGGGTTCGGGATGGGAGGCGCTCGTATCGATATCGATAAAGTTTAAGTCAAATGAAAATTCTAATTTTACTTTGAATACCATGGCAAAGGTCGTGGATTCGTATACCATAATGAACTTAAACTTTCGGTGATGGAAACCATAGAACAGTGGTTAGGCATTTTCTTGTACTCGCCTGGCTAGCTACCACTAGGTACCAACAAGTTGAAAATCTGTCACAAAATACCTGTTGGTATGTTCCAGCAGCTGCACTTGAGAGCCAGTTCACTTCTAGACTTTGTGCTTGCAGAATTTGGAAAGGTCAAGGACTTATTCTAAGTGAAAAAAAAACACTAATATCTCAAGCTAAGGCTTTGAGCCTACAACTGGCGTCACTACCATTTAGCTATCATCATTTTAAAGACAGACTTTAAAATATTTTATCGATAACACAAGTGTCCCACCACTAAGCCCTCTAGCTGCCGACTTCCTTCATACTCGCGAGCACTCGTTCGTGCCGTGCCTTTGTCGGGAACAATTGTCGACAAATTAGAAACGAATTGAGTTATTTAATATCTACCAGTAATTCCTACCGTCATTGTTTATTACGCGACGAGTAATGAACTTTTGTGTTTTTGTTCAGTTCCATTAAGAAATCTTTAGTATTTTTAAGAATGAGTGTTTCTTTTCAAACGCGGATCCACAATGTGGCCACAACCCTAATTGAGATTGATAGACTAATGTTATATCCAAGCATAAATATATATTTTTTTAAATAACCTTGCGTGATTCGAAACGCATTATAAATTTTGTAATAGTCTCCTTTATAGGTAGGAATGCAATGTATCGATCGTGAGCGAGTCTATAGTCCTTACTCACATTTAGTCGATTTTTGGGTGGCCGTGATTACAACCTTTTTTGAGGGCTGGATCCGCTTCTTTTTTTTATAATTATTCTTTTGCCACATCAAACTTCATTGCATTGAATTGATATATGTATTTTTTTTATACTACATAGGTGGCAAACGAGCATACGGTCCACCTAATAACAAGCGGTTACCGTAGCCTATAGATGCTCATAACACCACGGGCAAAGAAAATACAATATTATATTTTCCCTGGCAGGGGTATCACTCACGCGTTGCCAACCTTGAGACATGAAGTTGTTAAGTCTCCTGTGCCTGTAATTTCACCGGCTCCCATACCCTCCTAACCAAAACACAGTAATACAAGTGCACTACTATTTCACGGCGGAATTAGATATGGTGGTAGTACTTCCCCGGGCGAACTCTGCACTAAGAGTTCTACTACAAATAAATGTATCTGTTTTACCAGTTTGAGGCGATGATAGCTCAATGGTAGTGTTTCGGATGCCACGGTGATGATTGTGGGTGGAATCCTACAACGAGTTTGAGCTTTCGGTGAAGGAAAACATCATGAGGCATAGTACGGTGGTAGGGTACCTACTTCGAAGTGCCCACCTTCGGTTGAAAATCAGTCGCTAAGCCCCAACTTATGTAATACCACCTTCGACCACATCACCACATACCTTGGTGATATTGTGCAGGGTTACAGTTATTGCAGAACTATCACAAAACAAACAAACATACCTATTTACGGCATCAAAATACCAAAATATTTCCTCACCTAACCCTACAACTCGAAACTATTGCGAAAGAATTTTCCACTTCTGGGGTGCATTGTACCCCTGTCGAAGCGTAAACACCCCCGTGGGGGCCTTTGCGACCGATTTATCTGCACTATATCATACGCTGAATTCGGCCCAGGAATATGAAGCGAAAATATATCTATTATTATCCGATTGTCAAGTTCGTCCCTGTTACCCTTTGCTTCACTACGACTACGTACCTACGATTGACTTGGGAATACAGCCCTGTGATTTGTTAGTCTTGTTATTTTGAATTTGGAATATTTATATTATTTTTATTCAAATTATAAAAGCATTTTGTTATTGCTACATATTTTTTATTCTCACAGTAAGAAGGCACAAAGAACTTAACAAAGAGGTCGTAATCGCGTCATTCCACAGTTATTATATAAACTTGTACTTATGTTTTACTATTGTTTAACATTTTTTTAGCTTGTATTCAGAACTTGTTCATGTAATCCTGGTAGATATACATCCCAGTAATTTTATTATAGTATCCTATATTTTGAACTCTATCACAATTAAAATAGGCTACATTCCTAAAATCAATGCTATCACCAAACATAACTTCACCTTAATCTCCAAAAAAAACAACTACACAATAAACTAAACAGGTGATTATACTACATTAGAATATGTACCCGAAACACCATAAAGCAACCCCCAAAACCAACCCCAGTGCACTAAAATAGAACAGAACGGTCGAACAAACTTATGTGTATTAGATGCAGTACCTATTTGTTTTACTGTACCGTTGCTTATGTTATTTATGCATTTTACAATCAGAAATCTGCATTGACTATAGGCTGAAGCTATTTGTAGATACTTATATATGTGGAATTGATAGAAGAGTGTAGATTTCTAAAGGTTTTTGTATATAGTTTCCATGGCTTATAATTTTAGTATCGAATAAAAAAAAATGATTGTTTATGTTGTTTTGGTGGGCGGAAAAAACAGACTTTTGTGTTTGGCTGTATGGCTCTATACCTTTGCCTGACTTTTTAGCTACGTTAGGTATGTGTTAAAATATTATATATCTATAGAGATTGAAACAAATGTGTGCGTGATAAAGTCATAATAAATAAATGATCAAAAAGTTTTATTTATAAATGGTAGTCATAAAATCATCGTAATAAAACCCAATCAAATCTCAACTCTGAAATCACATACATAGCGTTGAAAGTTATATAAATCAGTATTACCAAAGCAAAGAGGTAATTTTTTTCCATAGTGTAATCGTATTAATTTATATTCAAATGTAATTTATGTAGGGTCACTTCCTTTGCCAAGTATTTATAAAACCTTTACTCTTGTACTTAATTTCTTCTTTGTTTTTGTGTGAACCCTGCTTGGGGTTGCGTGAAATTATGAAAAATTACATGCGGTAGGTACCCTAAAAATTTGGTTTGAGACTTCCTGTAATGCACCCCGCATTTTATATAACAAAAAATATATTATAATAATAAATTGTGTATACTTATTAGTTACTCAATTATGTCATAGATAATGACTTCGATTAAAACATAAGATAGGTACTTCCAAGGGAAATAATTTTTATTTAGAAATGCGAGAATGATAACAGAGTCTGCCATGTCGTTTAAAATAAAACAAGTGATAAGAGACATCTATCTATATATATAAAACAAAGTCGTGTTAGTTACACCATTTATAACTCAAGAACGGCTGGACCGATTTTTATGATCTTTGATTTGTTGGATTTCTCTCCAAATAGTAGAATAACTATTAAAACTTCGTTTTTATATACCAAAAAGGCGGGTGAAATATCTAGTAGCTGAGTCCAAGAGCTCACAGCTTCAGATACAAAATTTCCACCATTTACATTATAAGTTAAGGCAACATGTAAAAGGTAAACAATATAAATATTCCATAATTAATCGCATCCTAAAAAGCATGCATCAACTAGGGTTGCTATGGAAAAATTCACCCTGAGTCGGCCACTACCCCAATCTTACCCTGCGTTTAATTATAATTATTTTAATATGCAAATAATGATAATAAAATTTCGTTGCTTTTCCCCGCTTTTTGTTTTTGTTTGTGGCTAAAGGATTATTGGGTTATACTTAATTATATTTGGAGGGGCCAAGGGTCTAGTCTACCTGTTTGCTTCATAATTTTTATTTATGCCCGTGTCCTAATTCACTCGTCGCATATTTTAATTATTATATCTTTATATTCATGAATATTTGAGTTCCTTTACAAAGGTATCCTTGAATCTTAATTTTATGAGGTTGTTTAAAATATATACCTCTTGGTTATTTTTGAAGAGACGTAGTATATTAGCATCACGAAAGAATGTGTTATACCAAAAATTGTAGGTATAATGCGATAGTAAAATATTTATAGTACTTATATTTTTATACTGGGTGATTTTTAGTCACTGGCAATACCTGCAGGGGTGGAAGTACTCACCAATATGAACAACTTTTACTTTGGGACTAACTGTGAAATCACGAAGGTTCAATACCTACTCGACCGAAATGTATGAAGCGACTATTTTATTTTACGCAATATTAGAGTTGGTCCCATAGTAAAAGTTGTTCATATTGATGAGTACTTCCAGCCCAGCAAAGTATTGCCAGTGACAAAAAAATCATCCAGTATAGTCAGTTGATTAGTAGGTACTTATAAAACAGTATTGATGTAGATTTTCGTGATACGTTGTCGTTATTTATAAAATAAATAAAGTAAAATCAGACATCTTAGCTTTCTTTTGTATAGGCTATTCATGGGGAAAGTAATGATTCCTGCAATAAAATATTATATTTATTGGAACATAATCAAAAGTTCGTTTTTTTTCATGGTTACCGATATTTTGTAACTGCTTTGTATATATACCTAGGCTTGTCTGTTAACAATTTCAAAGCCTAGAAGGTTGGAAAAGGCAGGTACATAATGTAAATAAGTTATGGCTCCTATCACTGTACGATGGTTTCACAATGAAAGCCTACGATGCGTCCTACAAACCCTTCGTCGCTAACAAAATTAGCGCGGCTCGATTACACAGGGGGGCCATTTTTCTAAGATAACATTTTTAATCGTTTCTCGTGGTTCACTTAATATTTCAACCCTCTCGACGCGATCACGCTTGGTTGAACAGATTATGATTATTTTCTTTTCAACCCTTTTATGTTTGACTTGGCTTTTGGTCACTTACATTTTTTGTTATTGAGTTGTAAATTTGGTTTAAATTTTAAAAATATTTCTTTACAATTTTAAACCAATTTCGTAATAAAAATATATATTAAAAAGTATTAGACATGTTCCTGGAAAACCTTATTTTACTTTCCAATTTAAACCATAAATTATATTAACGAAAAACACAAAAACTGCTAATTAAAAATAAATAATTTTAAGGCGATGATAGCTCAGTGGTAATGACGTCCGACGCCGCGGCGAAGGTCGTGGGTTCGAATCCTACAATGAGCTTGAGCTTTCGGTGAAGGAAAACATCGTGAGGAAACCATAGCACGGTGGTAGGGTACTTTGTAGTACCCGCCTGGCTGGCTACCACCCTCAAGTTGAAAATCTGTCGCCAAACACCTATTGGTGTGTTCCGGCATCCTTCTAGGCTTTGTGTGCTTACCACCTTCGGCCACATCATCACCTAACATAGTGAGGTTGTGGTCAAACACAAGCCTATACAAAGTAAAAAAAAAAAAAAACAAAAAAATAATATTTATTGGACGTAATTTAAATTATGTCATAAAAACAAAATCACTTTCTTAATCTTATCAACGCAAACAACTGTAAGATATAACTCCTTGAAAGTCCCCACCCACACATGGAAGCTGTACCTACCCCAGAGTAGCAAGATCTCAAAACTGAACATCAGGTGAGCTCCACTTAATTAATAACAGCGATAATTGACCGCCCCCAGCTGTTATTGGGAACTATCATACCATTTGGGTCACGACTCTGCATCACACGGTGTACAAGGATGCTGTAGTTTTGATAGTTTGGTTTAATATTAAAAAAGTTTTTAAATAATATATATTAAAAATTAAAAAAAAGTGTGTGTGTGTGCAAGTCACACTTCTGAAAAGTCCCTGATTAAAATTCTGACGGAAGTAACGCTTACTAAAAAACATTGTTGTTTTTCGCTAGCTAACTTCATACCTTTATATTTTAAGATATCAGACATTAATTCAAAACTAAGAAGATAAATAAGGTAAATGGCTAGGCTGTATGAGCTAGAACCCTTTGCCTTCCAAAACACGGGAAAACATAATAAAAGCAACATGGCGTGTAACCGAAAAACGTGACGATTTGCTACAAAAATTTCTCCCATACGTCGATAAAGAAGTTTCACTTCAAAAATGTAAATATAAATCCTAACTAATATTATAAATGCAAATGTGAGTTTCTTTGTTACCTTTTCAAATTTATACCAATCGCAATGAAATTTAGTATGTAGATATCTATGGTATGGAGAAGGACATGGGCTACTTTTTTGTGGGTAAAACCGCGGGGGACAGCTAGTGTTACATAATTATAGAAAAATATAATAAAAATGCAAAGTATAAAGAGAGTCGTCTATCAAAAAGGAATGCACTATAACTGTTCTATCGGAATCGGAAATAGCTGACGCAATTGGCATTTTTAGGGAATCCATCCAATTTTTAATGCCACAACGAGTCATGAGCACGAGTTGCCTGTAATTAACTAAATAAAAAAAAAGGAAAAACGAGACACAGCATCATCAGGAAAGCTACAAAAACACGTTCTAAAAACAAAGCTTCTTAAATGGCGATGGGCAGGCCACACTATCCGTGGAGCAGACAAATGGAGCAAAACTGTAAGCACTTGGTACCCTAAAGAAGGGAAAAGAAGACAAGGAAGACCGCAATAGCAGGCAGAACTTGGACTAGAACTGCACACAATAGAGAAAAATGGGAAACGGTTGGAGGAGGCCTTTGCCAAAGGGCACACAGATTAAATATAAAATATCTTATTAGAGTTAAAATAAAAAAAAAATAAATAAATCAAAAAGTATCAAAGCTATTAGATCCGACTACATTGAACGTACGAGTTGGTGAGTAATAGCCTTTGGGTGCAATCAAACTGGGCTCCGGCGGACGCCTTCGTTCGCTACACATTCTGTTTACTTACGATATTGCCTTTATTTAGATCAATTACTGAAAGCTACATTTCATATAATTACAATTAAAATTGCTATTAAAATTGCTTTCGCCGTGTTTCAACCGTTTTCCGGATAAAAAGTAGCCTATATTAAAAGTCTTTAAATTTACTCTATGCAAATAATCACGTTGATTCGTTTCTCAGTTGCTGGTTAAAGTAATGACAAACCAACAAACATAATTGAAGAAAAATATTTTCCATTTGAGACTGTAAGTGTAATTATAATTAAGACAAATCAATAATAAAATATAGTATCAATTTATGTCAGTTTATTTAGGTAAATATGTTTACAGGCCGTATAATTCAGTTCATTTCGAAAGAAAGCGACTGTATTATTAGATATCCGTCAGTTAAGCTATCTGGGACTTATTGGCAAACCTGTGAAAGCCTTAAGTTGGTTTAATATTTAAAACAATGTAAGTTTTTAGTAGTTGTACCGAAATAATTGCGTTTCAATGCATGCACATGAAATTATTACGTAGACTCGTAGCGCTACGTCGTAGCTTCGTAGACTTCGTAGCACTGAATATATTGTTAAAATTGGCTATTTTATAAAGCAGTATCATTAATAACTTTAAAAAAAGAAGAAAAATATTTCAGTGGTACTTATAAAGCGAGTAATTCTGAAAAAAAAATATCATTCAAAGCCACTGAAAATTTATATCAGTAATAAAGCTGCGAAACACTCCTAAAGTATCGCTAATTAATGTAAACATAGAACGATTAAGGAGTCCAAATAAACACACCAAATGGCCGTCTGTAGCAATAAATACCTATAATATTTTTAATTACAACGCCCCAAAAAAAGACATAAAACAGAGAAAAGATAAAAAACATTACCTAACGCCATATTGTAAATGAGAATAAAAATACGTACACGTTCGAGGGGTGTTGCGGGGGAGGGGAGGGAAATAATATTTTTAAAACGTATTATATATATTAGCCGTTGAAAAAACAGGGCCGCACTCGGAGAGGTCATCAGAATAAATAAATTATGATATAGTGGGGGTGGTTTTTTAGCCGGTCTCTCATCTCTGTAGGATGCCGCATAGAATTGGAAAATCTAGACATGATTAAAAATTTTCATCACTATTTCAGTACCTACTGTACATTCATTAAATTACTAATAAATTTAATAACATATATTAACCATGCCTATCGACAGCATCGAGGGCTTTGAGGATGTTTTCTATATATCATAGTTTGTATTTTATACAATGATTGTAAATACTTGTTGTAAATAAACTATATTACATATGTTTCTATCTCAATTCCAGGCCGATTTATAAATCACGATTAAGCTTTTTTTTTTTAATGGGACTGTACAGAAACTATTCATATTTTAATTTAACAATCTCCATTCATCTGGCTATTAAAAATCAGGTGTAAATTGAAAAAAAGACTTTTTTTTTTACTGGCTGTCACTCACTCGGCGTAATCCGCATTCCCAGTATAAGAAGGGATCTACGTTTTCTCAAGGCTATCTGCGTGTCAAATTTATTACTATTGTTGTGCCGATAAGACATTGAGAAATTACAAAGAAACTCGATTTCACATTTATAACATTAGTAAGATGTACTAGTTTTATTTTTGAGCGAAACAATAAAAAAATAAACAGGAATATATAAAAAAATTAACCATGCTGAGTTTCTTGCCGGTTCTTCTCAGTTGAAGGCTGTGTTAACTTCAGTAGCTTCGTAGTTCAAGAATGGCCTAATAGGGCCTCAATTGAATAAATGGCGTTGACTTTGACTTTAATTAACTTTATTATTTAACTATTAACTACTTTTGTATCAAACAAATTATTCTTAGAACACGCCACCTCTACCCCTTCCAAAGACAACTCGGACGTGAGTTTAAAAAAATGCCGGCGCTGTCTAATGAATTTATGGTCAGGAACTTGTCCTGGGCGCTCGTAATTTTTTCTCCAGAGACACGATAAAGAGACCGATTGCGATTAAACGTCACGTTTGCTGCGCGTGCGCGCTTTTAAATGGTTTTACAGTTCTATATTATGAAGTGTAAATCCAGAATTGGATTTACCTGAATTTTTATTATTTGAATATTCTGGGAATTCCAAATATTTATTTTTTCTTTCTATTTTTGTTAGATTTTTTTTTCAAATCTCACAATGAAATTTATTAAGTATTCTACTATATTAGAAATCCAATTTTACATAACATCTAGAAGACATGAGCATGTCATATAGTCCAGGTCACTGAAACAATGTAATGTTACCGTGGACATCACAGACAGACAAACGGGCCCACAATAACAGTTAGGAGCAATGTTCACCTTAGTTCAGTTCCACTACTATATATTTGAACTTGATCAATTTCAAATGTAAATTAAATTATAAGCGCGTACCAACTTAAGCCACCTTATTCTTTTTACTTAAATCACGATTTCATATAAGAAACAATGGAAAATAAATACTGAAATTTTATAAAAAACTAGCTTCCGCCCCGCGGTTTCACCCGTGTTCCCGAGGGATCGTACGTGTTGCCGGTATAAAAAGTAATTTATAGCCTTCCTCGATAAATGGGCTATCAAACGTTAAAAGAATTTTTCAATTCGAACCAGTAGTTCCTGAGATTAGCGCGTTCAAAGAAACAAACAAACTCTTCAGCTTTATAATATTAGTATAGATGTAAGTAGAGGGGAAAAAATTAAGACGATTTGATAAAAACACGGTGTTTTGGTTACACTGGCTGGCTACCACCCTCAAGTTGAAATTCTGGCGCCAAGCACCTATTGGTATGTTCCGGCAGTTGCACTTGAGAGCCAGATGCCTTCTAGGCTTCGTAAAGGAAGGTACTCACTTAAGAGTTGTAGTATGTAGTGTATCTGATACTGTATGAACCTACAAGTAGGTACGACTCATCCATGGTCACCGCGTATCGAGCTACGAGCTGTCTAAGAGCACACTGTGAGTGCCTTTGTGTTCGTAGTAAAACTGCCACTCGGTGGGTCGCGGCGAGCACGCTGTGCTCCGCCAACGAGCGGCTCGCGGCAAGTTCGCGCCTACGTACTTACTTGATACAGTATCAGATACATTACATGCTACATCTCTACACCCAGCTATAGGCGACGGAAGCCACTTAGCATTAGGTGGTTAAAGTTAAAACTCGGAAAGTTATGGCTAGTTTTTTTTTTCCAATTAATCATATTTTTTTTACATATAATTATGGTTTTAATTATGTTGGTTCAGATATAACATGGTTTAAAAACGTTTGCAATTGATTCTACTTGTAGATTATAAACAAATTATTTTATATTAATAAATAATTAATAAAATTATACTATATAAATAATCCGTAGGAATAATATTATACTAATCCAAAACATTGACAGTTACCTTTTCACGCCTAAACCGCTGAACCAATCGCTACGAAATTTGGTATACAGATAGCCTATGGTATGGAGAGGGACATCGGCTACTTATTATCTCGGGAATGCGGGTGAAACCGCGGGGAAAGCTAGTCTTGTATAAATTGGTAATTAAATATATTTTTTAAATGTGAGGATTTTTTAAATTATCACTAATTTTGACATGAAATATTTATTATTTTGTACCGTGCATCTTGGGTACCTCAGCCCAAAATGACAGCACTTTACTTTCAGCTGTTCCAAGTTTTCAAAACCGATTCTATCCGACGTATTAGCGAGAAAGACTCTCTTACACAGTTCCGGTCGGATGTATTTTCCGCTTGGTTAGACGATTTCACGGCCAATTGATTCCGCCCACCCACTCAAAGGTCGGGACTCGAACCCGCTACCCCGGGGTGGACAATAGGTTTGATAGTTTATCGGTCGTGCCATTTTGATGGAGCGATTTTGATAATGTTAACAGCCTTGTCCGTATATAGGGTGCGTGTGGTTAATTATTTTTTAATAAGCAATGTTTGGGTAAAGATTTTTGTTCTTATATATTAAGTATGCGAAATACGATTTATGGTCATTACCTAGATATTTTTTACTTAGCTACTTACTAATTTGCATTTAATTAATAAAAACAAGTTTAAAATACAATACTTTTTGACATAGGCACTTAAGACATTATCTATCTATCTACATCCTTATATTAAATTAAAATCAATTACTGTTCGTTAGTCTCGCTAAAACCCATAAATGGGTCGAGCCATTTATGGGTTTTAGGATTGGAATAGTTGTTTTTTTTTTTTTTTACTGTTTATAGGCTTGTTGTTTGACCACAATCTCACTATGGTAAGTGATGATGTGGCCGAAGGTGGTAAGGTAAGCACACAAAGCATAGAAGGAACTGGCTGTCAAGTGCAGCTGCTGGGACACACCAATAGGTGTTTGGCGACAGATTTTCAACTTGAGGGTTGTAGCCAGCCAGGCGGGTACTACAAAGTACCTCACCACCGTGCTATGGTTTCCTCACGATGTTTTCCTTCACTGAAAGCGGTGTCCGACGTCACTACCACTGAGCTATCATCGCCTTAAATGTATATTCTAATATATAGGGGTGGTTTAAAAAAAATATGGAAAGACCCAAAGGGACAGCCGAAAAATCGATGCTACCAATACTTTTAATCTCACGTGGTACGAAGTTCACCGGGTCATAAATTTTACTTGAGTAATATCCCAGGGTAAAAAAAAAAAACAGAATTTTACCAAAATCTGAAAAATAAAACAATGAAAAAAACATCAACCTGTATACAAATAACAGCACAAATTGAATGTCGCATCGACATTGACGTGGTGTACAGCATGTTTTATATCGATAGCTTAACTTTTACGAGCGCCGGGTAATTGGAAATGACCGCTACACCATGTATACAGTTGCAATTATGTGTAATAGCCGAATTTCGGTTATTTTTATGCGTCCGGTAGTTTTATTAGCAAATAGCTTTTGATTGCAGTTTCGGGTTCGTGGAATTGTTATAATTTAAACTTACTGTCTTGACGCCATATTTTTCTACTAATTAAAAAAAAAAATTACGGGATTTGTTAAAGAAAATGCTAACTATATTATAATTAAATTGAATAAAATGATTAAATAATACATGTATATGTAAAACAAATGTTTTGTTTTTATTATTAAATCGAACTGTCGTCTCTTCAGAAAAAATAACTAAATGAGTATTTAATAAAAGTAAGCACAAATGAAAGAGACACTAAAGTAATCTATCGATGCAGGCAATATACCTACATATCTTATCTTTTTTTTGTTGTTGTACTGTAATATACACTCAAGACTTGTCTATTTTATTAGTAACCGAGCTCGTCGACTAATCGAGAGTCCGCTAGATTTTTGCCAGCGTCGTATGAATATTAATCGTCGGAATATTTCGTTAATCTTAAACGAAATTGCGATAATATGCGCGGTGGTTGCTTGACTACGAGTTACTGTCTTTAATTTATGCTGTGGCACGAACTATAGCATTTTAACTCCTTCTGAGAAAATTGTAGGGCGGCGAAAGGGTGTAAGTTGGTAAATTTCATTTTTGAAAGAAATATTTCAGTATATGTAAACGTCATTGTCGAAACCCAAACTAATCGCTTAAACGCAATATTGAATTTTATTGAACAGTGGCAAATAAAAATAAATACAATTTCACACGCTCTTCTTAGTTTATTTTTTATACAACATTGTCGGCAAACAAGCATACGGCCCGCCTGATGGTGAGCGGTTACGGTAGCCTATGAACGCTTGCAACACCAGGGGTATCACTTGCGCGTTGCCAACCCTTCCTCCCTCCCCGATGAGCTCTGGCGACCTTACTCAATACCGCAGTCAAATATAAGTTATTTGACTGCGGTATTCTGTAAGGTGGTGGTACTTCCCTAGTCGAGCTGCTCTTTGAGCGACATATCGCTATGCTCTACCTCTCCAATATTTTATTTATTTACTTTATTTAATGTTCATTTAATATTTTAAAATATGTCATTCTATCAAAGCGACCACACATCAATCCATCACTTCCAAAACTCAAAATAACAAAATCCGAGTTTACACCCTTTTCCCACAAGTACCTTAGTGGCGATCCGGCTTAACCGAAGCCAAAAAGTGTACAGTCACGCCTCGAACCCTCTCCTCTTGCCCACCCTACCCCACCCCCCCTCCTGTCCGGGCTAACTTCATAAGACTATGAATTTAAATACGTTAGTCGATGTCAAAGGGTCGTCGTGTTGCATCCGTTAAGAGCTCTAAAATGACGCTAGAGGAAAGTTGTAAATTATGAGTTTCGTTTCTCATAATAATATATATTCTATGTATTTTATAATAAACTTGTGTACAGTACTAAAGTACTACCGAGTTATTGAATTACTGAGTTATTGTATATTCTTGACGAATTAGTATTTTTTTGAGTTTAAAAGTATTTTTTTAGTATGTTTGACGACAATTTTGCCATGACAAGTGGCCAAAGGTGGTAAACACACAAAGCAAAGAACTGTCTCACAAATTCTGCTGCCAGAACATAAAAAAATACATAAATCAAATAAAAAAATTATAATAAAACTTTTTTAAATACCTAACGTACTCTATATGCAATAAAGATACCCGAAAAATATAAAAAATTAAATAAATTGTCTATAACCTCCAAGAAACTAAATATAAGATAACTTAATAACATGTCCATTTTCACTAACCATTAGTCACTCCTAATACATGTGAAATTGATATATAATTTTTTAAACTGACATTTTGACAAGTGGAAGTGCATTAGGAATAGGTTATTCTGTTAGTAAAAAAAAAAAACTATAAAAATATCCCTTGCTGAGTTTCTTGCCGGAGTCTTCTCAGACCAAGTGTATTCCAAACCGGTGGTAGAATCATTTTCATTGTATTGTAACGTTCATAAGTGCCTTATTAGGGCCTAAACTGAATAAATGAGTTTTAAATTGATTTGATTTGATTCAGTTTTATATAGTTGAAGGCAACATTTTATGACCCCGCGGCTACCAACTTTCCTTATCACCCGCCGGATTGTTGGCACAGAGAGTAAAAATATTCGGAACACGGTCCCTTTACTAGATGTTTGTTAATAATTATTCATTGGCTTACAGTTATTTTAACTAGTTTCCACAAATTAATTGCTAATAAATTAGATGAATAGACGTGGTAATTTATAGCTCGGTAGCATCTTTGTTCCAGACTCATTTACAATTTACATAAAATAAAACGAGAAACTTCAATTTGTAATTTTCACTCTGTAACATAATTAATAATACAAACTATGATATATAGAAAACATCCTCAAAGCCCTCGCTGCTGTCGATAGGCAAGGTTCCCAACAGGCTGGCAGCGTTCCCTTTTTGGATGGCCAAGCTTATGCGTTGGCGGAAAAAGCTCCCAGCCCGTCGGTCTCCCGAAGCCTCGATGAGGTTGGATGATAAAATCCGAGCAAATCGGCGAGCCTCATGGACCCATGGTTTCAACTGCGAATGGCATGAACGAAAATTAAAAATAAATAAGAACCATACTATATCTATACTAACATAATAAAAGTTTTTTGTTTGTTTGTTTAAAGGCGCTAATCTCTGGAACTACTAGTCGGATTTAAAATATTCTTCTTGCATTTGATATTCCAATTCCAATTGAGGAAGGTTATAGGCTATTTTTTATCCCGGGAATGCGGTTAAACCGCGGGGAACAGCTAGTACAGGTATATAAGAAGTAGTGACTGACTGACTGATAGGTGTTAATAATCAACGCAGAGTTTAAAACACGAAATTTGTTCCTTTTTTAACGAAAGGATTTCAGAAATTCAATTTCTAAGGGGGTAAAATAGTGGTGGAAAGTGGTATACGTATAACATTTGGCACACGATTCTCACGCTAGTCACGATTGATATTATTTTTAAACAACATGGCAGATATCTGTCAAAATATTATTTCTCAGATAATTTGGATATTTCTCATACGATATTGTTGTCAAAGACACGAAAATCGTCCCCCATCTAGAGTTACTTTTAGAACAAGCAACAAACGAATTCAGAGATGGTTTTCTCAAAACGTATGTGAGCATAGTACAACCATGCTCACAAGCACAACTGATCGATACATAAATATACGTCCGCAAATTGTCTGCGGTACAGTCGGACGCATTTTCTTTTACGATCACAGAGCTCTGTTTACGTGCTACACGAAGATACGGGCGATCGTCGCGATGTGGGAATATTGATTAGTTGCTTGGACGTGGCATTAGTGATGAAATGATAGGTAAAACAAAATTAAAGCACTGGCTTATTGCGAAAAAATCAGCTATTAGTTTTTATAAGAACATCATATTTATTTTTCGAGTTTTGATATGGTTCAAGTACTTAGTAAGTAAATGTCTTTGTTTCAAAACTATTCTAAAAAAAAAAATAGAGATTCACTACATTAAATACAGTATTACAGTGTGTGTGTGTGTGTTGCTCTCTGATTTGATATCTAATTCGATGTTATATTGTTTAACTAGCTTCCGTCCCGCGGTTTCACTTGCATTCTTAAAGGATCTTATGTTTTCTCGGAACAATAAATATTCATGTTACATCAGGGTATGGTACCTATCTGCGTGCCAAAAGACATCTTAATCTGTTCAGCGGTTACGCAGTTGAGTGGTAACATACATACACACAAACATTCCCATTTATATTAGTATATAGCATCTAAAATAATTTTGTTTTACAAATCCAAGACAACCTTACTTGTCTTCTTTTTTTTTTTTACTTATCAGCATTTTAACAAATGCCGCATCTAAATCCAACTCACCACATTCCCACATCTCATCCACCGAAGCTAATAGCGATCACCTAATAGCGGTCGGGCTAGTTGTTGGCCCATAAAGACATCCCCAACTCTGTTTATTGGCCGTACTTCGGGCTATCCGATAATACCACATATAGAGTAACAGTTTTGTTGATACTTATACCTTTGAGTTTGCTTTGAAAAATCAATTTTGTTACTGTACCTTTGTCTTACGCTTGACTTGTTTTTCAACCGCTCGGAATCTTTAGAATAGAGAAGCTTCAGGTACAGTCTTGTTAGGATGCTTTTAGTGCTGTGCTCCAATGTTTTATTTTATTGTTATCTTTGCCACCACAAAGTTTTTTTTTTTTTATGTAATTGTTATTATGTTTTTTTTTAAGTATAATTTTCTTTACAAGAAAAAGAGTTAACCTAACCCTTCTCCATCTCTTACATAACTGTTTTTTTTTATGTCAGAAAGCTGACACGCCGGCATTATATATATATATATATTATTTATACTACTAGGTGGCAAACAAGCTTACGGCCCACCTGATGGTAGGCGGTCACCGTAGCCTATAGACGCTCATAACACCACCGGCAAAGAAAATACAATATTATATTTTCCCTGCCAGGGGTATCACTCACGCGTTGCCAACCTTGAGACATGAAGTTGTTAAGTCTCCTGTGCCTGTAATTTCACCGGCTCCCATACCCTCCTAACCGAACCACAGTAATACAAGTGCACTACTATTTCACGGCGGAATTAGATATGGTGGTAGTACTTCCCCGGGCGAACTCTGTACTAAGAGTTCTACTACCTTCAAAATTAATATTTTGTCTAAACATTCTTACACACCTCCACCTGATCCCAAACTAAGCAGATTTTATGTTATAGAAACCAGGATATATAACTCTTCCTCTAATCAGAAAGGTGACAGACAGACAAACGGTCCACCTGATGATAAGTGATCAGTATCACCTATGCAAATTAGCATTACCAGGATGATTGCCAATGTGTTGCCGACCTTTAAAATCCTATAAGATAACGCCTGGCTGGCTACCACCCTCAAGTTGAAGATCTACCACTAAGCCCGGTTTGTTCCAGCAGCTACACTTGAGAGCCAGTTCCTTCGAGGCTTTGCGTGCTTACCACCTTCGATTACATAATCTATACCAATATTATAAAGCTAAAGAGTTTGTTTGTTTGTTTGATCGCGCTAATCTCAGGAACTACTGGTTCGATTTGAAAAATTATTTCAGTGTTGGATAGCCTATTTATCGAGGAAGGCTATAAGCTACTTTTTATGCTGGGAAAACATACGATCTCTCGGGAAAGCGGGTGAAACCGCGCGGAAAAGCTAGTCACGTATAAAAGAAATAGTAGGGTATCTTAGATCACGGAGAGATACACTAAAACTTTTTATCCTAGAAACACGGGTAAAATCGCGGTAGAACAGCTAGTTACCAATAACGTCATAACCAACCACCCTTCAAACTCCTGACTCCTTAATAACTACAGAAGCCAATCAAAGCTCAACTATAAAGGGGATATCATCAAACTCCAGCTTCGATGGGGGGGGGGTGTCCAAGATCATAATAATTATAAGTTATGGCCATAAACCACGCGGACACATTATTTTTATAACGTCATAAACTATATTTTATCTTACGTCGAAAGGTAATGGCTATATTGATGGGCCTAATGTAATTTAGATTATGACACTTAGTGGTTGGGTTTGGGAGTGTGATTCGTTTAATGTTTAGGGAAGAATCTATGTAGTAACTAATAAATATTTATAACTAGCTTCCGCCCCGCAGTGTTACCCGCATTCCCGAGGGGATAAAAAGTAGCCTATAGCCTTACTCGATAAATGGGCTATCTAACACTGAAATATTTTTTCAAATCGAACCAGTAGTTCCTAAGATTAGCGCGTTCAAACAAACAAACAAAATCTTCAGCTTTATAATATGTATTATAACTTGACGGGCCGGTTGCCGTGGTTCGTAAGATACCCTATCTATCACGCCGCAGGTCGTGGGTTCGATTCCCACTCAGGACAAACATTCTTGTGCATGAACATGTCTGTTTGTCCTGTGTCTGGTTGTAATTATCTATATATGTATGTATTTACAAAAGAAAAGTACTATATGTAGTATATCAGTTATCTGGCTTCCATAGTACAAGCTCTGCTTAGTTTGGGGTCAGATGGCCGTGTGTGAGGAATAATGTCCCAGAATATTTATTTATTTATTTATAATATTATACAGTATTGATTAGTATAGATAGCATCATGGGCTTCTTCTGACACAGGTATTCTTTTCGATGGTAAGGTAGGTAATTTGTAGTAACAGAATGTTACTAGCCAGCATCTTAAGGGTGATAAACCAGCCGAGGTACTGCAATGTTTTTACTTCACTAAAACTTAACAGTGTGTCTGGTCATGGATTTACGATATTTTAGGGATAAATATTAGAATGATATTTATACAAAATACTGCACTCGTCATGTGGAAGCTAATTTTTTTTAGTTTTATGTACGTGTATACAAAAAAATGTCTTAAAATAGGCTCATGTAAAGGGCAACAATATTGTCTGCCGATTAACAATAAGTAATAAGCTTTTACGTGTCAAATTGTTATAATAAAAACTCTTAAAAATCAAACAAAAAATGATATAAATTATTCGAAAAAGTCTTGATTCTTGTCCAAGGGTACTGTATAGTTCATTGTGGAATAGAAATTCAGAATTTTTGTAATTTTTAGACTGTCACAAACCATATCTTTTCATAGTATGACTAATTTATTGCGGGTAAAACCGCAAGGCGACAACTAGTTTCTAACATAACTTATCTATTTATTAAAAGAATTATGCCTTTAAAAATCTCAAGTGAGCCTCGACCCGTTATTAAGATACCAAAATAAGTATACCCTACCACTGTAGATGATCTCTTGGAAAATTAAAAACGCCTAAAGGCGATTGGGTAATATTCTCCCCTTCATTACATGAATGGGGACCGATTGCCGTTCCAGGTGTGTTATGTTAAAAAATGTTACCTGTATGGTTGGGTAGTTGGAGGTTTTGGAGAGTGGGGATTTGATTCTGCTTTACTTTATTTTTTGAGAAAAATATCATAAACAAATCTCAACTACCATGCGGTTTTATCCGCTTTCTCGAAGATTCTGTTCATTTGGTTTATCATGTATTTCATTCCAAAGTATGGTCTATCTATGTGCCAAATTTCATTCAAATCTGATGACTCATTTTAACATGATTGAGTAACTTACATGCACACAATTTATATAAGATATTTAATACCATAAAAAATACTTTTAATAGAATTTAATCATTATTGAAGAATTTATTTCATATCATCGGAAACGAAACAAAATATTAACGAAATAGGTTCAATACGTTATATTTTTTAAAGAAAAAACAATGTACAAGCACCTACTGGTATGATCTGAGAGTTGCACTTGAGAGCCAGTTACCTTCCAAGCATTTTGAAAGGTCAGCAACACATTAGCAATCCTCCTGGTATTGATAATGTCCATAGACGACGTTAGCCGCTTACCATCAGGTGGACCAGACTGAGTTTCTTGCCGGTTCTTCTCAGTTGAAATCGACTTCCGAACCGGTGGCAACTTCAGTAGCTTCGACGTTCATATGTGCCTATCTAGGGCCTAAACTGAATGACGGCTTTGACTTTGACCGCTTGCCTGTTTGTTTGCGTTCTGAATAAATGAGTATTTTAAGTGAATCCTTGGACAGTAAACTAGTTTAAAGCAGTGAAGCTACCAGGCGCTCATAAACCGCGCGTAGGTACGAGGTTGCCTAGAATAAATTCAGGTTCACCATTTTGTTCACCATAATGAATGCTAAGATTAAGATTTGTGTGCCGCGGGATTGTTCTTTTGTTTGCATTGTGGCTGCTGGTGTACCTTGATGTACAGTCGGCTGGGTAAACCTTAAGTTAGGTCTATATAAACATAAGTTTCTGACTTTAAAGAAGATTCAATTTTAGTTTTGGTTCTAAATTTAATGTTACCGAGGGATCTTATATTTTTCCGGGATAAATGTTAATCCAGAATATTTTCTATCAGTACGCCAAATTTCATCCAAATCCGTTAGTTGAATCTTAGTTCAGGTATAGTTTTTTTTTTCCAATAATAAGCCTAGAGAGCCTGAAATATTAGGAGAGATTTAAGTCAAAATATTCTAAGGCTTGAATTTTACCTCATTTCAAAAAATAAATCAATTCAAAAATCGTATTTTTATATAATTTAATGCGTTAAATGTTTTATTTTAATCATATTCAACAAATTTATTCAGTCGACTGTATTGTCAAACGCTCGGGGCAGACTTCTTGTAATGCACGTGGGACGACAACGGTTGACAGTCGGAGCGCACACACGCGCGACTGGGCGCACCAGACTTGCGACTAATTTGTCGCATGCTCATCTCATAGCCATACAGTAATAATTAATTCCTATGATGTACCTACCTTTTGTTTAATCTTTGAATAATATTAATATTTATTTTTTGTTTAAAGATTTTTGTAAAAAGGTAACCCTACCTTGGTTACCTTTTTAAAAATGGATATAGGTAGACTGCTCTTTGAAATAAATGATTTCATAGAGAAATAATTTTTATACTAAAGTTCAACTAAATTGGTCTCGCACGGTTTCTAAGTCGTTTCCTACCGCGGATGCTCAGATTATGAAACGAGCTTGCCGCCGTCGTTTTTCAAGGCAAGTGCAGCATGGAGTTCTTCCAGGAGGGTGTAAATAGATATTTTTGCAGGGTCAGCAACGTGCGAAAGACTTCCCTGGTGTTGCAAGCGTCAATAGGCTATGGTAACCGCTAAAAAGAACAAAGATTTATAAAAAATGTCCCTTGCTGAGTTTCTTGCCGGAGTCTTCTCAGTCCAAGTGTATTCCGAACCGGTGGTAGAATCATTTGTAACGTTCATAAGTGCCTTATTAGGGCCTAAACTGAATAAATGATTTTTGATTTTGATTTTGATTTTTACCATCAGGCGGGCTTTATGCTTATTTGTCACCTAAGTGGTATAATAAAAACCTCACTGAAACAAAATTTATGAAAAATATTTAAACTATATGGAATAGCGAAAAATACTCAAAGGAGCGTCGAGCCCGATTTTGATGAAAACTAAAACTGCATCATTGGATTTTGAAAAAAATACATTCTTAGCCAGGAATCGAACCTGTTGATTTTGATAAAAAAAACACATACTGTATTATTACACCATCCGATGGTGTTACTAATAAGGATCAATTTCTGGGAAGTAACTATATACGGCAAACTAAAGAAAGGAGCTCATTTTTAACAAAATATATTTTTATTACTTTCTTACGTTACCTTAGGATTTGGCCATCTACGTCTACTTGAAAAATTCAACCTGTATATAAACCAAAAACTATATAACAAGTAAAAACGATACGGTACATCGATATTGTGGTGCAATAAGGAAAACCTTTCGCACCGAGGAGGCGGGCAGGAATAATAAAAACTAATAGAACCGTTGCCCATTAGCAGTTGTGGACGATTGTCCGATGTATTAAGTGAATGCTTGTGCGAAAAGCTTTAGTAAGATCGAGTATTGTGCATTTCCTAAGTTGGGATTAATTTTAGTTGAAGTTTACTTATCTTAAAGATAGCCGCTGTAGCCACAGGTAGGTTTCTATGGGTGGAAAAATAAAGAATATTATCTTTGCTTTGGATATTTAGATTTTTATTACGACGTTTTTAGTATTATCACAGTGTAATTACATACAGTGGTCTATCGCGTTTGAAGTCACGTGAAATGCCGCTTTGTATAGGCATTAATAATTGCTCCATTGTGTCCCAAGCGAGTGTATGGCAGCTTGGGTTTGCTACCGCCCCTCTCTCACCCCGCAAGGCCCGCACGATTGCTCTGTCTAGCCGTGTTCGTTGGCTGACTGTAAGACTTTACATAGACTGTGGTATAACCACGTTTTTATTAAGTCACCTCCTTGTTTTTCTGGCTGTCGTTCCGGGTGGAATCTTACAACTCAAATTTTGAGCACTTACTGATTAGCTACCCAGATTAAACAACTCGATGAGAATGCATTCTAATAAGTTTTTTTTTTATTAAAAATAAAAAATGTAAAATCTTGGTTTTTAGATTATTTTTTTAAACTACATTAAAGCTACTCTTTGATGTCATTGTTCGTTTAGTAAAAATGAATGAAAGCAAACATATTTATTTTGAAATGCACTCATAATCCAGAACATAATACTTAATTATTACTCTACGAGCCAAATTTCATGCTAATCAATCCAGCTGTTACAGAGCTGAGCGGTAACAAACATACAAATATTTGAATTTATAATATTAGTAGAATTTACTAATGTGTAACACTAGATATAAGATTATTTAGAAATATCCTTCCTTAAATATTATCAACAAATAAACAGAACAATATTAACGGTAAACTTTCAAAATGGCGTCCAAACGATATATACAGGCGGAATAATATCAACATTAATTCATGTTCACGACGTAGGTAATGGACCACTCGTTATTGGAACAACCTGTATAGTATTTATCGTCAACAGTGTTGGGACTGAATTAATCGACTATTTGCGACGCTCGCTCGATTTACTCGACTCGGATGGAAATTAGGTGATTTTCGATTTATTTGCATTATATTATGCGATTATGTTTATTTTGTGTTTGAAAGGATCTTTCATTACAATTTTGTTTTGTGTTCTTCATTCGTAAAAAAAACTACTTACGACAAATTTTAGTTGTTATATAGAATTTATAAAATATTTTTTAGTTTCCATTCGACTATGCGCACTTCTTACTTAGTGGATGTCAGCATTCATAATAATCAATAAAATTTATGACGTTTTTTATTAACTTCACCTGTAACATTAAAATGAAAAAACTGCAATTCAAAATTCACCGAATTCCAAGTACTTAATATGTAATTATGGATTTACTTAAGGCTCCAGTCTCCCTAAAATCAGTGTTCTTGCGGAATTTATCAGAAAAGAAATGTTGTTTTTTAGCCATTAGAAAAGCAATAAATGAAATATATTTTACGTTATTTTAAAGTGTGAGATTTGAAGTTTCCAATACATATTTTATTTTTTAATTTGACGCCACTTTTATTAGCTTTGTGAGGCTTTAAACATACCTCTATTTACGTTCCACGCGTAGAGGGTCTCATTCATGCACACGCTACGAAAAAAATATAACAAAAACAAGAAATAGAAATGTATTCAGATTACATTTGTCGGCAAATCCTCTACAATAATCTTATCTAGTTACTTTTTTTCCAAATTGTCTCAATTTCTTATTTAAACTGCTTTAAAAAGTTATAAATTTCTGAATTTGATCCTTGCAACATATATTTTTTTCTATTACAAAGTAATAGAGAAATCACACTTTAACCACTCCGAAAGCAACTACTTATCTGTCGAATAAAAAATATAAACATTCAAAAAATCATTTGAAATAAATTTACCGAAACTAATGACTAAAAAACAACATTTCTTTTCTGATAAATTCCGCAAGAACACTGATTTTAGGGAGACTGGAGCCTTAAGTACAACTCTACTACCTTTACCTTTGTATAATTATTCATGAACTTTTCAGTATTTATCGATTAAAATATATGTTTCAATCGATACAACTACATCCCTATCAATAACTATTATGCCCTATAAACGACACAACAAATTGCGGTGATACAATTATGACATTGCGTTAATAATTCAACCAATATGACAATTGTATGGTGACGATTAATTACAATTTATTACAATATTTATAATAATGTAATTGCATTGGGAAATCCATACTTTTAAGTCTTCTATATTCTATATTTATATACAGGTTGATTTTTAATACCTACATGTATATTTTAAGCTATTGTATAGCTTTTATCGCGGGCTTCGGGGTTTGAGACCGAATCAAGAAATTTTGATTAAAAAAAAAACCGTAACGAAAAAACCTAACTCCCACACACACATACACATATTAACGTGTATGTATGTGTGTGTATGCTGTTTGTGAGAAGGTATATAGGTGTATAGGTATCTATTAATATCAATGAAAAAAAAAACTGCCTAAATAAAAAATAAATAAATTATTATAATTGCATAAGTTGATAAAAAAATGCTATGCAATAGCTTTACCGCGGCAGTCCCCGAGTGCCACACGTATTTTTTTTCGTTAGTAGGTTCACAAGCAGACAGACACACAGACAGCTCTGAAGTAAGTGGTCACCGCCGCTTATGGACATTTTGAATACCAGAGCGATTGCTAATGTGTTGCCGACCTTGAAGAGCTCATTTATTTTTAAAGAACCTGTACTTTTTTTTTTACCAAAAATGGAGAATGGGTCATGTACAATAACAGAATGCATAGAGTTTTTTTTTTTGTTAATTGAATATTACTATAGCTATATTACTCATACATATATCACTAGACAACCACTATAATCGAGATAAACAGAAAAACAAGGCGATTCCCTAAATGAGAGGAATCAATAAGGCGGGCAGAGGACATTATGTTGGATTTATTAGCTCAGCGTAGTCTTATTAGTTGCCCAGACGGACTCTTGAGGAATGTAGACTTTAGAAATTATAGACATGTTGAAATATAAGGTTTTTTTCCTAATTACTTAGGAATAAAGTTGATTTATTTATTTATTTAGGAAACTAAAATTATGTTTACAAATTAAGTTAACAAATGTGGTGTATTTAATATAAGCCAATTATACGTTTTCCTAAAATTAATTTGGTGTAATAGAAGGAGTGAGATATCTTACTTAACTTTACTACTAATTACGCGCCGACCGAATTAACCGATTAAAGATATTTGATAATTAATATTTTTTAGTACATATACCAGAGCTAAGTTTTTTTTACAAAATACTCTATAATTATGTTTTAAAATTATTTTTTATTCGTTTGTCACACAGCTTTTAAAATTAATCTTGTTAAAGGAAAAAAATCTGAATCCTCTCCGATTTTCTATACTCACAATAATATTTACTCTATAATCAAGTACATGCTATTTATTTTCAGGAACAAAATATACAATTAACTGTTTTAGGGGAGTTCTAGTAGATTTATAACTGCATGCCAGCCAATATACAAAAGTCGGCAAGAATGCGACAAAGTATTGGTGTATAAAAACCAAATGTTGGCGAGCAGTCGCCGCCTTCTCCGCCGTTTAATATACTCCGATGTACATGTAAAGGCAAAAGTGCTATCCTACTTAATCCTACTAATATTATAAATGTGAAAGCAATGGATTTGGATGGAACTTGCCAATTAGATATGTAGATAAAGAGTACTTTTTATCCCGGTAAAACATTAGATCTCTCGGGAATGTATAAATGTGAAAGTCTGTATATTTGGATGCTTGTAACCACTCAACTCTGTAACGGCTGAATGGATTTGGATGAAATTTGGCACAAAGATAGAATATATTCTAGATTAACATATAAGATTTATGTATTATTTATTTAATTTTATCCTGGGAAAACATAAGTGCCCTCGGAAATGTAAAAAATAATTTCAATCATTTTTTTAAATGTAGCATCGAGCACTTTTCTCCCCGATTACCCGCAACATATGTCACGGCCCGCGCCACGGTACAATAAATAAATAGCGCAAATTCCGAAGTGACCAGACCACTGTCCCAATAAAACCTGACTACCGTCCGGGGGTAGATAAATATTGCACTACCCACCCCCTTGGACGACTGTACAGGCATTTGTTACACGCTCACAGTCGCGTGTTTACGTGTAACTTGGTTTACTTTTGGGAATTCGATTGTTGGCCGAATGGACATTAATATTAGACAAAAGTTTGGTTAATTTTTCATGTAGGTAAGGTTGTTAAAGGAAATCGTGAGTTCATGAGATCCACACTAAACCTAATAACGGCGGGGTTAAGTTGACGATATATACGCAAATAACCTTGTCCCGCACTAAACTAACGGGTGAAAGGAGAAGGAACAAAGGCTAATTCCTAGTAAAAGTACGTTGAAATTTTATTTAAAAAAAAAACATTTTTTCTGGAAAAGTAATAAAATAGTTCCCTTTAAAAAATAATTTTCAATTTTAAAGAGGCACATATTCTCGTTTTTTTTCTGACGTTATTAAATGATATTTTTTGATAATAAAAAAAATAGTTCTCTGGCACAAATCCTCTAGTTTAATATATATTTTTACAAATCTCTCGCATTATGCGAAATGTCTTCACATGCCTTTGAACAAGGGCATATAAGACGTTTAACATCGCCTAAATCGACTTTATCACTTAGCCACAATGATTTGATATAGTACTCTTGTCTTCCTGACTTATTAAAATCTATAATCTAGCCTCAGAAATAATTTATTACTTTTTATAATAAAAGAAAATGATTATAAAATATAAACCTCTAAACAAAATGGCTATTGTGATCCGTTGTAATAAATCCAGTTCAGAAGGTCGCGGCAAATGTTCAATATCAGCAAGAATATATACTTCCCATATAATAGACAATGTAGATAAGACTGTATGAATGCAACTTGTCTGTGACATTCCTGGGATGTACGTTGAGATAGGTAATTGTGGAGGAGTTTTTTATTTGAATAAAAAATTATTTTTTTTTAGTTACATTGAATGTCGGAGTCAAAACAGTTTCTCAAAAACTGGAAAATGCCTCGAACGATTTGAATATATTTTTTTTTTGTTCGCTCATATACAGGAATGGTTTAAAAAAAACAGGGAAAAACCCGAAGGAACAGGCGAAAAATCATTGCGGCCAATAATTATCGATCTCACGTGGTACGAATTTCACGGGTCATCTATTGTTTTGGCGATGATAGTTCAGTGGTAGTGACGTCGGACGCCACGGCGAAGGTCGTGGGTTCGAATCCTACAATTTGCTTGAGCTTTCGGTAAAGGAAAACGTCGTGAGGAAACCATAACACGGTGGTAGGGTACTTTGTAGTACCCGCCTGACTGGCTACCAACCTCAAGTTGAAAATCTGTCGCCAATTCTGTGTTCTGGCAGCTGCACTTGAGAGCCAGTTACTTCTAGGCTTTGTGTGCTTAAACTTTTTTCAAGTACGAACTTGAAAAAAGTGTATTTTTTTAACATCAACCACGAATTATACTTTTTTTATATGTACCCCGCAGTTTCATCCATGTTGAGAAAAAAAGTAGCCTATTTCCTTCTCCATACTATACTCGTAGGCTATCTGCTTACTAAATTTCATCGCGATCGGTTCAGCGGTTTAGCCGTGAAAAGGTAACAGACGAGTTACTTTCGCATATATAATATTAGTATGGATTTTGGGATGTGCGTCTGAGCTAAGGGGACTTCATAAGCGTGTTCCATAAACAAAAACCTTTTTTTAAATTAAAATTCATTATCTATTATAAAAAGTCCATCTCCACGTTTCCAAACTCAGTCCCAACAAAGAATGCAGTAAATCAATTTGTGCCGGCATCCACCGTTGCAGTGCAGTCGATTTCATTGCGACCGGTTGTTTACGATCGCGTGATGACCCGATACCAACCCAATACTGCTTTTATTATAAAGGTTCTTAGAGGATTGTACAGAGTATGGTCATTCTAGCTAACGTTATATACAAGCTTCCACCCCGCGGTTTTGTCCGCGTTTCCGGAGGATCATATATTTTCACGGGTTAAAAAGTACCCTTTATGTTATTCCAAGGTATGATGTATGTGCTAAGTTTCATCCAAATCCATTAAGCCAATAACATCCAAATTTTCATATGTATAAAAATACTAGCTGTGTTCCGCGGTTTCACCCGCGTTCCCGAGAAAAAAAGTAGTCTATGTCCTTCTCCATACCATAGGCTATCCGCGTACCAAATTTCATCGTAATCGGTTTAGCGGTTTAGGTGTGGAAAGGTAACAAACAAAGAAACTTAGATTCGCATTAATCATTTTAGTTAGGAGGATTAGTAGGGTAGTAAGATAATTAAATAAAAGTAGGCTATCAATGTATACTAAGCGTATGGTCGTTCGAATCCCACATCTTGCACTTACCGGAGCAGGTCTACTTTGCCTGTTCTCTTTAAAGTTTGAATGCTTATAACCTTCGGTTCCATTATCATTTGTTATAGTGACGTTGGTCAAACACTAGTATATACAGGGTGATTTTGTTATCACTGGCAATACTTGCAGGGGTGGAAGTACTCATCAATGTGAACAACTTTTATTATAGGGCTAACTCTGATATCGCGTAAAATAATATGGTTGCTTCATACATTTTGGTCGAGTAGGTATTGAACTTTTGTATGGAACAGCTGATAATTTTTTCATGATTTCACAGTTAGTCCCACGGTGAGTACTTCCACCCTTGCAAGTATTGCCAGTGATAACAAAATCACCCAGTATAATAAAAAAAAATATTACATAATTATCTGTATGTAAAAAGTGGTAAACTGACTGACTGGGTGATATATCAACGCACAGCCCAAACCGCTGGACCAAGAGACAAGAAATTTTGCATTTAGATACCTTATACAGTGAGGCATCCACTATGGAAGAATTTTTGAAATTTCCACGCCTAAGGGGGTAAAATAGGAATGCGCAAGTGAAACCGCGGGGCAGAAGCCTTGTTTAATTATATTTCTGATTGCTGTAATTGCGTCTGGTTTTTTGGTTAATACCTAATAGTACTAAATACAAGTAGGTACTTTATCTACAAAAATGTCATGTCTTGACTACTAGCAGACTACGTGCTACGAGCTACGAAACGACAATAATTTCATAATATTCATCGGTTTATGGTGCCAAACCAATATAGAATACCTTAGAGAGTTGAGTCACGTAAAATAAAATGGTTGCTTCATACATTTTGATCGAGTACGTATTGAACTTTTGTATGGAACAGTTGATAATTTTTTCGTGATTTCACAGTCAGTCCCATAATAAAAGTTGTTCATATTGATCAGTACTTCCACTCCTACAAGTATTGCCAGTGACTAAAACTCACCCTGTATATAATATTTATATTATTTTGGTATTTTTTTTACTATGGCCATCTAATTCTAAAATAATATTTTTAAACCGTTTGGGGTTGAGACGCTGGGGCCGTGGGGGTCAGGAGCCCATCGAATGTTTCGCGATATATCTAAGCGACTGATCGACGCTTCTCGTGACCAGAGGGCTGGTGAATACCTCGGCCAGAGGATTAGCATCGCCATACAGCGTGGCAAAGCCGCTAGCGTTCTGGGCACACTACCAACTGGCAGCGATTTAGATCAGCTTTTCTTTTTGTAAATAGTTTTAAATTAAGATGTGTACTTTTTGTTCATGTTTTTATTTCCCTTTTTAATTGTAAATATCTAGACACGTATATATTAGTTAGTTTAAGGTTAATATATATTTTTTAAATTAAATATATTTAACTAATAATGTTTACATAATAAGAATTGACTGAATAAGTGTCTCTAACCTCCACGCCAACCGGCCACATAAATATAGTTTTTTTTTTATATCACTAAGGAGGAAAAAAAGCATACGGCCTACCTGATGGTAAACCTTACCGTAGCCTACTGACTCTTGCATATGTCGATCTAAAATAACGACTATTTTAAACACCTTTAGATATATTTTAGAATACATACTATGTACTATCATGTTGTGGCTTGTGACAGAAGGTCACGCGTTGACCTTAATAAACCAATTGTACTTGACTTGCATGTAACTGATTGACATACTCCACAATTCTACATGTTATGGAGAAATCAATATTCTTACTGTATTGTTGCATAAGAGTATGGATGAGTTCATTATTGTAGAATCTTTGATAAAAACTTTTACAGAAGTAGTCACCGACGTAGTCCAGCGGATTGGTAAGTTGAAATGGCAATGGGCAGGCCACATAGTGCGCAGAACGGATGGCCGATGGGGCCGTAGAGTTCTGGAGTGGAGACCACGGACCGGCAAGCGCAGCGTAGGACGTCCACTTACAAGGTGGACAGACAACATTGTAAAGGTCGTCGGAAAACACTGGATGCAGGCCGCCCAAGACCGGTCCTATTAGAAATCTTTATGGGAGGCCTATGTCCAGCAGTGGACGTCTTGCGGCTGAGATGATGATGATGATATTAATAAAAACGTTATAAAATGATATCCAAATTCAAGATTTCTTTTCTAATAGCACTTATGATTCCCGACTCCATTATCAGTACAATAATGTTGATAGTGATACTCGGTCGTGAGTTTGTATGTCTTTGAGCGTCTTTGACCATAATTTCACCATCGTAAGTGATGACGTCACTTGTGGTAGATAAAGACAACGTGAAGAAACTATAGTATGGTAGAATAGAATAGAATAGTTTATTTTGCTCGAAACTGTGGTATACATTAAGGTCTTATTTTAATTACAGTATGTTCTCACCTTTCACCAGTAACTGGCATGCAAAATTTTTATAAATTTAAAATAATTATACATAGTCTGGCCATAAATACTGTTACAATTAAAAATAAGAAAGATATTACATTTGAATTTGGAATCTGTCATTTTTATACGATTGTTCATTGGGTTTTCTAATTTTGGCGCCAATACATTGGACAATATTTTGCGATATTAAAATAGAGTTGGGTGATAAAGAGAACCGAATCGCTGTGATTGCATTACACAAAGTTGGTATTTAGCCAAACGCAATTTTTAAAACTCTCCATACGCTTGGTATTAGTCAAATGTTTGTGTACCGGACTATTAATAGGTACAATGAGACCTCCTCTGCTTGTGACAGAAAAAGATCTGGCCGTCCACGTAGTGTTCGTACGAAAAAGGTGGTTAAAGCAGTAAGGGAAAGAATTCGAAGAAATCCTGTCCGAAAGCAAAAGATTTTATCTCGGGAGATGAAGATAGCACCCAGAACCATGTCGCGTATTTTAAAAGATGACTTAGGACTTGCAGCCTATAAGAGACGCACTGGTCATTTTTTAACTGATAATTTAAAAAAGAATAGGGTGGTAAAATCGAAACAACTACTGAAGCGGTACGCAAAGGGAGGTCACAGAAAAATTTGTTTACGGATGAGAAAATCTTTACAGTTGAGCAACATTTTAACAAACAAAATGATCGTATTTATGCTCAAAGCTCTAAGGAAGCTTCCCAATTAGTCGACAGAGTGCAACGTGGGCATTATCCGACTTCAGTGATGGTTTGGTGGGGTGTTAGCTATGAAGGCGTGACTGAGCCATATTTTTGTGAAAAAGGTATCAAAACATCGGCACAAGTGTATCAAGATACCATTCTTGAGAAGGTAGTTAAGCCCCTTAACAACACCATGTTCAATAATCAAGTATGGTCCTTCCAACAAGACTCGGCGCCGGGTCATAAAGCTCGGTCCACGCAGTCTTGGTTGGAAGTAAACGTTTCGGACTTCATCAGAGCTGAAGACTGGCCGTCGTCTAGTCCCGATCTTAATCCGCTGGATTATGATTTATGGTCAGTTTTAGAGAGTACGGCTTGCTCTAAACGCCATGATAATTTGGAGTCCCTAAAACAATCCATACGATTGGCAGTGAATAATTTTTCCATGGAAAGAGTGCGTGCTTCTATTGATAACTGGCTACAACGTTTAAAGGACTGTATTGCAGCCAATGGAGACCACTTCGAATAAGCTTTTTATATTTTAAATTGTTTTTTATTTATGTATTAAACTAACATACTGTAAAAGTAATAAATATTATTTGCAATAAAAAAAAATGTTTTTTCTTTGTGACAATATTTATGGCAAGACTAGGCGACTCTGCATTTTATACAATATTAAGCATTTTAATTATACAAATTTATCCAACCAAGTACAAATTTCAATGACTTATATGCAAAAAATTAATTACAAATAAAAACAAACAGCAACAATACACAAAACAATCAATCACATTATAATCCATTTCAATACAATAATCATTCAAAATTTATATGTTTACCATTTTAATATAAATAAAATACCTCCTAGTTGTATGAATTTAAATGAATTTCTGCATTTACCTATTTAAATATTCATCGATCGAATAAAAACATGCTTGAATTAGCCATTTTTTAAGTTTTTGTTTAAGTCTGTTTAAACAAAAACTTAAGGGTACTTTTTTTAGGTCCTCTGGAAGCTTATTATAATTTTTTATAGCCATTGGGTAACTGTTTCTGTAGTATAGCGTCGTTTTAATTTTTGGCAGCATTAGCTTATTGGGATGTCTAGAACTAAATTTACATGTTTTTGACATTTTTGTAAATAAAAGTGGATGCGACTTTACAAAATTGCATATTTCGAAAATGTATAAAGAAGGAACTGTGAGTAGATTATGCTTGAGAAAAAGCGGTCGGCAAGATGTAAGACTGTCGACATCACAAAACGCACGCACACATTGTTTTTGAGCCAAGAAAGCTTTCTTTATGTGATAAGAGTTACCCCATAAAACAATACCGTATCTAAGCATAGAACAGACGTAACCATGATAAGCTTGGATCGCCGTATCAATACTGACAATTTTTGCAAGTTTCCATAGGGCATACACAAATGGATTTAATCTTTTACAGATATTATTAATGTGATCCGACCATGAGCATCTATCATCCAAGAGAATACCAAGAAACGTGGTCCGAGTAGACTCTTGAATTACTTGATTTTCAAAGTGAACGTTTAAGTTTTGTTTTTTCCCATTTTTATTCACGAATTGAACAAACTTTGTTTTGTTTATGTTAACCATTAAATTATTAGCCATAAGATTATAGTCCGAACTGTATTATTTATCTGATCGTTATATGTTCTGTTATCATGACATGGAACAACAACTGATATGTCATCCGCAAACAGGGTGCAGTCATAATCAATTATATCTGGTAAATCATTTATATATATTAGAAAGAGTAAAGGTCCTAGTATACTTCCTTGAGGTACACCTACATTATTTATTTCAATTGTAGACTTGTAAGATTTTTCTGTGAGATTTAAGTCGAGTTTTGATATTTCAACAAATTGATGTCTTTTTTGTAAATATGATTTAAGCCATTCATGGTGGATGGGATATTGTGGTAGCGGTATAAAAAAATTAACATAAATGTAAGAATGATCTTAAATTACTATTAATAAATATTGGAGATCCTTAGGGGAGGCCTACGTCTAGCAGTGGACGTCTTGCGGCTGAGATGATAATGTATGGAAAAATAAACCATAATTGTCAAACTGTCAAAAAATTAAATGTATGTATAAAAAATGTTACCTTGCTGAGTTACTTGCCGGTGCTTCTCAGTTGAAGGCGACTTCCGAACCGTGGTAACTTCAGTAGTTTCGACGTTCATAAGTGCCCTTCTAGGGCCTAAACTGAATAAATGGCTTTGACTTTGACTTTGACTATGGCTACAATGGTAACTATAACTAAAAGCGATATCTACCAGGCAATCCTTTTCCATAGAAACGCTTCAGTGAAGAATAAATATTCTGGGAAATATTCTGGGACATCATTCCTCACACACGGCCATCTGACCCCAAACTAAGCAGAGCTTGTACTATGGAAGTCAGATAACTGATATACTACATATACTACTTTTCTTTTGTAAATACATACATATATAGATAATTACACCCAGACACAGGACAAACAGACATGTTCATGCACACAAATGTTTGTCCTGAGTGGGAATCGAACCCACGACCTGCGGCGTGATAGATAGGGTATCTTACCGACCACGCCAACCGGCCAGAATAAACAAATTTCTTTAGAATATTCAAATAAACAACTCTATTATAAAAATCTTCGGCAATACAAGATGCGTATACCTCTCGTACGCAATTGATGCGTAAACACGAACGAGTCGAGTGTCTTTAATAACAAGCCTTAAAACCCACGCTACAATCGACTTTATTACTGAAAGGTAAGATTGAAAGTAAGGTGTTAGTGTAATGTCCGCGAAATGAACACAGTCGCGACTTTTTATACGCAAGCTCGTTTCTAGCCAATACTTTGGTTGTACAGTATGCTTGTGTTGTGTTTTATCGATATCGTTGTTTTTTTTATACAACATTATCGACAAACAAGCACATGACCCGCCTGATGGTAAGCGGTTACCGTAGTCTATGAACGCACGCAACACCAGGGTTATCACTCGCGCGTTGCCGACACTTCCCCCCTCCCTGATGAGCTCTGGCGACCTTACTCACGCGCAGGAACACAACTATAAGTTATTTGGCTTTGTTTATGGTGGAACGGGAGCGTTTGGAGTAAGAGGCTGTGTGTGTGTATGTCTGTTTCACAAAAAAATTAGTAATATTGTGTGATGTGGAAAAGGATTACGACTCAGTACTACCACAGTCTATGTAACTCTTACAGTCAGCCAACGGACACGTCTAGACAGAGCAATCGTGCGGGGCTTGCGGGGTGAGATGCGGGGCGGTAGCGAGCCCAAGCTGCCATACACTCGCTTGGGACACAAAAGAGCAATTATCAATGCCTATACAAAGCGGCATTTCGCGTGACTTCAAACGCGATAGACCACTGTATGTAATTAAGCTGTGGTACTACTGTGTAATACAGTTACTATTGTGTTAGTAGTCCACACGCAAACTTATCCATATTTTTTTACGATACAAATACGATAAGTAAAAAATTGACCAACCTGTATACACAACCAATAGGTATCAGTGTAACGTTGAGTGAGTAGATAGTTCGCCTTTTCTTCGTGCCACTTCGACTAACGATGTCATTCGGCGGTTTCCACGCTGACGAGTTATTGAGACTTTTTTCAAGAGACAGAACACCCCCTTTTCACCGCCTGAGGGGGCGGTACATAGAATAATATCTATGGAAGTGACTCGGAAATATTAATTTTATTTGAAACTAATGATTTTCAAGGATAGAGTGAATAGGTTTCTAGCATGTGTTCTATCTTAGGCTTCATCATCCTTATTTATATAGTCAGTGATAATTCGATGATACCTGTAGTAGTGACGACTGATAACGTGGCTAAGGATGTAGGTTCAAATCCTAAAATGAGAATAGGCTATGTAGTAGTAGGTTTTAGGACCATTTATCAATATAATCACATGTGAAACTTCATCATGGCAAGTGATTATGTAGCCGACATTGAGAAGAATGCACCAGTCGGTGATTGGCAGTAGATTTTCAATTTGAAAGAGGTAGCTAGGTAGCTACTACAAAGTAGTAGACCACTTTGTGCTACACCATGCCATGGTTTCCTTACTATGTTTTCCTTCATCGAAAGCTGAAGCTCATTTCTTTTTATATCACCAAGGTGACAAACAAGCATACGACCCGCCTGATGGTAAGCAGTTACCGTGGCCTATTGACGTTTGCAACACCAGAAGAATCACTAACGTTGTTCACCCAGCAAAAATCTCTTTACTTACAGTTCTTGAAGAGCCCCATGCTGTACTCCCTTGGGAAAACGACGGCGGGGAGCTCGTTCCACAACCTGAGCGTCCGCGGAAAGAAACTCCTTTGAAACCTCACCGTGGAAGACCAATTTGGTTCTTAAATGTTCATGGTGCAATGGATCTTACAAAAAAGTACGCTCAAGCCTATTCCAGTACCTCTAAGTCATTGTTGCCTCAGTGTGGATATCTGCGATAATTATGTCGGTTGAAAGATTGAATACTCTTCATTTGTTTTCTTTCAATGCAGGGATGAAGGGTGGAGACAAATGATTGGAACAGATGAATGGCATGGGGTTAGAATTTATGTGGCTTTTTTAAAATCTTTTATGGTGGTATTGAGTTGAAAATTGATTATTTTTCAATTGTAAAAAGTTTTATCTTCAAATGTAATTTCATTATTGTTCTGTTTATTACAAAATTAGCTGGACCCCATGGCTTTATCCGCGTACCCGGGCTAAAAAATTGCTTATAATCGTCCTCAATACTTGAGTATACTGAGTTTCTTGCCGGTTCTTCTCAGTTGAAGGTAACTTTCGAATTAGTGGTAGCTTCAGTAGTTTCGACGTTCATAAGAATAAATGGCTTTGACTTTGAATAAATGGACTTTCTAAAGCAAAAAGATTCTCGTTCAGCTCAAATGCCACCCAGCTCTGACTGACCTAGCCTGTCGTTGCTTAACCGTCCTATTTATAACCGATCAGTGATTGCAAATGGCTATGAGTGTTTAACGTAGCAGTTAAGGTTCGTAAAACCATAAAATTTCAATCAATACTTTAAAAGAAAATTCTTTTTGAATTTTACCAAGCGTATATATGTATGCTCGTAACAGTACCTACTGTGAAAACTTCGCACACAAAGCAACTATAACAAATGATGATTTGTCTACGTATACGTCTCCGGTTGTATATCATTTGTCAGTAATGTGGTAATGTGGTGGGCGATAATCATATTTTTGCGAGAGATCAGCCTCGATAATACTTCTCCCTTGTAGAGATAGCAAACGTAAATGTCACTTTAGTTTAAAATTTAAAAACAAATAAATATAAGTCAGAAATTTGAATCTCCACTATCACCAATTTTTAAGCTATTGTATAGCTTTTATCGCGGGCTTTGAGCGCGGCGACCGAATCAAGAAATACCGTAACGAAAATAAAACCAGACAAGCTGCTCCGAAATCGGACGAATACGTAATCAGCTGTTTGTGAGAAAGTATATAGGTATCTATTAATATCAAAGAAAAAAGAATACTGCATAAATAATAATAATTGCATAAGTTGATTAAAATGCAAATAAAATAAAGAGTGCCACACGTATTTTTGTTTATGTCAGTAGGTTGATAAGACAGGCAGACAGCTCTGATGGTAAGTGGTCACCACCGCCTATGGACATTTGCAGTATCAGGGTGATTGAACCGATCTTGAAGAGCTTTTTTTACGCCCTTTTCGAAGAACCCCATATCGTATCGTAGTTGCAGTAGATTTTTGGTGAAGTTTTTTTTTTTACTTTGTATTGACCCGTGTTTGGCCACAATCTCATCATAGTAGGTGATGATGTGGCCGAAAGTAAGCACACAAAGCTTTAAAGGAATTGGCTCTCAAGTGCAACAACCGGAACTCTCATCAACTTAACTACAAAGTAATCACCGTACTATAACATAGTTTCCTTCACTGAAACTCAAGGTCATTGTAGGATTCCAATACACGTCTTTCCACAACTCATTTACTCCTTGCCATATACAGGCCCGGACTTGAGCTCCTAGGCACTTGACATTTGGGGCTCCATCCCAAAGTCATTTTGGAAATTTAGCAAATAAAATCTAGTGTAATTTACAGAGCATATAATTTTGACATTAATAGGTGCATAGTCCCCCTACGCTGGCTGAGCTCCTAGACCGGGGTAAGCTTAGACGGAAATCCAGGGTTGGCCACAGACTAACAAAACTTACTGTATTTTTATGAAAAACTGTTTTGCTATCGTTACCTTATAATATTACGCTATAACATTTGAATAATTATTCGCCAACAGTGATGTGCTGCGTGGCTTTAGCTCCTATATAATAAATATATTTGGGCTTGTTATTTTGACCTCAATTTGTAGATATATTTCAGATCTCCATCAGTTGATGAGGATTTTGTGAACCTTGTAATGATTATGATGGGATATTATGGGTGTATGAATTTTTTTTTTACTAGCTTCCGCGTCGTGGTTTCACCCGCGTCCCCAAGGGATAATTTTTCCCTGGATAAAAAGTATATGTTAATCTAGAAGATATTCTATCTATACTTTTCATCCAAATCCATTCAGCCGATACGGAGTCCATCCAAACATACAAGTTTCACATTTAATAATATTAGCAGGATAGACCGTGAAATTAAAGTTAAGTAGGTACTTAACTTACCTTTGTTTTTTTTTGCTAATTGCAGCTCTTTTTACACGTCATTGTTTACAACTTTTATCTAAAAATCTCATGTAAATTATAGATAATCAAATACCTATATTTATATTTCTGTAGAAAGTACCAAGAGATGGTTTTTTACCATTTTAAGGTAAATGTGCAAGTTTGAATATTTGTGACTCAATCACGCGTAAACGGCCGAACGGATTTGAATGAAACGTGGCACAGAGATAGGTCATACCTTGAAATAAAACAAAGAATACTTAATATTTCAAAGATACATAAGATCGCACCGAATCGCGGGCTAAACTGCGAGGCGGGAGCAAGTAACTTATATATGAACAATTCAAAAGAAAGAAAATTTAAAATTGAATTTAGAATTAATATGTATTTGTTACTAGTTCCAAAAAAGTGAAATTATTTTTTCAAATCCTAATTTTGAAACCAGACTCAGGTTACAAGAGCTATACAAAAGATACAGGGTGTATATATACAGTCGCGCCGGTGTAATCGCCCGTGACTCCCTCCGTGAGGTCCGGAGTCCGGAGGTGAGGTGTACTATAATTATAATTAATAGGTGACATGCTGTATATATTCAGTAAAGATGGAGTTGATGACGTCATGCTCGAGGTATTAGTAGATTAGAGAAATAATAATAATATTTATTGATGACAGCGTTAGGGTATCTAACCCCACATAAATATGGTATAGTCTATCTATGAGCTAATTTTCATCCAAATAGATTCAACTAATACGGAGCTAAATGGTTGAAATTGCCCGAGACTTGGTTAAGATCAGTCAATGCCATTTATTCAGTTTAGGCCCTAGGAGGGCACTTATTAAGGTCGAATTTACTGAAATTACCATCGGTTCTGAAGTCAGCCTTCAACTGAGAAGAACCGTCAAGAAACTCAGCAAGGTTAATTTTTTATATTTTTTTTATGACCTCTGATATTTTGGTTATATTTTTTAAAAAATTGCTAAATGTACAAATAAAAACAAAAAAACTAAAATTCAAAAATGCAATCCAAACAAGTTGTTCATTCATTCATTCACGTATCTACCTCTCAACTTCCTTTAGCAATTCAAAATACATATAGCTGTGGGCACCAAACCCAAATCAATATGATTCTCTAATTCCAACTATTTCATACACCTCATTCCACGGTGTATAGCTGGTGAGCACGCCATACTGAAATCAGCCCGTTTGTAATCTATATTGATCAATCATTTGGACAACACTAAATGGGATCGTTTGGACGTCTCAGCTTTGTTTTGGCTATATGAATCTACGTGTATTTTTAATTAGACGTTTGTGAGATGTGGACGAAGGTAGTAAGACGTAAAGCCTTCCTGAAATATTTTATGTTAGTTGTTTTGTAAAAAAATACGTTTAGATAGAGACATAGATATTTCAAATAACCTGGTAAATGACCATCGATTGCGATTTTGTCTGTAGCGGTTTTTTAACTATAAAAAAAAATGTGTACCATTTCGACATGCCAGGAGAAATCGTTTTCATAGAATTCCCTTTCACTTTATCAACATTTGTCTTTAAAAATATATGCCATCGTACTCATGCGACCCAATAAATTTAGATGAAAATCTGACATGTACGCAAAAAAGCAAATCAAAAACAACCTGTCGAAAGCCGAAAGCCGAATATACGGTTAAAGCCCGTATTTCACTTAGCCACTCACTTTCTAATTGAGAAATATATATTGGCACATTTTTCAGAGATATACAACATGTCAAAACCGCGAAAAACAACGCTGATGTGGCTGGTGTAAAAGATAACTAGGTATGCGACATTTTTTATATTACAGTTGTTGATTCATTGCTGCAGATTAATTGAGCCTCGTATTAACTTTTATGTATCTTGAGTAGGTACATATTTTTAATTAAAAAACTAGTAATGAATTATAAAACTGAAAAGTAAATAGGTATCTAGTTAAAGTTAAAAAATATCAATGGTTATTTTAACACTAAGGGCAAAACAAAAAGGTGCATAACCTATATCTACTTTTATTAATAGTGCAGTACGAAAAACTTATACTGACCACGACAAAAACCTAGACCAAAGTTTATACTTAAAAATTGAATACTGATTCTAATAATTAGAGGCTACGATAAAAGGTTTAAAAAAAAAAAATTAAATATCACATACAGTGTTCTGCAAATCCAGCGCAAACGTCCATTAGTCGGATCGAGCATCGGAAAATGCGTGTGATAGGTAAAAAATGTGACCCTCACTAATGCTTCATCGACTCAATATGCCCGTACACATTACGATGCTGCAGACATGTTTTTAGTCACAATGGAGTAAGATATATACATAGTTACAGAATACCGTAGCCAAATAACTTATAGTTGTGTTCCTGCGCGTGAGTAAGGTCGCTAGAGCTCATCGGGGAGGGGGAAGAGTGGGCAACAACGCGCGAATGATACCTCTGGTGTTGCAAGCGTTCATAGGCCACGTAAACGCTTACCAGGCGGGTCGTATGCTTGTTTGCCGACAATGTGGTATAAAAAAAACACTATCGTTTTTTAGTCGTTCTGATACTGGACCGAAACCACTAATGTATTCTCTCTCGTATTATAGTATATATTTTTTGTTATTTTACATTAATATTAGGTTTACTCTAAATTATAAGAGATTTATTTGTGGGAAGAAATAAACTATTTATTTATTATTTATTTACTTATTATTATTTTGATAATAACTGAAAAGACGAATAAAATAAATGCAAAAAAAGGAAGGGGAGTCGGAGACCGAATAAACTTAAGACCTTGTTAAACTTATGTACAAATATACTATACAAGTTTTTCGCATAAAGCGTTACGTTACGCGTTACGTTACATTTTTTAATCTATCGACAACAAACATGGTGTGTTTCAGTAGCTTTATTATTTATAAAGTTCCCTTTTAGACTTATCTGAATACGTATTTTTACCTATGTTAAGAAAATCTAAACGAAAATTGGGAACAGAATCTAGTTAAAAATTTGGTAATTGAATAATGTAGTCTGGTAGTTGTATTTGAGAGCCCTTCAAGACTTTATGTGCTTACCACTGTTTACCACATTATCACATCCTAAAGAATTTTGATGTTTTTTTTTTCTCTTATTTTAATCTAAAAGCTAAAACCTTTTAGTATCCATAATCTGTACACACACCTACACAGTGTAACGTCACATAAATCCCTATTAGTCAAGTGTTTGGGCGTTTTCAGTGTACGGACACACGGACAGACGTCGGTGCCTGATTTATAGAGCACATCAATTCTTATGAAGATGCCGCCGAGTGGGGGTGCGTTCGATTTTAGAGGGGAGTGATTTATCCGCTCGTCGGTTACTCTGTGGTATTTGTATTGATTTATTTTTGTAATAATGCCGGCTTAGTTTTTGTACATTTTTACATTTTTATACATTATTAAACTAATGGATTTCGTGAGCTCTATCTTAGAATGGGGTACCTAATATTGGTGAAGGACTTCGGGATGAAACCTTATCGAAGTGCATGGTTTCCTCACCACTGGCTACCACTTTCAAATTGAAAATCTGTCAACAAGCACTACCAGCGTGATACATTTAAGAACCAGATCCTACGTATTTGAATATGTTTTATGTAAAAGTAACTACAAATAGTCACGTATTTAAAATTTAATTCATTAAAAGATTAGGTATTGATGAATCTACCGTAAATTGGGAAAAATTAATTGCATTACCAATATTGCTCGAGCTTCCTTTTAGCCCCCCAGTTCCTTCAAGATTTTGTGTGCTTGCCACATTCGACCACATCATCACTTACCATTGTGGGTGGTCAAACACAAGCCTATACAAAGTAGTTTATTTTTTAAAGAAATTTCCAATAGGGGATGAGTCTAAAAAAAACTATTTAGTCCGTCAGTTAGATTACGAAAAAATATTGGACACGTATTTTTTCTTTAGTTCCGAATACAAAAAATTACGAGGATACATTGCGTTGAAATTTCGCGTGACGTCACTTAAAAATTGTACATACAAGTGACGTCACAAGCCCCCACTCCTGAACTTTGGTGCAACATAACTTTGTAATTTTTTATTGATTTGATAAACGAAAAAATACGTGTCTAATATTTTTTGATAATCTAACTGACGGACTAATTAGGACTACTTTTTTTTTACCCAGTCCTATCGCCAATTCCTCAGCTTATCAAGTTAGTAAGTAATCTATTTAAAACTACTTACCTACCTAAAATTTTCAACTGCAAACAGAAACAGTTTCAATATTTGCTCAAAGTTGCGTGTCGACAGTTTTTTATCAAGTTCGAAGATCAGTTGAAACGGTTATTAAAAATTCTTAATAGTTAACTAGGGGAGGTTACCTACAGCCAATGTCGTCTGGGGAACTTGTTATAGAAGTCGTAGAGATATTTATACTAGAAGCGGATTGTTTTTTTTCCTGAGAATGTGTAATAACTTTGATATAAAGAACATAACCGGAATTACAATGATAGTGTAACGAGGCAAACTGATTAATACTTGAAGTTTTCATTTGAATTTTAAGGATTATTTTTTTGTATATTTATATACTGACTCTGGACTTTATTTTTTTTATCCATAAATATGTTAAATAATAACATAAAATCCGCGAATAATATATTTCTTCTAAAAAACACTTTAGATGGGATTATCGTTGTAAGTTTTTCTTAAATAATTTTACATCCCCAAACATAAAAGATTTTCGAGCTGACAGACCGCGTGTTCTCAGACACACCTGCGCTCAATATCTTCACGAATCCACGTTCATACCACTTCAATAGATCTTTATATCCCCACATAATATAATGTTTGTTATAGTTGATTATTTACACAAACCGGTCACGAGCCTTCCCGCCATATTGACATATGGGAAATAGTAACATTATATACAAACAGACTAACATTTGTACTGTATTTTCATTTATTTAACAAGTCGTTATGACTTTGTGTGGCTTCTATTGAATGAATTAACTGAAAAGTTTATTATACGACTAGATTCCTCGTCGCGGTTTTACCCGGTTCCTGAATTATTTTTTTAAAGTAAAAAATGTTTAATATTTTATTCTAGGATATGAGTTTTATCAAAATCCTTTCTCCCATAACCTTGCGATTGAAGAAACTCCACAAGGTTATATTTTTTATGACTATTTTGGCTGTAATATTTTTTGAAATGCTTTGCAAAAAAATTACAATAGTAATCCAAACAAGTTAATAATAATAATAAGAGTCAATATACTAATGACTTAAATAAAAAAGGCATAAAAAAGGCCCATCTGTGCTGAGTGTAGCCATTTCCAAACTTCACTATCATCTGTATTATATAAAAGGAAAAGGTGACTGACTGACTGATCTATAAACGCACAGCTCAAACCACTGGACGGATCGGGCTAAAATTTGGCATACGACGTAGGCATTCGATAAAAAAGGTTTTTTGAAAATTCCACCCCTAAGGTAGTAAAATAGGGGTTCGCGGGTGATAACGCGGGGCGGTAAGCTAGTTCTGTGATATATGAAATGGTAAACTGACTGACTGTTGATATATAAACGCACAGCCCAAACCGCTGGACCTAGAGACTTGAAATTTTGCACATAGATACCTTATACAGTGTAGGCATCCACTAAGGAAGGATTTTTGGAAATTCAGCCCTTAAGGGGGTAAAATAGGGTGAAACCGCGGGGCGGAAGGCTTGTCTTTAATATAAAGCTACTTTGTAATAAGCTCTTTACTTCAAAAATTCTTAATGTGACATTTTAATAATATATTTTAATCTTAGTAACCGAAAGTGTGACTTGTTTTCATCAAATAACAAACAAAATCCCAAATTACTAAATAGTGTAAATGACATAAAAGCAATTTTCCCTAATAACCATGGGTGGGGTACCCAATCATTTCACATTATCAGCTTTTAACCCTTGCCATGAAGCAATTATCTATCGGCGTGCCTCGTTACACATAATGATTAAACTTAACTATGGGTTCAAGTTAAAGCACGCGATCGAATTCACTTTTAACTGTTGTTTTGGTAGTGATTTGGTTTGATTAATGATTGGTATAGGGTACTTTTAAAAAAGTTTTTATGTTCCTGTATTTATTAGAGGTAGTGTAGTATTTTATGTTTCCGCCCCGCGGTTTTACCCGCATTCCAAAATGATTTAATGACAAACATTTTTGTGCATAAATATGACTGTTCATTTTAAAGTAGTAGATCAGTGATCTGATTTCGCTAGCTGGCTACACTAGCTGTCCCCCGCGGTCACGAGATATAAAGTAGCCCATATTCTTTTCCATACCATAGGCTATCTGCGTACCTTCATCGCGATCGGTTCAGTAGTTTAGGCGTGAAAAGGTGTTTTTTTTTACTTTGTATAGGCTTGTTTTGTTGTTTGATTGACCACAATCTCACTATGGTAAGTGATGATGTGGCCGAAGGTGGTAAGCACACAAAGCCTAGAAGGAACTGGCTCTCAAGTGCCACCGGAACTCACCAATAGGTGTTTGGCGACAGATTTTCAACTTGAGGGTGGTAGCCAGCCAGGCGGGTACTACAAAGTACCCGCACATATTTATTTTATCTTAAACAGCACGATGGTAAGCGGTTACCGTAGCCTATGAACGCTTGCAACACCAGGGGTATCACTAGCGCGTTGCCGACCCTTCCCCCCTTCCCGATGAGCTCTGGCGACCTTACTCACGCGCAGGAACACAACTATAAGTTATTTGGCTGCGGTATTCTGTAAGGTGGAGGTACTTCCCCAGTCGAGCTGCACTTTGAGCGACATATCGCTATGCTCTACCTCTGTTCTCTATTTCGCATTTTATATTTTTAAGTAAGATAATATTTTTAAATGTAAGTTAAACTACATCTAATAACAAACATATTGAAAAGTAACTACATCTGTAAATTAGGCCAAAGCAAACTACGCAATGTGTTGTTAAATAATAAAATAGGCTGTATGACAGTCCGGGTGAACGAGTACCCCAGCTCAGCCCCGAGGGTTACATATTTTACCGCCGCTTGACCAAGTGCGATGTGTGGATTACATTCCTTTGGATGTGGTATTTGTTAAAGTGTGGCCGCCATTTTTCACAGAAACTGCTAATCTAATTTCGATGGGATTTCCTTGGAATTAACCGGCCACACACCAGTGGTGGACAATCGTTAAGTTGACTTGGTCCTCCAAACGAATACGAAAGCTTCTTTCAAATTCCATCTGAAACGTGGAAGATTTTTTGAAATAATTTGTCTGTGTTTGTTTTTTATTATTTTTTTGTGGAATGATTCGTATGTATTTTTACTAATATTTTTTCAATTATTTAGACGACTTGTATTTTTTTTAATATTACTAATAATAAATAGACATATCAAAATCAGATGAGTTTCCATGATTAATCCATTAATTTCCCGTTGAAATATGCATTTTTTACAATAATGAAGCGATGATAGTTCAGTGGTAGTGACGTAGCGAAGGTGGTGGGTTCGAATCCTACAATGAGCTTGAGATTTCGATGAAGGAAAACATAGAGAGGATTCGTCTCAGGATTTTATAAAAGTATATATAAAACACAAAAAATATTCTACCTATATACCTACCTGTGTCCATTATAGACTTTGAAACCAACCAACCGATGTGCCCCAAACCGTTTTCATTAGAAAGGCAATAATGAGAATATGTTTTAGACCGTTTTTCTTTTGTTTTTTTAACGTACCTAGTAGCACACGCCGGGTAGGTATCCATTAGTTTATCATAAACTAGCTTACCGCCCCGCGGTTTCACCCGCGAACCCCTATTTTACCCCCTTAGGGATAGAATTTTCAAAAATCCTTTCTTAGCGGATGCCTACATCATAATAACAATCTGTATGCCAAATTTTAACCCGATCCGTTCAGTGATTTTAGCTGTGCGTTGATAGATCAGTCAGTCAGTCACCTTTTCCTTTTATATACTGGGTGATTTTTTTGTCACTGGCAATACTTGCAGGGGTGGAAGTACTCATCAAAATGAACAACTTTTACTATGGGACTAACTGTGAAATCATGAAAAAATTATCAGCTGTTCCATACAAAAGTTCAATACCTACTCGACCAAAATGTATGAAGCAACCGTTTTATTTTACGTGATATCAGAGTTAGCCCCATAATGTTGAGTACTTCCACCCTTGCAAGTATTGCCAGTGACTAAAAAATCACCCAGTTATATACGGAAAAGAAGAAAGAAGATTATCATAAATTTTATGTCACCTCCAAACTCCAAGAGCAGGTCAAACGTTTCCCACATCGTTGTCGTGACCCAATAGTGGACACTTTCGGGTCTTTAATAAATATTTATCCCCTCATATTGTTTGGTCCACCTACCATATTACAATGTTACCTTACTAATATGTTTTAATGATATGATTTATAAGTTTACTTAGGACCTGGAAACGGTTTTCTCAAATTACTTATGTTTTTATTAAGGATCTATGGGATATTGTTTGTTTGTTACTTACTTTATAAACTACTGGCCTTCCGCCCCGTCGCTTAACCCCGTGATCCCCTGTTTTACCCCCTTAGGGGCTGAATTTTAAAAAATCCTTCCTTACTCACCTACTGTGTCAAAGGAATCCACATGCAAATTTTCACGGTCTTAGTCCCAGGAGTTAGGACTTTGCGTTGATATGTCAGTCAGTTATCTATCTATTATATATAGTATAAAAAACCGGCCAAGTCCGTGTCGGACTCGCGCACCGAGGGTTCCGTACAAACTTCGTCCATCGTTTGTCCATCACGGGAAATGCACAATTTTATTTATTTACCTTATTTGAGGTTGATACCAATTAAGCTAGACCTCTAAGTTGTATCACCCATACAACTCAGAGGTCTTTATTAATTGGCTTTCCTATGTATGTATGGGGACACCCTTTAATTTTCAACTTTTTTTTATATTTTAGAATTTTCCCTTTATTTGTGCTGTAAGACCTTGCTTTTTGCTAAATTTCGTGAGTCAACGGGAACTACCAGAAAACAAATAAAAGGGCAAAGAAACGCGTTTGGTGTATGGGAGCCCCCTTAAATATTTATTTTATTTTGTTTTTAGTATTTGTTGTAATAGCGGCAACAGAAATACATAATTTGTGAAAATTTCAACTGTCTAGCTATAGCGGTTCTTGAGATACAGCCTGGAGACAGACAGACGGACGGACGGACGAACGAACAGACGGACTGACAGACAGCGAAGTCTTAGTAATAGGGTCCCGTTTTTATCCTTTGGGTACGGAACCCTAAAAATGAATCCCTATTTTCTATGGTCGCGTCATAACTTGAGAACGACTTTACCTTTTTCATTCATGATTATTTTTAAAGTTTTTTTATACTCAGTATAGTAGGTTCTTACGGAAAGAACTACGCCGAAAAGGTATATTTTTTTGTGTTTTATATATACATACGAGTATATAGATAGATAGATAATGTTCAGTAGTTTCGATCTAGGTACATAACTCCTAAACTGAATAAATGACTGACTTTTTTTTAACCAAAAAATATTTTTCAGTCCATAAATAAAGAAGTAAATTAACTACATGGTGTGCTTTTCGAGTTATCGACATAACATTTTCCCTCACACTTCCCCCCAATGTTTAAATAATGACGTGTACAGAAACTAAATGAATCAATTCCAGCCGGCTTAACCCTTCGTAACAGGTGTGCCGCTGCTGTCAATTTTAATAAGCGATCGTTTTCATCGGTCTATTTTTGATTTAATTGCGTGCTGTCGCGGTGAAAGGGTTGATTTTTTGGGAAAATATTTTTTATTTACTTTCTGTGTTTATTTTCGGGTAATCAGATTTGTTTAATAATGTGGTTTTATGAGTTAAGTCCTTTTGCATTATGTTAACATTTAAGAAACATCTAATTCGTGTTTGTATAATTTTCGCTTTTGGACCGGCCTTTGTAGGTAGGTATGTAGATTGGTGTGTCATGTGCCAAAATTATATATCTTTACTAGCTATCCCCCGAGGTTTCACCCGCGTAGCTGTATAAAAAATAGCCTACGACCTATTTTTAGACCTACCAAATATACATATAAAATTTCATAAGACTTGTTCAAGTCGTTTCGGAGGAGTTTGCAGACAAACACTGTGACACCAGAATTTTCGACGAGCCGGTTGGCGTGGTTGGTAAGATACCCTATCTATCACGCCGCAGGTCGTGGGTTCGATTCCCACTCAGGACAAACATTTGTGTGCATGAACATGTCTGTTTGTTCTGTGTCTGGGTGTAATTATCTATATACATCTTAATATATATATTTCTTGTGTGCGTGTGTATGTGACTGAACTCCTCCTAAACGACTGGACCAATTTTGATGAAATTTTTTGTGTGTGTTCGTGGAGATTCGAGAATGGTTTAGATTAAACGGCTGGACCGATTTGGATGAAATTTTGTGTATGAGTTAGTTGGACAGGACAACGTCTGTTGGGACAGCTAGTATATGTATGTATTTACAAAAGAAAAGTAATATATGTAGTATATCAGTTATCTGACTTCCATAGTACAAGCTCTGCTTAGTTTGGGGTCAGATAGCCGTGTGTGAGGAATAATGTCCCAGAATATTTATTTTATTTATTTATTTATTTTATATATTAGATAATCTATTGAATGGTTTGAATATGTGCATAGTAATAGGAAGGTTGTCTGTGTGCATCATCATCTTCATCATCTCAGCCGCAAGACGTCCACTGCTGGACATAGGCCTCCCCTAAGGATCTCCAATAGGACCGGTCTTGGGCGGACTGCATCCATAGCAAGAATTTTGATTTTTTACTTTGTATAGGCTTGTGTTTGACCACAATCTCACTATGGTAGGTGATGATGTGGCCGAAGATGGTAAGCACACAAAGCCTAGAAGGATCTGGCTCTCAAGTGCAGCTGCCGGAACACACCAATAGGTGTTTGGCGACAAATTTTCAACTTGAGGGTGGTAGCCAGCCAGGCGGGTATACTACAAAGTACCCTACCACCGTGCTATGGTTTCCTCACGATGTTTTCCTTCACCGAAAGCTCAAGCTCATTGTAGGATTGGAATTCACGACCATCACCGCGGCGTCCGACGTCACTAACACTGAGCTATCATCGCCTTAAAATATTATTTTATTTATTATTTTTATATTTTTATGTCAGAAGGCTACAAGCCGGTACCTTCTACTACGTCGCCTATGGACATTTGCAATAACAAAGAGAAATTATCATTGTGATGATGACCTTTAATAAAGCCTACAACGTTTATTTTGAATTAAGAACTATCTTCTCGCGATTTGATTAGCAGTTGTAATGCTATGTTGTGCGTAATCTTTTTAATTTGTTACATTTAAATATCGAAATTCGAAAGCCAAAAAATAATCTGCCAGTGCTATGTATTTTTTATCTTTTCAACTAAAAACTCCACTATAAATATCAATGAATTATCCGAAAACTACTAAATCACTAATGATCCGAAAACATAAGTTACAACTGAACTCCAACTAAGTTTAACTAAGTTACTCGTAATATATTAAATATTATAGCACTTAGAACGAAAAACAATAACAAAGTTTGGTCTATAAATAATGTACGAGAGATTATGATGGTTTATCGGGATGAGGTACTACGAAAACTCACTTAATTCAATCTTAAGTGAGTAAGAAATGAGTAGGTTCCTAGATAGAATAAAAATTAAATTAAATTTGGAACACCCCAAAAGGCTTTGGGGTGTATAACCATCATCTACTAATATAATTGAAAAAAAAATTGTGAATGTTGGTCACTCATAACGCCATAGGTAATGGCTAACGAATATAAATAAAATTTGTTACATAATATTGGATATATTGGGAATAAACAAAGGATCACGGATCTTGATTGAAGAACAGAAACTATCCTAGTATCATTTCAAACAAACAAATAGATTTTTAGAGAAAAAAGGTTAAAAAAAAATTTTTTTTTTACAAATATATAATTCATTATTTTGTCACCGAGTTTAAAAATTATGTACAGTCGTAGTGGGTACTGAAATTGACTTCACAGGCTGATGTTCTTCACGTCGATTAAGACGCGGACACACGACGTGAGCTCTCGATAATGATGCAAGTTTCTATGTAACGTACCTTTTTTGGTAACGTCAGAAAACTTTAAAAAAATTATAAGTAGTCTTTTTTTTACATTTAATTTAGGAACATTTAAACTGCGAACTATAAAGATACCATAGATTTATTTGTACAAGAATAAAAGTAATTTTAGAAGATTTTTGATTGTAATTTAATTTCATGATTAGTATATGAATATTCCACAGTAAAATATAGTAGTTCGACCATTGTGTACTATAATAATTATTTAGTGAAAAAACTCCTTAAACAATTTTTATTTATATATTTACAATTAAAGTAAAAAATACAAACTATGATATATAGAAAACATCCTCAAAGCCCTCGCTGCTGTCGATAGGCAAGGTTCCCAACAGGCTGGCAGCGTTCCCTTTTTGGATGGCCAAGCTTATGCGTTGGCGGAAAAAGCTCCCAGCCCGTCGGTCTCCCGAAGCCTCGATGAGCTTGGATGATAAAATCCGAGCAAATCGGCGAGCCTCGAACCCCCATGGACCCATGGTTTCAACTGCGAATGGCATGAACGAAAAATTAGAACCAAGACAAGCGTATTTTTTAAATTTGGATTTTTCAGCACCGGTCGCAGCCGCCCCAGCGACTTTACAAGTCGCCAGTAAGTGGGAAGGCGCAAGTGTATCTACACACGTGGCATCCCACACCAGCGGCTTGCCAACACTCCACTTCCATAATAATTTAATAGTAATTTATAATTTCAAAAAAAGAAATATTTGCCTTAAATTATTCCTAAGGTATCATCACTTAATCCTGCTACTTTGATTCCATTTTCAAATATCAATATGTTTTTTCTTTCAGACCGTACGTAATTCTTTCATTGAGCGGCATCTAATACCACGCGGGGAATGATAAATGGTTGTTCACAAACTAATGTCATTAGTAACACAACTATTATATAGATTTAATACGTTATAGTGACCTAAGCACGTCACTAGCGTCAGCGAACTACGTAACTCAAATAGCTAAATTGCTATCGACATTAATAAATAAGTAGAAAAGTGATCAAAAATCAATTATAAAAAGTGTACTGTTCGTTATATAAAAAATGAAGTTTATAAAATTTTATATATTTTTTGTGTTTTTTAAAGTACAGTTTTTTTTTTAATATGAATAATCTTCAATTCAACAAAATCACCCTGTTAAGTTTGACTGATAGTGGCAAGGTGTGGACACAAAGCCGAGGAAGAAACTTGGTCTCAAGTGTAGCTGCCGGAACACACCAGTAGGTGCCTGGCGACAGATTTTCAGTCTGCCATTTACATTTTTTTTTTAAACCATACAAAGATTATCTATACAGATGTAACATTGCTGGTTGATCCTAAGACAGTGGAAATGGCAAGAAATTATTTGCATGATGTCGTTTAAATTCACGTAAAGGTAAATTCTATTCGACTAATATTTTTTAACAAATACATGACATAATTAATTTAAATTTGAATTTTGAAAAAAGAACAAATATATATTTTAAAATATGCCCCCATTATGAAAACCATTCGTAATTCTTATCCCTCCGCGTCGATTACAACAATGACATTAATTTAATGCATGCGGAATATCTAGCGAAAAAAAATATACATAAAACCAGGCGCGTCCCAGCTGATGAGGCTAATTTTTTTCCCAACTGATATTAAGTCATGTTTAAGACGGGCTGTCGTTATCCTTAATAGTAATAGATATTTTATTTTGTCGCGCTTCGCTTTGGGGGTGTTTACACAACATTTGGGGGTGGCTATTCTGGGGCCCGATTCTCACAGTTCCGATATATTGCACTCGATATAATATAGAGACGGTGCGAACATTTATGAAATTGAAAGTAGTGTTTTGTTGGTTCATTTCTGATGTTAGAAAATCTTTAATAGGTACCTGTAATAATATAAACATAGAGATAGGTAGGTAATTTAATCCATAATTAAAAATTGTACTGACCATAATTATCTTAAAAGTAACAAAAATATACCTAGCTTTTACTTTTCGATAGGTGTTTTTTGAATTTTAGCATCATATAATAATTCTTTAACTTAAGTTTTTTTTTCGAAAAAAAAATCCTACACTAATTTATTTTTCATTTTTTATTAACGTACTGGAATATTGAAAACAAAAATCATAAAATGAAAAAATCTAAATCGATCGACAAATTTACATGCGACGATGTAGTTGACAGAATCCACCCCCTGATACATTCGCCGTTCGTTAATAGGTTTTTCCTTCATAAAGCGAATGTTAACCTATTTATTATACGGTTGATATTAAAAACTCGAGGCCTTCAAAGCTTTATCCACCATAATAAATGTTTAGAGTTTGATGACGGATCTTTGTGAAATACTTTTACGCTTCTGTCACGGTTTGTTTGGCGATCTTAATGGGGGGGGGGGCGTAAAAAAAACATCTTCGTATTAATATTCTGACCGCTTTTAGGGCCCTCAAGCGTAGCTTGAGATATTAGGAATGTTAAGAAGGCATTATTATTGGAAGATTTTTTTATGATTCCATGGGAAGTTTTGTTACTTTTTGATTTTTGTGAAAAAAATATATAATATTTTTTTTTCGCTTAAATTCGAAAATTAAAAATAGGAGAATAAAGGTTAATCAGTTTGATGAGTTGTGTATCCATATTTCGGACTACATACTATTTTATCCCATTTAAGGGATATTGCATAAAGATGTATAAAAAGTGCTCCTTAAAGGCAACGACCTACCTTCACAAGCAACTTTCCACTTTCCTTCTCTTTTCATAGTATAACCTTAAGATAAAATATTATAGTATCTTCGCCGTGTGTGACCCCCTTTAAGCACTTTCTATACAGCTTTATTCAATACATAATTTTGTAGAAATTTGTTTGCACAGTATCAGTTTTATACCAGAAGCATTTTAAAATTACTATAAATAAGGTGTATTTTTATATGAAAAAAATAATTATAAAATGCATTATATCTTCGCAATTATGAAGGTCCAATTTAAATTTCACTGTAAAATCTAGTTGGAGTTTATTTTTGGTGTAGGTACTAAAAATTACTTTAGGTACATAATTATTTATTTTTATTCCTACGATTGCGTTATATTCTTTTATAACACATTTGCTCGTAAAGGGTCTCTTATTTCACCAATTTCAATATCGTATTGTATCTCATTACGTATTTGTGCGTTATTGTAATGTAAAACGCACGAGTTTCTTTTTGATAAGGTAAAACGCACGGTTTTATCAAGATACTCCGTCTAAAACGAACGGTAGGTACTTTTTTAAATCTTAGCAAAGAGTTTTTATGTCAGAAAAGTGGTCAACATTTTATGAATAAAATTAAGTTTGGGAGATAAAATATTATAAATAAACATTTAATTCTTTAATTTAATTAATTTTGACCATAAATTATCACCATTTATCTGAAACAAAACACAAAAATATTAATTTACTTTATTAGTAATACTGGCTGCTTTGTGCCTTTGCCTTAAAAAAAAAAGTTTAAGAAAGTCCGAGTTTTATTTATTGCCTCGCAAATATGACGTAGCAATATCGCCTCGGCTGTAATTTTCAACTTACCGCACTTATATCATAATGTACTATTATATATTAACACTGTATAGTAAAAAAAAAAGTTTTTACTTACAATTCTAAATTCAAAACAATGTGTCTTATTAAAAATAAGGATTAAATAGTTTCCATATACACGAATAATTTACAAACACCAAAAAATACTTCCAAACATTTAACCCTCAAATGCAACACCGTTTTAAAATTCCCAATACACACCCAGGCCGGGTAAGACTGTCACATTCGCACCATATTTATCACTGGATCAAAGTCGGATCCGGGTAATGCTCGAGCCAATATTTCATTCGTTCACGTCTCAATAAGCGCCGAAGCCGCTAAGGGTTGTATATCAACCGAAAACCTGCCATCGTGGTATTAGAATGTACGAATGCGTTGGAAGTGTTGAATTCGTGTGTTTTATTTTATTCGGTTTTTCTATCCGTATACCGAATGAGTGCAGTCAGGATCTTTTTACTAAGCTTACGTTATACGTCTGTCTGTCACAGGACTGTGTTTTGTATAAAGCTGAGAAATAGAGCTATTCAATTAATTTGGTTTTATAGTTAAACCCGGGCAGGATTCATTGTGGCTTTTTTTAATATTGAATAGCTACTAAACAAAAATAAAAATGAAAAATCGATTGACAAACAGAACAGAAAATGGTACTTAACCATTGTACCTTTGCCTATTTACTTATTAAAAAAAATACATTCTCATAATAATATAGGTATATACACAACACATTTATATTTTTTTTTCAATAAATATTTATAGTCTAGCTAGGCTAACACGAAAACCATCCGCTTGTTTATCATAAAACATAAAAAAAAATAAAGACAATTATCTCTGACGTGTAAACAGTGCAGTAATGTATCATCCACAACATACGTACGCAACACTAATGTAATTAGGCGTGTATCATTGTCAAACGCGGAAATGATCGCTAAACGCCGACGAGGTCTCAATTAAACGCATAAATCCGCTTCGCATCCATCACCGATCGCGATATTAGCATTAGCGAATTAATTAACAATTAGTTGGACGCGCGTCAACGCGTCATCGCGTCCGCTGCACGCGTGGCACGTCATGCGATCAGCTACTGTCATATTGCGAGCGAGAAGCGTGGAGCGCTCTTTATTTTACAGCTTTATCTTATCTTGTTAGTATTTTTTCCCCACAGCTTTCTACACACATTTTAGTGGTGATTTTTTAAATATTCAACGTAATACCTTAGCTTATGAGTCATGGCACAACGATCTATGCCTAAAATATAAGTAACAATAAGTAAATATATGTAACCTTATCTTTACTTCTATACTAATATAATAAAGCTGAAGAGCTTGTTTGTTTGTTTGAAAGTGCTAATCTCAGGAACTGCTGGTTCAATTTGAAAAATTATTTCAACGTTGGAAGCCCATTTATCGAGGAAGGCTATAGGCTACTTTTTATCCCGGAAAAACATAAGATCCCTTGGGAACGCGGGTGAAAACGCGCGGAATAGCTAGTAAGTGATATATAGCTAGACAATCCCTACAATTATAAAAGCGAAACCACCAAGCAACGGATTCATGTGATTGATTGCATAGAGATTTTAGACCGGAGAGTGATATGGGCTACTTATAACCCGAGAACGTGTGATGGAAGCTAGTGAAAAATAAAGAAAGAAAAAACATTTATTTTATTCATGACATTACAGTAAAGCCACAGCGTAAAAAAAATTCAGTGGTCTATCGCGTTTGAAGTCACACGAAATGCCGCTTTGTATAGGCATTCGTCTTTGATGCATTGTGTCCGAAGCGAGTGTATGGCAGCTTGGGCTCGCTACCGCCCCTCTCACCCCGTAAGCCCCGCACGATTGCTCTGTCCAAACGTGTCCGTTGGCCGACTGTAAGAGTTACATAGACTGTGGTAAAGCTATGTGTTGTTAAAGGTCGCTAATCGCTCGCATTCAGAACGCAGCTGAAGTGTGACGCGAATGACGCGTAATGAAGTTTGCGGCGGGTGTGTCACTGCAACATGCCTGTTGATAGAACATTGGGTGCGATGCGACTGTGACGGTTACATACGTTATAGTGTGTACCAGCCTTTACATTGACAGATGTGGACGGAGATTATGTCTTAATGCCCATCCTATAGATAGCGTAATTAGCTACAAGTAGTTACTTTAAAAAGATAATTAAAAGAGCACCTATTAGAGGAACAAAATAGTAATATGTATAAGAAAGTAATATTAATGTATGTAATTGGTAAGATAGTTCATATATATACAGGGTGATTTTGTTATCACTGGCAATACTTGCAAGGGTGGAAGTATCTGTGAAATCATGAAAAAATTATCAGCTGTTCCATACAAAAGTTCAATACTTACTCGACCAAAATGTATGAAGCAAACATATTATTTTACGCGATATCAGAGTTAGCCCTATAATAAAAGTTGTTCACATTGATGAGTACTTCCACCCCTGCAAGTATTGCCAGTGATAACAAAATCACCCTGTATATATATATGTAAAAGAGCGCATGTAGCTTGGCGATGATAAATAACAAAAATATGTATGCTATTTTACTAAATAAAAAGTTATAAAAAAAATAGTCTTTTTAATTTTATTTGTCATTGGTTTTGGGCACTTTTTAGTATTTGAAAAAAAAAATGTAACATTGATCCACGAACCAATAAACACTGTATTTTTAAAATCAAATATGATACTGTCACAATTATCCGTGACGTCACTCTCTGTTAGTACTATGAAAAAGATACGTAAGAACTGAAATGGCATGGATTTTTTTTTTCTCATGCCGCATGAAGGTCTTACATACCTATTATTATAATAGATCACGTTCAAAAGTAACAAAATGAATTTAATGATCTTTATCTAGATATTTAGGTAGATATTTCTTATCTCTTCGTTTGGCCAGTGGGTCTAATGATCCATGTTCATTTATGGCATGAATATTTGATAGAAAATTATTTATGATTTATATCAATATACAGGGTGATTTTGTTATCACTGGCAATACTTGCAGGGGTGGAATTACTCATCAATGTGAACAACTTTTATTATAGGGCTAACTCTGATATCGCGTAAAATAATATGGTTGCTTCATACATTTTGGTCGAGTAGGTATTGAACTTTTGTATGGAACAGCTGATAATTTTTTCATGATTTCACAGTTAGTCCCATAATAAAAGTTGTTCAATTTGATGAGTACTTCCACCCCTGCAAGTATTGCCAGTGATAACAAAATCACGCAGTATATAAAATGTAACCTTGCTGAGTTTCTTGCCGGTTCTTCTCAATTGAAATCTAACTTCAGAATTGGTGGTAACTTAAATAAATACGACGTCCATAAGTTCCTAGGGCTTATATCGAATTAGCATTGACTTTGATACAGATTTCATAAAAGTTTTTTCGATTAAATCGAGACTAAGCTCCCTCCAAATATTTTAAAACATTTAGCAAGAAAAATTACTAAAAATCTACGTCAATTACCTTACAATGAAAAGTGTTAACACATTCCCGTTCCTCACCCCTCATTTAATACAGAACACGCCATATTCACCCCAAAACACCCCATCGATTGAACCTTATAGATATGTATCGAATAAAAAATGGCGCCTTGCCGTCAGCTCGCAGAATTGCCTCCATTCAGATACAACCAATTGCTTCAGACGAAGTATAAAGGGATATTATGCAATAAAAAACATGTTAACAGTTTTCTTTTGCGTTCGTAATTTGAATATAGGCATTGGCTGGAAATAATATTATTCTGAATTGCCTTTAACTTTAATCATAAACAAGTAATTCTATTTTTTTTTTTGGAAAATTATTCCTGATTATTATATAGGATACTAGATTCCGCCCCGCGGTTTCGCCCGCGGTCCCGAGTCCCGAGTGCTCCCATCGCCACCAAACCTAGGGCTAATATGAAGATTGTCTGAAAATTTCATCGCGATCGGTTCAGCGGTTCGGAGTCTATAAGGAACATACATACATACATACTTTCTCTTTTATATATATAGATACCTATCATTTTATGATCAAGAAATCCCCTCACCAGATCAACCACAAATTTCGATACTTATTGTAACTCACGAGCCATAAGGCACGAGAACGATTACGGGAGAAAAAAAATGTACAATCCCTTAAAAAGTTCCAATAAAATTGAGATATCAATAAGGGGAGTATAAATTTTAATACATGCAACATTTAATAATAACTTTTCAAGCGTTTGCGGGGGAAATACTGTGTTGCCATGCTTTGTATTTGAAATTGATACTTATTAAAACTAGACTTGTATTTTTCTTCTTAGTTATAGGGTTCTGTGCTGGATACTGGATACCACCTTCAATTTGAAAATCTGTCACTAAACACCTACTGGTGTGTTCCGGCAGCTGCACTTGAGAGTCAGTTCCTTTTAGACTTTGTGTGCTTACCACTTTTGGCTGCATAATTCTACCGTGGGTTTACCTTTATTCCCGATGAATCTACTTATAGTAATTATGCCAAGATAAAGTCTATATATGTGCCCAAATTTTACACAAATCTGTTTAGTAATTACGGCATGATTAAGTAATAAATATCTAAATAAACTTTCACATTTATAATATTAGTTTAATATATTTTAGAAATGTTCAAGAAATCTTTCTCAAAAATTTATGTATGATATAATTTTTCCAATTTTTGAATTCAATGTTTCGTTGTAGAAGGCGTGTGTATGCAGACGATGTCGAGCGTGTGACTAGTGATATTCTCATTAATGTTGATACATTCAATCCAGCATGTACAAAAAAAAAGATTAAAAAATAAATGTGAATTCATTATATAATTTGAGAATAATTTATTAGAAAAAATATTTTGATAAATGGTCGAAATCACAAAAAGAGGCTTGTGTTAATCAAAAATAAATCTTTATAGCATGGAACTAGGTTCCAAATTAAATTAAACATTGTCATCATCTCAGCTGCAAGACGTCCACTGCTGGACATAGGCCTCCCCTAAGGATCTTCAATAGATCTTGGGTGGCCTGGATCAACTTTGTAAGTGGACGTCTTACGCTGTGCTTGCCGGTACGTGGTCTCCACTCCAGAATTATTTATTACTAGCTTTTCCGCACGGTTTCACCCGTATTCTCGAGAGATCTTGAGATTTTTTGGGATAAAAAGTAACCTATAGCCTTCCTCGATAAATGGGCTATCCAACACTGAAAGAATTTTTCAAATCGAACCAGTAGTTCCTGAGATTAGCGCGTTCAAACAAACAAACAAACTCTTCAGCTTTATAATATTATAGTATAGATTATTTTCATTAATCCACTGGGCTATGTCGGTGAACCTTGTTCGTCTACGAATCTTCTCATTTCTGATTCGATCGCGTAGAGAAACCCCGAGCATAGATAAATTAATTTATTAAACAAAATCTTACTAACTAAAAAATTTATTCAATAACAAAAAGTAAATCAATAAATAATAATAATAATAAACATTAACGGGAAAAACATATTCAAATATCGTTGCGGAGGAAACGTCGTATCACGGGAGGTATCAAACGCCGGAAGCGGAAAGAAGCGTATTTTTCGAATTTGAATTCCGAACTCCGACTACTTCCGCTGCGGAAACTCGCGAGCTTTTACGAGATGGAACTTTTAAACGGAATCAGGAATTTATCTTTCCATTTATGGATGGTAACAAACTAAATGTTACTATATCTTTGTCTGTCTGTTCTTTACTTGTATATAGTATATCAGTTATCTGGCTTCCATAGCACAAGCTCTGCTTAGTTTGTGATCAATGGCCGTGTGTATGGAATTTCCCCGAATAATGGCTGAAAAAAATATATTAGCAAAACAATTTCTAAATTCAAATTACCTTCTAATACTAGCCATTTAAAGTAACCAAATAAATACAAAAAAAGAAAATCCAACGGTCGTACCCAGGTAGAAACGGGGGCCATCAAACCGACATTTACCCGGACTATTGTGGAAGGAATCGCAATGATATATGATATATATTCAACATAATATGATGTATATACGTCGAGATGTCTCACTACAGCATGTATCATATGTGACATTGATTTGCTTCTTTTAAATTGTGAAAGGTATTACGCGGGAGGATGGCAAAAAGGGTTTTCTATCGCTTTTATACTGAAAACAAATTAGAATACTTTTTAAGTTGTTTTAAGTCTAAAGTGCGGTCGCGGAGCAGGAGGAATTTAGTGCAATGACCCGTCGTTATTTGTCTTTGTTGCACGCGTACAAGTATATTGCTGTCGCACTCGCATAGGTGCAGTGACCGCTGTCATTACAAATCTAAACCTTTTCTCATTGGTATTAGATATATAGAAGCATATTCGAAGCGCTAAACCAAGTCACATAAACTTCTAGAGTCTCTATGAAAATCAGTTCAGTGATTGGAAGATTAGGGTGCTCAAACAGACAGACAGACAAGAAAGTAACTCTTTGCATTCTGTTTCACTATATCACCCATACTCCATTTTGGTAAAGAAATTACATTAGATTGCAGTTTTGTAGTAAATAAACGTTTAATTAAAAAAATAGTTTTGTACGAGGCAGTCAATCACAAAAGTTTATAAAAATATTCTTGGTTACATCCCGCTGTAGTCATACCAAGCCTAATACAGATAAATGTAGTAGAGGAGAGGGATTTTTGATGCGAGGAACCCTCCAAACTATTTATATTGAATTTGTTATGTTTGCGTACAATTTATTATTTCACATTTGCTACTCGATTTCTTGCATCTTTCTTTTTGAATATTTTACTTTATGCCTTTGTTTTGGAAGTGAAATGATGGACATGAAAGAGTGGGTATGAAAAATATATGTTTTTTCATCTCTAAATAGTACATTAAAACAAAGTGGCTGTCTCTGTCTGTGCTGCAACGGATTTCGATTGTTGTCATTATTGGAACCACATGAACGATATACTACTCTACTTTTTTTTAAATATACGTATTAATATAATTACACAAATTTCTGGGCAAACTGACATGTTCATGTACACATATAACTGCCAAATACTTATTATGGACTTTCTAGTTTTTTTTTAAATTACTTTTTCTGATTTTCACTCAAGCAAAGGTTCGATCAAAATGGGTTTAGTTAGACAGCGACATATATTATGTAATCCTCTTTGAAATCTATCATTTCGAAACCAAAATGACATTGATAAATAAATTTTAAGAATTCTAATCCATTAATAAATCTAATTCTTGTTTGCTTGTTTGCCGCCTTCGTGGTATATAAAAAAAAAACATTTTTTTTAAACTATCCAATAAGCAAAATGCAAAGAAATATACGCAAAACCTTAAGAGGGTTAATCTGGACTGTTTCATATAATTTATATTTACATATTTTAGCGATAAATAAATAAATTACCAACCTATCTACTCTTGGTTCCATTTTTACATTTCTTAAATAACGACCCACATGTCTTGGATATATCAATTGGAGAAACACAAAAGAACAACAAAACCAATTCAATCTTATTCCAATTGTGTAAAAGAAAAATCCAATTTCCATACACGTTATACTGACGCTCGAGGCAGTGACACTCGGTAGCGGTTCCCGCCAAATTGAGACCGAATGCCACAAATTATATTTGATTTTATTTTACAATTTCTTTTCAATAGTATCATCTTAACAATAGCTTATATTTCGTGTCGGACAATCTGTTTTGTGTTCTATGATGTACGGATTAAGGTTTGTTTATGTTGGAAATATGTGTGTGGTGATTTTCTTTAAGCGGTGAAAATATACGGTACCATTTTCTTGCGTGAGTAGGTTTTATAAATTATAAAAAAATTACGTGACTTACCGTCCAGGATACTTTAATCTGAAACAAAAATAAAATACCTATTAGACTTTTTGTGATAACATTTTATTTTCTTCATATCCATTATTACTTGTGTTTTACCCTAATTTCACCATTAATAAATAAATATCAGGTTTCAAGGTCATATTGGCTGCATCAGTATTTAAAATTGCCTTTTTTCAGTTTTTATTGTACAAAATATAGAGACGTTTCGTTTTAAAATATGTAAGGGCTAGCCTATGATGACATACGACAAGAAATATTCTACGTAACTGTAAAAACTACACATAAAAACTGATCGACATGACAGAATATAAGAATATGAACCGCGACGCTCCCTCTCGCAATATCCTCCCGTACATTCTACTACCAAAGGTACCTCAACGACTAATGTTCGATACTTGATGTATATCAAATGTGATCTTCTTCTGCGGCTCACGTGTAATGGGAAATGTGTTTAGCCATGGGGTTTGGGGGTGGTTAAACGACGTGCGTTATTGATGTCTTTTTTTTAGATAAGCATGTCTGAACTTGTGTTGGGAAGTAATGGCGTTGATTCAACATGTTTGGAGAATGTAGATTTCGCGATGGGGGTGAGTGATTCGTGGTAAGCGGTGTTTGATTTTTCAGTTGTTTGAAATTGGCTTTTGAAGATATTCTATACAAGTTTGTCGGGCTATTTTTAGTTGAGATATAGTGTATGGAATTATTTATAGAATTCATTGCAGTTATTTGAAACTTAGCTTTTTAAACTCAAAAATTGCTAAGTTAAACTTTAAAAATACTTAGGTAGTGATTTGATTACTATGGGGTGAAAAAATATGTAACGAACGAACGCGCCGATGCAACACATGCCAATTTGATTTTACGCTTTACTAGTTTTTTTTTAAAGATTAGTGATTTTTAGATAGACAAATCCAACAAATATCATGTCATCAAATTACCTTATTAATATTTTATAATCTAATCAGAAACTAACTATAACACTAAAATCCGCAGTAAAATCAAGGCAACAACTTTTAGTACGGTACCAAGAAAATGACCATAACATATTTTTTCCACATCAAATTCTTCCCACGTTCACTTATGACAGAGATTTCTCCGGCTATACCCTATAATATAATATAAGCTATATAATATGGCGGATGTCTGTACCCTTCAAACTGTACCCGGCATTCGTCACTTTTATACCTTTATATTTACCTAGGCACGCGTAAAAGCCGATATATAGACTTAAGACAGAATAGACAGATTAAAGGACAATGGGCAGTTATGTCTTATAACTGATGCCTAATATCAATGTTGCACCGAAAGGGCACTCGGACTGTCGGTGCATTTTTAAATACTTGAAACCTCTATGCAATTAATCTGTCAAAATTTACTTTATCTATGAAAAAAAACATATTATAAGCTTCTTAAGTAATTGAACGTATCTATGATTGTAAAACATACCTTTTGTTATTTGTTTTAATTTATGGTTCCTTCACAAAATCTATACCTACTAATAAAGAAGCTTGTATATAAATATAAAAATAAAAGATTAGCTATTTTTTTTTGTCTAGGTTTGTGTTAGACCACAAACTCACTATGGTAAGTGATAATGTGGCCGAAGGTGGTAAATGCACAAAACCTAGAAGGAACTGGCTCTCAAGTGAAACTGCCAGAACACATCTGTAGGTACCTACTTGGTGACAGATGTATTTAGTAGTTTTACTTTTAGGCATGTCTTAGAGGGTAGCCATATCTATATATTCCTATATCACCGCGCAATAAGACCAAACAGTATCACGTAGGAAGCATTTGGCTTGGATACGGATGTGTGGTTTATTGTGAAGAATCGTGACGGATTTTTACGAGTGAAACCGTGGTAGGCTATTATAGTGACAGTGGCGATATCCGGGAATATGGTGGGTCTAATGAACATTTTTTTTTTTTTTTTAAGTTAGTCATTGATTGATATAAGAAAAATCCTGTCTGTACCAGCTATAAAATTGATTAAAAAAATAAAATTTTAAAGATTTTTATAAATAAGGTTACTTACCTTATAAAAAGCTGCTTTCAGCAGTGAGTTTAAAATTCTACTTAATACATGTATTTTTATTTAACGGAATTTTTGGTCGATTTCGGTGAAATTGGTGCACATATAAAGGGTCGAATAGAAAATATCTTCATTTTAGGAAGATGGTTAAAAAAGGACAAGAGCCAAATCCCTGTAAACGATTTCGAACTATTGAATTATTCATAATGTAATTTTCCTTTTCATTTAACATGAAATATATTACAATATCCAGTCTCAAATGTAAGGGGCATGATAAAAACTTTATACCACCTATTTTCCGGTAGTAAAGTGTGGTCAATCTAGATGAGGGAGGAGTGGGGGACGCACGGTTTTATGGGGCATAACTTGGGCACCCTAGTTCCCTAAAGGTGGGCATATTGTGAACAAATTGGGCTTTTATTGTTTATGACATTATTTTGATGTGAATTGAATATGTGGGGTTCTGATTTCAGTTAACTGTCATACCTACTTCACTTTTACTTTTGCTTAATAAGAACTAGTATATTGTATTTAGTAATAGACAATTTTCTAGAAAAAAAGAGACAGGTAACTTGTGGCACAAACCTACTCAATCAATATACGTAATATGTTCAACGTGATGCAACACATGAAGGAAAATATGTTTTTCGTAGGAAGGACAAAAACCAAATCCCTCCAAATGTATAAATATATTTCTAAGGTACCTAAACAATAAAATAATTTGAAGGTAGTGCATCGCCACATCAAAGGCGGTAAGGTGTCGGTAATAAAAGTGCCACAAACAGACAGACTGGGGATTGACAGTGTAGTAAACGTATAAGCCCTTTCATACGAGCGCACGTGCGTTGCTAACAGTAGGGCTTTTTCCGGAATACTACTTAAATACAATTCTGAAGCAAAAATTAAGGTAAGCCGACAGTGGCTGTAATTTTATATTAGTTTTTAACATTAAAATAACAAGTACTGATTGAAAACGAGAGATAAACACAGTCTAAACCACTAGTCATAGAGCCATGTTATTTAATGGATAGCTTCTCCTCATAGACAATTCAACCTCTAAGGAAGTAAAATCGAGGTGCGAAAAGCTAGGTCTAAAAAAAAACAGTAATTATAGCTGCCAACCAAGCACCTGCTGGTGAGATAGCATTAGTACTTGAGAGCGTATTGACGACTTGCTTATGGGCAGTCAATATTTTATAATAGACGGTTGTGATAGAAAATAACTAGATATATTTATTTCACCTATGGCTGAAATTAGCAGAAGTGCTGAGTGGTACCTATTTAGAGTAATGTATTTTGTTTGTTTGAGTTTTTTAAAAGCAAGTATTTGACTACTGAATCAAGACATAAGGTTTGTGATTGCAATTATTTATTAAACAATTCTTTCACCAACGTTCCACTGAGATTTTCATTACATATTAAATATAAAACTTATTTATGGCCTCACCCTGCACCCTTATAGTGCATGAATGATCCCAAACCAGGTAACGTTTATCGGTCCCATAAAAAATCTATAAAAACAAAGAATACACCGGATTGATAGCGTGTATAAAATCACTAAGTGAACTTGGCAATAATTCGGTCTCGACGGGATATTACTGATACTCACTTTTCGTCGTAAAAATCCCGTGTGATGTATTGTTTGGAGATATGTTCACTGTGGGGTATTTTTGGCTAGTCGCAGTATATCCCATGGATTTCTGCTTTAGAGGTTAGAAACACAATATTTTTTTTACGTTGTTATAGAAACAGAATTAAAATAACTATGTGACAGTGACGTTGAATGCTGTGGCAAAGGTCATGGGTTTGAATCTTACAATAAGCTTTAGCTTTTGATGAAGGAAAATATTGCGAAAGAATCATAGCACAATGGTAGGGTACTTTGTAGTACCCGCCTGGCTGGTTATCACCTCCATATTAAGATTCTATCGCTTAGAACTTACCCATGTGTTCTAGCAGCTTAACTTGGAAGCCAGTTTTTTTCTTTGTACCTACTACTTTTGGCAACATCATCACTTACCATTGTGAGGAAACAATGAAGAACTCTTTCTACACCCTTTTATAAAAACCCCATATCGTAGTGCTTCGAGAAAACTGTAATGGGAAACTCATTCCATACCCCCAATGGTCCGCAATAGAAATGTCCGAATGAATGTTGAATAGATGTACAAGAGGGCTCTAGGATATGAGGATAGAAGGGATAGGAGACGAGCGATACGATGAAAGACATAAACAAACAGAAATAGAGGCGGTATAAAACAAAGAGTGAGCTTATGTCTGTCTGGAGGCTTAAAAGTCCGATGATGAAACGATATGAGTGGCCGGCCTCTGCACCTAGACAAGTGAATCAAGGTGCTAAGCGGGAGCGCCTGTTCAAAAATGATAGCGATTTTTTATATGCAGCCTAACCTACGCTTTGCAGCCATTAAATTGGTGGCATTGTTTCAAATCATAACAGAAGTATCAAAATATAAGTTAGTGATAAGCCCTTGACTCGAAATTAACTAATGATGATTAGCAGCTTTGTGACAAAAAGTGGTATCACAGAAATATCTATAATAATTAACTGATTGTTATTGGTTGAAATTGAGTGCTCGCACATAAAAAATGAATTAAGTAGTATTCAAAATTATTTTTTTAAATATTCGGTTGTTGTTTCAATCGTCTTTCTTTATTGCTAAAATTAATATTAAGCTCGTAGCGGTTCAATAACTTAATCATTCAAAAAAGGGCATTCAAAAAACATCGTGATGGTAGCTGATTCAAAAAAATATTCAATTTGATTAGCTAGTGTACCTTCCTCAAGATCTTTTATAAAGTTACCAATTTTATCTAAATTCGCAAAAGTATGTAAATTCTTTCCCGTACTTTCCAATCATCGGTCAAATTGTTATTGCCTTCAAGTTAGGAAGACCGGTCGGAGCTCGAAAAACAGCTTAAGGGGTCCGGAGTTTCGATTTTTTTTTTATTGTCGACTGCTCATTATATAATATAAATACAAACTTATGCGAATATTTTTTTCTTTTTACTTGATGTAAATCAATTGGTTAAGATATTTTTTATTTTTATCAGCAGTAATCACACTGCAAATTTGATGTTATGAATTCAGATTTCTAAATTCAAAAATTACCATATTCTTTTTAGTCTTGTTTTGACCAGTAGTAGGTACAATGCGCATTCTCCTTTTTTAAAAACTATAAAACCTATTAACATATAATTGGGCATTCTACTCCTTATACCAAATAGCTCAAACCATAGAACGAATACTTCTTAAATTTCATTTATTTAAAGATATCCTTTCAGTCGCCTCACCAATGTCCACAAATGCTATAAACAACTGAAGTTGTACACAAGTTGAACGCCTAGTTATTGAATAGAGCAAGTTGACGCTATTGTGGAACACTCGTATTGTTCCTTGGAAGTCAGACATATAAGTGGCCCTGATATAAACTTCAACATATACGCTCAAGAGGGGTGCAAAATTAATGAAATAAACCTTTTTATAGGCTTGTGTTTGACCACAATCTCACAATGGTATGTGACGATGTGGTCAAAGGTGGTAAGCGCACAAAGTCTAGAAGGAACTGGCTCTCAAGTACTGCTAGCGAGGTAGCCAGTCAGACGGGTACACAGTATATATATTGGCTGACGGGACTGGTTGGTAAGATACCCTATCTATCGCCGCAGGTTGTGGGTTCGATTCCCACTCAGGACAATCATTTGTGTGCATGAACATGTCTGTTTGTCCTGAGTCTGGGTGTAATTATCTATATATGTATGTATTTACAAAAGAAAAGTTGTATATGTAGTATATCAATTATCTGGCTTCCCTAGTACAATCTCTGCTTAGTTTGGGGTCAGGTGGCCGTGTGTGAGGAATAATGTCCCAGAATATTTATATTATTCCAGGGTGTCAGCTACCTTAATAACAAATTTCATAAAAATTGGTCCAGCCGTTTGAGCATGAAGAAGTAACAAAGATACACCCTCACAAACTTTCATAATATTAGCACAGTGTTAAAAACATACAGTGGTCCATCGCGTTTGAAGTCACGCGAAATGCCGCTTTTGTATTAGCATTCATAAAATAATTGCTGCATTGTGTCCCAAGTGAGTGTAACGTAGCTTGGGCTCGCTACCGCCCCTCTCACCCCGCAAGCCCCGCACGATTGCTCTGTCTAGCTAGACGTGTCCGTTGGCCGACTGCAAGAGTGGCCGGTGAAATTACAGGCACAGAAGACTTAACACCTTCATATCTCAAGGTTGGCAACGCGTGAGTGATACCCCTGACAGGGAAAATATAAAATTGTATTTTCTTTGCCCGTGGTGTTATGAGCGTCTATAGGCAATAAAAAAACAGACTGTGATAATATGAAAAATGCAAATAGTTGACACGCAGTACCTAATGACAAAAGAGTATGAGTGAGGTCATGATCTTTGGTGATGAGAAATAAAGGCTATCTGGTAGAGATCACTTTTAGTAAGGGCGCCCATTCAAAGTCAAAGCCATTTATTCAGTTTAGGCCCTAGAAGGGCACTCATGGACGCCAAAGCTACTGAAGTTACCACCGATTCGGAAGTCGCCTTCAATTGAGAAGAACCGGCAAGAAACTCAGCCAGTTTACGTATTTTAAATATTTTTTTGGACAGTCTGACAATGTTGGCTTTTTTTCCATTAAATGTTTAACAATTTCGAAAGCATTATTAGGTATAATAAATATAAATAACAAATCAGAAAAAAAAATATAACAACAAGAAACCACTGTCACTCTTTCACTGTTTTTATCTATCTATCTAATGGAAGACAAAAAGGAGTTGACAATACATGAAGTGACTTTCGTTTTTTTTTTTTTTTGTTAAATGGGCTTACCTTTGGCCATCGACTGACCCCAGGAGGAGTCAAGACGAGGCCGAGGATGTAGCACGCTTGCCCAGAAAAAGCCACTCTGGCCTTGAAGACATCTAGGCTATAGGTGTCAGGAAACACAGACCCTGGAGGTGAGTTCCACTCCTTCGCTGTTCGCATAAGGAACGATGAAGCAAAGCGTTGTGTCCGTATAAAAACTTAATATATTGTATTTATGAAACAAAGGCGATGATAGCTCAGTGGTAGTGACGTCGGACGCCGCGGCGAAGGTCGTGGATTCGAATCCTACAATGAGCTTGAGCTTTCGGTGAAGGAAAAAATCGTGAGGAAACCATAGCACGGTGGTAGAGTACTTTGTAGTACCCGCCTGGCTGGCTACCACCCTCAAGTTGAAAATCGGTCGCCAAACACCTATTGGTGTGTTCCGGCAGCTGCGCTTGAGAGCCAGATTCTTCTAAGCTTTGTGTGTTTACCACCTTCGGCCACATCATCACCTACCATAGTGAGATTGTGGTCAAACACAAGCCTATACAAAGTAAAAAAAAAAAAAAACAAAAGATAGATTTTATTTTACAGCTACTTCACGTAAAGTTGAAATAATGATCAAAATGAGTCTCCATCAATTTTAAATAAAACAAACAAATATACAATGATGGCAGTAAATATAAAGACACTCGAATGCGGAAACTAATTTTCTAAACGGATGGCTACCATTTTTTACATTCCTTCCCACCCTTAATATTAAAATGTCACGTAGTCAACCAATTTAACACCCAATTTGTATTAGATTCTCGACTGAGATGTGAAAAGGGTGGAAAAAAAAAACTTGAATTGGATCGTTTACAAGTCAATTTTAGAAGTCCATCGGTCGGAATGCGAAGAGAAGGGTTCATTTATCAAGTCATCGTTTAAACTTTTTTTCTATGCAAATTGCCTATCTTTTATTTTATCTATTGAGTAAAGCATCCTATCTATTATTGAATGTATTGGAAGTGAGTGTAGAAGTGGAGGAGAGGAGTGCGGAGAAGTGGCTTGATTTTTCAATGACCAGATAAACGGTATATGGATATTAATTTGAAATTAGTACAGTTTTATCGGAGGAATAACTTATTCCACGTTTATCCATGAATTTTTATTTATTCCTCCATGTTAAAGGTAAGTTTATTTTATAGTCAATTCAATGTTTTTTAATTTTCGAAGTGTTCACAATTTTAAAACATTTTGATCGCACATTAATTAAAATTGAACTCTTATTTAAATTTCAGTATTGCAGTTCTAAAATTGAATCATAAACTACAGCTATGTCCAGTCATGAAAGTCTACCATAGACAACAATAGTGTCCAGTGGAAGTTTGGCTCTATGACGTCATTTAGCTCGTCCACGCGTCATAATCTTACATACGGAACCGCTACTTGCAAACTTTCCCTTAACTTGAGTGGACAATTGCTTTGAAGTTCTGATAGACTTACTTGGTTTGAGGCAAAGTTATTGAAATGTTTTATAAGATGTGTATTTGATGTCTGACGGGCCGGTTGGCGTGGTTGGTAACATCTATCACGCCACAGGTCGTAGGTTCGATTCCCATTCAGGACAAACATTTATGTGCATGAACATGTCTGTTTGTCCTGAGTCTGGGTATATTTATCTATATAAGCATATATTTACAAAATAAAAGTAGTTTATGTAGTATATCAGTTATCTGACTTCTATATTACAAGCTCTGCTTACTTTGGGGTCAGATGGCCGTGTGTGAGAAATGTCCCAGGTCATTTATTTATTTATTTTATTTCTTGGCGGGAACTTTCAATGACTAATAAATACGAAAAAAAAAAAAAAATGTAACACCGAGTAAATTGCCTATACAAATAAAAAGTACTTGTGCAAGCTCTGTGAAACTTATATTGCTTGACCCGTTCTATTAGTTGTTTTACCAATAATTAATTGTCTTAAATAAGACTGACCACAGACAACCAATTCCTTGATGACGTTTTGAAATATATCTTTTTTCTCTTTTTAGCACATGCGTATCTGTAATTAACCCACTCGCTTCCGCAAAATTATCTTACCACGGAAAAAAGACGTCACTGACCTCAATACAGCTGACGTTCACTCATTTTGACAAAGCACTTCAATACCAATATTTACTAACATGAACTCTATTTTAAGCAGCATACAGTCGACAATATATTCTTATCGCACGTTATTACTATGTCAAAGTAAACATGACTGTCAATGTATCTCGCCAAATGGTCATTCAGTTGCGTACCGTTCGTTCAATCGAATACTTCTTCGATTCTAAATTTAAAATTGTTATGTGTTTATTTAATTTTAAAAGTTATTTTTTATATTGAAGTGTTACTTGCCAGTGCGAATTATTGGATTTTGTTCCTGTATCTACCTCATTTTGTAAGTTTTGTTTCATTGTTTTATTTTTAAACATAGCGGGAGTCATGACTGTGTTTTTCATTGATAGAGGTATTTGAACTTCATTTTGTACATCTCTTAGGTTTTGAAAAGCATTGTTTTAACTAAAGACTTGAATTGATTAGGCTTAAACCACTTTGAAAAGTTTAAAAACAAACTTCAAGTTCCATTTTTTTTTAATTATCAGGAGTTATTGTTTACTCTACATTTACAAGTACATTCGATTTTTCAATATATTTTAGTAAAGTTTATAAATTGTAGGAGGAAGAATTTACAACTAAGGACAAAACAAAGGATCTTAAGGATTGTTATTGTACCTACCTAAAATAAAATATTATTTATAATTATCTACGAATAGGAAGTTCAGTATAATAAATTGTAATTACTTTTAAATAGATTACCTACTATACTATCAGCATTTGGGCGCCATTTTGATAAAAATAACTATAAAAGTGTATTAAGTACATGCAAACTTTTTTAAATAGGTAGAGTAAAGTAAAAGGCATTTTTAAATATTATCTGCTTCGTATAAGTTATTACTTTTATTAAAAAAAATAACACTTAGCTAAGAAAAAAAAACTCGATGAACCTTACGACTACTCTACTCCTGAACATGGGCTTTCTATATCCACTAAGAATATTCATGTCCAGGCATCAGGTATTTTTTATTCACTTTTGTTACGAAGAAAATTTAACACAGCAGCTCCCAGTCTTGCCAGTTAAAAATAGAGCAGACAAAGAGCAAAAAATACTGCATCTAACATAATTTTTATAATGTTATATTATATAGGTTACATCGATAATCGTTATCATCTTGGTTATCTTATCAAGAGCAGTCAATGTTATGCTACCGCAAAGTGCGACGAACCTCTTTGTAGTAATAGACAAACATTGCAAACTTTTTTATGTCAAAAGCCTGTCAAGCAGGCACACGGTCCACCTGCTAAGTGGCTACCGTCGCCTATAGACATTAGCAATACCAGAAGCATTGCCAATGTGTTGCCGACCTTTATAAAACCTAGAAGGTCTAGTACAACTGACGGAACTCACCAGTAGGTGCTCGGGGACAGATTTTCAACTTGAGGGTGGTAGCCACCCAAACTTTTTAAAGGCAAATAGTCGCCATTTTGAATTTCGTTTTAATTCGTCGTTTATGAATTATAAATTTGTAATGGCAATGGATTTCTATGTATAGGTTTTGGGTTTGAGCAAAATCTCACAATAGTAAGTGATGATGTGGCCGAAGGTGGTAAGCACACAAACCCTAGTAGGAACTGGCTCTCAAGTGCAGCTACTGGAACACACCAGTAGGTGTTTGGCGACAGATTTTCAACTAGAAAAAAAGCCAACCAGGTGGGTACAAAATACTCTACCGTAGGTACTATGGCTTTCTCACGATGCTTTATCACTGAAAGCTCAAAGTTCATTGTAGGATTTGAACCCACGATCTTCGACACGGCAATCGAAATCACAACCACTGAGCTATCATCGCCTTAAAAAAAAGTTATGTATTAATTTTGCATTTAAAACATTCATATTGCTTCTTTCTGCTTTCCTTCATTACATATTCTGTTATTTATTGAAATGGAACCAATGTATGGTATTAAAATAGGTATTTATAAAAACTATATAAAATGATTTAATTAATGCTTGATCTAATTAACCTAAAAAAACCGGTTGGTATAACACCATAGGTATTAGGTTCCATTCCCACCTAGGACAGATATTTGTGTCTATTTGTCCTGAGTCAGGGTGTAAATATCTATAAAAGTATATATTAAGATAAAAGTAGTATATCAGTTATCCATGGCTGCCATAGCACAAGCTCTGCTTAGTTTGGGGTCAGATGGCCGTGTGTGAGGAATGTCCTAGGATATTTTATATTACTTACTTACATCATTTTAACCATCACCAACGATGTTACTACCAGCTTAGTGAACATTGTCATTATATTAATCGGTATTTATAAAAAGAGAAACTGACAGATTGACTGATAGATCAGCGCACAGCTCAAACTTCTGGGTCTAGAAACTTGAAATTTTGCGAGTTCCTTATATAACGTTAGGGGATCGCGGGTGAACCCACGGGGCGAGAAACTAGCGGGAATTTAAGTAAGATTTATAAAAAAATACCTCATCAGCAATAAAAACATGTTTTATTTTGCAATACTACTTACAACATTATGTTTTTACCGTATTATTACTATGAGTCAGTCAGTACTGACCGATTTACTTTCACTATGGGCAAAACCTGATAATTAATTAACTTTCTCTTTTCAATTTTGCATTAGAATATTTGTGGTGCTTTGTTATTAACTCATGATAACTTCACCACGTTCATTAACACAATTATTTTATAATTTATACGATAACTTTAAACATTATTCGGTCCTTCAGGGCTCTCATTTAGGTCCGCTATTATTAAGTGCATTTATTGCTGATCGGTCCATTTTAGGCTTAACTTATTTTAAATATATTATTAGCAAATTTGGAAATCGTGTCATCATTCTGACTTTTTTGAGGTTGCTGCTAATCTTCTTGGCTTTATATTTATCAACGATATCATTATAAATTAGAACTCTTAGGGCCATAGTTCACTGCGCGAACCCTCTGTTGATAAGGTGTCTTAACATATTTTTCAATTTACTTCTCTGGCATCCGTTCCTTCAGATTACCTTCAAAAGCCTAATGGAATTCCATACATCATAATTTATCAAACATTATATTTATCGATAGTCGATAACAATGTTGTGATTGTCAATGCACTTACAAAGTACCTACGGTGATGGTAGCGCCGCACGCGCAGATTACAAAGTATTACGTGATGAGCATATGTGTTTATTGAGTCAGCATGTGTTGCTGAGACCAACATTCTTAACAATGTGTGATCCAAGAATTTATTTAAAATGCACAATTGCATAATTGCATGAGGACATCACGTATTTATTGAGAATTTTGCTCGAATTCCTACTCTAACTAATCATCAAGCGTGGATTTTTATGAATTACAATACATACTAATAAAAATATAAATTTTTTGGAACCTTTATTATATTTTACTTAATTATAAGGTCCTATGATGTGTGCAATGTGGCAGAAGGAGGGTGGGTATGAATATAGGAGGATCAGGAGATAAGGCAACTATTTGGTAAGTCCTAGACGTCTGCGAGAATAACGATAATGATAAGAGATAAATAAATATTTTAGGACTTTCCTCACATACGGCCATCTGACCCCAAACTAAGCAGAGCTTGTGCTATGGAAGCCAGATAACTGATATACTACATAGACATACTTTTTTTCAACAGGACAAACAGACATATTCGTTCATGTACATAAATGTCTTGAGTGTGAATCGAACCCACGACCTGTGGCGTGTGGGTATCATACCAACCACGCCAGTCACAAAAACTGTGATGACAAAGTAGATATGGAACACTCTGCGTGAGAGTCTCGACTTATTTCATTACTTTGTTCAACTAAATTGTAAACAGGAAAATTAATGCATACCATAATATTATTGACTTGACAAAAGATATTTTTATCCATTCAATACAAATTCAGGAAAACATTGTTAAGGCTCCAGTCTCCCTAAAATCAGTGCTCTTGCGGAATTTATCAGAAAAGAAATATTTTTTTTTACAACGAACGCTGTCAATTCCCAGCGGAACTGAATGGAATTTTGATGCGTTTTATGTTTTATTTGTTTAGTTTCGGTAAATTTATTTCAAATGATTTTTTGAATGCATATATTTTTTATTCGACAGATATGTAGTTGTTTTCGGAGTGGTTAAAGTGTGATTTCTCTGAACCGTTACTTTGTAATAGAAAAAAATATATGTTGCAAGGGTAGAATTCAGAAATTTATAACATTTTAAAGCAGTTTAAATAAGAAATTGAAACGATTATGAAAAAAAAGTAACTAGATAAGATTATTGTAGAGGATTTGCCGACAAATGTAATCTGAATACATTTCTTGTTTTTGTTATATTTTTTTCGTGGCGTGTGCATGAATGAGACCCTCTACGCGTGGAACGTAAATAGAGGTATGTTTAAAGCCTCACAAAGCTAATAAAAGTGGCGTCAAATTAAAAATAAAATATGTATTGGAAATTTCAAATCTCACACTTTAAAATAACGTAAAATATATTTCATTTATTGCTTTTCTGATGACTAAAAAAATATATTTCTTTTCTGATAAATTCCGCAAGAACACTGATTTTAGGGAATCCGGAGCCTTAAGAAATCTGTGAGTATTTGAAGGCACATGTCGTAAACAAAACTGGCTGTCGAATTGAACATTTGACATTATTATTTTATTCCTTATCTAACTAAACTTACTATGTGACATTAATTTCAACTTAATACCTCCACTCGTTCCTGAAAAAAAGGTCTTGACAGACAGACAGACAGACAGACGGATAACGAAGTGATCCAATAAGGGTTCCTTTGTTCCTTTTGAGGTATGGAAGCTTAAAAATGACAATTATTCCATTTTTTTCTTAACTAACATTCTCAATAGGTCAACTACTTTCACATCCTACGTCACTATATCAAACCATCCTTAGGTAATGAATCACGCACAATTAATGACTCAATACAATTCAAAGTAGGTTAAAATAATATTTAAGATCCTTGCATAGTATTAGGTACTTGTTTACTCTATCTTTACGGTTTGGTACCTGTCAATTAATATAAACAAATTACATAGAAATATTGATAATAAAGGATTACACGAACTTACCATGTTCGATCAATTGGTATAGTTATTTTTTTAGATTTTTAATAAATCTATTATACCTAAGTATCCCATAATTTAGTACCGTAACAAACTGTTATCATACAGAAAATGTAGATATATTTGTATTTCTTGTTACCTCATCTGACCGCAGAGCAACGGATATTCCTCAATCTCCATCCCTTTCTGTCGTATAAAAATTTCAATTTTGTAATTTCCCAAATTCTTACCAAAGTTGTCAATGCTCTGGTATTTTTTTTTTTTTATTTTTTTTTTTTTTTATTTTTTTTTTTTTTTTGACTGGAACAGGAAGGTGGTGGGTCCAGGGGACCTTCTTCCACCGTTACGCGGACTTTTGCGGTGAGGGCTCTCAACCGCTACTTAAAACTAAATAAATTTAGGGCAACGGTAGCCTGAGGGTGCCCCCTGTGGGGCTCGACCTCGGCTCAGGACGTTGCCTGGGGAATGAGGGAGGACTTAGCATGCAAATATATTATTTGGGGATCGGTCGGATTGCTAATATGCAGCTCGGGCCGCTTAATCGGGACGAGACTGGGAAGGACGTCGCGACGGTCCTCGCCGGCGAGGACGAAATCTAGGTTGACGATTTCGCATTTGTATTTGTTTGCGGGCTTCTTCGGCCTCGATCTGCGCTAGGGTAATGGCATCGTCTGGCTCGCTGAGGGCGTGCCTAGGCCTACGGATGCGGGAAATAAGGGACGGGGTGTATGTGATAGTGTTGACTATCAAGGGATTCGCGTGGTGCGCTGCGGTATCAAAATATCGGCGCGAGGCGCGTTTTATGAATTGTTTGATTGTAGGGAGACCTAAGTCAAGGTGGAGGTTTTCATTGCGCATGTACCACGGGGCGCCCGTGGCTTTGCGCATGAAACGGTTTTGAATCACCTGAAGGGTGTGGAGATGTGTGGGAGCAGCGTGAGCGAACACGGTGCTCGCATACGTCATGACTGGACGGATACACGCGGTATAGAGTCTAACCTTGCTTTTTAGGGCAAGTTTAGACCGGGCGTTGATCATGTAGTGGAGTCGTCCTGCCACAAAGGCGGCGCGCGCGCGAACCGCCCTTATGTGTGCAGCGAAGGATAGGCGATCATCGAGGGTCACACCGAGATATTTGGCTTGCCTCTCCCAAGGGATCGGCTCGCCGAATAGTGTGACTGGATCGGGGATGGGGGGACGTCTTTTTCGGTCGGTTCTATAAAAGAGAACCGCCTGACTTTTGGAGGGGTTGATCTCTATTCTCCATTTCCGGAACCAAGCGCCTAGGGCGTTGGCTGCGGTCTGGAGTTTCTTAGAGATCGCGGGCGGGCTTTTGCCTGAGCAATATACGGCAGTGTCGTCTGCAAAGAGAGCGAACTGCGTATTCCTGACTCTAGGGATGTCGCTCGTGTAGAGCGTGAATAGCAAGGGAGATAGTACCGAGCCCTGCGGGACACCGGCACTAATGGGGTGTGGTGAGGACAGGACGCCTTCGACCCGATATCGAAAGAGGCGATTCGACAGAAAGTCTCGTAAGATGGTCACGAGTCTCGGTGGCACACCTAGGGTGTAAAGCTTGTAGATCAAGCCTGTGTGCCACACCTTGTCGAATGCCTTTGCGACATCGAAGAAAAGGGCGCCTGTCATGTGACCTCTCTGGTAACTAGTGGAGATGTGTTCAACAATTCTATGGACTTGATGAACACACGAGTGTTTGGGTCGGAACCCAAATTGCTCGTCTGGGAGGAGTTTGTTAGCATCGGCAAATGCTTTAAGGCGGACATAAATGATTCTCTCATAAATCTTGCCCAGTACGTTGAGCAGACTTATGGGACGATAACTGGAGGGGCTCTGGTAAAAATACGCTTGCCTAAAGTATAAGGGTAAAATCAAACCTCAATTGGTCGACCGGCAACAGTTATTCCTCTATCTCCATCTCTTCCTGTCACACAAACTGTCACTTGCTAGAGCGAGAGAGATTGCTTGTGCGCTCGCACTCTGCAAGATCGTCAAGTCGATTTTGCGTCATTTTTTTTGCTAGACAAACGATATTTTGGAAAATAGAAAGGCATCGAGGGAGATAAAGGAGTATCTGCAAGCTTACTCTTGAATTTAATTCCGATCGACCGGCATTGGATTTTGACGTTTCCTACTCTCGAATAAAACGCTAGCGCAAAATTATTTCAAGATTGCATGTCCATTGTGAGAACGAAATCGAATTGATTAGATTGACAACATTGGTTTGATGAGTACCGAATCACGGGACTCTCAAATTAACATTGTAATTGGATTATTTTAAGATTGAAATTAAAGTTGGTTTGGAATAAGCCAGCTGTTGTCGGATGATCAAATAAGGTTTTATTCAAGTTTTATATTATATACATATATACACAAATACGGCAAAAACAATGTTGGTTTTACCCTTATTTAGAAGACATATGCAGTTCGGCAAGAATTTGGGAATGGACGAAATTGTAAACAAGTGACTGACCACGGTCAACCGTGACTCACGGCCAACTTTCTACCTGCATCGCATCGTTAGTGTGAATCAGCAGTAAAATTTGTCTTTTGTTTACTTCTAAGATTCCTTCCATTTTAGAACTGGTTTTCTAAATAAAAATGATTACATATTTTGATTATGATTTAATCTTGTAAGTATGTACTTACTTGACAAAAGATGGAAGACCTTCTCAGTTCATGAATAAAGGTATCGATGGAGGAAAATATTGTCAAGTAACCAAATAGAGGTAGAGATTGGGTACTTTGTAGAGCTTGCCAGGATACTACCCTTGAGGCTCCGGTCTCCCTAAAATCAGTGTTCTTGCGGAATTTATTAGAAAAGATTTTTTTTTGTCATCAGAAAAGCAATGCAATTTTTAGCCTCACAAAGCTACTAAAAGTAGCTTCAAGAGATTGTGTCCAACTAATGTATTAAAAAATTTAAGTAGACTAACTTTCGTTTAGCGGTTTCACCTGCGTTCCCGGAATATAAAGTAGCCTACGTCTTACGGTCCATAAACTATCTGTACACAAAATATCTATCCGTTGCGCTGTTGCTGCGTGAAAGAAGGACAAACTAACACACACACTTTCGTATTTATTATAGTTAGGATTATTATACAGTAAAACTAGTTCATAATCAATAATCTAAGTTAGGTTAGGTTGACGGGCCGATTGGCGTGGTTGGTAAGATACCCTATCTATCACGCCGCAGGTTGTGGGTTCGATTCACACTCAGGACAGACATTTGTGTGCATGAACATGTCTGTTTGACCTGAGTCTGGGTGTAATTATCAAGTAAATATTTACAAAAAAAATGTAGTATAATTATGTAGTATATCAGTTATCTGGCTTCCATAGTACAAGCTCTGCTTAGTTTGAGGTCAGATGGCCGTGTGTGAGGAATGTCCTAGAATATTATTATTAGGTTTGTGATAATGAAGAAGTTTTACTATAAGACCAACAGTTGAATCGCGAAAGAATGATCAATTGGTAATGCTAATATGCCAGGAATTAAATTAAACAATTTTTTATGTTCAATTCTTGAATCTCCATTAGGTACAATAGAATGAGACAGATAGAGAAAGACGCATGGAGGGCATCACTGATGACGTCACATCCGTAACGTTTTTTCGTTACGTGACCATTAATGCCAGTCAGCTCCTACCGCACGCCGGGAAATGGATCCAAAAAATCTTGCTCAATCAAAAATTAGTCAATCAACAATAATTATGAAGAAAAAAAATTACAGTTTTGTTTCCATAGTGAAAGAGTATCCACTAAAAGCAATTCCACATTAAAAAAACTTGACAAAAAATCACAAAGTACTCATTAAAATTAAAAATAAAATGATGGAGCACCTACCAACGCCTACGTCAGTCAGCAAATTAACGGGTCCTTCTATTTTACGTGTATATTTGGCACGGTGACACAATTCTAATAACATAGCGGCATAAATTAACGGCATTTTTCTTACTTGCTCAGGTTAGTGACTCTATGACAAATTGATTTATAAATAGTACATACATACGTATGACTTTTTGGAAATATAATTTATTTGTTAATGAAAAAGTAATAGTGGGTAGTGGGCAGCTCTACCCACGCAACTCGCTGCGCAGCTACCTAATTTGTAGTAAAACTATCATACCGCCCCGCGGTTTCACCCACGAACCCCTAATTTACCCCCTTAGGGGTGTAATTTTCGAAAATCTTTTCTTATCGCATGCCTACATCATAATAGCTATCTGTATGCCAAATTTTAGCCCGATCCGTCCAGTGGTTTGAGCTGTGCGTTGATAGATCAGTCAGTCAGTCACAGTCCTTCAATATTTCTACTATTTTCAGTAGATTCCACGTAATTGAGATACTAGTAATATGTATAAAATTAATCTAGGCTTTGCTTACCACTTTCGGGTACATCATCACTTACCATAATGAGAGAATTTTGCAGCGTCAATGGGCTACGGTAACTACTTACCATCAGGCGGGTTACGGTTAGTTGCTCTGTTTTTTAGTATTTGTTGTTATAGCGGCAACAGAAATACATCATCTGTGAAAATTTCAACTGTCTAACTGTCACGGTTCAAGAGATACAGCTTGGTGACAGACTGACAGACAGACAGACGGACGGACAGTGGAGTCTTAGTAATAGGGACCCGTTTTACCCTTTGGGTACGGAACCCTAAAAATGTATTAAAGACAAACATAAGCCTATACTGATGGGCTAGTTGGCGTGGTTGCTATGATACTCTATCTATCACGCCACAAGTCGTGGGTTTGATTCGCATCCAGGACAAACATTAAAAGTGTGCAAGAACATGTCAAGTCTCTGGGTGTAATTAAATAAATAAATAAATAAATATTCTGGGACATTATTCCTCACACATGGCCATCTGACCCCAAACTAAGCAGAGCTTGTACTATGGAAGCCAGATAACTGATATACTACATATACTACTTTTTCTTTTGTAAATACATACATATATAGATAATTACAACCAGACACAGGACAAACAGACATGTTCATGCACACAAATGTTTGTCCTGTGTGGGAATCGAACCCACGACCGGCGGCGTGATAGATAGGGTATCTTACCAACCACGCCAACCGGCCCGTCATTATTTATTTAGAAAAAAAATGTATAATGTAGTATATCAGTTATCTGGTTTCCATAGTATAAGCTCTGCTTAGTTTGGGATCAGATACCCGTGTGCGAGGAATATCACAGGATATTTAGCCTAATATATAAAATTCTTCTGTACGTGTGTTTGTCACCTAACTCCTCCTAAACGGCTGGACCGATTTGGTTGTAATTTTGTATGTATATATAAGTGGGTCCCTAGATGGTTTGAAAATACAATTTGACCCGGTAGATGGCGTCGTAATCAAGTTTGGACAGGACAACGTCTGTCGGGCCCGTTAGATTATTTATAAAAAGCAAAAACAAACAAGATTCTTAATATTTTTACAAGATGTTTTTTTTTTAATTTTTTAATTTAAATTTACATATTTACAATTAAAGTAAAAAATACAAACTATGATATATAGAAAACATCCTCAAAGCCCTCGCTGCTGTCGATAGGCAAGGTTCCCAACAGGCTGGCAGCGTTCCCTTTTTGGATGGCCAAGCTTATGCGTTGGCGGAAAAAGCTCCCAGCCCGTCGGTCTCCCGAAGCCTCGATGAGCTTGGATGATAAAATCCGAGCAAATCGGCGAGCCTCGAACCCCCATGGACCCATGGTTTCAACTGCGAATGGCATGAACGAAAAATTAGAACCAAGACAAGCGTATTTTTTAAATTTGGATTTTTCAGCACCGCTCGCAGCCGCCCCAGCGACTTTACAAGTCACCAGTAAGTGGGAAGGCGCAAGTGTATCTACACACGTGGCATCCCACACCAGCGGCTTGCCAACACTCCACGGGATCAAAGTCATACCATCCGGCCTCTTGCCTCTTTTTTTTAATTGAATCCCAACCACAATTAATTGCAGTATAATAAATATCGTCATAGTTTTCAATGTCATTTTACTCATCAAACGATTTACGTATAGTCACAAAATTCTACTTTAAATTACTCAGGTTTTAACTAAAACTTAAAAGTATCATTACAATGAATTACAATTATTTTTTCATTCATGCCATTCGCAGTTGAAACCATGGGCCCATGGGGGTTCGAGGCTCGCCGATTTGCTCGGATTTTATCATCCAAGCTCATCGAGGCTTCGGGAGACCGACGGGCTGGGAGCTTTTTCCGCCAACGCATAAGCTTGGCCATCCAAAAAGGGAACGCTGCCAGCCTGTTGGGAACCTTGCCTATCGTCAGCAGCGAGGGCTTTGAGGGTGTTTTCTATATATCATAGTTCGTATTTTATACATTGATTGTAAATATGTAAATAAAATTTGTATGAATTACAATCAATCGGAAGATTTTAATATCAAATAATTAACTTAAAACCAAAAAGGCTTTCGGTGAAGGAAAACATCGTGAGGAAACCATAGCACGGTGGTAGGGTACTTTGTAGTACCCGCCTGGCTGGCTACCACCCTCAAGATGAAAATCTGTCGCCAAACACCTATATATTGGTGTGTTCCGGCAGCTGCACTTGAGAGCCAGATCCTTCTAGGCTTTGTGTGCTTACCACCTTCGGCCACATCATCACCTACCATAGTGAGATTGTGGTCAAACACAAGCCTATACAAAGTAAAAAAAAAAACCTACAACAGTCCATTGTTGGACAAGGTAATGGCGGTAAGTTCGAGAAGATACGATAAGGGGATTTGTAGATTATCGTGTTCAAATAGACAGACATACAAGAAAAAAAGCTCTTTGCACCCTATTCGAAAAATGGAGTGTCCATTTTTGGTCAAATAAAAATAATGTACTACCTACTACAGATTTATTATATTTACTAGGTATCCACCGCGGTTTCACCCATGTTCTCGAAATAAAATGTAGCCTATGTCTCTCTCCATATCCTAAGCTATCTGCGTACCAAATTACATCGCGATCGGTCGAGCGGTTTAGGCGTGAAAAGATAACAGACAGAGTTTCGCATTTATAATATTAGTATGGATAGATAAATAACCCAAATTTATGAAAAAGCATACAATTACGCATCAAAACAATGTCTAGGTCATCAAATACCCTTGTGCTAATGATTCTATAAATACAATTAAATCAAATAGGTTTTTAAATGATAACCTTCGACTGATTAGTATTATTACTAACATCCTAATCGATTAGAGATAAGAAAACGAACGAAAAACGCAGTTGATTTATATATCTTATGCAGTTGATTTAAGGATCATACTTGATTAGTTGATTTAGAGTTTCTTTTTCAATTTTTCCGTGACCTGTAATGATAATATTTTATATATTATGTCAGAAAGCTGACGACCAGACTGACGGTCCACCTGAACCAGAACTGGCTCTCAGGATGTTTTCCTTCACCGAAAGCTCAAGCTCATTTTAGGATTCGAACCCACGACCATTGCCGTGGCATCCGACGTCAATACCACTGAGCTATCGTCGCCTTAATCGATTTAGTGGATTTAAAATTACTAGAGGTCGTCCGTGGTCAAAATTCGACAATAAATAAAATCTCTTCATTCATATACGAACTCTTTTCTTTAAGTTTGTCATTGCCGCGTTATCGACAAAGCACTGACAGTAGTGATATGTGTGTGTGTGTCAAACGCATCGTAGTGTGTGTTATGTTTTTTTTTATTAATTTAATTTATTTCTACTACATATTATGTATTATCACAGAATAAGTAATAGTAAAAAAAATACTAACTTCCACCCCGCGGTTATACCCGCGTTCGCGATGTATCTGGTTATTTCCTGTAATAAAAAGGAGCGTATAGCCTACCTCGATAAATGGGCTATCCAACACTGAAAACAATTTTCAAATTGAACCACTAGTTCCTGAGATTAGCGCGTTCATACAAACAAACTCTTTAGCTTTATAATAGATTAGCTTACGGCACTCCTTCTCCATATATACTTTAACTGTGCAAAATTTATGCTTCACGTATTAATATTCTAATTATAATGACATCCTTTAACCGAAATACCAACTGCAGTACTAAGAAATGCGCGTGCGCCGAGGAATCCCGCATCCTTTTCACCCTTTGTTATGATCATGATTCACTTAATTAGTGGTATACGGTCAATGCCATTTATTACGTGGGTATTACTTTAATTTTACGAGTATTATCATTTATGCGAAATTATAAATGCCATCTTCCTCATAACCCAGTTTTTTTTTTTATGGTTTAGGTTTATAATTTTAATTCAATAGTGTAACTATTTTTTTTTCTAAAAGATAAATCTTATATTTTATTTACATATTTGATAGTCAAGTCACTACGATTAGTTAGTAAATGTCAAGTTCCTGCCGCCTGGCTACGAACCTCAAGTTGAAAGTCTGTTGCCAAGCATCTATTGGTATGATCCGGCAGTTGCACTTGAGAGCCAGATGCCTTCTAGGCTTTATAAAGGTCGGCAACATATTAGCAAGTCAACTGGTATTGCTAGTGTCTATAGGCGACGGCAGCTACTTACCATCAGGTGGCTCGCCTGCTTGTCAGACTTCTATTATTATTATTTTTTTACTTTGTATAGACTTGTGTTTGACCACAATCTCAATATGGTAGGTGATGATGTGGCCGAAGGTGGTAAGCACACAAAGCTTAGATGGATCTGGCTCTTAAGTGCAGCTGCCGGAACACACCAATAGGTGTTTGGCGACAGATTTTCAACTTGAGGGTCGTAGCCAGCCAGGCGGGTACTATAAAGTACCCTACCACCGTGCTATGGTTTCCTCACGATGTTTTCCTTCACCGAAAGCTCAAGCTCATTGAAGGATTCGAACCCACGACCTTTGCCACGGCGTCCGACGTTACTACCACTGAGCTATCATCGCCTTAAAAAATCTGACATAAAAAAAGTTAGTTAGAAAATAATTTTCAATTTTTTCCTGTATGAATGGCAAAATGTAACTGGAAATTTAAATAACGTTTTATGAACACAATTTGTGTAGATTTTTGTTTCACTTTTAACGTTGTTATACGGAAAATACACAATCATTATTGTACCAATTAAGGAAAACACATTGAAGATATGATCATGGCGACCATTTCGACTCCTAGTCCGTAGGACGCTACACTGATGAGCCCAAAAATAGTGTAAAGTTTCTGCGATCCCCTGTACCTCCTTAGGGATTGAATTTGGGGAAATCCTTCCGTAGTGGATACCTCAGTTATTAAGGAACCTGTGGGCAAAATTCCAAGATTCTTAACCCTACAGTTTGAGTTGTGCGTTGCTTGACATAGCAGTTAGTCACTTGGCGTGGATGGTAAGATACCATCCATCCATCACGCCGCAGGTCGTGGGTTCGATTCCCACTCAGGACAAACATTTGTGTGCATGAATATGTCTGTTTGTCCTGAGTCTGCGTGTTATTATCTATATATGTATGTATTTACAAAAGAAAAGTAGTATATGTAGTATATCAGTTATCTGGCTTCCATAGTACAAGCTCTGCTTAGTTTGGGGTCAGGTGGCCGTGTGTGAGGAATAATGTCCCAGAATATTTATTTATTATTATTATGAATTATACGCATAACATGAATATGATAATCTATACTGATATTATAAAGCTGAAGAGTTTGTTTGTTTGTTTGAACGCGCTAATCTCAAGAACTACGGGTTCGATTTGAAAAATTCTTTCAATGTTAGATAGCCCATTTATCGAGAAAGGCTATAGGCTACTTTTTATACCGGGAAAACACAAGATCCCTCGGGATCGCAGGTGAAACCGCGAGGCGGAAACTAGTAATTTATAAATCTCCACATATTACAAGTTCTTTGTTATAAAAATGCTTAAGTACATGTAGTGAAATAGTGTGTTTTTCAAGCTAGATAAACAGATGAACGAATTTTACAGTGGTAGTGGTAGCTTCAGTAAATTCGACCTTCATAAGTGCCCTCCTAGGGCCTAAACTGAATAAATGGCATTGACTTTGACTTTGACAGTAGTTGTGATGACGTGGTGGAAGGTTTTATGTAAGTCAATGACCTATGGCATAACCTCGATTTTTATTGCGAACAAGTTGCGTAAATATATCATTTCATCATGGATTGAAACGTCTTGGGTCAATAACTTGTTGATACAGGGTGACTAACTAATATTACAAAAAAATATAGTAGGTACCCACCATATAGCTAAGGAACGACTGGAGCGATATTTGTTTACCACGTTTCTATTTGATTATCACATTTTTATTTTACCACGTTTTTATTAAGTCACTTTCTTGTTTGTCAGTTTATCGTTCCGGGTGGAATCTTGCAATTTAAATTTCGAGCACTTCCCGAATAGCTATCCAGCTGAAACTTTCAGGGTATCTCACAACTCGATGACAATGCATTCTAATTAGATTATTTTTAAGTATTTTTTTTTTTTTTTATGATCTTTGATTTGGTGGATATGTCTCGAATAGCAGAATAACTATTAAAACGCGGCTGAAACCGCGGGACAGCTGGTACTGAAAATATCTAATCGAATTATGATGGATCATATATCTATAAAAGTTTTTTTTATACTACAATGTCGGCAAACAAGCATACGGCTCGCCTGATGGTAAGAGGTTACCGTAGCCTATGAACGCTTGCAACACCAGGGGTATAGCTCGCGCGTTGCCGACCCTTTCCCCCCACCCCGATGAGCACTGGCGACCTTACTCCCGCGCAGGAACACAACTATAAGTTATTTGGCTGCGTTGGAGGTACTTCCCCAGTCGAGGTGCTCTTTGAGCGACATATCGCTATGCTCTACCTCTCATACAGTAGATGTATAAAAGGATAAAGAAGTCAATAAATTATCGCTAATCTCATGATAGCTCAATTTAGAATAAGGATATGAATAACTAAAATATTATCTATATATATAAAGTATAATTGAGGAAATATATTTACAATAAATACATAATTAGACCAAAGGTTAATAAATATTATAGGCAAAACATAAAATAAAATAAGTATAAATTGTCATACGTTTTTATGAAATACAATTCAAACCCACGACCTTCGTCTGCGCGTTCAATGTCTACCACTAAGTTATCGCCTTTGTAATTAGGTAGGTATACTTTCGTATAGGGGAGAAAATTATCTGGCAGATAAAAGCAACAGAGATATTTGATGTACCTATCAGAGAGTGAATTTTGATTCCAGGAACGCGTGCGAAACTGCAGTCGGAAGCTATATCAAGATTTTTAATGTGAAAATAATGTACCTATAATGAATTTAAGAAGTACTTAATTAAATTTCAAAAATAATTATCTTGAATATTAATAGGGTATTTTACTCTATATGAGAAATCTAATAATATACAATTTAGATAGCTTAGGCAATAAGCAGTCGGAAAATGGTTTCAGTTCATAAAATAACTTAATTAACTTTAAAATTCATTTCTAAGTTTTCAGTTTTATTTAAATCTATTTTTAAACAAGCGAAACAGTAGCCGCCATTATATTATGTCATACGGTCATGTAAACAAAAAAAAAAAAAAAACTGATCAACAATATCAGCGCATTTGGTAACATGACCAAGTGACGTCATGGCAACAGTAAAATGGCGTCTAGGGTTTTCGTCAAATTACGCGCGAAAATTGAAAATGTAAAATTGAAATGCATTTTTATAGCAGTTATCGATTGAATTAAAAAATGAGTTTTTTTTGTGGTTTATTAGCACCTTAGGATCGAATTGAGATACTTTTCAAAAATGGGTGTAAAAGCCTATTGCTCTCGGCTCTACTGGGCATATTTAAATTAAGATTATATTGGTCCCCCTTAAATATTCAGGCAAAGAATTGAACATAAAACCTTAAAAATACTGATAATAAACAAAACTTAAATAATATAAGTCTGACTTAAAAAATAACCCTTTATCGCGATCCTTTGCATACCCCATTTGTGAAGACAGTTTACTGAGAGAAAGGGGTACAATGTCGCCCACCTCAAGCGCACGTAGGCCCAACCAATGATCTTAAATTAACGTCACAAAAGGGGGTCTAATCGACCATTTTTTTCCCGCCTGATTACCGAGGTAGGCTAATATTGACCCCCCGCCTCCCTCATTGGGCTCAAACAAATGTTAACCCTTTATTCGCGTTTTCCCCTTTCGAAAAAAAGGCTATAAAATATATCTAATTAAAAAATATCCCCAAGTCAAGACTGACGCTCATAAAGAATGTCAATTAAGCCAGGGACGTTTTTTCTTCTGGGATACTTTCTTTTTTTTACGTAATATTTTCTGTCGTACCGCGGCCGGCAAAGGGTTAAGATAGCGAAATTAGTATCGGTATGAAATATTGAGTAATTTAATATTTGGCGTTAGAGCAACCCCTTTGTAAGAGCGTTTTGTTTGATGTGCCGCCTTTTTTAATCTGGATTAATGTTCGAGATGTAAGGGTGCATTGGACTGATTAAAAATATTCTTTTTGTTCCAATATACAAAGAAAGTACGTTCAATACATCAAGAAAAAAATATAACAAACTTAGGACTGTAGATAAAAAAGATTTTGCGTTGATTATATTGTTTCTGTGTACATAAATATTAATATCTCGGTACATTCTTTACACATTGTCATCTCCAAGCAAAACAGAGCTAGGATCCTTCTAGGCTTTGTATGCTTACCACTTTCGGGTAGATTATTTACTATAGTGAGATCGGGGTCAAACACAAGCCTTATATAATACAAAGTAAAACAAATAGAAAAGAAAAACAGATAGTAATTTATACATTACATCTATATAAAACATACAGAAAGTAAAATAACAACTGTCCAATACCGTACACAGACCTAGCCCAGGAATATGCACAAGGAACTGTGCTGCGCTATTTGTGTTTAGAAGTTCTTAAAGATCTTCACCAGATGGATGGCTATCATTTCACTCATAGAATTAATTATATAAAAAGTTATAAATATCCTGAGACACTCCTCACACACGGCCATCTGACCCCAAACTAAGCAGAGCTTGTGCTATGGAAGCCAGATAACTGATGTATTACATATACAACTTTTTTTCTGAATATATACATTTATAGATAATTACACCCAGACTCAAGATAAACAGACATGTTCATACACACAAATGTCTGTCCTGAATGGGAATCAAACCCACGACCTGCGTGATACCTAGGGTATCTTACCAACCACACTAACTTGGCTATGAAATGTTGAGAAGATAACTGAATAGATGACTTTACGCATTTTTTAACGTATTTACATTTACGTATTTCTTAACAAATCCACGATTACCTTGCTAATCAAGACCCATCTATCTGTATATAATCCAAACTCGGCTTTTGCGTTTTTTTTTCTACGAACGAGGTGCGTTTGTCGTGCACTAATTCAATCTGTGACGCGAAAAATATCACCCAGATTAGTCGCCGGATGAAAAAAAATGTTATGTGCGAATCGGATTTTTGGTTGGGTGTTCCGTGGTTCGAGATTTATATTTGATCGAAGGGAATTTTAATCAAACTAATTCAAAAAGTGTGGAGCGCTTTTTGATTATTATAGTAGGTAGGTACTTTTAATTTTATTAATATAGACAAAGCGCTCCACACTATTTGAATTAGTCATTGGATATAAAAGAAGTGATAAGTAGGTAATTATTTTTTAATTTTTAGTGCGTGATACAAGCGTGGATTTTTAGATTTTTTTAAAATATAATATTTCATATATTGGTCAAAAGTAGCAAGAATGAATTGATGTGATTATTTATTGTTATCGAGATAATATCAAATCAAATAGTGCTTATATAACGTTAGTAAGTATGACGTAATATATGAATAAAACATAAATACTTAGTATCAATCAATCTAAATTACCGCCGAAGACTAGACTAGCAATTTCCTTATGAAAAAAAAAATGATTTCGGAATATCCTTTTTTAGTATTTGTAAAGAAAGAAAGAAAAACATTTATTCATGACAACACACAGCATTACATACAAACATTACATCAAATAAAGGAACTATACACACAGATAAACAATTTAGATAGTATCCAACAAACAAACAATAATTATGTAATGTCAATTTTATAGATTTATCTTAAAAACTGAATACGTCCTGTTATTTGTTAGATCAAAAGAATATTTCACAAAAACATTTTAAAGGTTCACAAAAATCCACACGCAACGGAACCCTAAAAACTTCGACGAAACTGGGAGAACCCGTGAAAAATCTTTATTAAATCCCTCTTGAGCTAAATAAGTTCATTTGGCGAGCGAAAAAAAAATTACGCTTTTTTTGTAAATTAGAAAACATTTTCGACGATTTGTATGGCTTACTTACGGAGGTAATTAGTGATTGTCTTTTAAAGGAGGGGGGGGGGAGGCCAAAGGGGGTCCTATTGGCGAATTAAATTATTTTTTTCGTTTAACTAATGAAGAGGAATTGAGAAAAAATGTGAGGATTATAGAATAAAGGTCTAAATGTTTGAATTCGTGTAATTTGTTACTTGTATAAATTCGACAAATAATATTTATATTTTTGTTAATATTTGTTGATTATAAATAAAATCGCCTACAAATATGCTTGAATCTACTTTTGCGAAACATGAAAGTGACTCTGTTACCTTTTCATGCCTAAACCGCTGAACCGATAGCATTGAGATTTGGTACGCAGATAGCCCATAGTATGGAGAAGGACATAGGCTAGTTAAAGATAAATGATCATTATTTTGTTAAAAATATGGCTTCGGTTTTAAAAACACAATTTGATTGACTAATATTTTCACAAAACTATGAATGAGTAGTAATTAATACGATATGCATTCAATTATATCAATATTTATTATCTTGTAGATAAAATTGTCAAATCCTTATCTAAACTGATAACTGCCAGATAATATTTCACTTTTCGTTATACCCCAGTAACCATAATTTTATAAAATTGAAAGTAGACATATAGTATTGTTCATTATCAATATGAACCTAGGAAAAATCGGCCAAGTGCATGTTGGGCCACGCGCAATGTAGGGTTCCGTAGTTGCCCATCACAAATCAATATTGTGGAGTAAGAAGAGGGCTTATTGTTTTTTGATTTTTTTTCTGTTCCGAGTACATTTCATAAGTTGGTCGAATATTACTTATAAAATTGTAAAGCCTACTTAGCTGTGATAGTTTTAATTTTAACTTCATTATATATACTACTGTGAATTTTTTCACATATCCAAAAACAACCATTTAGCTGGCAGGGGGGGCACATGACTCTAACAAAAATTAGCACTTTAAAGCTTAATATTTCACAAACGGATCCCTCAATGTGAAAATTGATTTCATAAACCCACAATATTTTGGAAGACCTATCCAACGATATCCCACACCGTAGTAGACGCGAAAAAATATAAACAACCCCACTTTAGGTGTAAGGAACTCTCACTTTAGGTATGGAGGAAAAAATTGAGATTTTTTTTGTAGTACTAAGAGTCTCTGGGCTAAGCTGCGGACAGACAGACAGACGTATATGGTGAAACTATAAGGGTTCCTTGTTAACTACGAAACCCTAAAAATGAGAATCATCATTGAATTAGGCGCTCAACCTAATCCTATATAAGTGACCTACATATAAAATAATTGCCACGTAGAGCACCAAATAATTCAATTATAAAGTAGGATTACTAGAAAATTGTAGCTACATTGCAGTGCTATATTATTATTATTATTATTTTTTTATGAGGTTCACAAAACTGGACGATACACAAATCAAATCAAATCAAATCAAATTTATATATTTGTTAAAATAGGTTACAATGATCTTACAATGTATATGGTAGTCCCGCTATTTTATGCCTATAACAAGCTTACAAATTAATTACACAATAGAATATTACGAAAATACAATAATCACCATATCAAATTCATTAATTAATTAAATTATCATTAAAATAGTCCCTAATGTCATAATAATTTTTGTCACCTAAAATATTTTTTATTTTGTGCTTGAATCTATCATAGCATAGGCCTCTAATGTGTTCCGGAAGTTTATTAAAAATATGTCCTATCATGTAGTACGAACTATTTCTTACTAGAGTGCAAGTCGGTGCTGGCAGCACTAGTTTATTTTTTGCCCTACGGAGATTCATTTTTGATGAAAACTTTTTAAATCTGTTAGAATGCTTTTTTGCAAAAGTGAGGCATTCTAGTATATAAATACATGGGACGGGCAATATTCCCAGTTTCTTAAAATATGGTCTGCAGCTTTCCCACGGTTTTAGACCTACAATGGCTCGTATACACCTTTTCTGTATTTTGAATACTCTTATCCAGTTTGATGAATTACCCCAAAACATTATACCATATTTTATTAAAGAGTGAGCATATCCATAATAGGCTGTAATGGCTGTATCTTTATTTGCAATACTAGCTAGTTTTTTTAAAGGGAATATGAAGCTATTGATTCTAGAGCAAAGTTTTTCTATATTTACTTTCCAATTACAATGTTTGTCCATATGAATACCTAAAAATTTTATGTCATCTACTATTTCAATTTGTTGATCGTCAAGTTTTATATTTAATTCAGGTACTTTTGCTAGTGGTTGATGAAATTGCATAATCTTGGTTTTATTTAAATTTATTAATAAGTTATTATCCGCTAGCCAAGTCTTAGCCTCATTTAGAGTATTAATAATGTCAGTATTAAAAGTTTTATAATTATTACATTTTACTAAAATGGTACAGTCATCAGCAAAAAGCACAGTTGGATGGGAAATATTTTGAGGAAGGTCATTGATGTATACTAAGAATAATAAAGGGCCCAGTATGCTTCCCTGAGGTACACCATATTTAATAATCTTAATGTCAGATTTGTATGTCTCATAAGATTTAATATTTGGGGAGAATGTTGTAACTTCACAGTACTGTGTTCTATCTTTCAAGTAAGATTCAAGGAGTCTTAATGCTGATCCCCGCACACCACATCTATCAAGTTTTGACAAAAGCCGGTAATGTTCAACGTGATCAAAAGCTTTTGTCATATCCATAAATATTGCTGCTATTTTTTGTTTTTTATTGAAACAACCCATTACGTGGTTTAAAAGATCATAGAACTAAAATATACTAAAAATAAAAATAAAAGTTTTGACAATTCTAGTGTACGGCCTTCTAGATGTGAACACAGCATGCAAAAATATATAAGAGCTAAACCTATTTATTATTACCATATCCTTACATATGAATATTTATAAATTTATCCTATGTCCAAGACCAAGACCGGTCCTATTGGAGTCCGGTCCTATTAGGGGAGGCCTATGTCCAGCTGTGGACGTCTTGCGACTGAGATGATGATGATAATCCTTACATAATTAGGCCCACCCGATTCTTGTATAATCACACAGTTATCAAAAAGGCAAAAAAAAGTATTGGTACCTAATAAAAATGATAGTTCAGTGGTAGTGATGTCGGATGCGGCGAAGGTAGGTTTGAATCCTACAATGAGCTTGAGCTTTCGTTGAAGTAAAACATCGTGAGGAAACTATAGCACGGTGGTAGGGTACTTTGTAGTACCCGCCTGTCTGGCTACCACCCCAAGTTGAAAATATGTCTTCAAACACCCAACGGTGTGTGTTGGCATCTGCACTTAAGTGCCAGTTCCTTCTATAGGCTTTGTGTGCTTACCACCTTTGGCCACATCATCACTTACCATAGTGAAATTGTGGTCAAACACAAGCCACAAAGTAAAAAAATATCTTATATTTTATTATTCTTATAGCCCATATTTTTTGTAGATTTAAGTACAGCTGAGAGCGCTAAGCGCTCGCCGATAGTCCGCGTAAGGGTGGTCGATGGTCCCCTGGACCCACCACCTTCTGGTACCGTCAAAAAAAAAAAAGAGACTGACTGATCTATCGACGCACAGCTCAAACCGGATCGGACTAAAATTTGGTATACAGATAGCTATTATGATGTAGGCATCCGCTAAGAAAGGATTTTTTTTTATTCCACCCTTAAGGGGGTAAAATAGGGGTTGCGGGTGAAACCGCGGGGCGGTAAGCTAGTTATTATTATATTTAATGCAACAATTGATTGAACTGACATGGGCGATAATTGTCCACCTAGTAGTGGACATTTATTTCTTTGAGTCCATCAGTATGTACCTATTAAGTACCTACCTACACTGATAAAAACAGCCTTGACTTTATAAAATTACTTTCACAGAATTTTTTATCTGTTGTCTGATTTTACCGGATTGTTACTAAACTGGTTTCCATGTAGGTTTACAGATATCTACACTGAGTTTTTCCATAATCGGCTTCCTTAATCTATACTATATAATATAATCTTATTATAAAATTCTCGTGTCACAATGTTAGTTACCATACTCCTCCGAAGCGGCTCGACCGATTTTTATGAAATTTTGTGTACATATCGGGTAGGTCTGAGAATATGTTCTTATCTATTTTTTAAATCATTACAACACCATGTTCTGATAATGTCTATCCTGGAATCAAACCTGGGCCAACCTCTAGTCTGTCAAATATTCCGATTATAATCATCAGTTAGTAAAATATTCAAGTTTTCTTCAAAACAAAGCACAAGCTCTGATTAGAGTGGAATCAGATGGCCGTGTGTGAATATTTATATACAAGCTGTTCCTCGCGGTTTCAACCGCATTCCCGGGATAAAGTAGCCTAAAACCTTCCTCATAAATTGGGCTATCAAATGCAAAAATATTTTCTCTAATCCGACTGGTAGTTACAGAGCAAACAAACAAAACACTCTTCAGCTTTAATATATTAGTATAGGTAAATACAAATAAATAAAGTTATGCAGGTAACAATACCCAGTTTTCATAACATTCAAACGTCTCTGTTTCCATTCATACACAAACATGCATTTCATCTCGCTGTGTACGTTGCTTGATAAGCAAAATGGCTGTCGCCGATGGTAGGTGAGTAAATACATAAATAAATAGATACTAGAGTTGCATCTAGTGCACCGAACAATGTGGTGTACACGTTGGAGATCTGTGGACCTTATTCTTATTTAATTTATGGATCATTTTAACTGGACGTTTTTACACCCTTTGTTGTATATTGTATCACGGATAAAAAAATATTCCTCAACTGGGCAAAGTACAGTTTATGTAAGACGAGAAATTTGTAAAGCACTTACGAATATCATCAAACTATATCATTCTCTCATAAATTTCACGCAACATCTTTATATGAATATGGACTTGCATTGCATTTTAGTGCAATTTCACAGATATTTTTTTTATGACAGTAGGTTGACAAGCAGGCAGAAGGCCCACTGATGATAAGTGCTCACCACCGCCTATGGACATTTACAATATCAGGGGAATAGTCGATGTGTTGCCAACCTTCATGAGCCCTTTTTGAAGAACCCCATGTATCGTAGCACTGAGGGAAAATCGTAATGAGGAGCTCATTCCACATCCCAATAGTCCGCAGTAGGAAGTTACACTAGGCTACTAGGAATGTCCTACTGGACGATTGGCTAGACTTGGCTAAACCAAAATCCCGTGCTAATGAACCATGAATCATGAGCCATGTTCTGGAACGGAGACCACGGACCGGCAAGCGCATCGTAAGACCTCCACTTACAAGGTGGACGGAGGAACTCGTAAAGGTCGGCGGAAAACGCTGGAAGCAGGCCGCCCATGATCGGTCCTATTGGAGATCCTAAGGGGAGGCCTATGTCCAGCAGTGGACGTCTTGCGACTTAGATGTTGAATCATGAATAAAATAAATGTATGAATTATGTTTTATCTTCAATAAACTAAAAGTGAAAGTCATAAATATCTTTAACAATATTATTACGTAATGGTAACTGTCGTACGTATATCATTATTAGTTTTAATAGACTACTATCATTTACTATTTAAAGTATGTATTTACTCGTGTAACTGTGAAGTACCTGATGATAGGTAATGGACATCAGTGCTTTAGAAAATAGAAAGGAAATATACTCCCTGTCTATATTTAACAAGACTGATAAGAAAAATAATAAATACCAGTATTTTTTTCTTAATTTAAAGAGTTTATTCGCTAGTGCGAATATTAAACTCTGTAAAATTAAAAAATTACAATAAATAACAATTAGTTAAGTTGTAATTTAAAATTGACAATACAGGATGTTTTTTTTATCACTGGTAATACTTGAAGGGGTGGAAGTACTCATCAATGTGAACAACTTTTACTATGGGGCTAACTCTGATATCGCGTAAAATAAAACGGCTGTCATACATTTTGGTCGAGTAGGTATTGAACTTTTGTATGGAACAGCTGATAATTTTTTTATGATTTCACAGTTAGTCCCATAATAAAAGATGTTCATTTTGATGAGTACTTCCACTCCTGCAAGTATTGCCAGTGACTAAAAAATCACCCAGTATACCGCCAGACAAAGGGTCCGACAAGTTGATGTGAGGTGTATTGGTTAACGACTTTTTCTTATATCACGAAGGTGACAAACAAGCATACGGCCCGCCTGATGGTAAGCAGTTATCGTAGTCTATTGACGCTTGCAACACCAGCGCGTTGCCGACGCTGCAAAAATCTCTTCACGCCCTTCTTAAACTCTATGCTAACTTCACTTTTGTCCAAATAATACAATCTTAAGTCTTCCTCAAAGATACTCTAAAATACATATAAATAATAAATAAAAATAATAATTACAGCCTATATCTGCCCACTGCCGAGCACAGGCCTCCTTTCACGAATAATGGTGAAAGGGGAATGGGCAAATACTCCACCACGCGTGCCCACTGCGGATTGGTGGAGGTAGGCTAGTGGTCAACCTACTGTTGGAGTTGTCAAGCCACCTAAGAGGTCTCCAATTAGCTTAAAGACTATCAACATTAAGTGATAACCGGGACCAATGGCTTTACGCGCCTTCTGAAGCACGGAAACGCTCAAGATCAAATACCACTAGGCACCCATCCAGGCAACGTCCACGATCGGTTAAGAACTAATCAAGCTGCGCCACTAGCGCATACAAACAAAATACATACAAACTTTCATATTATTCGTATGAATGTACCATACAACTTTTGATATACAAAAATATATATATTATAAAAGCCATTCCACACTATGACCATCAATAAAGCAGCGAGCTCAAACTATTGCGAACTTTCCACACTGTGTTCAGTGTGAAAGCATCGTTCCGATACAGTTGCTATCTTGTATAAATACTGGGTTACTGCTATGCGTCTCCCTGGCACTTTAAACTACGGAAAAACAGTTTATTTTTTATACCACCGTAGCCTATGAATGCTTGCAACACCAGGGGTATCACTCGCGCGTTGCCGACCCTTCCCCCCTTCCCGATGAGCTCTGGCGAACTTACTCACGCGCAGGAACACAACTATAAGTTATAAGGCTGCGGTATTCTGTAAGGTGGAGGTACTTCCCCAGTCGAGCTGCTCTTTGAGCGACATATCGCTATGCTCTACCTCTCTTAACTGACAGACACTTTGAATTATGCTTATTATTTTGCCACGGTTTGATGAGATGCCACGAGATGCTTCCAGGGACCACCAGTGGTCCGCGGACCACAAATAAGAACCACTGATCTATACATTTTGATTTAGTACGTCGTTTTTAGGGTTCCGTACCCAAAGAGTGAAACGGGACCCTGTACGTCTGTCTGTCTGTCCGTATCTCATAAACCGTGATAGTTATACAGTTGAAATTTTCACAGATGATGTATTTCTGTTGCCGCTATAGTTTAACAACAAATACTAAAAAACAGAATAAAACAAATATTTCCATACATCAGCAATGATTTTTTTTGCCGTTTTTATAGATAATAGTACAGAACCCTTCGTCCGCGAGTCCGACTCGTACTTGGCCGTTTTTTTATGTCAGAACACTGTCGGTTAGTGGCTACGGTCACAGTCAGCAATACCAGAGGGTTTGAATGAATACTGACAAGTAGGCAAGTGCTCCACCTGATGGTAAGTGGCTACCGTCACCTATGGACATTAGCTATACCAGATGATTGCCGAACTTATACCTTCCTAATAATTTTATATTGTCACATACTTATCGATCACCTTCTTGTCTTTATCATAATAAAGAGACGTTATGTTTGTGATCATTCAAGTAAATAACTATCATAAGGCGTTTAAGGCGATGATAGCTCAGTGGTAGTGACGTCGGACGCCGCGGCGAAGGTCGTGGGTTCGAATCCTACAGTGAGCTTGAGCTTTCGGTGAAGGAAAACATCGTGAGGAAACCATAGCACGGTGGTAGGGTACTTTGTAGTACCCGCCTAGCTGGCTACCACCCTCAAGTTGAAAATCTGTCGCCAAACACCTATTGATGTGTTCCGGCAGCTGCACTTGAGAGCCAGATCCTTCTAGGCTTTGTGTGCTTACCACCTTCGGCCACATCATCACCTACCATAGTGAGATTGTGGTCAAACACAAGCTTGTACAAAGTAAAAAATAAAAAAAATCACTGATATCAACACGATAAATCTTTAATTGAATTATGTCAAGAAGGCAACTGGCTCTCAAGTGCTACCGGAACACATCAGTAGGTGATTGGCGATTGATTTTCTACCTGGTTGGCCAGTCAATCGACAATACCACCGTGCTATGGTTTCCTCACGATGTTTTCCTTCATCGAAAGCTCAAGCTCATTGTAGAATTTGAACCCACGACCTTCAGCGTGATCTGATGTCACTACCACTAAGCTATCAAAACTAAACTGATATAGAAGAGATTTGACCAATACTTCGCAGTTTTTGACTGTATTCACAGTATTGGTGTACACACCTTGAAAGGTACATCTTACAGTATACCTACAAGCTCTACGGAAGTCTACGGAACCGAAAGCAGTCAGTAATAAAAAAAAAAATATCAAAAAGCCTGTATTGAAACCCGCCTAATCGCTTGAAAGCACAACGAATACACAATAATCCCTTTGCTTAAGGATTCAATTAAAATCAATCGCTCGGGCGTTTTTCAGTCGCGTCTTACGCCAAAGGGATATCAAAAGGACGTCAAACGTAATCAATTTTACAAATACCCCCCCTTTGCGTGCTCTTTTTCTTCTGTGAAATAAATCTATTCAGACATCAGCCAAAGATACAATCCTTTCCAGTCATTGCGACGTATCTTCTAAAAACTTGAAGCCAATTTGATCTTTATTTCCTTAACTTTAGTGTATCATATTGTTTATTATACATTTTGACTTATATCGAAGTATTTATCGTACAAAAATATGGATAACATTGTGTGAAAATATCGAACATAACTTTATTATAATGTTTCGGAAGTGATTTTGGACCGTTTTGAGGAAGACTTACGTCTCATTTTACATAAGCATATTGTGAGTTAAGACTTAAAGGTTTTGAGGCACTGTCATCAATATAGTATCGCTCTGCATTATCGTTCAAGGGAAAAATTGGTTAATAAATGTATCGTAAAGGGGACTACACGATGTACAAGGTTTAGGTGTAATGGTTGTGATTGGAACTCTAAAAACTATGTAAATAGGTACTAAATTTAAATCAGCAAAACTACATCGTTACTTTGTATCTATTATTTAATGAAAATGAACTATTCTTTAAAATTTATATGGGACCAAATCTATTTCAATAGAATGCAGTTTAAACCATTCAAATCGTTAATTAGAAAAAAAAAACAAACACAGGCGTCGACCACAGAATCTCGTTCATTTTATTGAAGTCCGTTAAAAAGGACAATGGTATAAATTGGAAGAAAAGCGCCTGTATCAGCTACCTGCCGCCTATATATGCTTCTTAAATTGAGATAGTACCTAAATATGCGCCTGCTTTTTTCTTCTCTTTATAGAAAGAAAGAAATGCAAAGGTAAATACATCCTTGTTAGCCTTAGAGGCGCCTTGAACAGTGTGCAAGCGTCTTAATGGGGTAATCAGTGCAAGATGTATCTATCTATCAGTATATACCCAAAGTTGGGCCCAAAGAGATAAAGATGATGTTATTCGTTTATTATTAATGACTTAGATTCGAGGCTTATGCGTTGATATCATATTTTATGTTTGACGTTTGAGGGCGGGAGGGATTTGGTTACAACGAAGGCAGATTTAAGATGTATATATTTATAATACACTAGGTTTCACCTGCTTTCCCGATGGATTTTATGTTATGATTATAATTTGGTATGTTATTCACGGATATGATCTATCTATGAGCTAAATTTCATTTAAATCCGTTCAGTCGATTATAAAATACGTGATTGTGTCACAAGCATTCAAAGTTCAAAATCTATACATAGATAGTAGAGGTCGCCCGTGGTCAAAATTCGACTATAATTAAACAAAAGAGTAGGTATATAATATATTAAGAATGTAAAGAAAATTACTTCACTCATATACCAACAGACTGTCTTTTCTTTAAGTCTGTCATAGCCGCGTTATTGACAAAGTACTGACAGTGGTGACATATTATGTGTGTGTGTGTGTCAAAAGCATGGTTGTGTGTGTAATGTTTTCTTTATTAATTTAATTTATTTCTAATGAATCTTATATCTAATATATAAAATTCTCGTGTCCATACTCCTCCGAAACGGCTTGACCGATTTTTATGAAATTTTATATGCATATTCAGTAGGACTGAGTATCGGCTACTATCTATATTTTAAACCGCTACGCGAGTGAAACCACGGGGGACAGCTAGTATTATATCAAAATATTTGCATTCTGCACTCCTTCTCCATATAAACTTTAACTGTGCCTTTCATACTCCTCCGTCCGAGTAATTTTCGTAAAAAGGTATAGGTACCAAACCGCGGGGAACAGGTAGTTTACAATATTTATCTGATCTGTTTTTTTAAATACATTAAATGGTTGTTTCTTCCATTACAGAACCAAAATGCCTCCAACAAAGGATCAAAATAAACCAACATACGGCCGTTCCTTCTCGAATAGTGAGTACTTATCATCGTGCTATTTTTAATTTAAAAAAAAAAACGGTTGCATCTACAATTTCACAAATTTTGTGTAGTTTTTTTAATTGTTATAAATAGTAAATTGACATCAAATAATGTAACAGGTAACAAATACGTAATGATTTTGTAATGAAATAAAATTAAACAATATTTTCTCATACATACATTAACATTAATATAAAAAAAATAGAGAGCTCGACATCTGCTACAATAAGCTTACAAAATAATTATAGATAATTGCAAAAATAATTCTGTTCTGTTTTTAATTAGTTGCGTAAATATTTTATTTTCTTCTCGTTTCTTCTCGTTTCTTCTCGTAGATGAAATGAACATGTCAGCACGTGTCTTCCACCCGGCGACGAACCTCGTGCCTCCAACTCCTCCACACTCGCCGACTGGCGTAGCTCCTAATTTTCCTAATAGGTTTGTATTGTATCCATATTTATTTTTATTAAAAATAAAAAACTCGTCCAGCTTCAATTTCTCGAAGGCTGTCTTGGGCTTGAAGTTAGTGTTTTTTTGGCTCCTAGTCTTGCTTTTACACATAACAAATACATTCCAATAATATTTTTTTGATAAATTATCACAAAAAATATACTACATATACATAGAGGCAAATGTAAGTTTGTTTGTTTGTTACCTCTTGACGCCTCACACAACCAATCGTGATACAATTATGGCATGGAAAGAAGTATAGGTTACTTTTATCCTGAGAACGCGAGTTAAACCGTGAGGCAACTATGTATATTAGGTACTATAGGAAAAAATATCCTTGTTGCTAAGTTGCAGTAATTTTGTTTACATGGTTTTATTATTTGACCTAATACGCCCCATGGTTTTACTTGCTCCCCCGAGGGATACTAAGTTTTCCTAGATATTTTTTTTTTTTTTACGTCAAATTTCATATGAATACCTTCAACCGTTACAGCGTGATTGAGTAACAGACGTACATGTAATATTTTGCATTTATAGTTTTATTAGTAGGTATTTTATTTTATTTTTAACTCTGAATTTCTCTTCCAGACCAACGACAAATGCCGGATGGGGTCGGCAGAATAGTCAAGGAGGAAAATATTCATGATACGAGAAGAAAACGAAATACGGTGAAGTTTTGTAAAAAATGAAAAAAAAACCTAAAAAAATTAAGTTGGAAAGTACGTTTTACAACTATTTTTTTGCGTCATACGTTGAACGTTGAGACGTTTTGCTAAGAAATATCAATTGCATTTGATTATTTAAGGTGATCCCGCTGGAAAATGACGGACAAAAGACAAAAATATTTTTTGTGTTTTTTTTTCTGTCACACGCAAGGGTGTGTTTTTTAATTCTTGTCTCGTTTTGACATAGGCTAGTTGAGGATGAGCCTAAAGCGTAATTAGTAAAAAAAAGGTTTTAATTTAAGCGCATTTACCACTATTATTATTAATTTACTATGTAAGTAGGATTATACTATATCTTATTTATTTAATTAAGTTTATATCGAATTATATTTTAGTTAAGTAAAGGTGCGAATAAATTATGATAAAAATAAATGTCAATTTAATTTAAAACAAATTCCGCTTTTTGTTTATTTAAAAAAAATATATACTTACTATTTTTTAGACATAAAAAAATGGTGTAGAAGTCAATATGGATTTATAAATATTATTCACAAAACAAAACAGAGAAACTCATTTAAACTAGGGCTTCAAATATTTTTCTTATTTTAAAACAAAAATTAGATATAAGTACCTACCTAACATTTGATTGCTCTTTGTTTTTAAAACAAACAAAAAATACTGTGTACATTTTAAGAAACTTTATTAAAAACTCAATGACAAAAACGTCACCTTTCAACATTATCAATGTTTGATATTATCATAATATTTTTAAATACATGGTGTATACGTTTATAAATCATATTTTTTGTCAATAATCAGAATTTTTTCATTTTTACAATAAAAAAAAACATATTATTTTTGCTTTGTTTTGATTATACAGTGTTTATCTAGAAAGTAAAATAAATTATTATTTCATTTATTTGAACTCAAATGATTTAGTCATAAGCCTCCATTTATTTAATCTCTATTTTGTCTTTCTCAAATTTTCAGTATTACAGATAACTTCATCGTCCTATATCATAATAATATAATTATGCTCAGTCAAACAACTATAGAGTGTAACTTTCATTTGCAAATTGTGTATCAAATACTTAGATAAGATAAATAGACAATAATAATAAAAAAAACAGTAAAATAACAACCATTGTCTTATTGAAATCCGTTTTCGTAATAATTATTATGATAGTAAATAAAAAGCGGAATCTGCAAGGCACAAAATACAGGAAAAATATTATTTTTATTTAATATTTTTTTGCCGTTTCAGAATTGGTCACCTAAGTAATACTTCTAAATGTTGATTGTATACCTTAAAAGATTTGCCAATCAATTAAAACCCCTGTATTTATAATTTGATATTCTTTTATCATTTGAAAAAGGAGGAATTCGAAATTTAATAAAAACTTTTTTGTTTCTTTATAAAGCATTACGTTTTAGTAATGTTAATTTACCTAATATACTGTATTAAACAAATCTGTACCAATTTACTAAAACTAATATTATTTAAGGATAATTGTGATTCTCTATAAATAAAAATATTTAAAGAACCATTTCTTTTTTCATTCAAGAGTTAGAAATATGTCATCGAATACTTGCATTTTTTTACGAATAATATTTTTGTCTTTTTACATGACAATTAATTAAAATGATTTATTATTAGGGTTCCGTTTTTGTTTAGTAATAGAAAAAAAAAATAACAGAACAGTAAACCCGTTAAAATATGCTACAACGCCATCTAGCATGATTTATATGTCTGACTGCAAAACTATTACTGTAAAAGCAATAATGTGATCGTAGTGCCTTAATTTAACACTAGATGTCTCTGACTACTTTGAGGGATTTTTATTTATGATATTTTAGGAAATAAAGATTATTTAAAACTTCGAAGTCCTACCACTATAATTACATAATTATATAAATGGTAATGAAAAGGATGTTCTTTTATAGATAAACATTTAATTGTCATGGCCAACTACTCACAATAAAATTATATAGCATTTTAAATATCCATTGAAATGTAAAAATTATACAGGGGACAGAATAATTATCATTCCCAGAAATGAAAGTATTTGTCGCTTTTATTCTATAAAACTAAGTACTAGTAATTTTCAAGATACAGTATACCAAATTAACAACAAAATAAAAAATAACACCGAATATAAAACACACATTGAGTAGCTCTTTAAAAAAGCAAAATCTGGAATATGGACCATGCTTTTATTATAATAAAGTATATATACATAATAAAAATGGATTAGTTTTCTTTGCAAATATATTAGTCTTTTGACATTAACAACACCTGGGGTCCCCTTCGCGCATTCTACAAAAATCTATTCACACCCTAAAGAACAACAACGACTTAAAGAACCCCAATTACATTCATACTTTTTCACCTGCTAGTTACAATACAAATTTTGGCCTTACGACCTTCTAAAGGCATCAACTCTTTAGCTTCAGCAACATTAGATAACTCTATACCCATTATGCTATCAGATATTTCCTGCAAAGTCTTGTCTTTGGTTTCTGGCAAATAAACATAAGTCAATATTAAAATCATTAGCGACGAAACACCGTAACATAGAAAAGCTCCATGCAACCCCAGACCCTTAAAGATATATGGCGATACTTTAATGAAACTTCCATTTATTATTTTAAACGTTAATGCTATAATACATACTGATATATTCCTTGCGCTTAAAGGTAATAGTTCCCCAGATATCGAAGTAGCCATAATCATTGGGCCACAACTAATACTGATAGAATATCCTGACAACAATATTACAGATAGATATTTATTCTCAATTATTAATGATAACTTGATCAAATACAAATACAGTGACATTAAAAACAAGAACCCAATGCCGATAGAAGATGTTATTAACAGTAAAGTTCTCCTTTTAAATAACTTTGCAAATCCACAGCCAATGTACATACTGAAAACTGTAACGCCGTCCAAAATTAACATTATATTTTAAGCTGTGGATTCACTGTTGGTAATTTTCTTAATAATATCTATAGCATAGACAATACAAATAAATTTACCCGAGAAAATGTTAAGACTTAAAACTAAAAGAGATAATAGTATGGGTTTATAAAATTGCTTACAAGATATTATCTTAAGGTACTTAGCAATATTATTTATAGAAATTCTAGTTTTTGTATTACTACTACATTGTTCAGAACTTGTAAGCTTTTCAAGTTCCCTTTCAGATGATTTATCAGATCCCTTCAACCATCTATGTGCTGCTGAGCAATCTTCATAGTGACCTTTAGCTGCCAACCAATATGGTGACTCAGGCCAAAATACTACAGTAGCTAAACTATATACTGAACAGATTATACCGAGCAATGCAATTTTCTTCCAATGAAAGAATGTACCAATTGCATTAGAAACTAAAATCCCCCAGTAAAAAGTTGCAGATTTGATAGTCAGAAATATTCCTCTATATTTTGACGATGTATACTCAGTAATTATAACTAAAGAGATAGTCAAATAGGATGCAGTGAGTGCTCCCTGAAGGACTTCACTTATGATTATACTAGTTAGGTTTTTACTGCAATAGAAAACAATAAAACCTAGAAGTGTTAAGGCACAAACTACTATGTGAGGAATTTTCCATCCGATGTTCATCATTAATGTTAAAATGAAGACCCAGGGTAGTCCACTATAAATGAATATGGCCGCTGCAAAATAAGAAGATATATTATGATGACATGTAATTTCCTAGGATTTCAAAAAATGATGTAAAGTTTAGATTTAAATAACATTGATGGAGCGCAATTAGTATCCAACTTAACCTCAAATAAAATCTTAAGAGCAAAAGCCCTGAAATTAGAATATCTAAGATAACTCCAGGCATCGTTTTATTAAAAAAAAATATAGTTTTGTCGAATCTCTCACCGTTAACATCTGACTAAAATAAAAGTAATAAAAGACATATCTTACGCAGCCAAGAAGCCATTTCTTCACTCACAGCTGCGGTTGAATTCGCTTCCTTCCTTAGTTGAGGGACCAGAACAGTTGGTGTACCATAACATAGTCCTAGCATGAAATAACATGTCCACGTGCCACTGCAGATTAAGAGCTGGAAATTATTAAATTAGAAGCTTAGAAAAGCACCTATTTAGTACAAAATGTATATTTTTAGCAGTCATCAAACATTTCTAGTTTTTTTTTGAGTTCCGTACTGAAAGGGAAAAACGCGCTCCTGTTGCTCTCTCGGTTGTCAGAAATATTATTATATGCTATCTGTAGTTCATAACAATTGGATTAAGTTATATAAGTACCTTAAATTTGGATATTTTTATTGAATTTTTCGTGCTGTAATTTATTACGTCAACAATTTTAAGAGTCTAAAGGTCGTATTTTTTTGATAGGCTCATGAGACGTATGGTAGGTATGTAGATCAAAAGAAATCATACCTACCCAGAAACAAGTAATCAATACTAACAAAAATATCACTACATTTTGGTATGTATTTAATTTTTTTTAATGGGGACCGTCCAAGTTCGTAAAAAGACCTCGGCTAATAATTTTCGACTTCTTTATATGAGATTTAAGTATCAATAATAATAAATTAAATGCTTGTAGAAAGGGAAACCTTATGGAGTGGTTAAAGGAACACACGTGGGACCAGAACGCTGGCTTTTATTTCGGTCAACGGATAGGCTTAGCTATCCAACGTGGAAATGCAGCCAGCATTCTGGGCACGCTCCCATTTGGTGACGGTCTTCCTTTCTACTTGTAATTGTTTATATTTTTATAATGTGTAGGTAATTAGTTTATTTTTATTTTTAATTATAATAATATATTTTTTTATAAATAAATGAAATCTTCTTAAATTGAACATAACATATATAATAATAAAAATTCATACCTGTCTCAAAATGAACTTCCACTCTGAATTGTCAGAGACATTAGTACCTTCAAGATTCCGCCCACTTTCTTCCATAATTTCACTTTTGGTCTTTGTAATATGTATTTAAGCAAAGGACCAAATTATTAAGAATTTAATATTGTTTTAAGAATTTTTGTAATAAGCACGTATCGTTCCGAATATTCGGTCAAAATGGTCAGGCTGCAATCCGATTGCACACATCTTTATATTAATAAAATACTTGTTCCCTAATAACAGGATTTACTTGATTCTTCAAGAATCCTCAGAAAAGCGATTTTAAGAAATCTTCTTAAATTTGTTCGGATTATATTGGCTGCTAGCTTTTGGCTGCTAACTGCACACACCGGTTTATTATTTACTCGATAACTATTTTATGAGGTTAAATTGTTTTTTAATGTTATGGCTGATAAGCAAGCTGTCGGTCCACCTGATGGTAAGTGGCTACCGTCGCCTATGGATATTAGCAATACCAGAAGGCTTGGAAATTTATTGCCGCCCTTACAACTGGATCTCAAGTTTACATTCACGCCATATTTACATATGTTACTAATATGATACTAAAAAAAAATTCATCTTGTGTTTTCCCGGGATAAAAAGTATTTTTCTCGATAAATGGGCTATCCAACACTAAAATATGTTATTATATTATTATATATATATATAAATATGTTATTTCAGGATATAATCTATCCATGTGTGAAGTTTCATTCCAATCCATTCAGCTGTTTATGCGTGATTGAGTCAAAAACGTTCAAACATACTAACTTACACATTTATCATATTAGTAGTATAATTATTGCTCGTGTATTTATTCAAAGTCTAAGTAATTTATTCAATTTAGGCCCTAGGCCCTTACGACTGTCAAAGCTACCGATGTTACCCGTCACCAAACTTATCAAAATTATAGAACAAATAAGATATGTAACACAAATCTATTCTATACATATAATACTGAAGACTTAATTAAATTAGAAGTATTAGAAAAAAAAAAAAAACAAACAAGAAAAATTAGAACAGAAAATATTTCAGTTTGTTATAGATCTTTATTATTTATTTTATTTATTAGGCTCACTACAGCTTACATACTACTTTTATACTAAAACGTATACTTTATTTGAAATTAGCACCTCATGCTACATCTTCATTATATTTATTTAAAAAAAAAATGTCAAATGTCTATGATACAAAAAAAAACATTACGTCAATCAATTAGATTCATAGCAAGATACTTTTTTTAGCTGGTACAATACAAATTTTGACCTCACTACCATTAATTGCTATCAACTCCTTAGCTTCAGCAACATTATTAAATTCTCTACCCATTATACTATCAGATATTTCTTTCAATGTCTTGTCTTTGGTTTCTGGCAAATATATGAAAGCTAGTATTAAACACGCCAGCGACAAAAGGCCATATAAAAGGAAAGCACCATATAATCCAAGAGCCTTAAATATATATGGAGATACTTTAATGAAACTTCCATTTATTGTTTTAAATGTTAGTGCTATTATACATACTGATATACTCCTTGCACGTAAAGGTAATAATTCTCCAGTTATTGACGAAGCCATAATCATTGGGCCACAACTAATACTGATCGAATAACCTGTCAACAATATTACAGATATATACTTATTTTCAATTATTAATGATAACTTGATCAAATACAAATACAGTGACATTGAAAACAAGAACCCAATGCCGATAGAAGATGTTATTAACAATATAATTCGTCTCTTAAATGACTTTGCAAATCCACAGCCAATGTACATACTAAAAACAGTAACACAATCCAAAATTAACATTGCATTATAAGCTGTGGTTTCACTGTTGGTAATTTTCTTAATAATATCTATAGCATAGACAGTACATACTAATTTACCTGAGAATGTATACTGAGCAAGAACTAAAACAGACAATAGTATGGGTTTATAAATTTGCTTGTGACAAATAATTTTTAAAGACTCTAAAATACTGTCTTTAGAAATTTTAGTTTTTACACGATTGCTGCATTGCTCAGAACTGATAAGTATTTCAAGTTCCCTTTCAGATGATTTATCAGATCCCTTCAACCATCTATGTGCTGCTGAGCAATCCTCATAGCGTCCTTTAGCTGCCAACCAATATGGTGACTCAGGCCAAAATACTACAGTAGCTAAATTATATACTGAACAGATTATACCGAGCAATGCAATTTTCTTCCAATGAAAGAAGGTACCAATTGTATTTGAGATTAAAATACCCCAGAAGAACGTAGCAGCTTTGATTGTCAAAAATATACCTCTGTAGTTAGAGGAAGTATACTCTGTGATGATAATTAGGGAAATAGTTAAAAAGGCAGCAGTAAGAGAACCTTGTAGAATTTCACTTATTATTATATGTGTTAAGTCGTGACTGCAGTAGAAGACAATATAACCAAGAAGAGTTAAAACACAAACAATGATGTGTGGAATTTTTCTTCCGATATAAGTAATCATTATTGGTAAAATAAAAACCCAGGGTAGTCCACTGTAACTGAAAATGGCCGCTGAAACAAAGAACATATTATTATATCATTAAAACTTAATTATAATTTATCAAGGTAAGAAATACAGACCTGAAAGCATCGAATGTGAAATTTGAAAGTGACGTGAGCTATTCATGTGGCAAAAAAATGAAAATTACAAAAATAGCCACAACAAAGAGACTGAAAGTGACAAACATGGTGAAGTTAATGAATGCAATATGTGTAAATATGAGAATGAATGTAAAATAGAAGATATCTTTAAAAAAAAAGTAAACCAGGAAAAGTAAAAACGTCGAGAAAAATGAGAAGAATGACAAGAAAATGAAAAAATAAAATGAAAACGTCATGTGTAAAGAAAAGAGTGAAAAATGTGTTAACTAGAAATAAATAAATCAATGAGAGTGGTTACGTCTAGAACGAAACAAAGAAGTTAGCTAGAAAAATAAACATTTACATTTGTTAACAAAACCCAACTGAAGTAAATTAATCAACGAAAAAAACCTAAGAGCTTTTATGAAGATATTAATGAAAATGACTTCAGCAAGTAATTTACACGTAAAATCCAATTTAGTTGTCCCAAAAATAAATATCAAAATAAAACAAAATATCTTACGCAGCCAAGAAACCATTTCTTCGCTCACAGCTTCAGTTGAATTTGCTTCTTTCCTTAGTTGAGGGACCAGAACAGTTGGTGCACCAGTGCATAGGCCCAACATAAAGTAGCAAGTCCATGTCCCACTGCAGATTAAGAGCTGGGAAATTACATTCAATTCAAATTTTATAATACATGGTTTCTCTTTGCTTTATCTCATTTATCAGTTAACAATAAGGAAATAAAAATATTTACAATCTACGGTAAATATAATAAATAAAATCTAAAGCTCTAATATAGTATTACTAGCTGTTTCGCACGGTTTCACCCGCATTCCTGGAATAAAGAATAGCCTATAACCTTCCTCAAGAGTTGGATTAAATGCAAAAGGAATATTTCAAATCCGACTGGTAGTTCCAGAGATTAGCGCCTTTAAACAAACAAACAAAAACTCTTCTTTATTATATTAGTATAGATAAGGATTCGACATAAAAAAAAACTTGTCTATTCATCCAGTATAGATTACTTAGGTTATAAATAGGCAGGTAAGTAACACTGAACTATGAATTTAAAAATGTTGATAGAAAAAAGTTTTTTATATGTTTTACATAATTTAGAATAGGTTTAGTACCATAAAGTCGTCCGTCTAAGCGTGCCATATAATTTAATGAACGATCAGTATTTAGTTAACAAAATGTAACATAATTATCAACGCACAGCAGCTGGACCTAGAGACATGAAATTTTGAACATATATACGTTATACAGTGTAGACATCTACTAAGGAAGGATTTTTGGAAATTCAACCCCTAAGCGGGTAAAATAAGGGTACGCGAGTGAATTTGTGGGGCGGAAGAGCAGTTTAATTATATGCGAGAGTGGTAAGTTTTTTTTATAAGTAGTTATTTCTGGAATCTATACTAATATTATAAAGCTGAAGAGTTTGTTTGTTTGAACTTGCTAATCTCAGTAACTACTGGTTAGATTTGATAAATTCTTTCAGTGTTGGATAGCCCATTTATCAAGAAAGGCTATAGGCTACTTTTATCCCGGGAAAATACAAGATTCCTCGGGAACGCGAATGGGTGAAGCCGCGGGGCGAAAGCTAGTAATAAATAAAGTTAAAGATAATTGTTTTATAAATAAAATAAATAAATATTCTGGGACATTATTCCTCACACACGGCCATCTGACCCCAAACTAAGCAGAGCTTGTACTATGGAAGCCAGATAACTGATATACTACATATACTACTTTTCTTTTATAAATACATACATGTATAGATAATTACAACCAGACACAGAACAAATAGACATGTTCATGCACACAAATGTTTGTCCTGAGTGGGAATCGAACCCACGACCTGTGGCGTGATAGATAGGGTATCTTACCAACCACGCCAACCGGCCCGACATTATTTATATTTTATACTTAACGTATTTGACGTTTGTTTTGACTTAAATTAGAAGTAGGCAATAGCTTAAAGGTCAACATTAGCATTTAGAATATTAGAAACAACTTAACATAAGTTGACAAATTATTTTTATGTTGTTTTGAATTCGTTAAAATTAAAATTTTATACAAAAACTCTTTAAATTTGTAAACAATAATCAATCTTATTGTCATAGTGTTAAATACTAGAATTGTATGTATCAGAGTGTAGTAAACAAAAAAGACATTTATTTATTTACTAACGCAAGTTCCCGAAGGATCTTATATTTTCCCGGGATAAAAAGTATCCTATATGCTAATCTAGAATATATTCTACCTGTGTACCAAATTTTATCCAAATCCGTTCAGCCGTTACAGGGTTGAGTGGAAACAAACATTCAAACATACAAATTTTCACATTTTTTACAATATTAATATTACTAGCTGCCCCCGCGGTTTCACTCGCGTTCCCGAGGAAAAAAGTAGCCCATGTCCTTCTCCATACTATAGGCTATTTATGTACTAAATTTTATCGCGATCGGTTCAGTGGTTTAGGCGTGAAAAAGTAACAAACAAACAAATAAATAAATAAAATAATAAATAAATAAATATTCTGGGACATTATTCCTCACACACGGCCATCTGACCCAAAACTAAGCAGAGCTTGTACTATGGAAGCCAGATAACTGATATACTACATATATTACTTTTCTTTTGTAAATACATACATATATAGATAATTACACCCAGACACAGGACAAACAGACATGTTCATGCTCACAAATGTTTGTCCTGAGTGGGAATCGAACCCACGACCAGCGGCGTGATAGATAGGGTATCTTACCAACCACGCCAACCGGCCCGTCAAATAAACAAACTCACTTTCGCATTTTTAATATTACTTAGGATTAGGATTAGTAGGATAAAAAACTTTTGTCAAAAAGAGGGAAACGTAGGGGACTAACGGTTTGATATAAAATATCTGGTTGATATTTCGTGATATATCACGTTTAGTAAGTGAGGGTTGACTAATACTGGGTAAAGGTTGTATAATAGCTCGTTTTAAAAACATCTCTTAGGTTAGTTTGTAGTAACTTTTGCTATGGCATATGCAAAGGGCATTGAACTCTGCGTATTCCGTACTCTTTTTTCAGGATGCTGATTGGGCTCCCAAATGCAAGGATGTTCATGAAAGCATGTGTCGACTGCTTTCACGTCCACAGCAATGGAAGTCCCAACAGCATCTTGAAAAGTATTTACGGTAAACCGGTTTACCCAGCACGTGATCAGCACTCATCTTGTAAGAGTAGCCTGGTAGAAGTCTACCAAATTAAGTGCTGTTTGTTTTTTTATACAAAACAAAAGTTCAATACCTACTCGACCAAAATGTATGAAGGAACCATTTTATATTTTTCGATATCAGAGTTAGTCCCATAATAAAAGTTGTTCATATTGACGAGTACTTCAACCACTGCAAGTATGGCCAGTGACTAAAAAATCACCCTGTAATTAGTGTTCAAGCTTTCTTGGTGATGTTTTGCATGTTTTTCCGAACATGAATTAATTTCTGAGACGACATTGTCGATAAATACATTTCTGCTTTAAAGAAACGTGTCAAGGATTTTTAGTTCGCCACGTTACATTAATTATCCATATGTTTAATAGTATATTCTATTTTATAATATGCATGTATTATATTTATTTTTAATTCTTTATTATGTATTTATTTCACTTGTCACACTATGTCTCTACATTTTCCTTACAAACTATCCAATTGCTGAGAAGGAGAAAGAAACTATTAGAAATAGGCAGTCCCTCCTTGTATCGTGTATATATGCTCATGTATCTTTTATAGCATTATTTTTTAATTTAAGTCAATGATTTTTAAAAAAGAAATTATATTACATTGCCAGTGACACGTGATAAATAAGCCTTCCAAAAATAAAATTCCACCATAAAAATAACAGGTTTTATCGTGTCGTACGTCGCATTAGTAATTATTTATTTAAAACAATATAATTTATAATTCTGAAGATCTAAAAATATTTTGTATTTAAATTAAATACTTTGACCTTGTAAAGTTCGTTGGAAAACGCTGGATGCAGGCCGCCCAAGACCGGTTCTATTGGAGATCATTAGGGGAGGCCTATGTCCAGCAGTGGACGTCTTGCGGCTGGGATGATGATGATGATTCGCAATTTTTATTCCTCTTATTGAGTTTCATCATAATTTTCTAGTATACTACTTCGAATAACGAATTATTATCATACCCAGAATATTTATTATTATTCTTTATACTAATACAAACTGTCCCCCGGGGTTTCACCTGAGAAAAAGTAGCCTATGTCCCTCTACATGCCATAGACGATGTTTATCAAGATTGAGGTGAATTTATATTATTAACTAATATATCGTGACAGATAATTTATAAGTTTGAGACATAATTTGATTCGTTCACGAGGCGGTTGGCAAAGGGATCTTAAATGTTTTCCCGGGATAAAAGTAAGTAGCCTATATCCTTCTCCATACCATAGGCTGGTTTGTTATCTGTATACCAAATTTCAGATAACAAACAAACAAACTCACTTTTAATATTAGTTACGACGCGAATGTGAGTTTGTTTGTTTGTTACCTTTTCACGCCTAAACCGCTGAACTGATCGCGCTGAAATTTGGAACGCAGATAGTCTATGGTATGGAAAAAGACATGGGCTACTTTTTTTCTCGGGAATGTGTGTGAAACCGCGGGGCGAAAGCTAGTAGGTATATACATAAATCTATTGTCGTACGTCTTCGTAATCACAAAATTACGTCTTATGGGCGCTTGAAATTTAAGTAATTTAATTAAGAATCATAAAATAATTAAACGTTAAAAATTTAAAATAGAGACCATCCAACCTAAAACGTATAATTTGACAGGTGTCAAAATCAAAAGCATAGGATCCCCATAAACTACACAACTTTCCTTCCTTCATAATTGCATCAGCCATTGCTAGTTTCTGCCCCGTTGTTTCACCCGTGTTCTCAAAGGATCTTAATAATGTATTCAGTGTTAGATCTATCTATGTATGTGGCATGTTTCATCTAAACCCATTGAGCCGTTTAGTGCGTGATTGTTTTTTTTTTTTTTTTTGAGTCACAACCATCCATACATACAAACTTTCACATTTATAATATTAGTAAAATAGTGTGAGCAGAGCTAATATATTATGTTTTATCAATAATACGAAAAATCATAATTATATCTAATAAAAGTATGATAACTTTATTGAGTTTGGGGTTGAAACTCTGGGTCCGTGGGGGTCGAGAGCTCACCATCTTTTTCGCGAAATATCCAAACGCCTGGTCGAAGCAACTTGTGACCAGAATGCTGGCTTATATCTTGGTCAGAGAATCAGCATTGCCATCCAACGTGGCAATGCCGCCAGCATTCTGGGTACGCTGGCTTCTGATAGCGACTTTTTTAATTTAGACTATTTTATTTAAGTTTCTTTCTTTTAGTTTAGTAAGTTGGTCTTGAATTGTATATTATATCTAATAAATAAAGAAAGAAGGAAAAAACATATATTCACTGGAAATGAATGCACATACACAAAGTAGAATTTATAAAACATAATCACAATAATCAAGAACAACAACAGAAATGAAAAACAAATAGTAAATTTATGTGGATTTTGAAAATAGTAGGTACCTATACCTAATGTCTGAGTTTTATTGCGGGCACTTCTCAGCAAAAGCAATTTTCCTAACCTTGCGTTAGAGTTAGACTATTCATAACCACTTGTGAAGGCTATTTCAATTAAAAAATTATCACCATATTTTATATGATCCACCTTGTTTTTGATACGTATCCCTACGCAAGTTTTTATAAAAATTAGATAAAAAAAAAAGAAATACCTGTCTGAAAAAGAATTTCCGCTCCAGTTTTTCAGAGTTATTCTTGACTGGATTCCGGTCACTTGATTTCATAATTACTTTTTTAAACACGAAAGAAATAAAACTATTTTATTTTTTTAAGTTAACTCGACTGGCTTGACTATCCGATTGAACGATTTGTAGATTTAAAACAATAAAAATAATTTGGGACTTTAAAAAAAACTGGATTTACCTGTTATTTAATTTAGTGTGCGAAAGTCAGGTGTATTTTATAGTATATTTTGTCTGTGACTTTGCTTGTGAGCTTTTTATGAATATAGTTTTAGGCTTTATAAAGGTCACCAACACATTAGCACTCCCACTGGTATGGCTAATGTCCATAGGCAACGGTAGCCACTTACCATAGGTTTAGGCTGGCGTTGATAGAATCTGTCAGTCTGACTCATCTACGCCCAATCCAAACCCTAGAACCAAAGCTGAATTTTTGCACAGAGAGTCCCTTTATGATGTAAAAAATAAATGCCGAAATTCACCCGGCAAGGCAGTAAATTATATAGCGAATTGTGGGTAAAGCCGCGGGGCAGATATTATATACATGTTCTCAATTTATATCCAAACTTTCCTAAATAATATTATAAATGTGAAAGTGAGTTTGTTTGTTACCTTTTCACGCCTAAAACGCTGAACTGATCGCGATGAAATTCGGTACGCAGATAGCCTATGGAACGGAGAAGGATATGGGCTATTTTTTTTTCTGGGGAACGTGGGTAAAACCGCTGGGGACAGTTAGTAATATTATGAAGAGGAAATATTTGTATTTCTGTATGTTTGTAACGAATAGGTAAACTCAAATAGTACTGGAACAATTTCAAAAATTCTTTCACCATTAGAATGCTACGTTATTCCTGAGTGACATGGGCCATATTTTATCCCGGGAACACGGGTGAAACCGCGCCGAAAAGCTAGTATTAAAGTGAACGTCAAAATCACGGACTGACATTTCGACATTTTATATAGTCCCTATAAATATTGAATATGTTAATATGAATTAATTAACTAACGATATGTAAATATTAATCATTATTGTATTTACATAAGCGGCTATTAAAATTATTTTTTCTATTTTAAAGAACGCCTAACAGCGAGTACAATAGTCAAACGATAGATAAAATTAAAATTTTCTTTCATCTGTCGATGTAATTTTTTTATATGTGTGCTTATATTGCTATAAAATTATTAAACTTTTTAGAGGAAATTTAGCCAAAATAGAAAGTTTAAAAATTAAAAATGTAACCTTGCTGAATTTCTTGCCACCTTCGCACCGATGATAACTTCAGTAGCTTCGACGTTCTTAAATAAGTTGACTAGCGATTCCTGAAATTCTATTTTTTTGTAGGTAGCTTAGCTTAGCTTCCCATTCGCGAGACAACCGAATAAATGCAGTCTCCTAGGGCCTAAACCGAATTAATGGCTTTGACTTTGTAGAATTCAACACTAAGGCTGCACTCCGGGTTTGTGTGCAGTTATTATTTTTTATATTCTGGTTTTGGCTTATGTTTGACCACAATCTCACTATGGTATGTGATGATGTGGCTGAAGGTGGTAAGCACACAAAGCCTAGAAGGAACTGGCTCTCATGTGCAACTTTGGCGACAGATTTACAACTTGAGGGTACTACAATCCTATCACCGTGCAAAAAAAAACATGGTGTTACTTAAAAAAAATCTTTTTTGTTTTTATAAACATTCTGGGACAATATTTCAATTAGTCTCACCACTCTGAATCACCCATTCTTGTTGCTGACTCTACGAGCTATATCAGTCGATTTTGTTCTTTTACGAATGTTCTCGTTTCGTACCTTGTCGCGTAGAGAAATTCGCACTCTAAACTTATTTAGTATTTAGTAATATTAAATCTCTTTATTCTTATTTAAAGTCACAATAAAAACAATTTAAAATAAAAATTCCTAACAAGGTCAAAATCATGTGATAAATAGTGTCCATATAAATAAAGGTGAATCTAGTTTTCAGTTAGTTTGTTCGTTTTTTTAGTTTTTTTTTTTACGATTATAGACACAAGATGATTGTGTTATAATTGGGGTAACACATTGGTATACGTTTTATTTTCCCTATCACCTAAAGAATAGAGTGTCAGATTTAATTTCATGAATAAGTGAATTTGTTAGCTGATATCTGTTAGTTACCATACTCCTCCGAAACGGCTTAACCGATTTTTATGAAATTTTGTGTGCATATCGGGTAGGAGAATCGGCCAACATCTATTTTTTAAACCGCTGCGCGAGTGAAACCGCGGGGGACAGCTAGTAACTTTATACTATGCACATTAAAATAACTTACCTACTTATTCTTAGTAACAAGAAGCCTGTCGTTACGTACACCTTAATGTTTTAGTAGAAGATTCATTGCTCAGAGATATGTTACAGGATAATTGTCAAACTCCATATAAAGGAAAACATAAGCGGTATTAGCAATGCAAAGTGAGGGACTCTTTCAGGACCAGTGTATTATTCGTTTCTATGACAAAATACCCAAAGCAATGAAATAACTATATATGTATTTAAAAAAGTTAGCCTAACAGGAGTTATGTAAAAAAGGAACTCAAAATTCTTAGATTTTGTATAAGACAAGAAATAATTTGAAGAAATCGTTTGCTCTAAAAGCAATTTTAATGTCAAAAAATACATACACAGAATTTTTTTTAAAGTATAGGCTTGTGTTTGACTACTATCTTACCACGGTAAGTGATGATGTGGCCGAGTGTGGTAAGCACACAAAGCCTAGAAGGAACTGGCTCTCAAGTGCAGCTGCCGGAACACACCAATAGGTGTTCGGCGATAAATTTTCAACTTGAGGGTGGTAGCCAGTCAGGCGGGTACTACAAAGTACCCTACCACCGTGCTATGGTTTCCTCACGATGTTTTCCTTCACCGAAAGCTCAAGCTCATTGTAGGATTCGAACCCACGGCCTTCGCCGCGGTGTTCGACGTCACTACCACTGAGTTATCATCGCATTATAAACTACTACATAGTTTAGTTGAAAATATTTTGTAGCTTGACTTGTTTTTAACGTAATTTAAATTTAACATTTTTTTAACGATACCCTCTAACCCACCCTTGTCTACCAAACTTTTCTTTTTTCACCTAATTTATAGCCTGAAGCGATAAAACGAAATCATTCCTGTCGGGTCGCGGGTTCGGTTCCCGGGCCGTTATCTCTCAATGCGAACGGTTTCCTGTCTACGCTTATTAATTAGATTTAAGCGGAAATTAACAGATCAAAAATGCACATTTTGTATGTTAATTAAAATATAGAAATTAATATTACGATTATTCTTTCATGATATTGCCGTTATCTCTAATATAAAAAATCTTGTGTCACTGTGTTTGTTATTGAACTCCTCCGAAACGGCTTGACCGATTTTTATGAATTTTTGTGTATTATTTGGTAGGTCTGAGAATAGTGATTTTTTTAAAAATAATATTATGTACACAATTGCCAGTTTGTTTAACGTTTCCAAATAAATGATTTAATTTATGTAAGATGCAACTTTAAACTCTGTTTTTATGCCCCATGCATGCATCGTTTGCCCTTCTCAGAAATCTGTAAAGCCTTCTCCTTCTATTCAAAACAATGTGACTCCATAATACTAACTGCGACGGATGCGTAATATTATCCTAAACTCCATTATTTTTTTAAAAATGTTATGAACCCATACTTTAAGTGATTTAAAGTTGATAGACTCATGGATTTCATACTTTCGACGTGCACACTTGTACTACTTAAATAATAATATCAATTTTCAATGTAAAGACTTTATGATTGTAAATTATAGTGATAATTTAATAACATTTAGATAATAATCAAATAACCTTAATCTATACCTACTTAAATAAAATTAAAATTAAAAACTAAAAACTACTTACTTATAAATAAAACATTTGTCCCAAATCGCTGCCGAGCGGAAGTGTGCCAAAAAGGCTGGCAGCATTGCCACGCTGAATGGCAATGCCAATTCTTTGGGCAAAATATACGCCAGCCTTCTTGTCACGGGAAGCCTCAATTAGTCGAGACCTCTTTAGACAAGCGATGAGCCTCCGGTCCCCAAGGCCCTAGAGTTTCAACCCCAAACGCCGAAAATATGTTAGTCCTCTGTAGACTAGCATACTTGCGACGCTTGAGACACTCTTGTTGTGCAGCAGCAGTGCCGGCAGCTACAGACGTGTCTGGAAGGTGGGATGGTGCGAGGGTGTCGACGCAAGTAGCGATTGTAAATAAATATTTGATATAATATAATCTCAAAGACCTATTCTAAGATACAAAGTCATGAATAGATTTTTTTTCCCCACCATTGTTAAGATATTCATGTGCAAACATAAAAATTGCTCTCCTGTAAAATTAGCAAAACTGTAATTAGTACGAGTGTGAACTAAGGAATCGATATTTCGAAAAAAAATATAAAAAATATCTACCTGAGCTTTCGGTGAAGGTAAACATCGTGAGGAAACCATAGCACGGTGGTAGGGTACTTTGTAGTACCCGCCTGGCTGGCTACCACCCTCATGTTGAAGATCTGTCGCCAAAACACCTATTGGTGTGTTCCGGCAGCTGCACTTGAGAGCCAGTTCCTTTTAGGCTTTGTGTGCTTACCACACTCGGCCACATCATCACTTACCATAATGAGATTGTGGTCAAATACAAGCCTATACAAAGTAAAAAAAACATTTTTTTTTTCTTTACAACTAAAACCAACATCCCAACAAAACCTGTGCACAGTTTAAAAGTAAAAAATGATCAAAGTTTAGCAATGAAAATACAAATAAAAAATCATTTGGACAGTTGTTGTGGAAACTTTGCTTTCTCCCGATTTCGGTCAAAGTGAGAGCATTCAAATGTTTAATATTTGCCCAAGGGGCATTGATGTAAAGAATACTAGATTCACAACGCAATAAAGAAAAATAAAGCATCATTTATTATGTATTATAAGTACCAAAACGGGCGTAAATCTATGGATTTTAAGGCAATGCTATAGATATACCCTTCATTATTCATCCAAAGATAGAAAGGACGAAAGGCCTCTGCCCAGTTGTAGAATATAGTATGTTAGTAGTTAAATACTAAATATATTGACATTGCTGATTTCCATAGGTGTCTAATCATCAAGTAGACCGTTTGGCTGTTTATCAGGTGTCTGAAATAAAAAAGAAAATAAACTACTTTTAATTATTATCAACAAAGTATGCTAATGCAATTCCTGTCATCGCTGCAAGCAGAACTGTCATTTGGCTATAAGATAGAACTCGTTTCCGTGCATCTAGTTTATTTTATATCAATGTCCAGGGGTAACTTTACCGATCTCAAAAACGAAACTTAGCAATTAAAAAGTTGTCGGCAAACATAAATCTATAACTTTTTAAAAGATATTTTAAATTAAAATTTACCTCGTATCTTTTGGCTTTGTAATTTACGACACTATGAATTTAGGATTAATAATTTATTGAAAAAGATAATCTGGAGATGGGAAATTTTTGACTTTTATGTAAGTTTGTAAGATAAATGGAATATCTATTTATAGTAAACTAAAAGTATGACCCTTGAATTCAAATAATAGTAAAGATTTATTCACCTTAGCATAATTTTCAATAGGTACTTACTTCTTATTTACCCGACTGCGCGACCAATTATGTTTGTCACGTGTATCTAGATATGGTGGTGGTGACGTCGTGGGTTCGAATCCTACAATGAGCTTGAGCTTTCGGTGAAGGAAAACATCGTGAGGAAACCATAGCACGGTGGTAGGGTACTTTGTAGTACGCGCCTGGCTAGCTACCACCCTCAAGTTGAAAATCTGTCGCCAAACACCTATTGGTGTGTTCCGGCAGCTGCACTTGAGAGCCAGATCCTTCTAGGCTTTGTGTGCTTACCAACTTCGGCCACATCATCACTTACCATAGTTCCAGGAATCGCGAGTCAATTACATATTTGACACCAAAAAAAACAAATGCAATCTATGACATTATATAGAAAATAATAGAATCTGCCGCCGCCGTTGCTGATGGACAAATGAATGGTTTTCTCATTGAATGGCCTTAATTCGATGAGTTTTGATGATAAAATCCGAGGAAACAAACAGTATGCATTGTTATTATGCCATTTCAAATCGGTAGTGAAACAACAAACCACTGTTAACAAAAGTTAGTTATGATTTGTTTCACTCATTGGTACTAGTCTAATGTTGATCACTATCGATTTCATGAGGTCTGTTTCCGTTTCGTTAATTTTGTATTGAGTAAATTTTTTATGTTAAGTACGTTAGTGTTATTTATTTAGGGAAATTTTTAAGGGAAAAACGTACGTAAGATTTTTGTATATCACGATCATTTTACACGGTAGTAGGGTACTTTGTATTACCCACCTGGTTAGTAACTACCTGCATGTTGAAAATCTGTCACCTTAGTCGTTGACATTGTCACCTTGACAGTCAATTAGTGTATAGGCTTGTATTTGACTACAATCTCACTATGGTAGGTGATGATGTGGTCGAAGGTGGTAAGCACACAACTTGAGGGTGGTAGCCAGTCGGGCGTGTACCTACTACAAAATAATTAAAGTAATGGTTAAGGTTTTAGGTAAAACAAATATTTAGGTGACAGGTGGTATGGGCTATTTATCCCATATATTGTCATTAAAATCAACCAAAAATCATTGCATTTCTTTTTGCTTCTCATAAATTGTGGAAGTATTATTTTTGAGCAGAATTTTAGTTATAGAAAATAAAATTAAGCCGTTTCAATATTATAATCAAAAGAATATTACCCAAATAAAAACAACCAAAACAGAACCGACCCACAAAACCCACCATCAATAAAATTCATGTGGCCATCACATGATCGCTGATGCATTTTCTATTATTAGCTCACTTGATGATCACTGTTCCTGATCACTGGCCGACATATTGACCGGTTCTAAATATAGCGGTGATCGTATCATTTGTAGTGCTTTCTCAATGGCCCGAAGAATGTCGATGATTGCCGATTGGCTACAATATCGATACAATATCTTGGGGTTAAACTAAGAATGAAGATCACGCGCCGACTAATTTGGCGCCACACCGTGATGAAGTCATGTTTATTGTTCATAAAATTAGTATAGATAGACTGATTGATTTGATGTGTTGGGTAGTTGATGATATTAGACTAAAGAGTAGGTAGAATACCCTTGCTAAACACCTTTATTTTTTGAGCCGGTTGGTGTGGTGGATAAGATACCCTACCACGCCAAAGGTGGTGGGTTCGATTCCCACTCATGACAGAGAATGTGTGTGCATGAATAGTTTATTTGAATAAAATATTTTCATTTAATTTTCTGTTTGTCCTGAGTATGGGTGTAATTATCTATATAAGTATATATTTACGAAATAAAAGTATATATGTATAATGTAGTCTATTATTTTTCTAGTAAACATTGTAGCAACAGAAAAAAACAAGAATTCGTATTTTAAATTCATTTTAGAATGTTGTATGTTCTTATATATACATTTTAGGATTATCTACAGAAATCAAATACGACGCATATTCTTAATGTTTAACTTGGCTCCCACATCACATTTATGTTTTTGATGAGATTTACTTCCATTGTGTCGGTCAGCGACCTATCATAACGTGAACTATCATAACTTTGCTAGGTGGTAGATCTATATTTATTTATTTACATATTTACAATTAAAGTAAAAAATACAAACTATGATATATAGAAAACATCCTCAAAGCCCTCGCTGCTGTCGATAGGCAAGGTTCCCAACAGGCTGGCAGCGTTCCCTTTTTGGATGGCCAAGCTTATGCGTTGGCGGAAAAAGCTCCCAGCCCGTCGGTCTCCCGAAGCCTCGATGAGCTTGGATGATAAAATCCGAGCAAATCGGCGAGCCTCGAACCCCCATGGACCCATGGTTTCAACTGCGAATGGCATGAACGAAAAATTAGAACCAAGACAAGCGTATTTTTTAAATTTTAATTAAATAATAAAAATAATAATAATATATTTATTTTAATTTTATTTTATATTTTATTTTAATTTTTTTTTTTTTTTTGTAATTTTTTTTTTTTTTTTTTTTTATATTTTTTTTTTTTTTTTTTGTTTTTTTTTTTTTTTTTTAGATTATATAAATAAGTTAATTTTCATTCATAACATTATTCTACTCCAAGAGCTCGTGTAATTTTGTTGTCTGTAAGTACAATCCCTATATTGATAAACGTATCAAAAGAAGTCAAAGTCAAAGCCATTTATTCAGTTTAGGCCCTAGGAGGGCACTACCACTAATTTAATAAGCTACCACCGATTCGGAAATCAGCCTTAAACTGAGAAGAACCGGCAAGAAACTCAGCAAGGTTTCATTTTTTATATGTATTTTTCTTTTTATAATCTGACTATAGGCTATATTTTTTTCAATAACAGCAAAATGTACAATACAATATACAATTAAATCAAAACGAAAAATACCAATACAAAGTAAATAATAAAATCTAACGCAAACAAGTTCTTATTAAATAATAGCGAATACGCTAATGGCTAAAACTAAAAAAATAAAATAAAAAAGAATATGCAAAGTGTACCTGTGCAGAGTGAAACTATTTCCAAACATCCCTATCTTCAATATAATGAGCTACCTTGTAATAAGCCTTTTCCTTCAAAACTTCGGAGACAGACACCATGGGTAAAAAGTCTAGTAAGTCCACCATAAACCCTGATCCCATCAATCTATAACGATTAACACCAATTAAATGCTACAATATCCCAATTAATTATCCAAAATGGGTCATCAAATGGTCCCAAAAAAACACTTCTCACAGCAATTAAACGGATGCCGACGATCCGATCCGCGGATCACGGTGACTCATATCAATTGATTTAGATATACAACATTGAGATACTTGTGGAGAGGGTATGCGCTGTGGTGCCACGGAAGTTATGGGAATACGATTTAGGTATTTTCACAAAATGTGGTAGGTAAATATTTTTAAAAAGTGATTTTTTACGGGACACTTTTTATAGCAAAAAATGTTCCCAGTGAAGAGATCCTGACTCTTTTAGGCTTACCACTTTTGGTCACATTCAGAAAAAAAAAACGCTGTACCTATTTCGATTCGCGATTATCTAATATTCCCCCTTATTCAGACCTGCTCGGTTGTGGTCCCGATCGGGTCTACTGAATAGGATTATGGCTCCTATTTTCTAATTTCAGACTTCCACTTGGAATGAGGCAGTCGAATGGTACGCGATCGCTGCAAATACAAATATCTTGATAATGATAATTTTAAACGTTAACCCTCCTAATATTATAATATTCATGCAAAAGTGAGCAACGGATCGAAGTGATAGTGTATGAGCCGGAGAGTGACGTAGACTACTATGATGTACGCGCGTAGAACCGCATAGCCGAAGCTATTATTACAAAAACAAAAAAAATACATTCCAAAAGATATTGCCCCGGGTGAGGATCGAACTCACGACCTTAAGATTATGAGACTTACGCGCTGCCTACTGCGCTACCGAGGCTATAGGAGTGGGGAGCGAAAAACACGATCTATATCCGCGCGTACTAAAGATACCGTTCCCAAGGACAACCAAAATAGAACAGTAAATGGTAGAATCTATTAACATAAATTTGTTAAAAAAAAACATCAGTTTTACTGTGTATGAATTTTTAAAAAAAAAAAACGGTTTACTTATAATATAAAATGTTATAAAAAGCCGGTTGCACAACGGTCACACGTTGGCAACGGGCGAGGCGCGACCGCAACTATTGGCGGGCGCGTGCAATTGACAGCGCCGCTCAATTTATGGCCCGCACTGTCTACCGTAGCGGGCCACTGATGGGACATTCACTTGATGTGGCCGCAAAAATATTTTTACTTTATTTAATCATGACTGGCAAGCGGTTCACCTGATGGTAAGTGTCCACTGTCGTCATTGAACATTAGCACTACCAAGGGATTGTCAATTATGTCGTTAACGTACAAAGTCTAGAAGGCACCTGATGTTTTAGCATAATTGCTTGAACTTTGGTCTAAATAAACATCTTAATTATTATAAAATAATGTTTTAAAATAGTTTCTAAAACTATCATCTTATTACCTGGGCGTTAGTTATTTGTTTTTATTAAAATAACTAAGGTGATTTCACTTCAATATAAAGATTTTTATTTTATTTTTATTTTATAAGCCAATTAGCCAATCAAAAGTTATATCCGTACGAACGTTATCATATACCACGTTCATTGATCGTAACGTTTCCAGTGAAAATTTATAAGTGCATGTAGCTAGGCAGTATTTAATTAATTCTCGCATTGGAATAGTGTGAATTCTGACTGCAACTGAAGTGAACGGTTATTTTGTTTTGTCGTTTTAATTAACGCTTTGTCGCTTATTGGTGCGGACCGCGGGTTGAAAACCATCACTTATAATATATAATATTTAAGACACTAGTTTAATAACATCATAGGGTTGTTCTTTTAACATATACTAGATATTTTTAAGGTTGAAAATTGATTCAAAATATATTTGATATCTACCAAAACAAACAAACATCCTCTCACCCCAAACGCATATACGGTCTTCGTTCCGTCGCGGGTGATAGAATGGCAATCTCTAGGTACTTATTTTGTGTATTGTGTCATTTATCTAGCCAAGAAGACCCAATTAGGAGCCTAGATTTTAGGGTGAATGGCGATGTTGTATTCTCAAAAATCAAATTTGAGTATTGAGCATAAGTAATTGTTTTATTAAATAACGTAAAGAAACACTAGCAAATGTTTTACAGTGTACATAAAAAGGTCCATTCTCTACCAAATAAAATTAGTTAATTAATTAATCAACACCCCGGGCGATCTGTCCATAAAAAAAAAAATATTCTAAAAAACCGTTGGCGGTTTGAATAAATCATTCCTTAAGATAAGCTGGAAATAATTAGCAGCCGGTCGCCTTTTTTCCTAATTAAAAATAAATATCAAATGAAGCTGAGGCAATCAAGTGGATGGGATGCCTCTTCGATTCTCTGCCATGGTGGAGGAGGGGAATTAAAAATTATAGCACCTCGAGGAGTGCTCTAAAATCGATTTTTCATTAAGTAACTAACGAATTTAGAGGGTGAGATGCCATTTTTTACATATTTACTGTTATGTATACGGTAAGATTTTTTATTCTTAAATTGAATTGTAAGGAGCTAAAGAAATTTCTAAAGAGGCCTGATTATAACACAGTTTGAGATATGGTCGGTTGGCATGGTGGTTAGATACTCGGGATGCCACGCCTCAGGTCAAAAGTTCGATTTCTAGTCATTACAAACTTCGTGTGCATGAATATGACTGTCAGTCTTGTGTGCCATGTTGTTATGACCGAGAGGTTGGTGTGCGTGGCCACTGTGACAAATCTTGTAGTCGAACAGAAGGGTCTGTTTGTCTTGAGTCTGGATGTAACAGTATAATGTAGTACTAGCTTCCGCCCCGCGGTTTCATCCGCGTTCCGCGGGGATCTTATGTTTTTTCTGCGTTTAAGCGTGAAAAGGTAGCAAACAATCTCACTTTCGCATTTATAATATTAAAGTTAGGAAGTAGGATTAGTAGGATAAGATAGGAGATTAGTAGGATAATATAGTAGGATATCAATTATCTAATTTTCATAGTACAAGCTCTGCTTAGTTCGAGATTAGATAGCAGTGTGTGAAGAATTTCCCAGGATATTTATTAATCTTTTTTAGCATTTTGAACCCCCTCCCCCTTGGTGATACGTGGTGAGGTTAAAGACTACCCCAAAAATTACGTGTATTTTTTACGAGTCAAGGTCACACTACACGCCGCTTTTCGCTTTAGAAATCGCGCGTTTGATGAAAAAAATAATACACGTTATATCTTACTACACCCTCCCGCCCCCCTTGTGATTTTTCGGGATTTTTGCCGATTTTCATTTTGAGTGTGGTAGCCAGCCAGGCAGGTACTACAAAGTTATTATTTATTTATATAGGGTTGAAATTTAATAAAAAGAAATAATCGGAATTCAAAATGCTAATATTTGGTTTTATCAGTTGCACTTTTACTTTTCGAATCGTTATTTGTGAACTGTAATCCCTAGTATTAAAAATTAATGTATTAAAGGTAACTAAGGAAACATAGCAAAGTTTTTAATGAAACTAAATTTGCGTCTCCACTATAAAATCAAGTTAAACTGAAATTCATAACTTTTCCACCTGCCTATATCAAAGCGTCTACAATATCCGCCATTTTTTATTTTTGTTTCAAGTGCCCACCCTAATGCAACATTAACATCTTTATCTTGTAGGGAGAGCCGGGCGTATTAACTAGTGAAGGGGATCCGATATGAATCTTTAATTTTCCAAATTTATTAAAACGCTAAGCGAACTCTGCATTCAAACAGCAATATTTTTAACGACGGAGGTTTGGTATAGTGATGGGATATCAAAATTATCGATAAAATTGTATAACTCCAAATCTAGTACTAAAAAACCCTCGATTGACTATCAGATCTAATGTAAGGTAGGTGGTCATCATCATCATCTCAGCCGCAAGACGTCCACTGCTGGACAAAGGCCTCCAAGGCCAAAGGATATCCAATAGGACCAATCTTGGGTGGCCTGCATCCACAATGCAAAGATAAATTATAGATTAAGCATAGATTATATAAAAACTCTTGATAAAGAAAAAAAGGTAGTTCATATTGTGGGACCGAAGATAATCCAAAAATCTTTAGAGTTAGTTGAACTATGAAGTCTAAATTTCATCAAAATGGCGCACCACCTAAACAAAACACACGCTTCAAACACGTGTCATAAGTTTCACATTACACGATAGATCAAATAGACATAATTTAAAAGCAAAACACTAAATAAATTAGCGCCGCAACCAATAGAAGTGATGACTCGATCGACCAACAATGCGAGTAGCAAATAATAAATGCACAAATTGATGTCTGCACAATACGATACAATCAATTTCGTGGCAATCTATGAATTGTCGAGATTCTCACGCTGATGTCATCTCTCGATACATGCTTGTTCTAAATTATTCAATTATTTTATATTGATGTCAAACTGATAGATCGCATAGTTCAGATGAATGAATAAAAATATTGAATGGGAGGTCGTTGGTTTTTTATGTGTGTGGGAGTGCTGAATGAGGTAAGTGTAATACGATTTGGAGAACTACTAATAAATATAAACAAAATGGGATCGCAGTAAAGTTTAATGATCGTAATTAAAAGCTACAGACAATTTGTGATTATAAATAAATCTCTGTGAGTGTGTAAATCACAGTGATTAATAAGAATTTGTTTTCCATAATTTATTAGAAAGAAATATACACTTTTATCGATAACAACACACCACCGATAAATTCATCCCATCACTACAGTGGGTACGCGATAGGAAATTAAAATTTTCCTCTTCATTTAAAAAGAAGCACTGCCCGAGGCTAACTCCTTAATGTGGGTGTACATCTATCTCCAGCGTACACTTTATACAGGTCTGTCGATGTGATATAGTTTAGCCCGCAGGAAATGTTGGGTTCCATTTTTTAATTTTTGAAAGTAATACTTTTTAAACGCTTTCACATATTGCCTATGATTTCTTGCTTATTAAAGTCAACATTTAATGAATAATAAATCCTAGGATATATTTTCAGGGTTCAATAATTGAGAGACTACGATATAGTAAACTGACGAATTTTAATTAGTCGCTATTTTTTTTTAAAATTATGAATTGTAATATACCTACCTATATACGCAAACCTTCCTTGTTTATCGCAATTTGTATTGGTATCATGGTTGCATGCATTGCATGGTTTAGAAGATGTAATCGGAGAAACAGACAGAGGCATATAGCGACATTGTCTTATACTATTTAGAGACTAAATAAATTCCAAATAATGTAGAAATAATTATTTCTTGTTAAAACTTGACAATTACGTCAAATAAACAACTGCACTTTATAACTGTCTTGTACTTTTTACCGAAATTTCAAACGTTCTTTGGGATATTGCTTTGGACTTTTAAAAATGCATTTCCAAACTGATTTTCGACCTTAATCTTTCAGTCCAAAGTTTATTATGGTTTGAAAGACGGTTTTCTTTGAAAAGTCTGGTTTACTTCGAGCTCAATTAATTTCTTGCCAGCTTCCCCCGTTTTCAATACAGCGTCAAAGACTGCATGTATTCGTACGAGTTTATAATAACTTCCTACCAAGTTGGGAATATTTCTAACATAATAATATGTTCGAGTAATGCAAAGATTTCGCTATTTGATTTGTTTTGAGTTTATTTACATTTCTATTGTTATTTTAAAGTACATTTTACTGTACAGTTACGCTAAAAAAACAATAATGTGTCTAAATAAAAATATACTGGCATTTGCAGCCATTTGGTACCAATAAGAAAAAAAAGTGACAAGTATACTAAAACGAGAGTGAAAGAATTAACCGTTTTATTTGCCTATTTCAGCAAGGAGTTAATTTTCTATTCTACATTGTAGTACTCCATAGTACGTGTTTTAAGGCGATAATAGCTCAGTGGTAGTGACGTCAGACACCGCGGCGAAGGTCGTGGAATCGAATCCTACAATGAGCTTGAGCAAATGAAAACATCGTGAGGAAACCAAAGCATGGTGGTTGGGTACTTTGAAGTAACCGCCTGGCTGGCTACCACCATCAAGTTGAAAATCTGTCGCCAAACACCTATTGGTGTATTACGGCAGCTGCACTTGAGAGCCAGTTCCTTCTAGGCTTTGTGTGCTTACCACCTTCGGCCACATCATCACTTACCAAAGTGAGATTGTGGTCAAACACAAGCCTTATACAAAGTGAAAAAAAAGAAAAAGAAAACGTCATAAAAATCAATAAACTCTAAAACAAATTAGTTTCCTAATAATTCGCAATTCAGGGTTCCTTAGCCGTGGCATGTGAAATGTAAATCGAACATGCAAAACGCCGGTTCAGTAGGTGTCAGGAGCGACACGCCGCTGATTGAAGGCGGCTCCTTGCTCGATTGCCGCTTAAATGCTGACAGATGGTAGATTCATATAGAGTTGATTACAATACAATTTATTTTGTTAGTTTTGTCAATATTTTGTCATTGCATAGGTTGACATTACAGATTAGGTATTTCTTTTTTCTTTATTTATTTAAGACCTAGGATGAACTGTTTGTATAGTTTTATATGTAAGACTTGACAAATAATACGCCTCAGCTGTCATCCCATACTGCATAATTATTGTAAACTACAGAGAGTCTGAATAAAAAAAAACAGAACTTTACTTTTATTTATAAAAACTTACGCATTTTTTTTAAAAACCTAAACATAACCTTTAAGCATGAAAAATAAAATTTATTTTTAAATATGTTATTGAGAAAAGCAATAGTAATATTTTAAAATGCTATTTATGGGGGTACAAATATCTCTATATAGTTACACGTAAAGCTGAAGACGGTCGTCTTCGAAGATAATTTGATTTGAATTTAATTAAATACTAGCATCGATTTCTGAACTGACTTGACGGAGGTGATGTAATTTCCCTCTCTGCTCAACCCCCGATCGTTTGGAATGCTTGTTACTCCATGATTGGGGTCCGTTCGTGATTCTTGTTAGTTTCTGTTTGTTTTGTTTATTGATTTGATTTTATTTGAAAATCGGGAATTTACAAAGTCAATTGAAAAGAAATATAATTAATTTCAGTAACAAAATATTTTTTTAATTTAAATACTAATAATATTGTTGATATGTAGTAACAAATTTGTTCTCATTTGTTGCGGGCCGCATTTTATCGGACTAGCCCCGCGGACCGTGGCTTGAAGCCCACTGCACTTGCGAATTGAAATTAACATTTAGCAAAAATACATAATCACTAGAATAGAATTTCGGCGGGAACTTGCAAAGTGATGTTAATTTTTCGGTAGTGTTTTATCCAATGAAAATCAATACAAGTACATCAGCAAAATGAATTGACTTTTCGAAAAGCCTCTGATTTTTTTGAATTTGACATTAGCTGTCTTGAGTGTGTCAATGTAATAACGCGAGTAAATTTTTTATAATATAATTAACTCGACATTGTCCAACTCTAAAAAAATATATTCAGCCGATACCTATATCTAACATCTATACTATATAATATTATGAAGCTGAAGAGTTTGTTTGTTTGAACGCGCTAATTTCAGGAACTACTGGTTCGATTTAAAAAATATTTCAGTATTGGATAGCCCATTTATTGATGAAGGCTATAGGCTTTATCTCGGGAGAACATAAAATCCCTTGGGAACGCGGGTGAAACCGCAGGGCGGAAGTTAGTGAAATATATAATTACATAATTTCCATAGGAAAAAGAACATTTGGAATTTACCTATTTATTCTTAACTAGCAACCCGCCACGGCTTTGCACGGGTGTAATTTATATACACAAACTTCTCACGTTTATTGCTATTTCTATTAGTGAAAACCGTATCAATTTTATTTAGAGATTATATTTGAGATGTAATTTTCTGATGACGTCATAATTTCAATGTGTTTGAAATTACAACATCTTTATACAGGGTGATTTTTTGTCACTGGCCATACTTACAGGGGTTGAAGTACTCGTCAATATGAACAACTTTTATTATGGGACCAACTCTGATATCGCAAAAAATAAAATGGTTCCTTCATACATTTTGGTCGAGAAGGTATTGAACTTTTGTATGGACAGCTGATATTTTTTTGTGATCTCGAGAGTTAGTCCCATCATAAAAGTTGTTTATATTGATGAGTACTTCACCTGCAAGTATGGCCAGTGACCAAAAAATCTACCAGTATAGTAAGTAAGTAACTACTTAATGTAATAAGGTATCTATAAGTGTCCAGACGCATGTAATAAGCACCCTATCCATAATAAGGGCTAAGCCACATGTGTACGACGACGTCTGCCCTCTAAATCATATATTAGCGGAAAAATAAGTATAATGGCCGACTTATAATCAAAGAAAGAATTTCTGGCCAACCACACGTTATATTAAGGCAATGGATACATTTCATAAGATATAGCGATTTGTTGAAAGCTTATGACAGTCCCAATATTTCAGACTAGCTTTTCCGCGTGGTTTCACCCGCGTTCTCGGGATAAAATATAGCCTATGTTACTCGGTGAATATGTAGCTATCTAACGGTGAAAGAATTTTTAAAATCAGTCCAGTACTTTTTGAGCCAATTCGTTACAAACATACTTACATACAAATCTTTCCTCTTTATAATATTAACTAGATTCCGTCCCACGGTTTCATCCGCGTTCCGCAGGGATCTTATGTTTTTCCGGGATAAAAAGTAGCCTATGTTCTTCTCCGCACCATAGGCTATCTGCATACCAAATTTCGTCGCGATCGGTTCAGCGGTTTAAGCGTGAAAAGGTAACAAACAAACAAATAAACAAACAAACTCACTTTCGCTTTTATAATATTAGTTAGGATAGTATAGATATCTTCGTATTAAATTGTAACTTCAGTAGCTTCGAGATCCGTAGGTGCCCTATATGTCCATAGGTCCATAGGCTTTGACTTTGACTTTGAAAAATTGAATTGCATATTTTTTTAAGTAGGTACCTTATATTATTAGTTTCCTTCGAGTTTCCGATGGATTATCCCGAGATAAAAATTATCCTTCATTTTATTCCAGGGTATGTTCTATTTATGTGCAAAATTTTATCCAAATCAATTGAACCAATCTTGAACTCCTCTTGAGTGTGAAGAGATTTTCGCTGTGTTGGCCTCGCTAAATATTTACCCATGGTGTAGCAAGTGTCAAAAGCAGTGCCGGATTAGCCATATAGCAGGAGTAGCAAATGCTACGGGCCCCGCACCTCTGGGGGCTCCGCGTAGGAGAAAAAATTATTACCTACACATCACTCATAAGGAATGGGATTTATTACACTGAAAGCGCAGTAAATTTCGGTGCACGGCCAATATAACGCACTGGAATGATGTAGGCGTTGAAAAAGCAAAAATGACAATTTAATTGATTGAGATGGAAAGTTATGGAAAACAATCATAATAAATACCTATCTCATATCGTTCAAATGACTAAAGTTTCTTGAAAATATCTTTGCACGTCCAACTCTTATTATGTCAAAGCTGGTCCTGAACTATAAGATTAGAGAGCCTGAACCAAGGGCCCTTGATTATATTTGCTATAGGCCCCGCGCTAGCTTAATCCGGCACTGGTCAAAAAGCTATGGTAATCGCTTCCTCAAGTACCCATCTCTATCCGCTATTTCCACCACACTGTACCCACTACAATACTATCCCAAATAAAGGGGAGGTGCGGGCAGGGTGGACATCAAAGCGTTAAGTGCTCCTTTTGCTCATCGAAACCCATTTACGCCGGACATCCCCTAGCGATAAATAAGATTATGTTTGGTTACACGCTACTTCTGTTTTTCTTATGGTATGTTACATGTGACTTGTTTATGAGAAATTATTAATATTTATAAAAAAATTTAGTAATCTATATAATATATAGGAAGTATATAAAACAAAGTCGTGTTAGTTACACCATTTATAACTCACTAGCTTCCGCCCCGCGGTTTCACCCGCGTTCCCCAGGGATCTTACATTTTCCCGGGATAAAAAGTAGCCTATGTCCTTGTCCATACCATAGGGTATCTGCATACCAAATTTCATTGCGATCGGTTTAGCGGTTTAGGCGTGAAAAGGTAACAAACAAACAAACAAACAAACAAACTCACTTTCGCATTTATAATATTAATAAGGGTGGAAGTACTCATTAAAATGAACAACTTTTAGAAGGGGACTAACTGTGAAATCATGAAAAAATTATCAGCTGTTCCATACAAAAGTTCAATACCTAATCGACCAAAATGTATGAAGCAACCGTATTATTTTACGCGATATCAGAGTTAGCCCTATAATAAAAGTTGTTCACATTGATGAGTACTTCCACCCCTGCAAGTATTGCCAGTGATAACAAAATCACCCTGTATATAAGTTAGGATTAGGATAGTTGGGAAGAACGGCTGGACGGATTTTAATGATCTTTGATTTGTTGGATTTGTCTCCGACCCGAATAGCAAACATCGTTCTTATACCAGGATCGCGGGTGAAACCGCAGGGAACAGCTAGTTAGTAATATATCACAATATACACATTATAGACCCGTCTGCCTGCCTGCCTCTACCTGATGGTAAGCTAGGCTATCATAGCCTATAGACATTAGCAATACCAGTGGGATTGGCAATGGGGTATTACACCCATTTTTGAAAAGTGTCACAATTCGATCCCAAGGTGCTAATAAACCACAAAAAAACACCATTTTTTATTCAATCGATATGTGCCATAAAAATGCATTTAAATTTTACATTTCATGTAATTTGATGAAAACGCTGGACGCCATGTTACTCCATGGTCATCACGTCATTTGGTCTTGTATGTAAACAAATGCGCTGATATTGGTCTCAATAATAATTGGGAGTTATAAAAAAAAATGCTATTAACCTTTGCAATGGTGTGCTGTTCCTGAATGCATAGTGTAAAAATAATAATAATAATAATACTTCAATTGACACTTTTTAGTTTACTTCCAGCACCGTATGACGTCATTATAATGGCGGCTACTGTTTCGCTTGTTTAGAAACAGACTGAAAACTTTGAAATGAATTTAAAAATTAATTAAGTTATTTTATAAACTTAAACTATCATATTCCGACCGCTTATTGCCTAAGCTGTTTAAATTGTATATTTTTAGATTTTTTCTCATATAGATTAAAATACCATATTGTAGACCTTTATAAAGTCTAGAAGGCAACTGGCTCTTAAATATGTCGGAACATACCAGTAGGTGCTTGGCGACAGGTTTCCAACATGAGAGTGGTAGCCAGTCAGGCGGGTACTACAAGGTTACCACCGTGATATGGTTTCCTCACGATGTTTTCCGGCTCAAGCTCATTGTAGGATCAAACCCACGACCCATCGCCTTAAATGTTGTTTGCTCTAAAGACATTTGTTTGCGTGAACATGTCTATTTGTCTCAACTCAAGACAGACTGTGTGTAGTCTGGGTGTAATTAAATAAATAAATAAATATTCTGGGACATTCCTCACACACGGCCATCTGACCCCAAACTAAGCAGAGCTTGTACTATGGAAGCCAGATAACTGATATACTACATATACTAGTTTTCTTTTGTAAATACATACATATATAGATAATTATACCCAGACACAGGACAAACAGACATATTCATGCACACAAATGTTTGTCCTGAGTGGGAATCGAACCCACGACCTGCGGCGTGATAGATAGGGTATCTTACCAACCACGCCAACTATATAATAAGTATATATTTACAAAAGAAAAGTAGTATATGTAGTATATCAGTTATCTGGCTTCCATAGCACAAGCTCTGCTTAGTTTGGGGTCAGATGGCCGTGTGTGAGGAATTGCCCAGAATATATTTATTCACCAACTGAAAACTACTCATACACTATAATTCTCTCACAAAAACTCACTCACTACAATCACACGTGAAAATATATTTAAAGACTAAATAATAACTACTAATTTAGCATAACAGATACTAAATAATAATGTATTATATTTTAGAATGGAGAGTAACGCCGGGACGCCGAATAATCTAAAAGCCATAAGCTTCAGACGAAAAATGTACTCGCGTGTTCCGGACTGGACTGAAAGAAAAGGCTGTGTGTATATGATATAGGAATCCTATTACTTTAGAACAAAAATGGCGGATACAAATTTTATTTTTGGAAAATCTTTGGTATCTTGTTAATTTCCCAACAATGCTAATTTTAATAGGATTATGTGAGATAATTTTACCGAATATAAAATTTTTCGGAGGTACCTAAACTTTTAGAAATCACTTTTTCCTACATTGTAAATCATAATATTATAAATTCGACAGTGAGTTTGTTTGTTACCTTTTCACGCTAAACACGCTGAACCGATCGCGTTGAAATTTAGTATGCAGATAGCCTATGGTATCTAAAAGAACATAGGCTACTTTTTATCCCGGGAAAACATAAGATCCCACGGGTACGCGGGTGAAACCGCGGGGCGGAAGCTAGTGGCAGATGTTTGTTACAACATTATTGATAAATAGCATTTATACTGAATGCTTCATATTCCACCAATTGAACTTAATAACCAGTTCCCTTCTATATTGTGTGTGCTTATCACTGTCGGCTACATCATCACTTACCTCAGTAAGACTCTATTCATGGACAAATTACTGTTAACTTTAAGGTTATTCAATCTACCATTAAATTCCTAAAAACATCAAAATACTATACATACAAAATTTTCCTAAAATCATCTAGTATATACCCAGCCTTAGTTAAAACCGAACACTAATCCGCCTATACACATTAACAGATCTCCAGCGCACAATCCGTAGAGGGATTTACTTTATACGAACAGCTCTGGAGCTCTTTGAAAATACGTTTTAATTGTATATAATGCTGAATGGGTTTTTTAAATATATAAATATAGATAATATAGAAATAGAAATGAGTTGTAAATAGGCCATACACTAAGCAATGGTTTGGAAGGTTGTTTTTGCTGAGAAAAATAAAAAAAAGACGGGAACTACTGGAACTTCGGTCTCCCTAATAAAGATAGAGTTTAAGACCTAGTATTGACCTATTCATGTAGATTAATGACTTTTTTTCATACAACCTTATCGGCAAACAAGCACATGGCCCGCTTGGTGGTAAGCGGTTACCGTAGCCTATGAACGCTTGCAACACCAGGGGTATCACTTGCGCGTTACCGACCCTTCCTCCCTCCCCGATGAGCTCTGGCGACCTTACTCACGCGCAGGAACATAAATATAAGTTATTTGGCTGCGATATTCTGTAAGGTGGAGGTACTTCCCTAGTCGAGCAGCTCTTTGAGCGACATATCGTTATGCTCTACCTGTCTTAAAACATACTATCTTACTTATTCTCTCTTTTAGTAGTATCTATGACTTAAATTTCGTGATGTTGTGTTATCTAACTCTGAAAAAGCTAAAAAAAACTAGCAATTTTGTAAATAAATCATCATTTCATTTTCCTATACCAACATGAACCTCAAAAATAAAACCAATAACCACAGACGAACACAAAGTATCAATACTTACGACATTGCTGCCCCTTATTAAGTCTCCCTACTTCGGCCCCATAAAACGGCAGCTAGAGCAAGGAAACTCATATTAATTTATGTTAGTCAAGACAGTAATGATGGTACCGTCGATTATGGTGTGTTATTGGAAAATATTGGCAAGGAACCCTTGGGCTATATGAACCGATAATGGCCGCTGATATTAAGAAACTAGAGAGGGAAAAATGTAATCTTTAACATGGGCAAGATAATGTACTAAAAGTTTTACTGAATTTAAAACTATACATAAAAGAGCAAATCATCCTAACTGAATGTGAGTTTGTTTGTTACCTTTTCACGCCTAAACCACTGAACTGATCGTGATGAAATTTGTTACGAAAATAGTCTATGGTATGGAGAGAGATATCAGCTATTTTTATTTCTCAAGTTAGTGGGTGAATCCGCGAGAGACAACTAGTTGTGTTATAAAGAAATGTGGAGTTAGGATCTGAACATACGACTTCTAGACAGCTTTGACTTTTTGAGGCTTATTGACCAGATTTTTTACCGGTGTATTGGTACATAATGATAAATAAAATGTAACTAAATTCTATCTATCGAAAAAAGTAATAATAGAAGACAAATCTATCACCGCAAAAAGCATAGACAACAAAAGGAAAACATCGCACAAAAAATCCCCAAGAAATGTCGTCAGAGACATTAATTCCCATTGGTCCAGATCATTAGCTCGCACCCACAGAACTATTGGAAGAGATCCTTATTATCTTATTAGAAATTACTGCCAGACCCTCGCAGGCCATTATGGCACTTATCGACGTGTACCCTATAGGGAATAGAGGAAATATTCCTTTGTTTGGTAAGTTGAATGGAGTTTATGTAGCATGCTGCTGTTATTACTTGTATTGGGTTTGTCGAGGATTTTGTTTGGGGCTGGATGTGCTGTTGAAATGGAAAAAATATCCAATGATTTAGAACACGATATTTCTGAAATAGTTAAAGCCATATATTCCGTTTAGGCCCTAGAAGGGCACTTATGAACGTCGAGACTACTGAAGTTACCACCGATTCGGAAGTCGCCTTCAACTGAGAAGAACCGGCAAGAAACTCAGCTAGGTTACATTTTTTATATCTTTTTTTTGGACATTCAGAGTTCGAAGTCTTATACTCTTTCTGTGACAAATTAATCTGTAAGTAATAGTGCATATAATTCGGCAAGGCAGCATAACAATATATTACTCAGTGATTTTTAAGACGATGATAGCTCAGTGGTGACATTAAATGCCGTGAGGAAACCAAAATATTTTTTTTCTCAAAATGTGTGACTTGTTATCTTCAAATAGGATAGTTTTTATTCCAATTATTTTCTTTTTTTTAACTCGGCTGAAACTGCACAACCACATCCAGTGCTTCTCTATCTATATCGTCACAATATTCAGTTGTGATTCTATGTCGGTTATTACATACGTTATCTTTACTCAACACTCTTGTAACCAGATTCAATAAATAAATAATCAATATCTAGGGACATTCTTCACACATGACCATCTGATCATAAACTAAGTAGCTCTTATGTAAACCAGATAACTGATATATTAAATATACTACTAAATATATTACTTAAAAACTTGACTAAGGTATTAGCAAAATTTAATTGTTTGATATTATATCATTAAGCTAGGCCGTCTATTTAATGATTCCTAAATTTAGTGTTGTTTTTTGTTTTTTTTTACTTTGTATAGGCTTGTGTTTGACCACAATCTCACTATGGTAGGTGATGATGTGGCCGAAGGTGGTGTGCTTACCACCGCGGGTACCACCTAACGCGGGTGAAACCGCGAACATAAATTTAAAATGTGTGTATCTTGTGACCCAGCAATCCAAGTCTCCTCCCCAACCACTAAGCCATTAAGTACCTCAAAAGCCTTCATTAAGCACCGATCAGGCGGAAATTAATAAAACCAAACGACAAGAATCTAATGAAATGCCGTAAAACGCACAATTAGCCGCTCC